>JAEAOA010002345.1:9225000-9905000 GCA_016746295.1 Potamilus streckersoni | reverse complement strand
GGTAATTTTGTAAATCTGCATTGCGTAGCGATCCAACAGCAAGAACATATAATCCAAATATCGAATTCCGTTAGTCGTGGAATAGTTTTATTATCCAAAAACGATATGAATAAAAATACACGAATTATTTCCTTCCCTGCATAAAATGCATGTTCATTCAGAAATAACTGGACGAATTCACAAATTTCAGTAATTATTCCATTAAAATAATTTAATTCAAGGTAGGAAAGCAGTCTATGCCTGCAACGTTTGTTCGCACTGGACAGTTTGTTTGGTGAATTTTCATCGGATTAAAACAGATTGTATAAAAAAATGACAATATTTCCTACATTGAAGATGCAAATATACCTTAAGCAACGAACTTTTGCAAATGCTTGTCAGATTTTAATTCAGATATTCTGGTTAATACCTTGTACAAATGATAACATTTACACTAAGCCAACGTTACACCCAACCCCTCTTTGCTATGTTCATTTTAAACAGTAAATAGCTATCTTGAATATTTGCCTGTGACAAGGTGACTCAAACAGTCGGTATGGGCCTCGTGCATACTTAAAATTTACTGATATGTGCATGCTTCTAATCCCATCTCGATTTTGAGGTATTTACCGCTGTAACAGACCTGCATAAATTACATAAACCAAGGCGGCTGTTCATTGTCAGGCCAAGTTACGTATTTGATGTCCAATGCTATATATAGTACACGCCTGCCCTCCCGTCTGTTTATGTCCCCACAATCGATTTTTAAAACGAAAAGCACCAACGATATAAACAAAATACACAAAAATTTGCCATTTCATTCCTTGTTTTATAATTTCTAACAAACAAACAAATAGACTGCTGGCTGTCTATTTTTTGTTTCTAGAGTAGACTTTTAGTAAAAAATATGCGTTGTCTGCGTCCAATATTTGCAATGTCTAGTTTTAATATCTAAGACAAATTGAACAAATAAATATGATGAACATTTGTATACGTGTATTAAATGAGACGTAATTCCAAACTTTGCGAAATGAGATTTTCAAAGACTGTGAACTGCATCATATCTGTTGTTTGAACACAGACCGGCCCAATCAAATATGGCGACCATGTTGCTAAAAAAAACTCTTCTGATTCGAAACGCCAACAGGTTGACAATGTTTCGGACCCCCTGGCGACAATGATATGACTGACCTACTTGCATTGTTTTAAATATCATTGATGCTTTCTGGGTTGTTTATTTTTTAAATTCGGTATTGGGTACAAACAAATGGGATGGTATGAGAATACTATAGTCTAGTTGTCACAGGCTGTCACCCAATTATCCAACCCATTTTCGAGCCTAACTCAAAGCAAATGTAAACAAATTTTCAGATTTAATTTCTTTGTGAATTTAACACAAGGCTCGTGCTTTCCATATTTGTGCCTTCACATCATAAATATTAAGATGGGTGTCAAAATATAAAACAATACAGTAAGACATAATTCCTAGAGTCGAGCGATGTATCTATACAAAGAAATCCTCGGGTAATTTTATGGTCTATATTTAAAAATAGTTACTTTTATTTCAGTCAGAATCGAATTTTGACCCATTACCAAGCTAGTTAGTCTGGACCGGTTTACTGCCTGTATTAATATAACTAATCAAGGAACAAAAGAGTTGGTTGCTAATTGAGCAGTAAACTGATCTGCAAGGTGTTCAAGTGTTCCTTTTTCCAACCGAGTTGAAAACTTGGTCTTTATTCCGATGTAGTTATTAGGCATAAGTCCCAAAGTGCAGTACGAAGCAAATTCACCACTTTAAAGATGTTATAACGGTGTAATAAAAGAACATTTCTTCAGAAATTCAATACTCTCATGGAGATGTCTTAACGTATAAGGAGTTAACTTATCTGTCAAAATCTTGGTTCGTATACGGGTAAAGATCGAGTCATTTATATCACAAAACAATATTATCATCATATATATGAGGAAAATGGCAAACATGACTTTTGACGTCACAAAGTACAACTCTACCTGTACTTAAAGAGTCTATTCAACTGAAAACCTAATTCTTTGAAGTAAAAAAAAATAACAGTAGAAAAGAAAACCTATTTTCATTGTTGATACATCACAAGAACTGTGTACATAATGGAATCTTAAAGACTGTAAAAGTGCAGTCCCGGACAAGGGTTTAATATTTGCTAGGAAAGTAACACATTATATTACTTTTCGAACGAATCATCGTTCTTTTGTGCAGTTTAGAATAGAGACAAGTAAACCATTCAAGTATTTTAGCACAAACTTTAATCTTGTATTAAAAATTCCAGAACCAGACAATCAAACATAATTTTGTGTCTTCATTAGGATATGTTGTTGCATGCAGAGAAAGATCAGCTTGTTTAGCTCCAGATACAGAACATCCTTATGCGAGGTTTATAACATGTACAACGGCACGTTTGTTTCTAAATGCTGCTTTACTTTCACCAGTTCATTAAGAATTTTTTTTAAATCAGTGCAAGGGTATGAAAAAAATTAAAATTTATTTAAGCTTTATTATTGATACTTGTTAATGAATAATTAGTGGTTGTGTGAAACTTTCGTGTTATAATGAGGATTGTGTTTTAAAGAAAAAGTATTATATTTGTTTTCTTTGAAACTTTGAAAAGTATATCATTATATAACAATTGCAATTGTAATAATTAACTTTATTTATATTTCTCCAAGCAAAATACATCAATTTTTTTTTCCTAGATGGCTGAAGAAAATTTAGGAGGAATAAGATAAGTATAGACATGGAATGTACATACTTGCCGTTCTGAATATATCTGTCACAGTTTGCAAAGCATAATCAATGCCAAAGCAATTTTAGAATGAATTATAATGTCTTTCCAACAGAGATTCTAAATGGGAAATTCGTCGTCAAGAGACACAGAACCTGAGGACGAAGATACCTACCAGTACCAGCCACATTCAAGAAGGCGTGGTCCAGAACAAAGTCAAAAGTTGCAAATTCACCGCAAGCAAGTTAAAAATGCGTTTGGAGGATGGGTTTTTCACGTTGATGACATGCAGCGGGCCCGGCGTTTTCTGTTCATGGGATCCGAAGGAGGTACCTATACGGCTTCAAACCAGCTAAAGAGAGAAAATGCAAAGTGCTTTGATCGGTACGCGTATGTTGATTGTATACATTCAGATACCCCGTACAATGGACTCTTTGTCAACGTTTTAGTTAGATGGTTTGTCTTTGAGTTAGAGATAATTTGATGACCTACAAGAGAATTCATACTAACGTACTGTGATGAGTACTTCCTCTTTATAAGGTTGTTCTTGGGAGACAGGAAAATGGTATTATTAGGAATTAAGGAACCTTATGCTGGGAGATGTTCCCACAAAATATTTCAACCGGGTATACTTAATGATATATTCTAACACTATGATCATTAACTTTGTCATAATTAAAATGAACTGAATCGGAAAACGTAGCAATGATAAAATAAAATAAATTTAATGGGGTTTATGATCATGTCTGTATTTTTAAGAGAGGTAGCGGTTTAATGAGTTACTTTATAATGAGGGACTACTGTGTGTGATAAAACTACTGAATCCAATAAAGAACCATAAAATTAAAGAAGAGCATATTACATGTGTTGTTGCATCAGTGGAAAAAGCAGTCACAAAACAATAGGGATCAGATGACAAATACATTTTTACAGCATATATTGACGTAGCATGAAACTTATATAATTATTCGACTTAAAAGAACCCAGGATACTGGCGTTCCTTCTCGTTGTCAAAAAGATGAAGACAGCACTTTTATAATTTAATTAAATTTTTCATCAGACATTAAAAAATACAAGCAGTTTAAACAAATTCAGGGAAGCGCAACATAAAATTTATAATAACCTTTACTACTAATAACGAGGATTTGAAACTGGGGTGACTGGAGCCATTACCAAGGTCATCCCACCATGTTACAAATTAAAAATCTAAATTGAAGTGTCAGCTATCTTTGACTGATCATCAGAGATACATTTTGCACGGATTACTTAATTGTATAGATAGTTCTTCAATTGACAGTAGGAGCTAGACGATAATACATGAAAACTCATATTTTAACCAAATTGGTTTTTAAACAAAAGTCAACCTAGACAATAACTACCCAAAATTAAAAAGAAATTCTTTTACAGGAGATACAACATATTTATACTTGTTCAAATCAATGCTTTATAGAAATAAAATTAAAATCAAGAGCTGCCTTACTCATTGCACATTAAATATGCATATGTAGAAACTGTCCTGCTAGAATCCAATAGAGCAAACACCCAATAATATGAGAATATATGTTTTGGAAGTTTTGAATTTCAACATTTTTGTTTATTCAGGTTGATTTCTGTGGGGAGGGGAAAAGATACTGTTACTTTAATACGACAAATAAGCCTTGAAGGGAGAGCTGCAAAGCAAGGACCAACAATATTTGCCTTGGCCATCTGTGCAAGTTCAAATGATGTGGAAACCAAGAAAGCAGCTTATGATTGCTTGAATGAAGTCTGCAGAATTCCCACCCATCTTTTTATGTTCGTCAAGTTTGCTGAAGGTTAAAGCAATGGGACTGGTTGGGGAAGAGAACATAGAAGAGCCATCAACAAGTGGCATAAAGAACTTGCAGAAGATAAACCAATGGTATTGGCTTTGCTCATCACAAAGTACAATAAAAACGTGAAGATTGGTCAAACAGAGACTTGTTTCTTCTCTCACACATAAAACCAAAAAATGATTGTTTGAAAGGCCATCATCAGATTTGTTATCAAAGGACTTGAGGAAGCAAAGAAGTTACAAGAAGAGCTTGGGAATGATGAAAATCTGCAGAAGATCCTTACATTTTTGGAGGCAACAGAAAAAGCAAGAAAATGTACAGATGAGAAAATGATGATAGAACTGATTAAAAAGCATAGTCTTGTCCGAGAGCATGTTCCAACCAGGCTTTTGAATTCTAAAGCAGTTTGGGAAACCCTTTTGCAGAGGATGCCAATGACGGCAATGATACGTAATCTTGGAAAGATGACATCCATGGGTCTCATTGATACTGGTTCTGTGTACGAGAAAGCAATTCTAAAACAGCTGAATGATGTAACAGCATTAAAGATAGCCAGGGTCCACCCCTTCAGTGTTCTTGTGGCTTTGAATCAGTATAAAAAGGGACATGGTGACAAAGGACACCTGAAGTGGAATCCTAATGGAAAGGTGATGACTGGGCTTGACTTGGCCTTTCATGCTGTTGAACCAACTGGAAAGTGGTATATGCTGACAATAGATGTTAGTAAATCCATGAGCATGCCATGCATGGGGACGGAAAGCCTCACCTGCCATGATGCTGCATCAGCCATGATGATGGTTACCTTTCGAACTGAAGAACATTGTCAGGTTTTTGCCTTCTCGCATGAACTTCGTCCTGTTCCAGTTACAAAGGAAGATCGCCTTGATGAGGTCATTGACAAATTTTCCAAGACGCCTTTTGTTAGTATTGACTGTGCTCTACCCATGCTGTATGCCATGGAAAAGAAAATGAAAGTTGATGTTTTCATTGTGTACACAGACAATGAGACATGGTATGGGAAAGTTCATCCCTTCAAGGCCATTTATGACTACAGAATGAAAATGGAGATCTATAATGCCAAGTTGATCGTGGTGTGCATGTCCTCGAATGGATTCACCATCGCTGATCCAGATGACCCCAATATGTTGGATATCGTTGGATTCGATTCAGGGGCCATTAAAGTCATGAACAATTTTATTCTTGATTAAGCTTAAGTAGTGCAAATTGGAATGGTGGAATTTAAAACAATCGTCTCAAGATTATGGGATATAATCCTCTGTATGGGTGTCATATGGAAAAGAGGCATACATCCATTGAACATATTAATTTGTTTATGTTGTTTTCAAGTTTCAAATAATATGACATAATATACGTATTTGTATTTGTGTATTTGGTTTAATAACTTTATGTTATGTTCTTGTTATATCACGTATTTACATGGACTATCTTTTAAAAGATTGTATAGATATATTGGACACTACATTAAATTTTCATTTTTTTTTCGTGTTTAAAGAAGAAAGAACCAGAACTTTTTCATCGTGTGTACAGTGATACAAATTGGATTCAGTATGTTTATTTGGATTTTGTAAACAAATGTCTTTCCAACTCTAATAGTGAAAGTACTCGCTTGTATTCAGTGTACGAATGCAAACAACAATCCATTAGTGTGTTGCCATATTGAACTTTTTGAAATCCTATTTAGTGTAAGCATCATCAAGGGATTTCATGTGACGTTTATATATTTTAGCACCTTTCTTGGCTCATATTTTTTTGTGACTCGATGAACTTATTCAAATCGTTAACTTGATTATCTTGTTCTTGAAATGTGTTAAACAGCTTGCTTAGTTCATCCACAGACAAATCTTATAAATCAAAAACGCTGGCGTCTGCTGCCTGTTCATTGTTGTTCATAACACGTGTTACTATTTTTAAATTCACGTTTCGTGCAGTATGCTCACATTTATCATATCAGATTTACATTTTGCTCGCTCTTACCCATTATTCATCATCTTTGTTTTGATTATTAGTAGTATTATTCCGAAACTCTGTGTTGAGTTAATTATGATATTTATTTTTTTCGTAATGTACATGTCTCAAACACGTATTACACACTTACAAGACCAATCTGTATCAGTGTTCCATATTTACCTGGAAATCAAGATTTTAGTCCTAAAATTAGACCTTCTTGAATTTTATAAAGATCCTTTAAATAGTTTAAAACTGGACTGATTTTAAAAATTTGATTTTTGTTAATTGCAGTTCTGTGATGAGCTGGGGATAGTGGGGTTTTATTTGTAACTCTAGAAAACAGATAAACTTAAATCGCTAATAATCAAAAGTAATGTTTTACCGCAATAACTTAATGAACTAAAGCGTGACAGAAAGCAAGTCCTTTGCTGATTGAAAGTGAAACGTAAGCAAAATGACTCATGTACAGTTTATAAAGACTAAAGACGGTAGTAGATTGGTATGTGGGTTTTCATGATTGATCTACCACAATAGTCGGAAGAAGATATGATAACCATAAATGGGCAGTGATTACTTAAGGCCTATAATTCAACGAAGCAACAAATGTTCAAATCCTTTTTGTCATTTTGGCAAGGATGAAAGTTGTAGCGTTATTTCGGTCTATGAAAGAACTGGAAAATCCTATCCATTGTGATATATTGAAGCATTAATAATTTATCCACACTGCGTATTTGTAATGTTGCTATCAGACATCAGATTCAAATGGTAAGCCAAGATTTGTGGCACCATAAGGCTACTAGCTAAACTGACTGTTTTAAAAAATGTCCTTGTTTGATGTAAAGCCATCTAAAATGAATGAAAATTCAAAATAATCAAATATGATCTTATAATCAATAGATTCTTATAAATAGATTCCATACCGGAAAGCCAACAACTCTAGTGATTGTGGCATACGTCATCATAACAAATATACAAGACCGTTGCACATTGCAAATATTAATTGCAAGTAATAATCTTTAGATAATGAGCCTACGGTGTTGCTTGAACGTAATTGTCATCAGCATGATTTGTTGGTAATGAGGATATGGGAATATGGTTAAAGATAAATCAATATTTTTTGTCGTGACAAACTGAAATTTATGTTAATTCTTTAAGGAATGATACATCAAACATATGTGCGATAAAGAAAAAATACAACTTAAATTGTTTGAACGGTACTGTGATTGCCTCAAGTATGCATGAATAATACAGGACGAAAATAAGGAGTACATTTGAAATTAATTCTAAGGAGCAAAATGCATGAGCCCCGTGTTAGTATAACGGTCATTTTTGTTGGACTTGTACAGCACCCTACACCAATATATTTTTGTAATTTGTGTATGCTATGTAAATGATTCAATTCCTAAACGTGTTTCACCACAAGACTTGTTTTGCAAAATGAAAATATGGACATTATTGTATTATATTTTATAAGCTATAAAATATACCAACAGTATTTAATTTAATAACTGATCTGTGCACCTACAAGAATCTTTCATCGGTGAACTTCATAAAGTGAAGCTCATCAAAATAGTGGCAGCTGCTAGATTTGGAGGTGTGTTCTTTCTTTTTTTTTATATTGTCACACAAAATGAAACACGTGTAGGACTCACGATGCTAATTTATATCCCATAGTAAACCCATGGAAACACTATGATATTAAAAATTCAGTAACTTTAAATTTCTAAATATTCATAATCAAAACAATACTCTCAGTATAAACCCATGCTGATGCAAATTTCTGTGTAGAGAAAACCACATAAGCCGGCTAACTATTTAATTCTCTTTAACAGCCAGTCATGACCCTGCAAACACATGTATACTCTATTTTATGTTCACAAATTTCTACACTGTTTCCCATTGGTAAATATTATGAGTAACATACGTCCTGTGTAGGATTCAGTTTAAAGTGAAATGATGAGACACCAACGGTGAACGGTGGTTAATTCTTAGAAAATTGTGGTGTTCTCGCCAAGTCATTTGCTTGGCTGCGTTTTGAATATCACATTTAGCTCTTTATTGGATTTGCATGTATTACTTGATTAGAGACCATTTTTAATTTCTTTCTAAATAAATGTACATAATTGTTATGAAACTTTGCTCATGATATTATTTACAGCCATGAAAATCTTGCTCTATTGAAAGACAAACTGCTCAGGGTGAAAATTTCCTTTTTTGAATGATTCTTGTGCTAAACATTTTCACTCATTGGTGTCTTACATACACAAAACTACATGTTTTGCTTTTGAATCGGCGGAAAGAATGACTTTGATTTGTTAAAGGGCCGTTAAGGCGAGATGTATTCATACGCCAAGGCAAACGAGTTATTTCTTCCCACTCAAGAGAAAATGACACTATGCTGTTCTGTATTTATTGCATAGCTCACTTTTACGCTTTCTAAATATGATATGTGTGCTATTTGGTTGGTTGGTTGTTTGTTTTTTTAACAATAATATTAGCGCATTAATGGATGTATTAATAATGTTAATGGTTTTGATTCTATTTTTACTTTTCTGTAATTTGAAATGAAGATCTGATGTATTGATATTCTATATTTTTATATCAAATGAGTACCAAATATTACTCATTATTAAAATGTATATAACTATACGCAATTTCCATGAATCATAATTCTAGATATCATTTGCAACAATGGTCTGTGAAAGAAAACCAACTCTAGCTTTATTAAACTGAAAAACTACAAATTCAACTTTTTGATGATTATTGTTAAGCGGCAGACACATAAAATCTACACGTACATTTTGTTTGATGATTATTGTTAAGCGGCAAACACATAAAATCTATACGTACATTTTGTTTTGGGTCACGGAAAGAAAAAGATCCATATAAGTTAATGTTATACGTCGAGGTCGTAAAACTGACATATATTTTTATACGCCATATTAAAAAAAATTCTTTCCACATACTTGAACAAACCACTAATGCGGTTACATATTTATTACATACCTCACCTTTTATTTTCTAAATGTTTTTAAAGTGAATGCAATTCAAAGCAGATTGACATTCATACAAGTTTGATTCGGTGCATCTAAAGATATCGACTCACAGACATTAGAGAAAACATATATTGTCCCAATTTTAATCACTAAATATATCTTAAAATGGCGTCTAAGACTGAATCTTACAAATTATAAAATAGTGTATATACTCGCTTGTAAGTCGAGTCCAACTGAAAACTGCACAGACCCTGATCTGCCGTCACATAATACACTTGCAGGTCTGGGTGTACAGATTCTTTTAAAAATAATTGGCAAAAATCAAGCATAGACCTTGATCTGACGGAGCATCATGCATTTGGTCTTGACTTATAAACCAGTATACAATGAACTTTATTAAACTACATGTATGAATATTTTACAGTCTATAACCTTTAATCCAATGTATTGTAATTTTCATTATGTGGTATACTTATTAAACTTCCTGTGTAATGTTTGTAATATATGAGGTTGGCTTAATTTCTTTGTTCTTTAAGAGCAATAAACGTTATTTTTCAGGACGAAAATATACAATCTCTTTTTTTTATCGCCTCTCAAACATTTTTGTAATTGTTTTACTACCCGAACCATTCAGGCTTATTCCAGCAGTAGGCCATACAAGATTATATTACACTGTAGCTTCTAAACAATAAATTTGCGAGTAGATATGACATATTGTCTGCAGGTAAGGAGGTTCGTTCATTGTATACGGCTATCTCTATTCGTCAAAGAACAAAAAATAAAAAACCTATACGATGTCATTACCTCCGTAGTCCGTCGTCGACATCTGTCACATAGCGTTTGCTAACATAAGGCTGTTATCACTTCTCACAAACCGTTGTGAGGACTGCTTTACAAACGCATTCATTCCCATATCTATGACGATTGAGATCCTCGTGAATTCAATATAACTGCGAGGGCAGCCATCTTGTAAATCTTATCATTACTACTTCTAAACAGATAGTCATTTTATCATATAGACAATAAATTTTCCACGAATAGACATTTTTATAAGCTCTACTTCGTCTTAAATTAAAATATTGCTTATCTGAAAACCGATATAACCATCACAGTGAAAATCGTCAAAATATTATCAATACTCCCAAATTGATGGTCATATCAACATTAGATTTCACTGGAAAAAAAACTTCTTATTAACTCTAGTTGACCATAAGTGAAATGGCATCCATCTGACACCCAATACGGCAACACAAACTGTTCATCCTTAATAGACGTTCAAATCAAATTGGAATTTTAAGTTTTCCTATCATCACTAGTTGCTGCTAATGAAAATGTAGTCTGGTCCCCTGCTTAGTATGCTCCCTGCGATGCATCGCAGGAAGCATACTAAGCAGGGGACCACACTAATGAAAATGGTCTTACTCGCAAATACTCTATGGCTTAATGGATAGAAACAACTCCATTGCATTGGACCCCAGAACAACCAAAATCTAATGCTCTGACATAATTGTTTCCAATGTGAAAGCCAGCTCTGGTTACCGACAAATATTAAAATATTTTCCAGTGACAAATGTTTGATAATTCAGTTTTCACTCAGGCTACTCAAATTACTTGCATAAAATTCCTTAGTGGATTACGTGTTCTATGATTACTGACGGTATGGAGTCTATTTAATCCACGTATTATTAAGTAATCGTAGTCCATGATATCAGTTCTTTAGCTACAACTCTTAAAGAAACAAAACTTGCGAATATTTGTCGTTTTCAGCACACCAGGATATCGTGGCGGTTTCTTTCATATTTGACTTGACACACTAGATCGCGTTGATCTGGTACATGTAATGATTGTTCTTAATGGTCTCTTAAAAAAATTGGACATTCACTGTCAAGCATTTGATATTTGCTTCTGTTTACTAATTATTGCTAAGAGATATGGCAGCATATAAATAATCAATCCAGTCACATTTGTGGTTGTTTTGTGGCTTAATAGCTCAAAAACAAATCACGTGGAAGGTAATCAAGCTCCCTTGACAGTTTTGACACAGAATAAACTGTGTCGAATTAAGGATACCAAAATGATGAAAACTCAGATAACATACAATATGTTTAAGTTTCTTTTCAGGGGTGACCAGCTTCTGGAGTCCTGTCTTAAAGTGAAGCTCATGGCTCAATATTTTGTTTTCTATAGCACTCTCGTATGTGTTGTGAGCCTTAAATGGAATTCATCTTCGTAGTCAGTTTCATGGCGTCATATGTTTAATTTTCTATCAAACTTTCCATTCCAATCTATAATTTGAGAGTTATAGGAAATAAAGGAAATGAAATTGTACATCACCACTACAAGACATGTCGCATACCCAATTGTAGTTCCTATATAGAAGTTCAAGGTCACAGTGCATTTAGAGTTCAGTTACATTTTGTTATTTCTGCTTTCTTCTAACTTGACAGCTGTTTAATATAGATCGATGATGTTTGTTATATTTATACAGTATCACCAGAAGATATGTTGTATTGAACGTGTGGGGTTCTACCGTCAATGCCAATGTCACATCTCAATCCTATAAAATATATTCTATGTACAGGGATCAACCATGGTGCACTAATTAGTCTCAGTTTCATGGTATCTACTATATCGTAGTCAGGGTTTTATTTCTAAGGTCAAGGTCACTGATCAGATTTTATTTTAACCTTTTTCCACTTGATGACCTTCAAGTATTTGCAGTTAAACTTGTTTATTTTCTCTCTGTCTGCCAAGTAACTTTACGACTCTATCCTGAAGGTCATTGTTGTCAGTAGACAAAACTTCTTTATTATCTTTATTCGTTTTGATGTTGTTTTTTGCAAAGAGTTATTACTCACTTTACCTGCCATTCAATTATGGAAACATATGCATATTTCACCTTGTCTATTCTTCATCATGGAATAGTTAGATTATCCCAAAACCGGCTATCAGTACGTGTACACGAATTAGTTTTCCCCAAACTTAATATCAATACGTGTACACGAATGAATTACCCATCCCCAAACCGGCTATCAATATGTGTACACGAATTAGTTATCCCCAAACCGGCTATCAGCACGTGTACACGAATTAGTTTTCCCCAAACCGGCTATCAATACGTGTTGACGAATTAGTTATCCACAAACCGGCTATCAATATGTGTACACGAATTAGTTATCCACAAACCGGCTATCAATATGTGTACACGAATTAGTTATCCCCAAACCGGATATCAATACGTGAACATGATTTAGTTATCCACAAACTGGCTATCAATACGTGTACACGAATTAGTTCTCCACAAAAAATCGTGTGGTTGTTTATTGTGAGTCTTTTTTTTACTTCATTTCCCTTTGTTGTTCGTGAGCCATCCGATCTTTCCTTATAGTCTAATCCGCTGCAGTCTGGCCTTGGTGTTTCCCTAGACTGTGGTTTCTATTTCTTCCGAGTGTCCCTAATTTGGAATGTTATACAGTGCCTATATGTACTACACCCGAAGGAAGAAGTGACACTGCTTCCACACGGACTGATAAAGATAAAAAACAGTACTGACTGACCCACGACAAGTATAGAGTAAAATAAAACCAAAGTTGGAAGAAAGTTACATCTCCGAGCTTCCTATAGAACTCCCAATTGAAGCAACAACAAAAAGGTTGGGAAAACAAACGTAGAATTAAAGTGCATGGAACTACAAAGGAAACCGCGCATGAACAAGAATCATTAAAATAACAAGCAACAAGCCAAAATCATATGGAACTATTTCTACATGAATGGATCCCTCCAGAAAACTTGATATAAGGGAAATACAACAGATCTGCTACCACTGGGACACGCCCCATGACATTTAAAATTAATGAAAATTCAACAAACCGCCCACCAAGAGAAAAAGGAGACGAAAGTAGTTACAAACGGAGAACAACGAGAAAGGCATGCAGAAATTGACATACATGAACTAACAATCTTACGCCAAAAGATATCACAACAGAAAGAAAAACTGTAGGAAAAGCAAGGAAAGATCCCAAAAGAAACTAAATAAACAGGACTCATTCCAGAAGAAAGTAGTGTGGTGGAAGTACAAAGGTATATACAATATTTATCAAATCTGGTCAAAAACTATTTTTTTCATTTATCCAGAAACGGAATCATGACCACTGTCGGCTTGATAAACTATTATTTAAAAAAAGCAATTGAACACAGGACAATTTTTAGTGTGTGTTAATAACATACTGTTATGGCACTGTTACCCCTAGGAATCCTAGTGTCATTGAGATGTTGGTCTGAGTCAAGCTGGGAGAAATGCATATATATATATATATATATATATATATATATATATATATATATATATATATATATATATATATATATATATATATATATATATATATATACACAAACGAAGTCTTTTAGTGACAACCTCATGTCATTACAACCATCTATTCAGGTGACATAGCCATAATGGCAGCTATTGAAGATGTTTGATTGGCACCTTTTTCATTTAGATATTTTAGACATCATAATAAACCTTTTATTGGAAACCCTGTATCTCTAAAACCACCCAATTAGAAGAAGACTCGCCATTTTCATTTAGGACAAAGCAGATCATTGCATGAATGTATCTTTAAAGTTTGGTAGTAGTCTTCCCAATAGTTTAGGAGTGGCAAGAACAACTTGCATCAAGGAAAGCCAGACAAAGCATTCCATATGTGAGGTAACATGCAGATCCTATAACTCAAGTCTATATGTTACAAATCTTCAATCGTCTTTTAAAAAATGTAAAATATACCCCTTTGATCTATCTGCTAAAGATTGCCTATCATTTATACCAGTTAATGTATTCAACAGTCACAGCAACGATTTTGTCAATGTTGATGAAGCTAACTATATCAATTATCAGTATGATGTAATCAAATACACTTACACCTTAATAACCTCCAGTTCCGTTTCAGCAACTGCAGTTCCAAAACTCAATCTTTGCTGTTTGTAATTTCACTAGTGCTGGCAATCGTCTTTCCCACGATAACCAATATTCAAACTGACATGACATGATGTCTAAAACTCAGCTGTTGCCTTTCCTACTTTATTTTCAAGCACAGACAAGGATCTGAATATTCCTTTTTATACTTGTGTCCTTACCAGGATAACTGTCACTTCTAAAGTTGACATTTTGTTAGGTAGATTTAATTTTATATTGTGTGCTTCACATTTGTGCAAGAAAAAAGAAAAACAAATAAGAAAGATTCTCATGCTCCGAGTTCAAGCATTTGAGCTGCTTGCTTCTTCAAAAAAAAAAGGAGAGATTATTACTGGACAGAAAGCCACAATGAAATTCCAAATCCTAATGGCTGCAGTTGGTGGAAAGCATATAACAGTATTGTCCATATGCTGGAGAATTGGCTGAGGAAGCTGTTTCCTTAAATAAATAAAAATGTCCCGAAATAGACAATAAGTCACCTTTTTTCCCCCCAAAAAAAATAGGAAAATTCCATCCAGGAGACCTAAATTTAGCCGAAAAAATTACTCTTAAAATATTTTACTAATGATTTTATCCTTTCAGAGAATTCTATCTTCAGTGATAATTTTCTCTTGTATTAAAACTATCAACGGCAAAACTAGAGAGATAACTTTAAATATACCTTCAACGGATTATTGGTTCCGAGGCAGAAGCATTCTCATACCAGCGAAATATTCCGAAACTTTTCAAACTAGTTATGTTCAGAGTATATTGATAAATTATATATATTATTTTAATAAGCATAGTATAAAAATTAAGATTATTTAAGCATTTTAGGGAGAAAGTAGTAATTAGTTGAATTTAGCATGTGGATGGTGCAACAACAAAACCGGCAGTATTTATCTCAGTATGGCTGCACCCATGCAAATCACTCGTTTTGGTTCTCTCCTTTCTCTTCTATATGGATTTATTTGTCTCCTTATTTTGCATAAATCTTCATTTTCATATATAAATTGGCTGATTGATATATTTCATACACAATTTTACTAAAGTGGACAAAATATTAGGGCAGGCAAGGTACATCACTTGGAACACCTGTTCCATCAAACCACAAGAAGAAAGCGTAATAATAATTTATTCAAAAAACGTAGCATTGTTAGTGGTACAAATAATACTATCCAGTGCGGCAGTCCCAAACGAAAAACAAAGAAAGAACAATAAACTGTCAATTGAAACTTGTGTGAACTTCATACATTTATCTATCTCTCTCTTTCTCTCTCTCTCACCCACCCACACATACACACATATATGTATATATACACACACATGCACACACAAACAAAAGAAGACATATATCTACATAAATCCTTCAATTAACTGCTATTCAAGATACTTTTTGTAACCATTCTTAAACCCTTAAATATTATAATTCCTTTTGAGAATATTCCATTCAACAAAACCAATATGTCCTTTCTTTTTATTTGTGCAGATGATTGCTAAGTGAATGATAATAGTACATTCCTCTAGAAGTGCCACGCATTGACATGGGACTATACATCTCTGAAAACTACACAGATTAAGTATTAAGTGTTGTAAAAAAAAAAAAACTTAAATTCATTCTTAACTAGTTTTAATACAAAGTCAGATGAATATTTGAAAAATTGCTGTAACAGTGACTAGTGATACTTTTTACTGTTTAATCAATACTTCTTCATTTAACTTGTTCAACTAAAATTTAAGTGTTGTTTTATGTTTTTGTTAATATTATGGGTATCATTTTTCAGCATTCAAATATGTTACCAAGGCATTCAATGCAAGGAATTTACCAAGAAATTAATAATAATTGTAATTAAAATTCATTGTAACCAAAACCTTTGGGAAATACTGAAACACAACTCTTTTGAAGGAAAGAAGTACAGACGTAATATTTGCTTTTGTGTGAGTAATAAAGCCGTATGGGACATAACAAAATCTCGTTTTTTTCTCAGTGTTCGTACGTAAAGAGCGAAGGGGTTCATTATGAAAATATTGATTCCAAAATATGTTGGGGTTACAAAAATTAAAAGAATGATGACAAATTAAAAAAGAACAGAACAAAAATCCACAATAGATTTTATTGTGATAAATTTAGCACAGAAGAGAATTTTGGAATAAGAATTTTTTAATGGTTTTGAAAAATGTTAGAAATGGTCCTGTATGAAAACATTGAAAACTTGTCCAAAACAAAAGAGAGCAATACTACATAAAATACTTAATTTCTGGCATTCTTCTTTGTGAAAGTATGCAAGGTGCAATATCTTCTTCCGTAGTTAAAAGAATCATTAGGAATCCTTTGTGTCCTAAAGTATTGATAAGCAACTTTCAACTCAGTTGCGCGATTCAGTTAGATGTACTATAAATATAAATCAAAGAAATTCCTTAAATATGCTATTAATAAGTGCAAAAACCCATTACTATTTAAAGTTTCTGGAAGATCGACTGCTAAAGAAAACATAACAGATAACATCCTCCTAACAGTTGTGACACAATATTAACTGTGTCAGATTAGAGACACTGAGAGCGATAGTAATGTGGATTCGAGCAACCATGAAATGTTTTTTTAGTTTCTGGTCAATAGTGACCAACCACAAGGATGCTGACTGAGACAAGACACTACCAAACACAATGGAAATTACTCTTTTATGTTTAATTTCTTGACTTCAAATACATTATATATGTATTTAAACTTGCTTTACATTTGAAACACCTTCCATTGGCAGGATTCATTGTTAATTTCAAGTAATTCGCAATTCTTACAATTAGGACTAAGTAACAAATAACTCTCTCTCTCTCTCTCTCTCTCTCTCTCTCTCTCTCTCTCTCTCTCTCTCTCTCTCTCTCTCTCTCTCTCTCTCTCTCTCTCTCTCTCTCTCACTCTCTCTCTTTCTCTCTCTCTCTCTCTCTCTCTCTCTCTCTCTCTCTCTCTCTCTCTCTCTCTCTCTCTCTCTCTCTCTCTCTCTCTCTCTCTCTCTCTCTCTCTCTCCTTCCCCCCTTCAGGATGTATGTATGTATGTATGTATGTATGTATGTATGTATGTATGTATGTATGCATGTATGTATGCATGTATGTATATATGTATGTATGTATGTATGTATGTATGTATGTATGTATGTATGTATGTATGTATGTATGTATGTATGTATGTATGTATGTATGTATGTATGTATGTATGTATGTATGTATGTATGTATGTACGTACCTGTGTGTGTATGTATGTATGTATGTATGTATGTATGTATGTATGTATGTATGTATGTATGTATGTATGTATGTATGTATGTATGTATGTATGTATGTATGTATGTATGTATGTATGTATGTATGTATATGCCACAAGTTGGTGAGATTGTCAATTGCAGTAATTATGAACTGCAGTGATTTACCGGGCAGCTGGAAAAATTTAGTAGTTTTTGGGGTTTCCCACCCCCTCTGAACTCGGAATAATCACCACAGCAGCCTCTATCGCCCATGGTTTGGCAAGCAAGCGCAATGCAGAAATGTACAAACCATGAATTATTAATTTACGAAGGCAATCTTAACGTGTACACATTCGTCAGGATGTATACGGCTACTAGCCAGCTAACAGTCCTTAATCGATCGATACTTCCCAGTCTATTTTCTGTGCGATTAAATCATCCACAGATCTTAAACAGAATGTATAAAAATGGCCGGTCTTACTCGACTTTTATTGTTTGTAAATCCACAATCGCACGATTTGTTATCTGTGCTCGGAGATGTCGGTGATTTTGCATTCCGCCAGCAATATCTTGAATTTAGATGTGCTATTTATTTTATCCTCAATAGCCATAGAATAGTTTACTAATCGTATTGAGACTGTTTTGTTCCGCTGCAAGCAGTTCTAAATAAACGGGTATCCATGAATATAATCGTATTAAAATTTATTTTCTAGCGCCGCCATAGACACCGATTGCTATCGATATAGCCCTGGCAAGATTTTCAAGATGCCTACCATTTCAGCCATACTGGATATCAGATCAGTACTATTTTCAGTCTGGACCAACAAGGGATCGTTTATAAACTTTCATTGAAACACCTGTGTTAATATGATGGTTCAAGAATATTAGCTCAGATGTTTTAGATGACCACCATCATGGCTATTCAGAATGTACTAAATACATTGAAGACCTGCTGACCACCATCATGACCATTCAGAATGTACTAAATTCATCGAGGACCTGCAAAACATCGTCTTTTAATGAAAACTTCAATGCTGATATGGATACCTGTTTCATAGTATTAGCAATAGGAGTTTCAAGATGGTAGCCACCATAGTGTTTTAAAGTTTCATGGTAATTCTAGCAGTAATGTAGGAAAGGTTGTGATAATAAATATATGCTAGTGGATATCTGAGGCCTTATCAACACCAAACAAATGGCCCAAGACTTTCAAGATACCTTGGCAGCTCAGTGGTATATAAATTCTGAAAATCAATGGTTATCACTGGCAATCAGATCTGAAAATCAAGTTTCCCTGAAGATTTTCTGGTTACCCAGTAAATTACTCTAGTTGCCTACAATATTGTTGCAATGAACAGTTTTCAGGAACTGTTGTTTCATATAGTTATTTAGTTCTTAATTACTCATAATACATAATACTTGCAATTCACCATTAATCCTGCTAATAGAAAGTATCAGACACTTGCGCACTTTATTGATTCATTTAAAATCAACGAATGAAGGGATAATTGAACAATTTCATTTTCTGGATGGTGTCTTCTTGTCCACCAGCTTTCTAGTAGTTTATCACCCCTGACCAGAAACTTTAATATATTTAAAGCATTTTGATTTACAACATCATTGTGCTAACCAAATTAATCCTGCGTCAAAACTGCCAGACGTGTCAGCTTTTCACAAGACCTTTTGTTTAGCCATTACCAATGCAGTATGCAAGAAAAATTGTTTGATTTATTGAAATGCCTTATTCCTTTGCTACAGTTAGCTAACAAACTTTGCTACAGTTAGCTAACAAAAGCAACTGGCACATTGTCCACTGTGAGCACCTATTTCTTTAATTGATTGAAGCCTAATATTAGGACACTATCACATTTAGTTTCTCAAGCCAAAGATGGCATGTTGGCAAAAGTCAAACAATGTCTCGTTTCTGTAACTTTTCTCCCAGAGGGTCTGGTAGTACTTAACCAAACAAGTAGCAAGCACATGTGAATTAATATGCCCTCTTGACAACAGCAACCACTAAATATAACACTCCACAACAGTCTCCAGAGGGATAAATTCAAAGATCAAATGTTTATTGCTGTAAAATAACAAAAAAATTCATTATAATTTTAACTTCATCATTTTTTAATATTTTTGGGTTGCCAGGCCAGGTTTTCATGCTGAGAAAAATAGTTGCCAAGCATTAAATTTCAGTTTTCCAAGACTCCAAGGCAATGAATTTTTCAATTAATTTCTGCCACCAGACTGAACTTGTGAGAGCCACCATTTTAATTTTGGTGCAAACTAGAAATCACAAAAATCAATTATTGAAAACCCCAACTTGATATGACCAGCCAATTATGAGTATTGTAAACAATATTCTGACAGCTGCCATAGTGGGGGCTGTAACTGGATCTTATATCAACAATATTTTCATTTAGGACCAATTAGACATCATAAGAAAAGATTCACTGAAGCCTGATGCCAAAATGATTATCCATTCTGAATATTTTCAAGATGGCTGCCATAGTAGCACTACTGGATGCCTAAGGATGACCATTGTCATTATTTAGGACCTACTACATATTAGTGTGAATGTGCATGTAAAGTTTGTTGTTATTGTTGTAGGGTTTAACGCCATTTTCCAGCACAAGATGGGCTATGCATGACAGCCAGTATAAATGGTGGATGAAGAAACCCCGGAAAAAAAAAACAGCAACCCATGAGAAGCTACTGGCAAGCTTTTTTACATACTCACAATGGCTGAACCCGCTATTTTATCCCATGCAGAGATGAAATGACAATAATTCATAATGGTGAGCGCTTTTGACCACTCAGCCACTTGAGGCCCCACCACGTAAAGTTTCACAGCAACCCTAACAATAGTTCAGAAAGAGTAATGATAGCAAACGTGAGTAAATAGATGACAGAGACAACAGAGTAAAGGTCATTGCATAGGCTCTATTGGTCTTTCACCAGCTGAGCTATAAAAAAAAAAGCCTCAGTGAATGAACCAACTTTCAAGCAAGTAAGATGGCATATCTTCTTACACTAGTGTTGTCCTGTTGCTGCAGCGTAAAATACATGGACTGATGTTAGTAAGAAGCCTGAACAGTTTGGGCAGCAAACAATTTTAGAAACATCAGGACAGGATAAAAAAAAAAAGAGACAAACTTTTTCATTCAAAAAGAATAGTATTTTTGCTATCTAGCAAAGTACCAAGAAAGTAAACAATCATCATATATTTTAAGCATTAGCAAGGAATTTCAAAAGTACAATACAAAGTAAAGAATTATAATGTACTGGATTAAAGGCTATAACCTTCCATATGCATCCATGTAATTTAAAGCAGTACTATTCCTAGTACATGCTTGAAAGTCAAGACCAATTACAAACAGGATAGACTGATCTGCAAATGCATAATGCGTCAAATATTGAACTATGCTGTCTGTTCTACTGATTACTCCTAAAAAAAAGCACTGCAATGACCAAGATTTGCCAGCACATTATGCAACAGCAGATCTGTGTCTCTGTAATTTGCAGCTGGACTCGAGTTAAAAGGGAGTATATACAGTACACAAAAATGGCAAAGTTCAGTCTTGGACATCATTCAAAGAATATTTTTTTTGCATGAAATTCAGATTTTTCCAATATTAAATAAAAAAATTTAATGGAATGCATGGTCCACTTGGTTCAAATTTGACAAGGAATATATCTACAATTTATTACATACCTATGTAACCTTACATGCCTACCCCCCAGTTCAATATTGAGACTTACCAAATAATGGAATGCATGGTCCAATTGGTTCAAATTTGACAAGGAATATATCTACAATTTATTACATACCTATGTAACTTACATGCCTGACCCCCCCACCTCAGTTCAATATTGCGACATACCAAATCCAACTTTAAAGAATCCAAATTTGTTTGCAACTTCATTCATTTCATAAAACTAAATAAAAATTTTGGAAGCGTACATGTGAAGTACACTATAAATACATAACCACATTCCTGTTTTATTCAGTCAAGGAAAAAACTTGTGTTTGATGTGGCAGGTGAATATATATGATAGGCTTCATTTATATCCCAAGGCCAAATCAAACTTTTTCTTTGTGTGGACTCAAAACAAAACAGTTTTGATGCCACCTCTTAAAGACTTTTATCAATAATCTCGAAAAAAGTTTCACTTTTTAGTTTTACACTTCATTAAAGCTAGGATTATCATTTACATCCATTTTAAACTAAGATACTAATTAAAAATGGTTTCAAGACCACTAATACTGATACAGAAAGTATTTTGCTGTAACTACTCTTACAAACAATTAGTCAATCAACCAAATAATACTAGTACATGTTACCATTTTTAAAAAAGGTAAAATTAAGGTTTGTAATGAATACTTAGCTGCATTCATGTTGTTCTGAGTGGGGTGAAAGAATTCGTTTCAAACTGTAAATGAATACATCTCAGCCTGACAGTTTTTAATCCCTATGACATTTTTCCTGCCTGATCAAAACAAAATATGTAGCTTTATGTATCAGTTTCTAGTTACAATTCTGAGTTTTAGGGCAGCAATCATTTAAAAAGACATTTTCACCACCTTGTACTTTTTTCTGTTTAATAAAGTAGGTTTAATATTGTTGTACAGAATATTGTGTAAAAATATCAAACGTTTTAGGAATATTATGTATTTCTATATACTACTTAAAGTACTTTTGCCAGAAAAGTAAAAATTGTCCCCATCAGCTAACACTGACACATCCACTTAAGCACTAAAGTGTTATTAGGAACAACCAACAAATTTACACATCTACAATATTTGTTTTTATTGTCTCATTACCATTTCATCTGTGGCTTTATCAGCTCTAAAAATGGATCTTACATGTTTTTAATACTTGACAATACCAAGAAAGAAAGAATGCACATCCAAAGCAAAAAACTCCAAACACTGACAAAGAAGAATAACTCTTCTTGTAGTGATGGGATCAGTGTTTAGGACATTGTTGATGTGAAGCTACACTGATGAAATTGACCCATGCAAGATTTTTGTACATGCCCATACCAATTTTTATTTTAAATATGGTAGGTATATTCTCTACCTCACAAAATAAACACAAGGTAATGTTGGCAAATTTTTATTAAGAAAATAAAGCACATATAGATTTACATTATATATATATATATATATATATATATATATATATATATATATATATATATATATATATATATATATATATATATATATATATATATATATATATATATAAACTAAACATTTCAATAATTGCAAAATGGAAACATACAATAATAAAATATAGTGGTATGGGGTACTATGCCGGACCAAGGAAGATTTTACAAAATCATTCAGGAACTCATGCAGATTACTTTCCTTAAAGAAATTCTTTTTATAAAAATTTCAAAAGTACTCCTATTTTCTTCTAAGGAAATTATTTTACTTTTTTTCAAAAGAAAACCAATTAAAAAAAATAATAAGATTATCATAAAGTATGTGTATGTGACAAATTTGGACACAATACTGCTTTGAAAGTATTACTAATGCCATTTTTATCCCAACTAATTGGTGGGTTTTTTAAAACCAATTCTGTAGGTTGTTGTTAATGTAGCTGGACACTATGCTGAACATTACATTTTAATATTAGTTGGCTGATTAATATCTTAAGGATTTAATTTTGTAAAATCCAATGTGTTTAGATGCCACTCACTTGAGTGGCTGACCCCCAATATGGGATCCAAAGCATGATACCTAGGTATAAGACTGAATTTGCTGTCCTAAAATATTTGATTGTTAATTAAAAGGATTTATCTCAATCCAGGACATTTGTTAAGTAGTTTTTAGGGTGGAAACTTCTTGATGCACCACATAATATTCTCACATGACTCATTTTTCAAATCTCATGTCGGGTGGCTGGATTACATGGCTGTAATTAAGCACATCAATTTATGATTGCTTAAATTGGTCAAAACCAATTATAATTGTCAAATTATCTAATGGATTTAAATAATGCTAGAATTTTCCTATTTTACATCACAAACACTGCTTAGTTGTTGAATCACTGACCTTAATTCACCACTGCTCTTCATGGTGCCCATATATTTTGGCATCCACTGAGTAAGCACTGTGAAATCAACTTGGTCAATCATGCAAGTCCAAAGTCCACCACCGTCTTTAATACACATAAATTGCACACAAGGCATTCAGTGTAAGCCTCATTTTTAAACGGCTTTATAATGTGCCAACCCCACATCAATTGTGATTATAATTGAAATTCATATAGTTCATCTATTATCCAGAGTGAAACATATAAAACCTAATTATCCACAACCTATCAGAGAGCTATAATTAACCCAGATTTCCACGATATTGAATGTCTCTTTGAAAAACTCCAGAACATTTAATTTCAGGATAAAAATATTTGGTTTTTAAAGTAAATACATACTGATGGTGCATGTATATTTACAGCAACAGTCATCAAGATGGTAAAAGAAATATACTTTATCTAAATCAAAGCTGCACTTTTTCCTAATGAGTAAGTTAAACACTTGCCCCCCCCCATTATTATTATTATTAAACAAAGATAAAGATGATGTAGCATGAGTGAGGAAAAAATGTATACCTCGGGCAACATACACTAGTATGATGTCACCGTTTTCAAAGATCAATTATTATTATTTTTCTTGAATGTCAAAGATGGATACTTGAAATCCAAAATTGTATAATTTCCCAGTAATGGTTTCTGCATGATTCCATGAGCCATCTCTTCAACATGCATTATAAAAATTTTACACTTCTGTCGCTATAAGTCTGTCTTCATTAGTCAAAAAGAAAATTCCAAAGAACATGTGATTCTCAAGGTAAACATAATTCTAGTCATATTATCTACATGAAAACATTGACTGCTACAGTGAAAATTAATGTACATCACTCTGTGCATGATTCTAGCAATCATATGCACATACAGCATCTATGTAAATGTAGCATTCTATAGATCTTTTAAGTTATTTTACAAAAGAGTTTTTTACTTATTATAAATATAATACAATGTTAAACAAGAATACAATAAGAATGCATCAAGTTCTACTTGTACAAGAATGATAAACCTTTTTGAGGCACAGAGATTAAACTAACATATTCCTACAAATAGTCCTTAATGTAAAAAACATCACAAGTTAGGTGTCCACACATTATCATGCAGACGAGAATCTCATGTTCTTCGACCTTTTCTTAAACTTCCCCCATACAAATTTGTGGCCATTTTTTGTTTTAAACTTTTTCAAGAATAAAATTGTTCATGACTTCAATGGCCCCTGAATCGAATCCAACAATATCCAGCATGTTGGGGTCATCTGGATCAGCGATGGTGAATCCATTCGAGGACATGCCCACCACGATCAGCTTGGCATTGTAGATCTCCATTTTCATTCTGTAGTCCTGAATGGCCTTGAAGGGATGGACTTTCCCATACCACGTCTCATTGTCTGTATACACAATGAAAACATCGATCTTCTTTTGCCTTTCCATTGCATACAGCATGGGCAGAGCACAGTCAGTGCCACCAAAAGGTATCTTGGATGACTTCTCAATGACAGCATTAAGGTCATCATCTTTTTTAATTGGAACTTGACGAAGTTCATGTGAGAAGGCAACGACTTCACAATGTTCTTCAGTTCGAAAGGTAACCATCATCATGGCTGATGCAGCATCACGGCAGGTGAGGCTCTGTGTCCCCATGCATGGTACGCTCATCGATCCACTAACATCTATTGCCAGCATGTACCGCTTTCCAGTTGGTTCAACAGCATTAAAGGCCAAGTAATAAGCACTGTCAAGCCCAGTCATCACCTTTCCATTAGGATTCCACTTCAGGTGTCCTTTGTCACCATGTCCCTTTTTATACTGATTCAAAGCCACAAGAACATTGAAGGGGTGGACCCTGGCTATCTTTAATGCTTCTACATTAGTCAGCTTTTCATGAATTGCTTCCTCATACACAGAGCCAGTATCAATGAGACCCATGGATGTCATCTTTCCAAGATTACGTATCATTGCCGTCATTGGCATCCTCTGCAAAAGGGTTTCCCAAACTGCTTTAGAATTCAAAAGTCTGGTTGGAACATGCTCTCGGACAAGACTATGCTTTTTAATCAGTTCTTTCATCATTTCCTCATCTGTACATTTTCTTGCTTTTTCTGTTGCCTCCAAAAATGTAAGGATCTTTTGCAGATTTTCATCATTCCCAAGCTCTTCTTGTAACTTCTTTGCTTCCTCAAGTCCTTTGATAATAAATCTGATGATGACCTTCAAACAATCATTTTTTGGTTTGATGTGTGACAGACGAAGCAAGTCTCTGTGTGACCAATCTTCACGTTTTTTGTACTTTGTGATGAGCAAAGCCAATACCATTGGTTTATCTTCTGCAAGTTCTTCATACCAATTGTTGATGGCTCTTCTATGTGCTCTTCCCCAACCAGTCCCATTGCTCTCACTTTCAGCAAACTTGACGAACATAAAAAGATGGGTGGGAATTCTGCAGACTTCATTCAAGCATTCATAAGCTGCTTTCTTAGTTTCCACATCATTTGATCTTGCACAGATGGCCAAGGCAAATAGTGTTGGTCCTTGCTTTGCAGCTCTTCCTTCCATACTTATTTCTCGTATCAATTCCACAAGCTCTTTTCCTTTCTTCTCAGAAATCAATCTGCAAAATAAAAATGTTGAAATTCAAATATTTCTGAACATTATTCTCTATAAAATGTCCTTCTCAGGTATCTTTAACTAAGACAATTCCTTCAAAAACTGCCTTTAAAATTAGCAATTGAGTTATTAACTGAAAATTTCTAAAACAATAGGTCAAGTAAAAAAGCTCTGCATATTGTGCAAGAGCTTGAGAAAAACTGGCTCAGTAATTTGACTTTTTTTTATAAAAAAAAAACAATTGTTTCATATATGAATTCAAATATTCTCTACTATAACTAGTGCTAAATGAAGAACTATTAAGTACTACTAGTGGTCAATGATACATACCCCAACAACACAAAACTCCAGATGAGATCAGACCCGAAAATTTCTGAAAATAACATTTGTTAAAACAAAACAAAAATTTAAAAAATAAACAAAATGAAATCATCAATATTACAGAATGGTCAGTCAGGTTACAGGAAATTTGTTTTTACTTGGAACTTTTCAATTACACAGACCGTTGCAGTTTCCCTGTGATATACAAATTATTCTGGACATATTTATCTCTTAACCATACAACCTATTATCTAAACAAAATCAAGACAAGAGATGTTTTAATGTTGATTCATAATTTGCAATTTAGTATGAATACCATGCTCATGACTCAAGTCGCCATTGTGTGAAACCCTTGTTACTCACGCTATAGACTAAAATATCTTTTGCTGCACTACCTTCAATTTCTTCCAACTCTACTTGTAATTTTCAATCTGCTAAATAATACATTTGCATAATGTATAAACTTGCTCTATGCATAAAAACCCCAAGGGTAGGAGTTCCAATGAGGTGTCCCAAGGCTCCCCAATGTAGGCAGGATTATTATATAGAACTTATATATATCATTAACATAAGCTAATAAATTTCTTTGATAAAGTATGGAGTGGATTTAATATAAGATTCAGATTTTGTCACTCCTAAAATTGTGGGATGGAAAAGTGTCCTGTGTTCGAACCATGAGGAGTTAGAGGTGGACTTTACACACTTAACCAACAATGGTGGTTATGTGCTTCTTTACTGCAAAGTTATAATTCAGTTACATGAATATTTGCATTATGATTGTTTTCCAAATCTGATCCGTATAGTTTTGTGACCAATGCTCCTGTGATGAAACAGTAAATGTAATATGTTCTCTTTGCATTTCTCTGATTCTTCATTTGATTCAGTAGTTAAAGCACATACAGTGGTCTCACTATAAAACAACACTACCACTCTTATAATGCAGCTGTAGTTATGAATCCCATTAATTTATTTTTTATTACCATTGCTTATTGAACTGCTTAATTTTAGTTTTATTCATAATGCAAGCTCACATTAAATAACTCAAAATTTGTCTTTTCCTCACTTACTCGAACATCTCAGTAAAGGCTAATGTCATTTTTCAAACACTGTGCTATACAGAGCAATTATGCAATGTACTACAATATGCATGTTTTGTGGTCTCCTGTGGGTTCTTAGATTTT
This sequence comes from Potamilus streckersoni, assembly GCA_016746295.1. Classification (NCBI taxonomy): domain Eukaryota; kingdom Metazoa; phylum Mollusca; class Bivalvia; order Unionida; family Unionidae; genus Potamilus; species Potamilus streckersoni. Next base: position 9,877,093 of record JAEAOA010002345.1, on the reverse strand, counting down.
CCTTATCTCAAAGACCGAGTATCTTATTAAAACTTCTAACAACTTCAAGAGTTCCTTGCATTGAGTTATATAGATATCTACAAAAGTCAAGTATGTCAAATTTGCACGTACCGATCAAAGCTCTTTGCATTTTCTCTTTTTAGCTGCTGTTCTGAAGCTGTATAGGTGCCCCCTTCACATCCCATGATCAGGAAACGTTGGGCCCTATGCATGTCATCAATCTGGAAATTCCAGCCTCCAAACGCATTTTGAACCTGACTGCGGTGAATTTTCACCCTTTGGCTTTGTTCTGGACCACGCTTTGCTGTGAGTGGCTTGTGTTGATAGACATCCTCATCATCAAAATCTTTGTTCTTTGTTGATGTAGTTCCCATTATATTACTGCTCTGTGTTAGAAAGACATTCAAATTCAGGTACAAAATACACCTTGCAGGAATTACATTATATTTATCTTAATGATTTATCTTAATTTGTCTTTAACTTTAGATTATTTTCTTTTCAATTCCTCATGCACAAGTCAATAATAAGTAACTCTTGGAACCAAATATGTATTTTCAGTAGTAGTTTTAGTAGTAGCAGTAGTAGTTGTAAGATTTATAGCCAGGACAATGAGCTATGAATCCTGAATTTTTTTAAGCACTGCAACCTAGATCTTATATCTAGTAACTCTGCATACAACAATATATCATGATGATGTTGGAAAGCTATAAATCTTATTACATACTTGGTTTTTGGAATTTTCTTCACAAGCTCAGTTTGTGTGCTAAATTGCTTTTGAACTGTGCTGCCAAAGGACAGAGAAAAAACACAAATGGCTTTTTTCCCCAGAAATTGAGATTTTCATGGAAGTGCACGCAAATCTGTTTTAACCTTCACATCCTAATGTACTTAAGTCCAACTGCAAACAGCATGTAGAATGCTGGCAGATGACCTGGTCTACATTGTCTTTTTTAGAAATTGCTCAAAAAATAATAATTTATAGATCCAAATATGCCTGCATTTTATGTGATGGCAGATTCAAGTCTATGCAGTTTTCAGCAGAATTTAACAATAAGCATTTATATACAGTCCATAAAATCATCAGTAATAAAAGATTTTACCTGCCCTGCAAATATTTTAGACCTGCCCTGGGCTGTTGGTGATTCTTCATTTTCCAAGCCAGAAAATGGTGTTTTTTGTTTATTACATTAACTACCAAGTGAATTCAATGTGATTCACATTATTTTGCACTTTTTACACAAGGTGTTTTATTAATAAAATATCTTTTTTCCTGTACATAATAATGAATGAGACTGTCAATTTTTAGATTTAATTTCATTTTAAAAAATTTCTGACATATCTAATAAGTCACAGACTATGTAAATAAATACCATTACAGTAAGTATGTCTGTCATCTAAAGTTATGAAGATGAACCTTGCAGGTAACTTTTTCAATGTGTAAGTCATTTTTGTTATTATTATTATTATTATTATTATTATTATTATTATTATTATTATTATTATTATTTTTATTATTATTACCAAAATAATTGGAGAATTAACTGAATTATTGTCTTCATCATGAGATGCCAAAGAACTTTTTTTAGGAACTGCTATCAGAGTAGCTAGACTCCATTTTATTTGAAAACTGTATGTGCATAAAAATGGCTCATTTTCAATTTTTCCAAGCTTTATTCAAATTCAACTTCATGCCATTAAATGGATTATGCACAAGTGTCAGTGGCATTTCATTTTCACTACATTCAGACTATAGTGCTGTAAACTGCATCAAAGTTTGTGAACAAAAAGGAAAGGAATTGGGTTTGTTTTATTCTTTCATATCCTCACGGCTAAATGGTGCATGATACTACAAGAAAATGGGACATCATTGCCACAATTTTCCAAGTACCATCCCCCACCCACCTGAATTGTACTGCATTGTGCACTACCAACAACCCTTAAACTAAATAACAGAAATACACTCAAATATACTCAAATATGTCATTTTTATTACTAAATGTATATTTATGTTGTGTTACTTTTAAACAAATATTAAGCTATATTTTGTCAAACATTAATATTTTAACGATTTTACTGACCGTGTAACAATGAATGTAGTTCACAGATGAAACATAGTATAACCTGGCTGCCGTTGAATCTGTGTGACCTGATTTCACTTTCAATACCATTTTATCTTTTTCTGCACGTTAATAATTAATTTAGTTATTTGTGTTTCCCAATATTACTTTCATTACACACATTCATATTATTGTTTTATTGTTCTTCGTTTGTATGCATGCTTATCGTCTAATTCTTAACCAAGTCTATAAATGATTCCATAATTACACGGTACATTAACATTCTCAGGCCAAAATTAACTAGGCCTACCTGAATCGGCCCATTACATTCTCGACCACTGTCCTACCACGTAAGACCCATCGGAGAGTTTTACAGTCTAACAAATGACACTGTGTAGTGTATTCTGATGTCGACTAACAGTTAGACCAACAAGTCTCTCCTTTTTATTTGACAGCAGCTGTCAGATAAAAAATAAAAGCAGAGCTCTACATGTTGGTCTAGACTAACAGTGTAACGGAAGTAAAATTTTCAGGAATATCACACACAACTGGCAACCAATAACGACGCTTTTCTATAACTTAAAGTTATACTTGTTTTGTCTGACTGTACTTACCCTGAAGACTTTTATCTAACAAATTAAATTCTCACAAAAGAAATGGACCTGTTTTCAAAGTTTATTTGTCCTACTGTATATTTCAGTTAGAGCTTGAAAGTTGGGAATGCCGAAATAGGGGCAAGTTGAAATATTTTTTTTTAACAAAAACAAATAAAAATATATTTTGACTATAGAAAACCGTTAGCAACGTTTCGTTCAAGAAACATATCTCAATATGAACCTACTTGAACAAACTTCGGCGTAATAATGATAAAATGTAATTATTTGGATGTATTTACCCGCCCCTGCACGTGATCTGATTATTTTATAGTATACTGAAATCGGAAGAATTGAATCTGCTATATTATAGTACTTGGCATGGGTGAACACGCCACACCTATGAAAACTGACGAAATTTAAGCTGATTTACAAAAATAATAATAGTTATAATCAAACCTTACCAGTTAGCTTTCGAATAGGTTAAAATCCCCTTTTTACTGGTACGGAATTTATTTTCTACTACGTGTGAAAACCCGACCGTTACTATAAATAGTTGCAGTTTTTATATATCTATAGTTAGTCTGGTTTCCTCGCCTCTTTCGAATCTTCATATAGTTATCGGCGGTAAATGCAGTAAGAGTTGTCAGGGGTCCTAACTTGTCGTATTAAATGCTTTCTTAACAAGAGCTGAGCTTTTTTTTTCCTCAACAGAATACGTGAATATTAGATAAGTCCAGGAAAGCAAGCTGGTTTATTCTTGCATTGGATTATTTATACCTATAATTATTGTGATAGCCATATAAGTCCGGGTACCAGGCTAGCACTGGAATAGTATGGCTACCTTTACGAGTCCAAACAAAATTATGGGTTCTCACTAATAACACTACCATATACACAGGATACTAATGTATTTAAGTAGGTCCTTACGTTATATTATTATTATTATTATTATTATTATTATTATTATTATTATTATTATTATTATTATTATTATTATTATTATTATTATTATTATTTGAATACATACGCATAACAAATAGATGTTTCTGAAAGTAAACCTACAACGTTTATATGAAAGAAATGAAGAGATCAAGCGTATTCGTACATTGTTGTCGTAGTCTCACTTTTGTCAGAAACACAGATATTTGGTCAAATCTGATGATGACCAAGAAACAGATCAATGGTTACGGTCTCTGTTTATACTTCTTTCTTTAATTCTGAAAAGAAAATAGGATATAACTTTGCCGATTTCATCAAATTGTTTGTAAGAAAATTAGTAAATTGACAAGAAACATGTTATTGTCAAGAAAAAATAGTTACCCTTGAGTTTAGAATAATCGAATTTCCTTGTGTATCTGCATACCGTCCATATAACTTCTGCATTGCGATACAAATGCAGTACATGACCAATCAGAATAGCCGGTTTAGTCACGTTATGACAACGGTTACTGTATATATCCAATGAAAGTAATTACATATGTTTATAGTGCGTTTCACAATAATTATATATCGTTAATGCGAGATTTTTTCTTCTAGAAATCATAAAAAAATCTAAAGCAATCATTTGTTGACTGGCACTCTTATTTATTATTCATATATGAATCCTCACTTGTCCTTCCCGAAAAAGGTTACTTGAAGACACCAGACATATTACTATCCACTGGACTAATGGGATTATGAAAACTTCCATCAGAAATCGTTCGAACCTTTTGACTAACGAACTGCTAATTCCAATAACTGCCACTAAAAAATTGAAAAAATAAGTTTTGGCGAAAAATTCCCGAGTTAAATATTTTTTTTTCAATGGCAAAAAAAAAATCTTATTTGTAAGAGCATAACCTTTAAAAATTATATTTATTAACATGGTATTTAGTGATGGAAATTTGATGTGTTGGGGGTCATTACGGTTCCTCTCTTCAAAGAAAATGACGATAACTTAAGTAAAATGTTATTCTCCTCTTGAAACAGAGGTTATATAAAAATATTAGCATGTATATTAAAATCTACCTTAGATACAAAATGTGTGTGTGTGTGTGTGTGTGCGCGCGCGCCGCGCTACGTTATATATGTGATGTGAGTTGCGAATTTTGCAACAATATACTTGGGAATGTCATACCTTAAAAAATGTAAACCTGTACTAGTGATGGATTCTCAGTAAATCTGACCACGGGGTTCCTACACAAATATGTTGTTTTTGTTTTGTTGTTTTATTTTTTTCTTCTTCTTCTTCTCGTTGCTTCTCCATGAAACATTTCTGCTGTTCACTAACTAAATGTTTACTACAAATAGGTCGAAAAGTTAGATCTGTACACATGAAATAATAGCACGTATTAATATGACAAACAAAAAAAATAACCACATAATCAGCTTTTTGTCAATATTCTATTCTTAGTACATCAATCGGGTCCATCCAATTAATAAATTTAATGTTTTTTTTGTGGATTGCTTTGCCATTTTCATGATTATGTCATTACTTTCCCTCAAAATGTTTTTCAAGGATTATTCATGATTGTAGGAATCTACTACCAACGTGATCCAAAATGGAGATCTTATAATATGAATGAGACAAAAGTATTTAAAAAAATATTTACCTTCGTCTAAAAAATGCATTTAACTCTGGATTTCAAAACAAATGATACCAGCCTGACACAATACGGAGCATATTTTGAAGCAATTGTTTTTGAAGGTTTCATATTTATTAATCAGATTTCATTAATTTTACTGGCAGTTTATACATTTAATTATGCAATTGATGTCGTGTACTTTTCATCCATCATACTACAGGTATAACTTCTTTATTTCTCAACCTAAAATTTAAGTTTTAAGAAATTAAAACAAGGTCAAACTGACTAAAATTCAAATGTATAGTAAGACCAGCGTTTAACCATTATTTAATCCTTCATTAGCGTTCTACTTTTAGGTCTTTAAAATTCCCAACATTACTAAAAATACAAAATAATAACATCATTGATAGACGAACATGCATGTAATAAGAAAAATCAATTGTGTTCCTTTCTTTTTCTGACAGGAGAAATGTTACCATAGATACCATTTTGATGATCATATACATTAATGTGAAATACATTTGTTATCGATTTGTTAGAAGAATACAATTGTAATTCAATTTCAAGTAAAGAGCTAATATTTCTAAACCTTGTATTCCATACCTTTTAAACACTTTTGTAATTTGTGTCCATTTGTTTAATATTAATTCCCAATGAAAGCGTACATTTTTCTGCATAACAACTCTTCTCGTACCTACTTTTCACCTCAAATTTTAAATGTTAATGTAACATACTACTGCTATTACAATTACAATACTACAGTAACTACTACTATTACACTACTACTACTACTACTACTAATACTACTACTACTACTACTACTACTACTACTACTACTCCTACTACTACTACTACTACTACTACTACTACTACTACTACTACTACTAATAATAATAATAATAATAATAATAATAATAATAATAATAATAATCGTCGTCGTCATAATCATCATCATGATAATAATAATTGTATTAATAACAGCATCAATAGCAATAAATAACAACAATAATCATATTGTTACAATATTGTATATTGTTAAATGTGTAACCCTCAATCATTTGGATCAATGTAGCAATAATTTCTGGCGCCAGCCTCCACCATTGCAGTTGCGTGGAGAGGAGGGGGGCGTTTTCTACGCCACTGCTTTACATGAATTGTATTTTATATTGTATATTATTTTCTTTATATGCAGTGATAGCTTCGTCCAAAGACTAATACTTTTGTTCAATATGTTGGGGGGGGTAAAAAACAATCCTTAGTGAGATTTTTAAAGAACTACATTAAAAAGCTATCTTATTCCATCATATATATATATATATATATATATATATATATATATATATATATATATATATATATATATATATATATATATATATATATATATATATATATATATATATATATATATATATATATACACACACATTTACATTCATTTTATTGAAGAAAGATTTAATTCTTTACAAAATGATTTGTAAAATAGCTGTTAAAAAAGCCAGAGTCTGCAAAATACATTTTTTGCTCAATGTTACAACATTCAATGTCGTTAATATGTCCTTAGTTTATCTTAAACGATCATTTTTGTCATAAAGAAAAATATCTTCAAATATAATTCAAAATAAAGTAATATCTGGGGATCTATCTGAAACTTAAAATATAATTAACAATGTCTTCTCTCTTACAAAGTAAGTCTAACAAGCAATATTTGTCTACCGACTTCAAGTGCATAGATAGATACCTAATATATAGATGAATATGTACACAATCAATTCTAGTATGTGTAATTATAGTAAATTACAGTAGAAAGCTATATAATAAATAAATGTAAGTGCAGTTATAGTCCATGTGCTAATCTAACATACACGTTTTGATAATTGTATGAAGTTAGCCACTAATATCTGTGTATTGATATAGCTGTATTTCACCCAATTATAAAATGCATTAATGATTAATTTTATGTATAACACGTCCATAGATACGATATTATTTTGTTTTATGGGTCTGTGGCCTCTATTACAAATATACCCGACCACTCCGATGGCCTAAGCGGTGAGAGCGTCTACCTCAAATTCGAGAGGTCGTGGGTTTGAACCCCAACCGATACCAAAGTTTAGCAAAAATGGTACAAGCAGATACAGAATTACTATGTATGTATGGCATTTGATGATTGTCCAATAGCCAGGATACATGTATAGACTTATACTGGATCAAACTTTAAAAAAGACAGTGATTAGTAAAATCCTGCATTGCATAAATATCGAGTAAGATCTGGAGATATTTTTATACATGTTGGCAATTATCACCAAAAAAAAAGACTCCATGACTACGCTAAAACAGCAAAAACTGTCCCCAATCAAATTCAACTAAATATGATACATGTAGGCAATTACATTAAAACAAAGCAAATAAAAAGACTGATCAGTAAAATTCTATCCTTTATAATTTTTGTGTAAGATCGGTCGAGTTTCTTGCTCTTGTTTATACTTGGTGAAGGAAACACCCAAAAATATCCCAAACAAACGCTCATTAACCCATTATACATTTATACAATAACTTAATGAAATACGTACATCTCTCTCTCTCTCTCTCTCTCTCTCTCTCTCTCTCTCTCTCTCTCTCTCTCTCTCTCTCTCTCTCTCTCTCTCTCTCTCTCTCTCTCTCTCTCTCTCTCTCTCTCTCTCTCTCTCTCTCTCTCACACACACACACTCACACACACACATCATAGATAATTCAGTAAACTACTTTTATATTGCAAAGAGAAGCACACTTAATACGTCGTGCGTCACTACATTTATATTTCAAAATTTGGTTACAGTTGTTTTAATAATCTTTAATGTGACAAAGAGCAGCTGGACAGTTCGAAACTAAGGGTACTATTTTTATATTTTTAAAATTCTTGAATCAATTTATTATTTTTAATTATCTTGATAAATGAAGAACTACAATAAATAAAAGTAAAATCTCCTGTAACATCATGTCTTTTATCTCCGGTTATTTCCACTTTTAGAGAATTCGTTTTAAAGGATACAAACCAGTTTTAAGGCTGTTTTTTTATATAAAATAAATACATTCAAAGGTTGAGGTTAATATATTATCAATGCAAATTAATTAAGCATTTTAGAAAACAATCGTACACTAAATCTAATACTTCTAATGGCAAGTAAACATTTTTTTTATTATGATACGAACTTGATTCTCTACAATATTATTATTTCGGCTTTTTGCGATAAAATATGTTCCAAACTGAAGATTGGATAAAAATAAGAAAACCTTAAAGAATACTTAACTTTTTAATGTCATTTTACCTATAAGCGTTTTTATATTTATATATATATATATATATATATATATATATATATATATATATATATATAAATATATATATATATATATATATATATATATATATATATATATATATATATATATATATATGATCCCCTAACATAATCTTTCTGGCCATGTTCCACTTGATATTCGCAGTTTTTATTTCTTCCTTGTTAAAGAGTAAAGAAAAGATTTTTTTTTAAAAAAAACTATATTTTAGTTATATTTATGTACTCCATAGGAGACAACGTATTTTTCAGTATTTTACTCTCTCTCACACACACACAAAGAGACAGACAGACACACACACATGTCAGGATAATGTGACCGGTGGAGACATAATGCTACATGTCTGCGGCATGATGCCCCAGTGCTAGACATCACTGTAAACTGCCACATTACAGACATCTTACCGAAACGACTGAAGAACTGTTAAAGCTACGTTAACAGAGAGGTTTAGAGGTAGAGCCATGGACTGACCTGGCCGTTCATTCAAATAATCTCAGCAATGGATGGTTGGCTCGTTTTGTAATGACGTAACACACAACAACTAATAAAGCTAAAAACCAAACTAAGTAAATAAATGCGGCCGATAGTTTTGGGACAGTCTAGTTTATTGACTGTATGGTAAATTTCGGGAATTCGGTGGAAGTCAAATTTACCTAAAAACTGCATTTTTTTTATTTACACGTTGTTTGACAAACTGCAGGAAAACCTATATTTTGAAGATTTTCTCCATATATGACATTTAAATCAAACTTCTGTTTGAGGAGTATTTGTCAAGGAAAGAAACATTAGCCACTATGCATTTATTTATTTATTTATGCATTTATTTATTTATTTATTTATTTATTTATTTATTTATTTAGTGTTCGTGTAAATCATAATTTGAAACATAAGTATTATCATTTTTATTGATTCCTTAGTACATAATATGATTTAAAATTTACAATACCTAAAATGTTTTAAAACTAAGTGATTTAAAACTTACAATATTTTCTTGAGGCTCCAAATTACTCTTCTGCAATAGCACTGAATGTAAAAGCGAGAGGCCTACTTGTGTGCGTGTAAAATTAGTGTAAGAGGGAGACAACATTTGGATCTACTCTTAGATCATGGAGACCTAAATACCAGCGGCCGATCTTACCACCTGCAGATTGCCAAGTCAGCCAGACCGACGCTGTATGCATTGAAAAAAGAAAAAAGGAACTTTTCATAATTGTTATTTTAAGATCAGGTTTACGTTTACAAATTGAATAATCGTGTATCCCTGCGCAATTACATAACTGAATTTTATATTTTACAATCTTAAGTTGAAAACCCAAAGAATCATTCAATACTGTGTGTAGTTTACACAAAAATGGTTGTCAGAATTAAAATTGAATCATATCATGATTTTTTTCTTGATTTCATTTATATCGTTTATATATTTTTAGTTTTCTATACTCTCTCTCTCTCTCTCTCTCTCTCTCTCTCTCTCTCTCTCTCTCTCACACACACACACACTCACACACACACATCATAGATAATTCAGTAAACTACTTTTATATTGCAAAGAGAAGCACACTTAATACGTCGTGCGTCACTACATTTATATTTCAAAATTTGGTTACAGTTGTTTTAATAATCTTTAATGTGACAAAGAGCAGCTGGACAGTTCGAAACTAAGGGTACTATTTTTATAATTTAAAAATTCTTGAATCAATTTATTATTTTTAATTATCTTGATAAATGAAGAACTACAATAAATAAAAGTAAAATCTCATGTAACATCATGTCTTTTATCTCCGGTTATTTCCACTTTTAGAGAATTTGTTTTAAAGGATACAAACCAGTTTTAAAGCTGTTTTTTTTATATAAAATAAATACATTCAAAGGTTGATGTTAATATATTATCAATGCAAATTAATTAAGCATTTTAGAAAACAATCGTACAATAAATCTAATACTTCTAATGGCAAGTAAACATTTTTTTTTATTATGACACGAACTTGATTCTCTACAATATTATTATTTCGGCTTTTTGCGACAAAATATGCTCCAAACTGAAGATTTGATAGAAATAAGAAAACCTTAAAGAATACTTAACTTTTTAATGTCATTTTACCTATAAGCGTTTATATATATATATATATATATATATATATATATATATATATATATATATATATATATATATATATATATATATATATATATATATATATATATATATATATATATATATATATATATATATATGATCCCCTAACATAATCTTTCTGGCCATGTTCCACTTGATATTCGCAGTTTTTATTTCTTCCTTGTTAAAGAGTAAAGAAAAGATTTTTTAAAAAAAACTATTTTTTTTAGTTATATTTATGTACTCCATAGGAGACAACGTATTTTTCAGTATTTTACTCTCTCTCTCTCTCTCTCTCTCTCACACACACACACACACAGACAGACAGACACACACGTGTCAGGATAATGTGACCGATGGAGACATAATGCTACATGTCTGCGGCATGATGCCCCAGTGCTAGACATCACTGTAAACTGCCACATTACAGACATCTTACCGAAATGACTGAAGAACTGTTAAAGCTACGTTAACAGAGAGGTTTAGAGGTAGAGCCATGGACTGACCTGGCCGTTCATTCAAATAATCTCAGCAATGGATGGTTGGCTCGTTTTGGAATGACGTAACACACAACAACTAATAAAGCTAAAAACCAAACTAAGTAAATAAATGCGGCCCATAATTTTGGGACAGTCTAGTTTATTGATTGTATGGTAAATTTCGGGAATTCGGTGGAAGTCAAATTTACCTAAAAACTGCATTTTTTATTTACACGTTGTTTGACAAACTGCAGGAAAACCTATATTTTGAAGATTTTCTCCATATATGACATTTAAATCAAACTTCTGTTTGAGGAGTATTTGTCAAGGAAAGAAACATTAGCCACTATGCATTTATTTATTTATTTATGCATTTATTTATTTATTTATTTATTTATTTATTTATTTATTTATTTATTTATTTATTTATTTATTTAGTGTTCGTGTAAATCATAATTTGAAACATAAGTATTATCATTTTTATTGATTCCTTAGTACATAATATGATTTAAAATTTACAATACCTAAAATGTTTTAAAACTAAGTGATTTAAAACTTACAATATTTTCTTGAGGCTCCAAATTACTCTTCTGCAATAGCACTGAATGTAAAAGCGAGAGGCCTACTTGTGTGCGTGTAAAATTAGTGTTAGAGGGAGACAACATTTGGATCTACTCTTAGATCATGGAGACCTAAATACCAGCGGCCGATCTGACCACCTGCAGATTACCAAGTCAGCCAGACCGACGCTGTATGCATTGAAAAAAGAAAAAAGGAACTTTTCATAATTGTTATTTTAAGATCAGGTTTACGTTTACAAATTGAATAATCGTGTATCCCTGCGCAATTACATAACTGAATTTTATATTTTACAATCTTAAGTTGAAAACCCAAAGAATCATTCAATACTGTGTGTAGTTTACACAAAAATGGTTGTCAGAATTAAAATTGAATCATATCATGATTTTTTTCTTGATTTCATTTATATCGTTTATATATTTTTAGTTTTCTATACTCTCTCTCTCTCTCTCTCTCTCTCTCTCTCTCTCTCTCTCTCTCTCTCTCTCTCTCTCTCTCTCATATCGAAAGATTAACATGGAATCATAAAATTTGCATTGCATAGTGCTTAAAAATGATTTATCATCTCTCTCATTCTCTCCGTCTCTTTTTTGTGGTTCCTATGGCTGCCTTTCCTTTTGCAATTTTCAACCCCTTACCCATTCAATCAGCCGACCAATCAGTTAATCACTTAATTAGATTTCTGTCACAATCGTCATGTATATAAATGGCACAAATTAATACATTTCAGAATCTTAATTGTTGCATCAAAATAAAAAGAAAATTTAATGAAATATCTTACTAGTAATGATGAAGATAACTGCCCTACGATTTAACCAAAAATAGAAAACGGAGGAAAACCCCACACGGTACTAAATATAACCAATAATGCAGCTGAGATTTGACCCGTGTTCCAGCTAATCTTCTGCCAAGATGGATACGATGATGAACGTCGTAATCACGTGAAAATTATCTGATATGATCATCAATTTCATAAATTTATGAAGCAGTTACAACATTACGATAGAAACACATTTATGGATAAGTAAATGTACGCATGCCAACAGCTTCTGCGGGAGCGTACGGAGAAACCTTGTTATTGAAGTATACCCACATTATTATTATTATTATTATTATTATTATTATTATTATTATTATTATTATTATTATTATTATTATTATTATTATTATTATTATTTATTATTATTATTATTATTATTATTATTATTATTATTATTATTTATTATTATTATTATTATTATTATTATTATTATTATTATTATTATTATTATTATTATTATTATTATTATTATTATTACAAACATGAACGTAATTTTACTTTGTAAAAAAATAACAATATTTGAATGTTTTATGAGAAATTAATATAAAAATCTTTATAATACAAGTATTGGTACCATCATATTATCAGAGTGATACAGGGAATGGTACCATACTCTGCCTTTTAAAAACGATCCCAGTGTGATATCTGTCAAACACACGTCCAAGGTCAAAGCTTCATCAAGAGAGGTTCTTACGCGAAGCTGTAACGAAATAAGTTAACCAAATTTCATGATAAAAATAAGAGCATTCCCAAAAAGACCACGTGTTCGTTAGACTAGGAATCCATGAAACCATTAATATATAGCTAAATATTCATTGTTATAAATGTTGTCATCTAAAAACCGTGGGATGTTAATAACTAAAGCTGACACGTTGAAAAAGACACTGCTGATATTGGAAAGCTTGTTCACAAAAACAGAAACAGTCGATTTTGAAGCCTACAATTCATTATATACATGGTATATATAATAGGCGCGGAATCTTCTAACATCAGTGCTAAAATGTTTATCAAACAAAACCAGTAAACATGAAACAGACTGACTCAACAAACAATAAAATATTAAGCGAACTTGAGCATTTACATAAAATTTAAGCTGAAAGCAACTGCTGTCGTGGGAAAAAAATCAGATTCTCGGTTCTTACAAGGGAACACGTGAATTTAATGCATTAACATACACTAGTACACATTTTTGAAAAAAAATACATTTCTTATCCTAATCCTACATTTTCCAAAAGTTGGATTCGGTCTGAATATATTTCACAACATCCCATTTAGCTGCCATGTTGACATGTTTGACAAGTGCCCAAGATATGATTAAAGGTTCATAAGATTAATTATATTTGTGATATAACTATTTGCATTTAAAAAAAATTTGGACTCATTTTGTCATGGCCAGTGAAGTCAATATTTCATATCATTAAATTCGTAACAAGACTAATTGGGAAATTCCGTACATTACTTACGGAAACTACCGAGTACCGGTACAGTGAAAAAGTATCGTGATACGTTTCATCAGAAATATATACCGCGGTAAACCGGCATACCGGTATTACTACGCACCTCTAATATTCCTCATTCTTAATTTTGTGCCATTTAATAAATGTAAATCTAAACAACACTTTTCTTTTCCATTACGGCAACGAGAAAACCTCAGATCCAATTCGCTGCCGTTGAGAGTTATATTCTGAACTACTTTTTTCCTATGGCAGTTGAAGGAAACAAAGTCACAACCGGAACTTTGCCAACCATTTTGACCTCAAAATATGTTGTGCGCTCCGCCGTGGCGAATCACCCAAAACAATTAAATGTATTCGTATTCCAACAATTATATCCATGTTTCTTTTGCGGTACGCATAAGTCAGCGCCGAAAGTTGACTGGTCTAAACGTACTACTTAAGTTTTTCTGCAATCAGATCTAGAGAGTTTAGTAAACCCTTTGCTTACCTTATCTTTTACAATCGAAAATAGCCTGGAGTTCAATAATTCTTGTATTAATGTAGTAATGTTTGTTTCTTAATACTGATTAACAAGAAAAATAAAGTGAATTTCAGACTTGTCATCGATACGTATGATCAATCTGCCAGTCTACAATTCATTCATAATTGGCATATTATATGTTCCAATGAACCGCGGATTTATAGTCTTTCACTGGCGAGGTCATGTACTTTTCACACCATAACATGTAGAAGTTAAAGTTGCCAACATATTTCACTTTTCCGTCAAACTTGTGTCGAATATTTTAAATGAAAAGGCAGAATATCATATCATTTACATAGAAAAGGTAATATATTCAAACAATATATCTATCGACCTTTTCTTTTCTTTAATTTTTTTTAGCATATATACTCCCCCGACATACTGTTATTTAGAAGGTATTTATAATCAGTACAATGTCCAGTAACTGACCGTCAATGGCCAGCAGAACCAAACCCAACCGCCTTATCATGCATCACATTTAGTTTCAGAAGCAATGAACAAAAGTATGCACACTATCCAAAGATTGTATTTTTGGAAAGGTACTAAAGGAAGAAACTAAATTAATCGGGAAAATTCATTTACAACATTATTATTCCTACTAAATAGACAGATATATAGATAGAAAGACAGATAGATAGACAGATAATTAGCAGTATCAGAATGTATGAATAAATGACAGATCATGTAAGTTTTCTTTGATTATGAGTAAAAGAACGATTCACACATGCACCTGTTGCATTTATCGAAAGTGTAGAACCGCATGGCGAAAACAAATTCTTTGCATATAACTAAGATAGTTTAGGCAAAAACATATACATCCAAAGTCTCGCGGTGTGTATAATGCATGCAAATAATTTTGAAAGTACATGCAGTGACCATCGAGCTACGACGAATATATTTAATGAATAAAGTGGGGTTTTTTGTCGGTTTTTTTTTGTTTTGTTTTGTTTTTTTTTTTTCATTATATGCATGTAGCTGCTGAAACAAAATTAGATTACATTTACACTGCTTGTTTACAATTATATAGTAAATTAGTAAAGAAGCAGAGTAAACGTTGCCATTTTCCGCCAAAAATAGAAAGGAGCGGGTTTATCCCTTAGTCAGCTTAAACTATTTTTTAGAAAAACTCCCGGATATAATCTATGCGATTCTAAGGAAATAAATGCAATATTTCTGGACACATATTCGCCGATTAGTCATTATATCCAAGTTTTCCTTTAATGTGTACTAGACTATCAGATAGATTTGTTTACGGACTATTTGTTTTTTACAAATAGCTTTCACCGAGTGTTGATTTGTGTATGCTGTCAGAGGATCTCCGGTTACTGAAGCTAGGTATTTATCAATAGTGGTAAATCTTCTAATCATTTTATAGACTGACATATCGCAGGAGCAGAGCTGGCCATCTGTCCAACTTTCTGGGCTGTTATTAAGTAAAAGTTAAATAGTCACCTCTGACATTGAAGAAATTAAAAATATAAAGTAGATTACCTTGATTTTCTAATATCGTTCCAATACTCTGTTCTTTCAAATGTGGTGAAATTGAAGCAACCAAATCCCAAGAAATTACAGCGTGTTACTTTGCTACTACACGAATACTTCATAATGTGTCAAAAATGGGGTTTACCAGCTATGCTGTTTTGAAACTATATTCGATTGGCCTAGAGACTAGATCAAGTTCATGCAGGAAGTATTTAATAAACCTTTGTTGTCATGACATCAATTTTGCATTGAGTAGGTTTTAAATATCACATAATCAGACTGTACATTCTTTCGAAATAGCTTACATTTAAAACAAATTACGAACACCTGGCAAGTGCGAGATGGCAAACTAGCGACTTTTTATTGCGGGGTGGGGAACATTGTATGAATTATTCTACACAAATCACACTAATTTTTACTATTGTACTAAGATAAACAGAGAAGGTAAGGAGGATTGATATAATTTTCAAACCGTAATTATTAATATTGAAAACAATACAAGAAAAATCTGTACAATAGCAATACTATTTATAATCACACGAACAAAAGATTGGCACCTTTACTGTGAGTCTCAAGAGAAGACTGCTATTAGCATTATACTCTTCTGCATTTTGACTTCGTAAGTTCATGATCTTCCATTTTGCCACGTTTGCAGCAGACAGATTTCAAGCTAGATATTCAAATTCTATTCTATCGCAAAGAAAACTATGATGTGTTACAACAAATATTGTTATCGCTAGGTGTACCTGTAATTAATACTGGTGATATTCGTCTTAACTTTGTACTGAATGTTCCTGAGCAAACTTTTTTAAGTGTTATCAGTACGGCTATCTACATGACTTGAAGTTTCAAAATATCATCGTGGATTGTGGTGGTTTCATCACAAAATGTAACATTGCATCATAAGATAACAATATTAACGATAACGATGACAACAAAATCGATAATAATAATATGTATGTGTGGGCTTGAGTTCGCTCACCTGGTTGACATGAGCCTAACAGCCAAATACGATAACAGTTGGTTAAGAAATACGGTCCAGAACAACTTTTGTTTGTGCAAATGTCTTCTAATGCAGTTAACTGCATATGTCATGAAAACATGTTTGTTTTTCGCGGTTTCTCTGGGGTTTGTTTTGTATTTTTATTCATAATTGATTGGCATATCAGCAGTTTTTGCCAGTACTGAAAGACCTCTATCCCAAGATGTTTTTTGTCAAAGTTGGTCCAATTCTATTGAGAAGCTGTTTACTTAGATACAATTACGGTGTGTTTTTCTAATTTTTTTTATGGCGGGTTTCAATCATTTGTACAAATTATACAACTTTTAGCAATGTTAATCATATCTGATGGTGGATTGGCATCAATTGTAAAATTTGAAAGGTCATTGAATAATGACAGCCATATTTGAAAGCGGACCAGCATCAGTTGTATCAAACTGAAGCCCTATAATGCTTGCTTTTTGCAATTTTAATGATAGCATCCAATGCTGATTGTGGATAGGTTATTATTCGTTTAAATTTGAAATGGTTTCTCTTTAGTGACTGTTGCCATATTGAAAGGTGGATTGGCTGATCTAGGCACGATTAGACTCTACAGACTTCACCCCACCCACCATCTAAAGGAATAAAAATAAAATCACCGTAACTGGCCATTATAACAGCTGAAACCTTACATAAAATGCATGTCCGGTCCTCTAATACCTACTCTTTCACACGTAACTCTGTATCTTATCACATAACCATTATTCGGACATGTCGCTAACTGAACAAACATATTTATACTTATTTAAACTGTATTGGTCAGAAAGAACCATTTGTGTATGTAAGCATAAAGCATTCAAGTATCCAGGTGGTTGTAAGCTATAAAAAAATTTTTACGAACTATGTTAGTAAAGCATAAAATGTTGGTAACTGTGAACTCTTTTTGCTATAAGTGTGTACTACTAACATATATCCATCCAGATCTCAAGTTTTACGACTCTAGCATTAACAATAAACAATAAAAATGAATATACAAACTTCAAATACTTTTTAGGTTGCAATTTCTCACCAAATTCAGCCATTCTAGGAAGAATAGAATCCATACAGGATGTCACCCGACACCCAAACGTATGTGGTAATAATCTAAATGCAAAATGTTTACCGAACTAATAAAAAGTCAAATATAGGTCACGATGACTTCCTTTTATTACAAGGGTGTTGTATTAACACAGATAATTTTATTGTTGTGTTTCATTAATCTGGCATGAACAATACCTGAGTAAAGACGTTCAAAGTAAAGTTTAAGAAAACTTACTGAAACATAGTGACCTAGTGTGCAATTAATGTGCAATGTATTCATCATGATGCATCCAGCTACTACATTCAATGATTCTAGTTGTCATAGTACGTATATAACATGCCAAAAACTGTGATCTTGAGTTAAACGCAAACGCTTAACCTAGGCCAGTAAAATTGGAACTATAGGTCACGGTGATCTTTTTTTTTTCTCAAGAATGTGGTACAAACAAAGATGCATATATCGTCTAGTTTAATGATTCTAGCATGAAACCTGCTTGAAAAAAACTTTTAAAACAAAATCTACTTTCAGTAAGTGAAGCGTGAAATGTTGGTTACGGTGACTTACTTTTGTGACGATACTGTCTCATGACGTTGACCAAGTATTATGATTTTAGGTAAGTCTGTATGGTCATGAGCTCGGTGCAAGAAAAACGTGACTAAAAACAATGTACATGTATTTAGAAAGTTACCCGCCCCTCACTCCACCTACATTCATCTATTGGCTCCCTAGCTCTCAGCGGGTAGTTGCCACGGAGACCACTGTAAACGTTTTGCCTACAGAGTTTAATGAAACAATGACTGAGATACAACGAAGATGTACATACGTAGTGTTCATGCGGACTCCAACGCATGAGAAGTACGATTGCTTCTTTCTTCATGGAGAAGGCACGCTAAAATCGGTTAGTACGATATGATTGAATGTTTCCACACAATCGATGAATGAAATTCTGTATTTGGTATAAAATTATCAAATTCGTACCTTAAAATGGCCTCTCTACTTCAAAGTTTTGGGCCAAGGAATATCAGTATTAACGACTTGAAAAATATTATCCGGTCTTGGCTCATTCGTACTGTTGAAGTGATGTTACACTGTTTACGAAATTCCTATTTAAAATTACAACAACGCAGTTTATTTATGTATTTATAGAAGGGTTTATCCACAACAGTGCTAAAAATAACCGCCATGGTTTGTTTTTTTTCTAACAGAAATGCTCTTATTGTCATGCATTTATTTTATATTGTAAACAATAAAGGCAGCGCAAATATATTCATACACAGGTCATACACAAAAGTAGTTCTGTTCGCGGTGGTCTCAAATCAATTTGTATGAAGATCATTTGTCACAGTGGCGATAGTTTTTTTAACAATAACAATAATAATAATGACAGAAAACATAAGTTGAAAATTCTAATTATAGTATTATTATTATTATTATTATTATTATTATTATTATTATTATTATTATTATTATTATTATTATTATTATTATTATTATTATTATTATTATTATCTTGTTTTTTTCATCAACAATATTATCCTAAGCTGTTGATCACCTAGTCAATTCACGTAGTAAATATGAAAACGTTTCTTTGACACTAACAGCAGCAGTATAGTGGTAGAAGGGCATAGTAATAATTGTGCAATACGAAGATAAAGAAAAAAAAATAGAACAAGGAAAGAAAGAATAAACAAGATTTGTGTTTGTAAAACGTATATGCCACTGCATCCGATAAATCAGTTGAAATCCTAAAAGCTTAACAAATGAGAAAAT
Source organism: Potamilus streckersoni (assembly GCA_016746295.1). Taxonomy (NCBI): domain Eukaryota; kingdom Metazoa; phylum Mollusca; class Bivalvia; order Unionida; family Unionidae; genus Potamilus; species Potamilus streckersoni. Next base: position 9,857,253 of record JAEAOA010002345.1, on the reverse strand, counting down.
TTGAAAACTTGCCACAATTAAATATGAATCTCGTTTGGTGTTAGCTTAATTGTACTTAAAAGGTTTTGTCAATATAAGTATAAGTCCAACATTTTTGCAAAATATGTAAATAAAAGTGAAGTAGAAACGTCGTCGTCATGGCAAGACATCCAAAACACGTCATTTACATGTGCGTTATAAATTTAATTCGTCTTTCTCAAGTGTTTTGTGTTTTATTCTGTTAAAAAAAGCATTTTTGGCTAAAAGTATAAATCCAAAGAGTAAGAAAAAAATGATTTCTACTTGTGTTGAAAACAATACTAACAAAATTAAAATCCTCCAAGGAGCTGAAAAACTAACCAGGTAAATTACAAGTAAATATGACTAAGCCTATAATTTGTCGGTCTCAAGCGTTTTGCGCCCATGCTTAAAATAATTGTCAAAGAAGGTTTACGTGCGAAACTGTTCAAAACAGTGTTTAAAAAATGAAGGACAAAACCGCAATTATTGTAATGGCTTTACAATCTAATCTATTCATGTTCTTATACAACATGAACATGCCAGCCAGATTTCATGAATCTCTGTTGTGTGGTTGTTGAGCAAACCGTTTCACAAAATATAAGTGATAGAGGCAAGACGAGTGAGCGGACGGACGGACGGACAGGACCAAATAAAAATGTACATCAGCAAGTAGCGTGTGCATAAAAACAAGCGTAGTTGTGCTAATCATGTCATTTTTCACATGTTTTAAATACGGTATAAATAAAAAAGATAATAGTGTCAGGTAAAAAACACAAATAAAATTAAGTTCATTCGTTGCAAGATGCTATTTTTTGTGTTATAATAAAATACTGACAATATATGCATCTTTAAAGTTTAGTCATAAGATATACAAGAAAATTGATCAACGTGCACAAAGTATATAACAAACATAACTATTTGTAAATTATAACAAACTTTTGTGTCTTTTTCTCCCGAACTTAAATATTAACAAACAACAAAAACAAAATTTTCATGCAATATAGTGTTTTCAGCCGATAAATTATGAATTTGGCTATTCTTAAACGCTCATTGATACACAATGATCACGTGAACTTTAAATTTTAAATTGTAAATCATTTTAGTTTCTGTCTGCAATTCAACCTTTTATTATTTATGTAGGTATTTGTATAAACGATAATCATTAACCATAATACGCTAAAATTTATGTATTTCGATTTAATTATTATTCGTGTGAATTCAAATTTTTTTTATGCAGTTATTTTTACATTTACTATATTTTAACTGACGTGAAATCTGCAACATTTAATACAGGACGTAAACAAATTCTTTATACAATGTTAAAATTAGTTTCAAATTTTCAAGAGAGAGAGAGAGAGAGAGAGAGAGAGAGAGAGAGAGAGAGAGAGAGAGAGAGAGAGAGAGAGAGAGAGAGAGAGAGAGAGAGAGAGAGAGAGAGAGAATTGGGAAACTAAGCTAAATATTTTTCACGCTGCTCTGAAAAGTAATTAAACCGTTTTGTGAAAAAAGAACCCACATAACTTCATGATGGTTTTGTTACGGCGGATGTGGGTGATTAACATCTTTCTTTCTTGCATACTTTGATCTCTTTGATCTTTTTATATATATATATATATATATATATATATATATATATATATATATATATATATATATATATATATATATATATATATATATATATATATATATATATATATATATATATATATATATATATTTAGTTTAATTTCCTGTGTTGGCAACTATTGTGTAAATACAAATGTATGCGATGAAACCGAAACATTTTCTTTGATATTTTGGTTAATAATCTCCCAAGAAATAAAACTTTAATGTCTTCCCGTTTTCTACTTAAAACAAAGAATACAAACGGAATAAGAAATGTATTCAGTATTTACAGAATCTAACTCAATTATTCAAGTAATTTTAAAGATTTTTTTCAGCTTCAATCGACCATAACAGACCATGAATAATGTTTCCCTACAGCCATTTTGCCTTGCATTTATCAGCTAATTAATCAAGTAGTCAATTAGACAAATTTAACACGTAGGAATGTTGAATATAAGAAAGAAGCTGAGACTTGGCGAATATTGATAAAAAGGGCATTTCAAATCTGACTTTCCGTCATCAAACTATAAAGAGAAATATCCGTCTCATTATTATCACAACTCCTTCTGAATTATTGGACACACCTACATGTGGTTTTCACTAAAAGATTTCTTATGATGTCTAAATTGGTTCTAACTGAAAATGGTTCCCATCTGATTTCCAACATCGCCGCAAATACACATAAACATATAATTCAAATAAAAAAATGTAATATCTTACCAACGAAGACGATGCTAATAGTAGCGACGACAGACAGAGACTTAAAAATAAATCATGGGGAAAAACCCGGATAGAACTAAATATAACAGCCAATGAATCAAACGCACACCATACTTTTCGCCTGGATGCTAATTACATAATAGCCTATGGGTAATTAACCTACTAACTATTTTTCCACTAAATGAAATATATGAAAAACTATTCGACAAACATTGAAAGCTATCTGGAAGCGGTGATCTTCCAGACTATTTATCTGAGAATTTTTAGCAGTCAGCGCAAGTCTGAGAAAACGCAAAGAGTTCACATGACCGTGAAAGAATGGAGAAAGCAAATCACAAAAGCTTGCTGTATGTATTGTTGCTCTTGAATTCCAACATGTATTGAAGCATGAGATTAGATTTGTGTTTTTACATTTTTAAAGATCCCACCTCTCTCTCTCTCTCTCTCTCTCTCTCTCTCTCTCTCTCTCTCTCTCTCTCTCTCTCTCTCTCTCTCTCTCTCTCTCTCTCTCTCTCTCTCTCTCTCTCTCTCTCTCTCTCTCTCTCACACACACACACACACACATCACAATCGTTTGATATATTGTTTATCTCAATTTGCACTTTGTTCTTATTTTATGTATTTTTATATGTTTACTAACTGAGAGCTTTATTTACAGATTAATTAGCTGAGATCTTCCTATTTATTGATCAATTGATTGGTACTTCACATTGATCTGGGGACAAAACATAAACTTGGCGCCCCTTACTTCAAGCCCCGGGACAAAACAAACTTTGCGCCCCCTTTGAGCGCATCTAGGATAACGAATAGTTTTATTTACTCATTTTAGCACACCTGATACATGGCACCTGGGAACAAATGGCCCCCACCCCGCGCCCTTCCAAGTTATTCCACTGTCGTTCCAATACTATTTTTTCCTGTAAAATGCGTTGAAACTAAAGCAATCAAATTCCAAGAAATGAGAGAACGTTACAAGCACTTTATAGTGTCCTAAAATAGAGAATGGGATTTTCAAGCCGATGGCTATTTAGAAACTGTTTTCGGTTGACTTAGACACTAAACATAATTCGCGCATGAAGTAATCAATAAACTTGTGTTGTCTTGACAGCAATTTTCCACTGCAAAGATTCTCAAATATCACATAATCATCGTTGTAAATACAATCAGATTTGCATAAATTGAAATAAATTACAAACAAGTTTGCACCTGTACGAAGGCAAATGCGACATAACCAACTATTTGACCTTTACCAAAACTTCACAAATTCCAGTGCTGTTTTGTGGGTTTTTCTTTCTTTTAAAAAATATCACTTTTTATTTAAACATTATATTGTTGCTGAATACATAAAAGAGTTTTTAAAAGTAAAGTGTATGGCAGTGTACAAAAACGGACATCTGAAAGACGAGCTGACAACGAAAGTGTTCCAATAAAGCTTGAGCAAGTATACACATGATAACACTTTTTTTTCCTCCAAGAGTTGCGCTTAATTAAAATCACAATCAAGAGATTTACCAGACTGGCCAACGCAAATCATGAAAATAAACAAAGTAATTGGGCCACATATTTGGAACCAGTTTGTCACTCTTAACATACAGACGTGAACTCCGAGTTGGTTGACGTATGAATAACATCCAAAATTTGATGGTGACACGCCAAACACCAGGGGCGCTTACTTAGCAGCGATGGTACAGATAGACCTTTTCCAAGAAATTTTGACCTCGATAAATGATGCTACGGAGAATTCAAGTTAGTTGTTCTTCCGATTGCATCCCACAACATTTAAACAAAAAGTCTAGGAAAGTACGACCAGAGATGGACTTAAACGTTTATGTATCCTTCTTGATTAGCTTAGCATGTATTTGGTCCTAGACTTTAAAAAACCAGAGCAGACACTATGAATTGTACTCATTTTTAACTGATAGCATTATGTAATCTACAGAATTATAATTACAATAGGTAAAATATTTTATCTACCGTCCTTAAACAAGCAATTATTATATTTCTTAGTTTCTTAAACTTCACCAGAAAATTACAAAAGTTGAAAACCGTTCAAAACAATTTGACAACACCTGAAAACATGCACAGGTGTCTTGATACAGTAGTGTTCATCTATTCAAATTATAGTAGTCACTGATGCTACAAATGAGTAATCGCCACTTTATCTATATTTAGTGAAGTTTTGAAAACTATAAAAAAAAATTAAACTTTTTATCCTAGTCGCAGTTGATTAACAATTTTTTTTCACATTTTTGCAAATTATAACCGTATAATTTAGGTACTTTTATCAGTTATGATTATTTATCACGTATAGGTTCTACTGTTCTCATGTGTTGTTGTTGATATTGTTGTTGTTTTGGCTTAACAACATCTTTCAGTGCATTTTATCCTAAAATTGCCAATAAATATCCTAGTGAAGCGGTTATTGAAAATGATAGACTGATATGGAGCCAATGCTGGAAATCAATCTGTCGGTGCATAATACCCAGTTCATAGTGTAGTCATATTACATTATCGTCCACTTAATAAAGTATTCAAAAAGTATGTATGTATGTATGTATGTATGTATGTATGTATGTATGTATGTATGTATGTATGTATGTATGTATGTATGTATGTATGTATGTATGTATGTATGTATGTATGTATGTATGTATGTATGTATGTATGTATGTATGTATGTATGTATGTATGTATGTCAAGAATGTCAAGTGGTGGTTTCAACGTAATACCGTTTTTCAGGACCTGGGAATAGTTTCACTTTATACTTAAGAATAATTTTTTTTTGGGGGGGGATGTAATAAACATTCCTCTTTCTGGAATATTTTACGGTTTTGGGTTAGGAATAATTGTCCACATATGCAATATCCCAATTTAACTGCCCTTGAATATTATAAGTAAAACTAACAATGGGAAAAGATGTTGAGGATTTTTGGGCAGGGTAAATGGTCTATCTGCAAAATTGTCATCTTTTCAAAACTAAAAAACAATTAACAAAAAAGTAACTACTTACGGCTTTTATAAAACAGAATTATATATATATATATATATATATATATATATATATATATATATATATATATATATATATATATATATATATATATATATATATATATATATATATATATATATATATATGCAATAAACTGACGACGAACAGTATGAAACTAGTAATTAACTAGCCTAAGCGCTTTCGACTCTTAATGAGTCTTTTTCAAAGGCAAATACAAAACATAGTTACGACAAACAAATAAACACAAAAACGTTGTGTTTGTAAGCCTCTACATTTCTACAACGTTTTTGTGTTTATTTGTTTGTCGTAACTATGTTTTGTATTTGCCTTTGAAAAAGACTCATTAAGAGTCGAAAGAGCTTAGGCTAGTTAGTTACTAGTTTCGTACTGTTCGTCGTCAGTTTATTGCATCTATTTTAATTAATCCCCGACACACGTGATCCCTTGGTGGATCCAGTACGCTTGAGAGGGTTGTTATTCGCCATATGATTTGTATTCTTTATATATATATATATATATATATATATATATATATATATATATATATATATATATATATATATATATATCTATATATATATATATATATATATATATATATTGACATGCTTGAGAACCAGTTCCAGTTTCTGGACCAGTCCATTTTCAGCAAAGGGGCGCATGCGCGACTAAATATGTACATACATATGTCGTCTGTTTCCTATATTTACAGCGTTGAATCAAGCAAAGGAAATGAATGACAAAAAAAAATTGCCTTGCAAGTGGATATAACAAGCGGTTTCCTTAATATGTTCACGTGTGCAGAGGAATATAATTCCAAAGTCAACGTTATTGCAATTTACGGAATTATCCGGCAGTTACCGAATAGGATCAATTACGTCATTATGTTGACGGATGGAAATAAACTACCCCCTAAAATACGGAATATGGCGCCGTGTTAGTATGGAAAGTCCGTTAAGCATGAAAGGTGCAAGGGGATGCAAGTACTAGTGCCATTCTGGTGACAGGTTAGAAATTAAAAATCAATGATTGAATTGACTTAGTTCTGTGCACTTTTTATCACATTAAACTTTTTAGTTATTGAAATCGGTAGGGGGGTACAAACCAACGGGGATGTATTTTCGGACTATAGCAGGGTTGGGACTACCGATGGGTATTGACTCGTGTCTTCCCTTGTGTTATATTGTTACAGGTTAGACCCGCCCTCCCCATCCATAACCCTTGATACTCCTAATTTTCTTTGTAACGAACCCCTGTGGGTAGAAAAGCATGTGAAAAGTCTACATGGTTATGAGCTTAAATTAAAAAATAAACTTGACTACGAACATATAAATAATGTACATGTATGTAGAAAGTTACACATACACACAACACCGTTCTTATCGTAGCTCTCTTCCCGTGAGCAGGTTCTGAGAACCCACCTTAAACTTTTCTATAGAAAGATAATGTAAGTAACAATGTGCTACAACGAGGATATATATATATATATATATATATATATATATATATATATATATATATATATATATATATATATATATATATATATGTGTGTGTGTGTGTGTGTGTGTGTGTGTGTGTGTGTGTGTGTGTGTGTGTGTGTGTGTGTTTATGGGGATGCCAACGCAAGGGAAATACAATAGCTCTACGCCACATCGTAAAGGCAAGCTAAAATCTGTAAGTACGAGACTGGACATTTCCACACAATCGAGGAATGCAATTCTGTATTTATTATAAAATTCTAAACATATCTTACCATAAAAGGACTCCTTTCCAACAAAATTTCGGACAAATGAATATCAAGATCAACCACCGTGAAAATAGTATCCCCATGTGGTTCATTCACAATCCTTGACTGATGGTGCAGTTACAAGAACGACTTATTTATTATACCATGCGACGGAGATTGATATATTTATAGAAAGGTATTTTCCCAAGATGTGATAAAAATAACCGCCATGGTTTGTTTGGCCAACAGGTGTGCTCATCACGCATTTATTTTGTGTAAAAATCAATAAAGGCAGCACAAGTATATACATGGTCTCTAACCAATTTGTATACATATCATTTGTCACACTGAAAGTTTTTTAGTTCAGAAGCTTTAACTGAATATCATAATATTACGATATTAATCTGCTATATAGAATATATTATGAACTCGATTTTGAATGAACTGATCAAGTACATTCACCTTTTCAGAAATATACTCCTTTCAAAGAAATACCTCTCATTACTTTTGAAACATTAGTTATTTTAGCAAAGTATTGATAACAAATTACAATGACATATTCCCTCATATTCTTCTTGGTTTGCTTTCAACAAGACGAACTCTTCTCTTTAAGTTTGTGCATTACGTCATAAATTTTGACGCACTTCCCGGAAGTCGATATTTCTTCTGACGCCATTATACATTTGTACCGGTAAAAATAACAGTTTGGTGAGCAATGTCAGTAGTACATAGAACACTCAAGTTTACACGAAAATTTACATGTTAAAATTGACACTGTGTGTAAATGTTAGCGGAAACCAGACACTTACTGGCAATAAAATTATTACATGCAAATTCCTAGCAATACGCCTAGTAACACAGACAGTCCTAATGCAAAATATGTGGAAAACAAGAAAACAAGAAGCAAAACCTTGGCCTGAAATTATGTTCTGATATCTTGGTTATGACGTAGTATATGTAGTGTAAAAAAAAGATTTATAGTCAGTAATGTTTGAATATACCTCCACTGGTGTGTAAATACATCAAGGTTCACTTTGATTTGTGTCATTGAGTATATTACCTAAAAATAAAGATTGTAACTGAATTCTTTGTTTACGTCAAAACAAAATCCAGTTAAAAAAAAGATAGGTTAGTACTGGGCGTTTTTCTTGTTGATGTTTATTTTTGTATTTTTATTTTTAATTATGATGGTAACTGGGATATAGTAATTACTATTTATTATAAAGAATATGAAGGTGTTCAAGGGTTTCATAGAACACAGTGCAACCTATTTTCGTGCTGGTAAAGTTAACGTCGGATATTGTATACAGAATTTCATTTTTGTGTTTAGCCGTCCACTTCATTTATGCCCAGATGCATCGATGGATCAAACAAGGTCACTGACATCTACTGCAAAGGACAATACAACAATACAAAGTGAATTAGCATTAACGGGAATCTTAGCTTCGAAGGTACAGTGAACTAGTATTGTTTTTAAAAACTAGGTCACCGTGATCTGCCTTTGTTATCAAATGCATGTAAGCTAGGTCATAGTTACCTTTTTAAGGGCTCATACATATTCCTGTACTAATTAAATTCAACAGTACACATACATTTATTGAAAAACCTGAAATATGTTAAATAAAGATTTTCAGAAACAGAAATCAAATAAAGCATAAAAAGCTACATTATAGTCATTAATGTACATCAGTTGTAAAACTGCAAATACTACAACTGTGTGTAAATTTAAACGGATACAGTATGCGTAGTGTATTTTACTACTAACAATACCAATAAAACTACTACTACTACTACTACTACTACTACTACTACTACTACTACTACTGATAATAATAATAATAATAATAATAATAATAATAATAATAATAATAATAATAATAATAATAATAATAGCAGAATACAAAGTAACACTTTTCTTATTAAAACTAAGTATCATAGCATTATTATTAATATTATCCTCGTTTTTTTCGTCATCAACACCATGTTCCTCAGTTATTAATTACTCAGTTGTTTTTTTCAAGTATTAAATATGAAAAGAATTTATGTAAGTTATAAATGTAAGATGCCGATCATTGTGTTTTATAATTATGTTAATTCTGGGTTCTATTTTGAGCACTGGAGTACCTACATATACAACTGTGGTGTATTGGTTAAGCAGAGACAGGTGGTGGTAGTAGTTGTAGCACCTGTTCATAAGACAATATATTATTAGCTGTAGTAGAATCCATTGATAAAAATAGCAGATTATAGCCAGTAGTGGTAGCAACAACAGACGCCAAAATGGTAGTGTTGCAACAACAAGAGTGCATTGGAAAAAAACACTGTAAGTAATAGAGGTGTAACAACAGAAGTAATTTGTAAAACGCAGCAGGTTATAAATAATAGCGGTGTTAACAAAAGAAGTCATTTGTAAAACAGTAGATTATAAATAGTAGTGGTAGCAGGAACATTAGTGCATGGCAAAACATTAGATTGTAATTATTAGTGGTACCAACAACAATAATGCATTGATAAAAGCAATAGGTTATAAGTACTTGTAGAAGCAACGGCAATAGTGCAATGGTAACACCTTTAGATTATAAATATTAGTGATAGCAACAACAATAGTGGACTGGTAAAAACAGCAAATATTAGTAGCAGTGTTGGCAACAACAGTAATGCTTGGTAAAAGCATCAGATTATAAGTAGTAGTGTTAGCAACAACAGTTGAGCAATGGTAAAATCACTATATGATAAGTAGTAGTGACATCTACAGTAGTGTGCGTTATAAATAGTAACGGAAACAACTACAGTAGTACATTAGTAGTAGTAGTAGTAGTAGTAGTAGTAGTAGTAGTAGTAGTAGTAGTAGTAGTAGTAGTAGTAGTGCAAACAACTACAGTAGTGTTATAAGTAGTCCAATCAACAACTACAGTAGTGCATTATTAGCAGTAGTGGCAACAACTACAATAGTGTGCGTTATAGGTTGTAGTGCAAACAACTATAGTATTGTAAGTTATAAGTAGTAGAGGCAACGACTATAATTGTGCGTTAAAAGAAGTAGAGACAACAATTACAGTAGTGTGCGTTATAAGTAATAGTGCAAACAACTACAGTTGTGCGTTGTAAGCACTGCAGGCAACAACTACAGTAGTGTGCATTGTAAGTAGTAGAGGCAAAGACTATAGTATTGTGTGTTATTAAGTAGTAGAGGCAACAACTATAGTATTGTGTGTTATAAGTAGTAGAGGCAACAACTATAGTATTGTGTGTTATAAGTAGTAGAGGCAACGACTATAGTATTGTAAGGCCCTTTTTGGTCCTTAAGGGTGCTACATATATTTGTATATAGGAACAGAGAGAAATGTATTTTTTTAAAAAAAGTCAAAAAGTTTGGGTTTGGGGCAATGAAAGAGGGGTTATATCATCAACATGAAATCGAGAACAATTTTGGCAATGTTTAATTAATTGTAATAATAAATAAAAGCTATAGTTATTGTGTACAGCTAGATCATGTAATTCTAATATAACAAGAGGAGGTGGGGGAGGCTTTCAAGTGTGGTGGGAGACAACTGCAACAATCTATTATTCCATCAATTCTTCATTATTTATTATTATCATATGATATTTGTAAAGATCAAAAAAATGTACATACTCGAAAGCTTGCTTTACTTTGAATTCTGGCGCCGACTGTACTCGTCAGTTGTCTGACCAACATTGACAGCGCTCCCGTATTTATAAGCTTCCCCAGGCACCACATGAGACAATCCAACCAATCGCTGCATGCACGGCAACCCATGTAACAAATCGGTGTCTTGTATGGTGCGCCATGCATTGCATTGTAAACAATACAGTTTTGCATGGTATACAATGTCAAAATTACAAATACATAAATTGCATAACAATAAATAGTTAAATACCATAGAGCTCGTCTATGAAACGAATAAGAACATTTTATGAGCTCAAGTTTAGGTGAAATTAAACTTTATGATGATAACTTAAGTCTTGAATAATTGAATCGATTCATATAGATGTGGGTTCTGCACTTTATGCAGACGACCGCTATTGTCACATTGAAACATGAATTGCATACCTCGATACAACGGTATTGTAACGATATTATCACTAAAACATGCAAATCACTTTCTTATTAGTACCTTATTATCATTAGAAAGAATAACTGCAAATGTGAATGTATAGAATCTCTAAATACGAAACTCTCATGCTAATCCAAAAATGGCGGACATCGTGATACGAGGACATACATGGACTGTTCTCGTTATGATTTTGTAGGTATTTTACATATATTACAAATAGTAATAGCATAAAAGCATAATATGTGTAGCAGATAAACTAAACAGTACACTCTAAAAACTCTATAACAGACTTTCAAAGACGTTTTACCGAAAGAACCTTACCTCGAAAATAGGTTACACATGTTAAGATCGGTTGCCAGAATTTTCTGCTAGTTTGACAGTCAATGGACATTAGAGATAAATATAATTACTCTTCTTTGTAAAATGAATATTATAAATCATATTCATATTCATATGTACCATATCTATAAAAACAAACGTAATAAAAGCAAAGACTGAAAAGAGTATCCAAGTCATTGTGACTCTAGTTATGGTCATTACAGTATTGTGTGTTATAATAGTAGATGCAACGACTATAGTATTGTGTGTTATAAGTAGTAGAGGCAACGACTATAGTATTGTGTGTTATAAGTAGTAGAGGCAACGACTATAGTATTGTGTGTTATAAGTAGTAGAGGCAACGACTATAGTATTGTGTGTTATAAGTAGTAGAGGCAACGACTATAGTATTGTGTGTTATAAGTAGTAGAGGCAACGACTATAGTATTGTGTGTTATAAGTAGTAGAGGCAACGACTATAGTATTGTGTGTTATAAGTAGTAGAGGCAACGACTATAGTATTGTGTGTTATAAGTAGTAGAGGCAACAACTACAGTAGTGCGCATTGTAAGTAGTAGAGGCAACGACTATAGTATTGTGTGTTATAAGTAGTAGAGGCAACAACTACAGTAGTGTGCGTTTTAAGTAGTAGTGCCAACAACTACAGCAGTGTTCGTTATAAGTAGTAGATGCAACAACTACAGTAGTGCATTATTTTTACTAGTCCCAACAACTACAATAGTGTGCGTTAAAGGTTGTAGTGCAAACAACTACAGTTGTGCGTTATAAATACTACAGGCAACAACAAAAGTAGTGTGCGTTTTAAGTAGTAGTGCAAACAACTACAGTAGTGCGTTATAAGTAGTCGAGGCAACAACCAAAGTAGTGCGTTATAAGTAGAAGTGGAAATAACCACAGTAGTGTGCGTTATAAGTAACAGTGGCAACAACTGCAATAGTGCGTTGGTAAACGATTTAGATTATAAGTTGTATTTGTAGCAACAACATAATTGCATTGGTAAAAGCAGTAGATTATAAGTAGTAGTGGTAGCAGCAATAATAGTGATATGATGTGGTGTGATTATGATTTTTAACATAGCTTTAACAATTTTCAGTCATATCGCTACGATGTCTGCAGTGTGGCAGTTTATAGTGATGTCTAGTACCGTGGCTTCATGCCGCAGACATGTAGCATGATGCCCCACCCAGTCACATTATCCCGACACTAGGACGACCAGTCCTAACACTAACCTCTTAATGCTGAGAGTCAAGCGAGGCAGCTGTTAGTACCATTTTTGTAAGTCTTTGGTATGACTCGACTGGGGATCGAACCCACGACATCTTGCATCCGAGGCTGACGCTCTAACCACTAGGCCACCGGAGCGGTTGCAACAATAGTAGTAGTAGTAGTAGTAGTAGTAGTAGTAGTAGTAGTAGTAGTAGTAGTAGTATTCATTCTTTCCATGTTGATTTCTTTTTCTTCTATTTTTATTGTACTATAACAACTACCACAATCACCAATACTACTGCAGCAATAGTAGTAGTAGTAGTAGTAGTAGTATTGGTGATTGTGGTAATTGTTATAGTACAATAAGAAGAAGAAAATGAAAACAGCATGGAAAGTAAGAACAAATTAGCTGTGTTTGTAAAACACGTACGCCACTACTGGAGCTAAAAAATCGAAGTCATGAGAGGTCAACAATTGAGAAAATGTGAAAACTTGCTCTATTGGCATAATAATCCAACAAGGTCGACTAAATTTGTATAAAACATGCATATTAAATTTCATTTGTTGATCTCGTGTGGTTTTTGTTTCATCCTACCAACAACGTTGTTGTCAAACGAGGTCCAAAATATGTCAAAAGAGTGCTGAGATAAGACGACACATTTGTAGAAAAACTTGGAGGGGAGGGTACTGTAATGAGCTGACATTTTTTCCAGGTCATTTACATGTAAATATGACTATGCCAAATCAAATTTTACTTGTCTAGCTCAATCCTCTTGTGGTTAACTTTGCTAAACAGAAGTTATCAAGGACGGTTTAAATCCCCAAAGTGCTAAATAATGTTAAATTAATGAAGGAAAAAAATAAACTGCGACCGTGATGGTTCGAAACTCTAATCAAGTCATGGACTTATGGACATGAACATGCCAACCAAACTGTATTTGTCTATGTTGAGTGGTTTTAGAGCAAACCTACTTCAAGCTTCTCGGGACAAAAGGATGACGAAGTACGGACGGACGGACAAGATCAAATGAAGATGTCTCTCTACAAGCTGTTGGTGCATAAAAACAAAAGTGGTTGCGTAAATCATTTAATAATTCACGTTTTTAAAATGCAGTACTAATCGAAAGGATAATAGGATAGCTTCAAGAAAGTAAAACATAACAATAAGTTCATTCATTATAGCAGTTAATTATTGCCATACTTACATGCATCCTTAAACTTTAATTGTGTTAGTTCTATATTTATGTTTCATGAGCGTGATCCTAAATTCCATATGAATGTGTAATTAATCATCCATAAACGATCATTCAATTTCGTTTTTTCTTTTATATATGTTAGGTGAAATGGATCTGACATACGGAGCAGAAATTAAAACAACAAAAATTATATAATAGACATAAGAGAAATAATCAATTTGCACAAAGTTGTAACAAACAGAAATATTTTATTTGTCAATTATATTATTAAAATTGTGTGCCTTATTTTTCCCAATTCATTGCTAACAAGCAATTGAAAAAATACTTTTCACGTAATTTAACATTTTAGCCGAAAAGTTGTGAATTTAAAAATTCAGGAGATAAACAAATGTTCCTGTGAACATTAAAATTTAAATTGAAAATAATTTTACTTTTATTTTTGCGGTCCATATATTTTATGCAGGGTATTTAATATAAACGAGAATGTTTGGCCATAGTATGCTTCGAATTAAATTTTTTTAATGTATTTATTGTTCTTGTAAATCCAAATTTTTCATGAGGTGTAATTCCTTTTCTTCAATAAATAAACTAATAGAAAAACTGGAACATATTTGCTTCAGGAATTAAACATATTCTTTGTACAGTGATAATTTAGTTTCAAATGATCGAGGCGGATTTTACTTTTGTTCCGTATATATCGATGTACTGAAATAATTTCAATGAGAATGAGAGAGAGAGAGAGAGAGAGAGAGAGAGAGAGAGAGAGAGAGAGAGAGAGAGAGAGAGAGAGAGAGAGAGAGAGAGAGAGAGAGAGAGAGAGAGAGAGAGAGAGAGAGAAGAACAAGAAGAACAAGAAGAATTAACACCTTTCGTTACGATTTTAATAGGACAAAATTTGCATTTTATATTTAATTTGGAAACTAAGATAATATTCTCCACTTTTTCCAACTTACCCCGAAAAGTAATTAAACTATCATGTAAAGAAATAATATTTAACTTCATGATGCTCGAGTTACGCAAATATCGGTGAATTACGCTTTTCTTTCTTGCTTGTTTTTTTTTTCTCTTTTACATACTTAGTTTAGTTTCTTGTATTGACAAACAATTCTTGAAAAACAAAAGTATGCGATGACTACAAAACTCTTCTTTGAATTTTGATGAATATTTTACCAAGAATTAAAATGAATGTTAAACAATAAAAATTAGCATTCATAAATACTTTGATCATATCTCTAATTCTTCTTATTTTCCACTTGAAAAAAGATGATTCGAAATGCGTTAAATTCCAGCATTTATGCAGAATCTGAATCTCAATCAGTTTAACGATTTTTTTTACCTGTGATTAAACATAATAGACCGATATTAATTTCTTCTCTATGTCTGTTCTGTGTGTGTGTATATATATATATATATATATATATATATATATATATATATATATATATATATATATATATATATATATATATATATATATATATATATATATATATATATATATCAGCCGTTAAACCAAGTAATTAGTCAAATTTATTTCACAAGTATGAATCGTATTTGAAAGACACTGATAAGCAGATGAATATGAATAAAGAAGATAAGTACCTTTCTAAACCGTCTTCGATACATATCAAATAGCGAATGTAATTATCTTACCAACGATGACGACAATAACAGTAGCGACGACTTGACATGGGCTTAAAATAGATCACATGGAGAAACCTGCAGGGAACTAGATATAACAACCTTTGCAGGGAGCACACACCATCAGTTTCAGATACATACAAGTCAAATAATGAATTTATATTTCAGGACATCGCTAGTGCTGACTTGGCATGGACTTAAATAGACACAGGGAAAAACCTGCAGAGATCTAAATATAGGCCTAACAAGAAACGTGGCAAACACAGGTCACACATTCTGCGCAAGTACTTGATATCCCATTGACACAACGAGTTTGATTCGAATTTTCATTGTTGTGGCAAACTTATGTTTAATGTCAGAAATGTCAAGGTTTTACAAAATAGAAAGAAAACAACAGTATGAAATAAACAGACATGCTATACTATGTGAATGTACGCTTTCAATAGTTCATCTACGAGCATTCTTAAACACGGCGTTCTGTGACTATATTGATATTTTAAACATGTTTTGCTGTACAGAAATGGCCGCCATCTTGTTATTCTTGTCGCGCTACTCATGCCGAAATGGTGGTTATATATGTATAGGGTTTTCACTCAACGACTTCTCACGATGCCTATTTGATTCCAACCTAAAATGTTGCATACTTGAGCTTCAACTCGGCGCAATCTTAAAAATCTTGTGTCTGAATTTAAGGTTATATTCACATGGAGATTTCATTCAAAGACTTCAAATAACTAGCTGATTCTATATAAAAACAGTTACGGTTAAACTCCAGTGTGGCCACTAGTGAGGCCATATTTAAAATCTTGTCGGCATTTTCAGTAGAAGACATTTTATGATATATAGTTGCTCCTAAACGAAATGGTGCAGAGCAGACCTCAAGCATGATTACCATGGAGGCCATCTTGAAAATAATAGTTATCAGCTTTTTTTCTTCAAGTTATTGTCCTGTCGACTCAAAGTTTTCATTGAAACATTTCTCATTATATGCGGTTGTTTCCAAATGAAAATCATGCCGATAAGACCTCCCAAAATGTGGATAAAATCAAACTTTTCCTTAGCGGATGGTCAAGTTTAACATAATTTTCGTTATAAACTTTTTCTGTTTTGCACTACATAGTTGTTCCTGTACTGAAACAAACAGGCCATGATGTAAAATCGTTAGTTTTGCCCAAGCTTTTAACAACTGCAAAGGTTGTATTTAAATATGTAGAAGATAGTGACGATCTTTTTAATTTTGAACAATGGCTACCTCTAATTTGTTTTATTGGTGGTGGAGAAAGCACTCGAGTGAATCAAGAAAAAATAACGTTCACGAGTGAATACTGACCTTGGTAACTGAGAGTAAACATGACTGAATTCGAAATCCAGACCTGGCTAACCAGACCCAAACCGAAAAACAACTCCGACAACTAATTATATGCTTCGATTTAAACGAAAGCAACTACACTCTACTCGACAAACATTGTAACACTATCTGAAAGTGACGATCTTCTTAAGTTTAAGTATCGCATGGAGTACAAATAAGTGTGCAAGTATGAAACAGACAAATCACAGGAGCTTAATGAGTATATGTTCCACATGAATCATAAAATGTATTGAAACCCGATATTAGATTAATGTATTTACATCATTTGAAAAGATCCCACCCGTGTCTCTCTCTCTCTCTCTCTCTCTCTCTCTCTCTCTCTCTCTCTCTCTCTCTCTCTCTCTCTCTCTCTCTCTCTCTCTCTCTCTCTCTCTCAGTTTTCACTCAATGCTTATGTTATGTATTTATTTATCTGTGGAATAATTGATTGAGTACTTCATATTTATCTATGAATTTGTCTAATTATACTTAAAGTGGATGAATAATTTCAAATCGATAGATATAGCAGCAATTGAATAATCAGTTACTTATGCTTACAGCTATTTATCATTGATGACAAAATATTAAATAAAATACAATGTATTCAGCTGGGGTGGGGTCCTATGTCAACGCAGTATTAGGTAACAATCTGATGAAAATCAGATCTCCACTGTCCTTCTTAAAGATCTGACAGCGACCTCATAAGGGGCTTATTCTGGTGAATTATGAACTATCAAAATAGCTAATATTATCAGCCAATCAGATGACGTCTTATAACTTTGCGTTTTGGAGACTTAGCAGTATGGCTGAAGAGCATAAATGTGTGCCGAATGATTTGATTCACTTTCAGATTTCCGAAAGTTTCATTTCCATTTGCTAATTCAAAGGTCACCAGAATATGACCGCGTAGCGGTCGTTGTCAGATCTTCACGTAGGACAGTGGAGATCTCATTTTAATCATAATTATCTTAGTAAACGACGGCGTATTTTACCAGGGTGTGTCATCTGTTTAGGCAATATTAAGTAAAACAATATATTCTGCGAGGGTGTGTCCCATGCCAGGGCAATATATACTGATACTGCACTGATACAATTTGTTGTTAAACTCCAAACAGCCTAATGAATATACATAGTCTAACTGATCGGGTCAAAAATGCATGTTTAAAGATTTTATTAGTAAATGACTGTGCTGCTCGAACTAAATTATTTTTATATACACCAGATAGTAGTTTCTTTCATCTATTTTTAATTGATCAACCGATCATGGAGAATGACAGCAAACTTTGATCAACCTCACGCATTTGGCTTCGAGGCGGTTTGGGGAATGGAATAAATTTCACACCGCCAATTTCACATCGTCGGTCTTAGAATCAACTGTTTGAGCTACAAAGGTACCAGGAACACCTCTTCAGACCATAGCGACAGTTCAAATGAAGTTTATTCTGCGAATCGACAAATCGATTCCTTATTGCCAGCGTATTGTTTCTAAAACATCGTCGGAGAAAAATGACAGATGACAAAGCGAATGAACGTGTGCTGATTGTCGAAGCGTTTGGACAGCTGATTCTTATGTTTGATCAGAGGTCTTTGCTTGCATTTATGTACTTCATTGAATGTATTAATAAAGTAGTTTGAACATAAACAAACACACATACAAACGAATAGAGACCGGGCTGTATTTAGTTTCATTCCAATAAACACGTAGATAGCGCCACGGTGACATTGAGTGTAGCGTCAAAAGGTCTTGGCTCAGGCTTTTAGATATATTGTCTTGTTAATATAACACAAACAAGTACGAGTCAATTATCGAACGCAGTTTGTGAACTTATCTGATGAATAATTTGAACGATGCAAGTTACAAAAAAGTTATTCCCAAAAATCAAGATTCATGATTTAACCAAACTTAACAAGTGAGTATATCTTTGCCATTGTCTAAGGCAATTATGTTAAATGATCGGGTTCAAGGTCAAAGGGCATTACACAGAATATTGTACTTACATCCTGTGACTCAAACATATAAGAAAATATTTGTATGAGGAATGAAGTATATTAGAGTTTCTCAAATATATCAGAGATGGTTTCAATACTCAGTAATTCAACAAAATAAATGGACAGAAGAAACTGGTTTACGGTGGATTTTGAGAAAATAATTTTTGGCCAGTATATAAATAGTCAGTTTATAGACCTCATCATCATCATCATCATCATCATCATCATCATCATCATCATCATCATCATCATCATCATCATCATCATCATCATCATCATTATTATTATTATTATTATTATTATTATTATTATTATTATTATTATTATTATTATTATTATTATTATTTCCCTCATCAGGAACGTTGGGAAAAAGAATATAATTTATACCCGTTCGTTAGTATATCAGTGTCCTCATTTGCTCCTCACGCCCTCAAAATCTTGGACACTATGTAACCTACAATCAAGAAAACTTATATATGGAAATATCTCCACAAAATTAACTCAGCAATATCCAAATTAAGTCAGGAAAACACTTGAGTTACTTCATTTTTCAGTTACTTGTTCGCGACACACAATATCTTTAAACCTATTTTATTTACACCTAAGAGAATTGCATGTGAATACATCTTAACCGGAGTTACTAAAACATACGAAAACTAGGTCCATGTGATCCAATTATCATGCTAATATAACGCATGCATCTCCAGATCCTTGTTGGATACAATCTTAATATTTTGGAGCCTATTATGTTTACACTGATGACAATTAGCAATTGGAGACATATGAACAAATATACATTAATCATAAAAACTAGGTCAATGTAATATAGATTTAGGCTTAGGCAATTTTCTCAGCAGTTTGTTTGTTACATCATAAATGCCTTGTAGCCTATTTCTCTTGCACCCTTGAAAATTGGTATGCGGATACCTATCAATATAAAATAATTCAACCATACTAAACTAGTTTCACACTTGGTGACTGTTTCATTTAAACTATTAGATCATATCCTCAGTATCTTGGATCCTATTTCATCTTCACTTTAAATTCGACATAAGAATACATTCTAGTAGAGTAATTCAGTCATACCAAATGAATGCTATTGTGATCGAATTTTTACACTTGAGTGACTTTTGTATGCATTAGACCTTTTAGGTTCTGAACACCATTTCACCTAAACTCTTTTTAAAAAAGCTGGCATGGGCATAATCGCAAAATTGTTTTATTAAAATGTATCGAACTAGGTCAATGTAACCCAATTTTGACGCTCGATTATCTTTTATTTTAACAGTTATACTTCAATTACACACTGAATATATGGAACCCATTTCACATGCACTCATGAAATTTGACAAGTCTGATATATCTCAGTAAGAATTACTCAAAACAAGACTACAAATACGTCACTGAGACTCCGTTTGAACGTTTGTGTAAAATATTAAATTTCAGCACATTGCTGATTTGTATACTTACAGCTACCTGTTCTTTAAGCCCTCAATATTCTAACGTCATCACCCAAGTTTAATTTTCAGCACATGGTTACTTAGATTTAGAATTACATTCTGTATTTGGACTTCAGCAACACTTTGATCGAACCTTGCATTGATTGCAATATAATAATGTGTTACACAGAAGAATCGCCCGATAAAAGACGTAGAAATTATCGCTGTTACATTAACTCCTTATATGTCAAGAAACTCTATATCTATCCAAGTATATGGACATCAGAAACTGTGTGAGAAAAATAACGTATTTATTCAAGTCTTAATTAGACTTAATATGTTATATATGTCAATATATACTCTAATATAACATAATCTACATGTTTTTTTATTATGTTCCCTTATCATGTTCCCTCTGTTTCATGACGTCATACTAATTCAATAGTCTCAGTAACAGAAAATTCAAGAATATTCGCAGGAGTAACATGAAAGTCCCTATAGCAAACGCATTAAAATAATAGAATTATTACGTGAAATGGATACCATTTATGTTCTAATGAAATTATAGTCATATAAATGTGCTGAAATAGAGTTTTCTTAGAGGCCCGTTTCCCCTTTGTTATTATATATTATTTGGTCTTGATTTTTCTTAATACAGAAATTTACAAAATATTTATATTGCAGAAATGAATGTATATTTTCATATATAGGTGTTTTAAATTAATTTCTGTTCAGAAAATTATAAAATTCCCTACCACTTTTGAAAACTTTTTTTTTAACAAAATGGAAATACTGAATATATTGTAATAGCACACGAACCAGATGCCGGTCTAAGGAAGACATGATTTACTATGTTCATGACACTCTTGTTTATAACTTTTGTTTGTACTACACCATGCAAAGTTCGCTTGCACTAATTTATGCAACACTCGGTCATGATAGTAAATATTTCTAACAGCATTTAAGACAAAATAATAAAAAATAAGCTAATGTTAAAAAAAGTGTGATTCAAGGCAAACATTAAATCCTAATTATATCATTCCAATTTAAATTACAAATATATAATCAAACACAAAATCCTTGTATGAGACGAGAGTCAGCAAACACTGACCTCACGCAAATCTTGATGGTGCGGACATTCTCTATATGGATGTGTAACCTTTGTAGGAGATGGTAGGTATGCTAGTGCAGGATTACTCAATAGACAGAGTAGGCACTGGCCTATGGGCCCCACTCCTTATAGGGGCCCCGCGACAACGGATAAAAATAATATTGAATTGATTTGATCTTGACGTATTAGGAGATAATCTGCGGGGGGGGGCCGAGATTTCGACTGCCTAGTGGCCTCCACATGGTTTAATCCGGCACTGAGGTAAGCAAATTATTTCAGTTTCGAAAAGAACTTATTTACGTAAAAACTCGTTATATAAACTGTTTATTAATGTTCGACTACGACTATATATACCGCATAATAAAAACGGCGGGGGGGGGGGCCGCCAGTACACAAACTGCCTCCAAAACAAGGATGGCGGACATAATAAAATACATGTATGATATGGAACAGCCCAAAATAAAGGGCGTTTTGCCAATTATACGGAGCAATTTTTGGCAAAACATCGTACTAAACATGGTTTGAGGGGGGGGGAACACATCCGCACATGAATTTACTAGATTAACTATCATATGATTAAAATAAAGCACTCCAAAAATGTAAACAATCAGTGTAAAAATAAATACTGATCATTCTGTACATATATGCATGCGACAAGGGATTGGATTGATACTCATAACAAATTCCGCTAAAATTGAAAACTGTTTGAATTCGTGTAAAGTTTGTTAGAATTTCTTAGAGCTTCAGGACAACTCTTTGTTTTCTAAATGACAAGTAATGTTCTAACCACGATAATAATCTACCCTTGTGTTCCAAGGGTTGTTATCGCCGGGGGCGGATGTGGGAGATAAGCACCCACTTCCCCTAAAAATCCACCAATGGCTTGCGTCTGTGATAGCCTCTGACAACCAAATCCAGCTCCATGCCTTCACGGGTGGCATAACTAGTAAGCCCGGCGGAACCTGTTTAAACTAACTGGAGAAGGGATGGCAGGCGAGTTTCTGGCGCCTCAAAACCAGATGCTTCGGGCAGATGGGGCCCGTTAACCTTGGGTGGTAGCCCGTCTAGGAGAAGGTAAACTCTGACTTCAAACCTTCGCTGCCTTGCGACTATACCCATACATGGGAAAGGCTAAGGGAGTAAACCCCAACAGAAAATCCGGAGACGGAGTATCTAAGGCGACTTGTCACTGCTTTTAGTGACATCTCGGCAACTCCTGCGACGTCGCTGGTGCCATGACGTATCGGCTTGTCCTTTCCCTTGGATCCATCAGCTGCGTGGAGAGGGGTAGTCAGTTGCATGGGCAACAGCTGATTCTCCATATAACCTTGCCCAGGCTTGCGCTCTGGAGAGGACACTCCAGCTTCGCTTCACAGCGTTGACACAACACGGGAAGCAACAGTTACCGGTTATAAGTCACCACTCGATTGGCGTAGAGTTAGACGCCAGGGGTTGCTCCGACGGTGGGAAAGACCAACAGATCTCATTGGACAGCTATCGCCCGCCTCAAGTAGATAAGATTGCCACTCCCGTGTGGGGCTTTATAGTCACAGAAGACGCTGCACAACTACAAATTGGGACACCTTTCATGGGCGCATTTCCATCGTCTCTCGAGACTAACGGAAGCCAACCAAACTACCTCGAACGCCAATGTTCTTATGTATAGTAAGTAATCTGAAATACCAAACATTACCAAACGCTTTAATAATGTTTAAGGAAACAGTTCTAACTTCCTTTCCATGGTCTAGAGCAGGAGTCTCAAAATCTAACCACCACGAGGGCAACACGAGGGCATTTTCGATGACCCAAGGGCCGCACCACCTTTGTTATCTCTCATGACACTTTGTGATGCCAAGCGTTTTGCGGACCACAAGATACGACTTGAAGGGCCAAATGTCGCCCGCGGGAGGCGTGTTTGAGACCCCAGGACTAGAGCTAAACAAATCGTATTAGAAATATCTAATAACTTATTTAGTGTAAAGTCGCCGGATGTAAAACATGACTGATTGGGTAAAATCAAATTATGTTGAACAAAAAAATCATTAAAATATTTGAAAACACATTTTTCAAACACATTGGACAAAATGCAAAGGAGTGATATTGGGCGATAGTTTGAAACATTTGTTCTGCATCTTTTTTATATACTGGGAAATTTAGAATAACGACCTGGAAAAGATCACTGAACATTATACTTTATTATGTAAAGAATATTCTTTATTCGCAACTAAATTTTAGCATGAAGTTGGTAGTAAATGCATACAAATACAAATGAACATCAAATCTTGAAACAATAAAATATTCCATTACATTATAATAGTAAAATAAAAAGAGAACTCACAAAAATATTGCAACTGCAAGTTACTACTAAAATCCTTAACTTTAGAGGTAAGTAATCGAACAGAAAAATTCTCACCTGTAAAATATAGACTGACACTCTCTGATCTGGAAATGACAAGTTAAAGATTCACATAGGCTCGACCTTATTTATACCCTGAGATTTCGTGTAACATCTAGAGGTAAAGCCATTTCTTTCCTAAAGACTATGTAATAAGGTGAATAGATAGTTGAGTTAGTTGCTGGTCTCATTCGGAATGCCATCATTATACTGGACAAAAGTGAGGTCCAATCATCTTGGTGTTTATTACAGTAGTCGCGAAGCGATTGCTAATGGTGCTATTCAAACGTTCGCACGCAGCATTAGTTTGAGGATGGAATGAACTGGTATGGTGACGTGTTACTTGAAATAGGTCACAGAGTGCGAAAACAATCTGAGACATAAAGTTTCGTCCACGATCACTAGTGTTCTCGGTGCATTATAACGTGTGAATATTTCATTGTACAAAACACTGGCAATATCCGTTGCCGTTTGTGAACGTAAAGAAAAGGCTTCACACCAATGTGACAAACTATGGGTCAACAATAAGATATTCTGATAATCTTTCTTACTTTTGAGCATGCACAGAATATCCATGTGCCATTGAGAAAATACATCTTCTGGAGGCAATGGGTGCAATCGTGCCTTGTGAGCATTCGTGTCTCGTTTAATGAGTTGACACTGAGAACACGATGTAATGTAGTCATATACATTTTGATATATTTTAGGCCCAAAGTACTTTTGTTTGATAGCTTGATAGGTTCGTTGAACACCTAAATGACAACCTCCTGCTTTTGAATCATGATAGGACAGAACATCTTTTCAAAGATGTTAGTAAGGCAACTTGTTTTATGAGCTGATCTGAGGAAGTTTTGTGTTTTGCACGAGGCTAAAAGAAATGATGTAAGACACCATTAATAAGTTCATACTGGCTTGCTTCATATGGAATAGCTTTAGGCGACGAATATTATCTGGTAATTTTCCTTGCTCTAAGTAAACATACATATCTTTAAAATCAGTGCACTCGCGCTGATATTGGGCGATATCTGGTAAGTCAGAAGTAGAATCACTGAGTGTGTTATCAGTAGTGTGTACTGCGGATATGATTGGGGTGTCTTCCGTAGTGTAGTATAAGGTAACTTCAGTTAATTCTTTCTGAATGGAAGAAACAGCTGTTTCGGATAAAGTAGGCGATATGTCTGTGTAGTTTGAGGGTTTCTCATCTTCCAAGTAGTTGTTATGTGTTTGGTCGTAGTCACGGCGTGAGAGTACGTCGGCATTTGTGTTTTTATGTCATGGCGTGTATACGATGTCGAAATCGTATTCTTGTAAGCGACGTGACCAACGAATTAGTCTATTGGAAGTGTGTTTAACTCACTTAATCCACACGAGTGCTTTTGATCTGTAATGATAGTGAATTTCTGGTGTGACAGGTAAACATGATAAGTTCTGATGCCTTCTAAAACAGCTAAACATTATTGTTCAGTAACTGAGCAATGCTTTTCAGCGTCTGTCAAAGCTCTACCGCCATAAGCAATAACATGTTCTTTATCGTCTGTCCCTATCAGAGACAAAATATACCCTAGACGGTGCCGCTAGCATCACATGTGAGTAGAAATGGTTTGTTAAAATCAGGAAAAGCCAAAGTAGGTGCCTGGGTGAGAGCGGTTTTAAGTGTATCAAATGCTGGTTGACACTTGTCCATCCAGAAAAATGAACTGTCTTTTGTCAATAATTTGTTCAAGGGCGTAGCTATAGTGGAATAACCGTGAACAAATTTCCTATAATAATTGCACAAACCTAGAAAACTCCTAATATCTTTCTGCGTTTTAGGAACAGGGAATTTTGTAACTGCTTCAATTTTGGATTCATCTACCTTGATTCCTGTTGTTGAGAATTTATGACCAAAATAAACAACTTCAGATGCTGCAAAAACACATTTGGAAGGCTTGAGTGTCAAGTTTGCTTGACGCAAACGATCTAATGCGAGCTCAAGATGTTAGAGGTGGTTTTGAAATGAATTGGAGAAAATAATGATATTATCTACATATGTAATACACACTGAACACAGTAAACCTCTGAGAACATGATCTAAAAGAACACAATAGGTGACAGGTGCATTTCTGAGTCCATACGGCATTACGTTCTATTGGAGGAGACCAAGTGATGCTATGAAAGAGCTCTTATGTTTGGTTGATTCATCCATTCTAATCTGCCAAAATTTAAATCTAAGGTGATGCAAAAACATGGTTGAGTTTGTCCCACGGGTATCAATGACATCTTCTAATCGTGGAAGAGGGAATGTCAATGGTTGTGTCACCTGGTTAAGTTTCCTATAGTCATTAGCAAAACGATATTCACCATTTTTCTTTTTGACCAAAAACAACTGTTGATGCATAACTAGATGAACTGGGTTCAATTAGGTTGTGTGCTAATAGCTCATCTACCTGTCTGTCAATTTCTTTATTGATGTGCGGTGCTTCAACGTTAAGGTTGACAACGAACTGGCATGGAATCATCTGTTTCTATGCGGTGTGTGAATACATTAGTACTACCTAATTCATTTAAGTTATTAGCAAAAACATCCCTATGCTGTTTCAAAAATGCAGTTAAGTTCCTGTTTTTGGGTGTCTGTCAAGTCTGAAGAGTGCAAATCAAAATTAATTGGTTCTTGTGCTTTTTCGGTTGTGTATTCACGATGTCAGGTGTGCCATTTATGTCAAGAGTGTCTTCATTAATGGTAAATATTGTTTGTGGGTATAGGACGTCAACACTAGCTGATACGGTATTAGTGGGTATATGCATGGGTACTGGTTGTTGTTGTTGTTGTGGGGCTTAACGCCATTTTTCAGCACACGATATGCTATACATGGCGGCCAGTATTAATGGTGGAGGAAGAAACCGGGAAATCCGCATAAGGAACCACCGACCCACGAGAAGCTACTGGCAAGCTTTCTCGCATATTCACATTCGCCGAATCTTTAGACTCGAACCCACGCAGACAGAGTTGAGATGGCAGTGATCCGTAACGGAGAGCGCTTTAGACCACTCAGCCACTCGGGGCCCCCATGGGTACTGGATTAGGGTTAATGATCTGTAATTCTTGTTGTAAACAGTCAAAATTGTCCTTGCTGGGACAATAGTTGATTTTGACAAGCCGTGGCAAGGCTTGTAGTGCGGGCAAAACCGGACTCATTATATAAGTTTATGGTAACAGTATCGTCTAGCAAGGAGAGCGTTTGTGTATCTAAGTTCACGACAGTTTTGTATTTGGTCAGAAAATCAATACCTAGTTTGACTGAATTATTTAAGGCGGGTACGACATGAAATGAGTGAAAGAAGCGTATACCGCCTGTTTTCAAATTAAGTTGAGCTAAACCTGATACGCATTTATTTTCTTCACTGGCGCCAACAATTTGAGAAATATTAGAATTTTTTAAATGGCATGAACTTAACACTGCACGATGACGAAATTTTGCATTAATGGCCAAAATTGTAGCACCCATATCTGCCAATGCGTGTGTCGGTTTACCGTGGACGTAAATTGGAACTAGATTTTTGTGAATGGGTGTTACTAAGGTAACTTGAGGCTGTCTATTTCTCTTGTGGTAAGGTTGTGTCTCTTTGTTTGACACAAATTTATTTTATTGATGTAATGAAAAGCATACTCGGGGAAAATGTTCTGGTTTGTGACAAAAATAACAATGTTTATTGCGTGCGCGACATACTCTGCGTAATGTACATAGAAAGCCATATCCAAGACAGAATGTCTGGGGACGACTATGTGGTTGTGAGTGGTAGTACGCGTTATGAGGTAATCGAGGCGTGTAATGACAGCGGTAATTGTATACTGAACTGGAGAAAGATTTATCTGGTTGATGAGACAAATTATCATTGTGGGAGTTAGATCTGTGCGAACGAAATGGCTGCTTTGTTCCGTGTACAAAAGATTGAGAGAAATAATTGTTTTCCATGTTCTGCTCTGAGCGGACTGCTTTAAATTTATCTTTAATTTAAGTTCCTCTAAAAGTGCAGAAATTGTAGACGAATTATTGTTATCAGTGTTAGCAAATGACTTTTCTGCTAAAACTGCGGCCTTACGTAAATCATCCATGTTTGTTGGATTTTGATTCATTACAATAGTTTTAATGGCTGGTTTTAAGCCGTGCAATGCAACTGACAACAATATTTGATTTGGGATAGTTTTGTTTTTTGTAATTTGTAAAAGACTATTTAGTCCAAAACTGTTTCTCTTGTCTAGTTTGTAAAATTGATAAATCTAAAATGATATCGTCAGTGTGAAACCTTGATTTAAATGCAGCTACCAGATTGGACCAGTTATTTGTAATAGTATCAGGTATAAATTCATACTATAATTTAGCATGCTCTTGAAGATAAAATGGAAAGGCATTCAAAACTTTAGCAACTTAAAGGTCATAAAAAATAGCCCATTGTACAAAATGATCTATCCATTTAACAGGATTCTGAAATTGATCACCTTTAAAAACATCTAATGTGATAACAGGCATACCTGTAGATGAGAATCTGGTGCTTTCCAGAGAAAATTTGAATTCCAAGAAAACAAAAGTCTGTAGTATTATGAGTCACATTAACTGAATTAAACGGTAAACTCAGAATGTTCTAGGCACTGCAATCATTTTGCTATGTAAGAGTACTAATATGATTCTTGTAGCACTGTTGCTGCTGTCTTGGTATGTGCATTTGGTAGTCGTCTGCTTCAGATACTGGCTTAGGTTGTCAGTCGTAGTCTGCGTAGGATCAAAGGAACCATAATCGAATGGAGTGCGAGTCACTGGAACTGGACAGGGAGTTGATAATGTTCGTCATAAATCCTTTTTCATAAGATTATTAACTACAGCTGTATTGGAGTTACAGCATTTCCATAGAAGACAGATGAACCCACACACATACATGGACACAGTTAATCCCATATAAAGCCAGCTTATTAACATGAAAGTGTAAAAGCAAATATCTTGAACTGGACGTTACATCTGCCTAACGTTCAAGGCATGAATTGAATGGGGTTAATTAAACATTCTTTAAAAGATCCAAAACATGGCTTACTATGTTAACATTGAAATAAAAGTACAAGTTTAATTTTTTTTTAGTAATTGGCAGGTTAAACTGGGATTAGATATTTTTCTCCTGGTTGCATAAGCTCGTGGACTGCCCAATCAATTTTCATAAGAGGGTGTGGGATGTGATATTTAACCCTAAAATCTTCAGATTTCCCGTCCTAAAATTGCTTGAAAGAAACATTCTCGCTCTGATGTGGATACAAACCTTATTATATCCATTATTTCAAAATAATTATTTATCTTTTGGTAAAAGAAAAAAAAATCTGGTTTTAAAGAAAATTCAATCTGTCCTCCCCCACCCAAATAAATGGATTGTCTCGTAGCAAAACGTTTCTAGTTCTCCAAAGATACAGCTATTGCAGAAAATATAAAACTCCTGTAAACTTTGTCATTTCATAATTTCATGCAGGACAAATGATAAATTAATATTGATATTATTATTATTATTATTATTATTATTATTATTATTATTATTATTATTATTATTATTATTATTATTATAGCGACTCTATGGTCTTAAATTAAGTAATAGGAAGAGGCGAAATCAACAAGTTTTGTAAAATTCAACAAGTAATTTATTTCCCAAGATTAAAAAGAGAAAGGAACATTACCATTCTGAACAAAATTCTAAATGATCCTAAATTTCTATAAGTTTAAAAGTATATAATGTTCCAAATACATTCCAACCCTTACCTGCGCTGATGAACCAAGTCTTGAATATGTTGGTGTACCAACAGTCACGATGTATCACAATGATTTACTCCAGAATGTCTTTAAATCAATTCACAATAATCCCAATGTTTTAGACCAAAATGTAAAAAAGCCGTTTGTAATTCCAATTAATAGTTTAAATAAATGGTTCCTCTCAAATTATATTTGAAAACAACTAAACAAAACTCTGATCATTGATTCCCAAAGACTTATATTGAGACAGGAAAAACAAATGTTGTTTATCAGAACCCTGTGTAAAAACCTAAGACAAATAAGATGATCAGCATGTGGGTTCTCTTCCAGAACATTCTAAGGTCAAAGGGCCTTGTCAGCATGTTCACAAATTAACATTATCCTAAAGTACATCCTACAATGATGTACAAAAATTAGGCATCAAAACGTTATAAATGACCATTAACTTAAAGTACGACATATAATCATGGATAAAAGTTAAGCACACAATAATATCATGTATATTAATTTGCATTGTTTGTTAGGCGTTTTTAATTTTGTATTTCATTATATGCTACTGACAATGTAACGTTGTATGTTGGACTTGACCATGTCCAAAATCCAGTTCATTTTCTACCTGGCCTGAATCATTGATTTTGGTTTCATAAACATGTTTATCTCAGTCTGATCCTAGAACTTTGGAAATTCCCCATGAAATGTCGGGGCGACCAGTTGTTTACTACATTTTATGTTATAAATTTAGAAATAGATTTCTAATTATTATTAAGATTTTATTTTGTAAACATTATCAACATTCCAAGAGGAAAGTTTACATTAGGTAATAGTTGCATTTTTAGAAAATGCTAATTGTAACCCGAGGTCAGGTAGAAAAGATACACTCCTCTACTAGAATATGATTATCCGTGCTATAAAATCTTGAGACAGAGTCAGTTGCATTAGTCTTGTATTCAGTCACTCATTTGGGCTGAAATTTTATTTATTCCAATTATTTATTCACTTAAAACACAAAGTTCTCTTTAAAAAAAATTCTTCGAAATAGAAACTTCGATTTATCGTAAAATTTCAGAAAAGAATATATTCCAACAAAAGACTCTTGATACATCACCACTACACAGGCTACCACAGCCACAACAACACTTCCAGCATTTGCAATACCTTAAGTTCTCTTTAGTATACATTTCCACTTTGCATTCATGGGAAATAAATTATTTCAAGGCTTGTTGCTTCTCACTCTCTTCTATTATTTATTTTAGGACCACAGAGTCGTAATAATATAGACATGCATAGCATGGTTATATTGTACGCATTATATATCATGTTCTACAAAGCATCTAGCAGCTGTGACACTCCTGATATTATTAGTTGATTTCATAAACTATATTCATATGAATCGTTCTTTGGAGCCCATATTTATGTCATATTTAACTTACGGACAATTTGTTTTCAAAACGATTCTTCAGAAAAGTGGCGTGTATACAGGTTCTTCTCTTTCAAGCATTATACTCGTACTGCTTTAGCTGTAGACAGAAAACTGATAAAAACACTACAAAGGTGGTCAGGACATACATATTTAGGGTACCCAAAATTTCAAATCAATGTTACATGGGTTGATGCTAAAAACTTGTTGAATAACCCTTTGAACGTCTGCAATTTAATTCTGAAGTGATATGTGGCGTAATCTCCAGACTTTAAGTAAAACAAGTACCACACAGCACATTATATGTCCATCTCATGCCCTTTGCCCTACAAATGACCTTGACATTAGAGTTACAGACCTGCCAGCTGCAAGATAAGGTGTAGAGCTCGATAAAATTTTTATCAAAATGCATTAAGTGGTCAAAAAGTGACAGCCTGGATGGGAAACGGGTCAATGTCTTATTATGTTTACTTGATCCTTGCGTGTAGAGGATATGACTATCATATCTTGAGACACCAAGATATTCATTAGTCCAAAAATACACGCCTTTAACTTTGCTGAAAAATCTTGATAGTGGTACAAGAAAAAACCTTCAAAATATTTTATTTTCATTACTTAAACAACTTCCGATCTACAGCCCAAGCATGAAAAATGACATAATTATTTAAAATTGGACGATTTCGATACTATTTGGATTTTTTTAATCATAGCTTTAACAATTTTTCAGTCAAATCGCTACGATTACTGCAGTGTGGCAGTTAATAGTGATGTCGAGCACTGAGGCATCATGCCGCAGACATGTAGCATGTCCCACCTAGTCACATTATCCTGACACCAGGTCGACCAGTCCAAACACTAACCATCTTAATGCTGAGCGCCTATCGAGGCAGCTGTTAGTATAAGTCTTTGATATGACTCGGTCAGGGATCGAATCTGTGACCTCCCACAGCCTTGATGGATGCCTTAACCACTAGGCCTCCCGTGCGGTTTAAAATTGGACAATAAAAGTGTGTTATGTAACATGACCTTAGGTCTTGATGCATGAATGTACGAAACTTCATCTTACACAAGAGCTACAGTCTTGACACAATAATAGATAATGTCGATCTATGATCAAAACACTGATGAAAAAATGTCAAGAAAAATAGATGACATTTGAAATGTATGTTAAAGAAGTGTATAATTAAACTACATTAAATAACTTTCAAGTTATAATTCTAAATAAAAAGTAAGTTTTACATGTGAGTTTGCAAATAGGACCATGCTGCTGATAAGCATGAGAGGCACATGAAAAACCCTTAAGCTATGATTTTACAAGGGGAAACATTTTATTGTGATTTTTAGCAACAGCGTCTGGATGACTGTTTTAACACAAAACACAATACTGACCCAAGACCCGATACCTGGCATTGCAAATAAGACGTATACAGATCGGTCTATGAAAGTGCCAAGTGACAACATCAAGTCATGATGTACTGTTGTATTGTGATTTATGCCTATTACTGCTTTTTAAAGTTTGCAATTGTATCTCCAAATAAATATCATAATGTCCACCTTTGCAATTCAAATATGAACCATGTATGTGGCAAATTTGACATCCTTGTTTTGCATGTAAAAGTTTACCAATAATCACACTCTCTAGTTCAGACAAAATTTATAAAACATCATCCAGCCAACAGGATAGTTTCAGTAAATATTCCACGCAGAATAATATTTGAAGATTTTGTTCAAAATTAAACAAGTACCCATACACATTGATTCCACATTTTCTTCATGAAGCATGTGGGCAGTGTCACTTAAGTTTTTACTCAGATGAATGCTTGGGTAACAAACAAATTCACTGTAATTTAAAGACAAGAAAATACACAGAATTAGGCAAATAACACGGCACAGAGTATCACCACGCTTCTAAACTACATGGCAACTTGAGAGGCATGATACGGGGGCATATTTGTTAATGTAAATACTCGTTTCTCTTTCATATCCATTCACTGTAGATATGGTCATTTTGTTGTTATTTTTAAGTCTCCCAGTTAAGAGATACAAGCAAATGCCCTACACGGACGGCAAGACTCGGAAAATGTCACAACTGCATATATGCCCTTGTGTCCATATGTGTGTGTGTGCGTGCGTGCATGTATGTATGGATGCATGCATGGATGCATGTAGTTCTAGGATTGGGATCTTAACAGTTTTTAGGTTATGAGTCATGGTCAAGTTCCGAGGCAAAAAGGGTTGCTCAGTCACCCAGGGAGTTTAAAGTTCCACTTGCTGCTTCGGTCCAGTTAAAAAGGACCCAATGCCATGATCCGCCTGTATACAGGTTGCAGTTACAGCTTCTAGTGTATCTACACCTGCTGCTTTGCAGCTCTTCCATCACCATAAGGCTTGACAAATGGAAGGGGAGGGGAATATTGACATAGCTTACGCATGAGTTGGATTTCAGTGTGGAAAATTGCCCTGAGTCACCATCACTCTTTCATCCAGGCCTGTCTGACTCCATTGGCATGACAAGGTCGAGAAGTCTGGAGACAAGCCTTGATGCAGCAGATGGCCATCAGTTCCTGAGCTGTTGATCTGCGCTGACCACAGCTCTAGCCGTCTGCCTTCACAGCCGAGGTATATCTAATCACAGGAGTCTGCAGTTTTATCAATACAGCACGACAAAATTTCTGACTACATGAAATCACTTTAACACTATAATAAAATAATATTTTATTATTATTTATTTTTTTTTAATTTTATAATACCGTTAAGGTGATTTCATGTAGTCAGAAATTTCGTCGTGCTTAAATATAGATAAAACTGAAGATTCCTGTGATCTAATCTGCTCGTCAGCCTGATACACCAGAATAGACTTTCCAGAGGAATCCAGGTGTAATGGTCCACTATGGGTCAACAGTCACTGACAGTTCCGTCTGCTGTTACTTACGGTAGAGCATCCATAAATTGCCATTAGGGCAAATTTTTTCCGGCTGCCTATGGTAGCATGGAACAGTTTCGTAAATTGGCCCCTGGCAAATTTATAACTTTAAGGGCATGGTGCGACTTTTTGAGCCATTATTATGTAATAATTAAAAGGATCAATATATATTTTTTAACTAGGTGTTTCGAGCTTTGTTTTTTCTTGAAACTGATGTGAGGTATGTACACCTCCCATAGTTACTGCATATGATGAAGCCACTGAAATATCAATTGTTGTCTAGGAATCAGAGCTAGCTACCAATAGCAGTAGAAACGTGGGTTCAAGGCAAGTAGAATATTTCAAAAAACGTCTTGGGTGACAACTATTCTGAATTGCACCAAGCTATTTAGTAGACAATGTTTTTCAAAATTATCACCCAGGTAAAGGGTTTGCACTGTGAGCACCACAGGCTGTCAAAAAATGGCCTTTGGATGTGAAAACTACATAAATTAGGGGCTGGGGTGAATAAAAAGTTTATTTTAAGGACTTCATTGTCAGGTCAAGTGTGTGATATGATTATGATGTCCCACATTATAACCTTTCTGACCTCACTCATGTATTATTTTTTTTAAAATGAATTTTTATATTAGGCAGGTGCATGCGACATTAAATTTGTACATCAAACTGGCCCCTGACCCTGTGGACATCTGGGTC
This sequence comes from Potamilus streckersoni, assembly GCA_016746295.1. Classification (NCBI taxonomy): domain Eukaryota; kingdom Metazoa; phylum Mollusca; class Bivalvia; order Unionida; family Unionidae; genus Potamilus; species Potamilus streckersoni. Next base: position 9,822,645 of record JAEAOA010002345.1, on the reverse strand, counting down.
TGATAATGTTCAGCCTACTGGTGGATGCAAGCAAACTGCATTACATAGATATATTTCCCTTAAAGTCTAAAATACATTCTAACTTGCACAATGATCAAACCGTTATATGTGAATCATGTAATCAAGAGAATTTTAGATGCAAACACTAGAAGCAAAGGATCAGAAGGCAAAAATTGTGTATAGAAGATTGATATTATTAATATTCTTGGCGATTTGATAAAAGTGGTTTTGAATTTTTAAAAAAATGATTTCAAGTAGAGCATATAAGAATTGTAGTTAATTTGTCTAAAAGTCTATACTGGAGACAAATTCTTCCGCTATCGAGCAACGCTACCACATGTAGACGTGCTAATAATAATCATGTGACTACCACAACAAAGGATGTGTCTGTAGGCCATACTCATATGCTTCCGATTACTGCAAATTTAGACACAACGCAAAATTAGAAACAGGGCGTAGATCAGTGTTTACTCAAGAATATAACACCTAAACTTGGTGGGGTTTTAGGGTCTTTAAGTTGCCACTATAGTTTGTTCTTTCACTTCTCATTCACGAATGATTTTTGCCAATATCTAAACAATTTGTTGTCCCGTAGTTATGAAATTTATACTGGTGACGTATTTTTTGAATTTTTTTAAAATTAAAACAAAGCTTTTTCAAAAGTCTGATTACACGTCTCAGGCTTCTTGAGAACCAAAATTGTAAAATTTTGAACATTCAAGAATCTTGAATAGCACATTTTCCGCCATATATTATTCAGGTTATAGCCTACTATTACACACAGATTTTTTTTACAAAAATTCTGTATGTGTGATTTGGTTGGCAGATGTTGCCCATAGTTACTGAACATTGTACTTGGAAACATCTTGAAAATACTACACCTCCATACCATAACCAAGTCAATGTTATCTTTTTGGGTTAGGAATGAGCTAGAGACCTTGAGCAGCCAATCTGGAGTCCATGTTATACCTTCGCCATCATAAAAAAACCTCTGTCTGCCAATATTCAAGTACATCTGTATATGGTACATAACTGCTTATGGAACACATATTTTACTTGAATGAAAATCAAGAATCAAACAATTGTATATGCATAAAGAATATCTTACAGTCCATAATAATGTTTTCAGTATGAAATACCATTACCTGCTCAAGGAAACATCCTTCACACCCTTGTACATAACAATGCCATTGTTGAAATTAATGTATCACCCAAATTACTATTAGCAGCATTGCTCATATACCACATGTACCCCACTATCTACCCCCTTCAACTTACCTCAATTAACTCCATAAATATAATGCATGTAACCCCACATTATGTTTTACATGCAAGTTCTGAAGGCTTCAAATGTAACTCAATCCTTTTTAATTTTCTAGTCAGAAATAAAGACATCAGCTACATATCTCTCAGACATACACATTCTACTGGTCTGTGTGATTCCAAGTTGCATGTGCTGTTGATCAATACCAACTAGAATGCCATTTAAATTGCAGGATTGGAGGGAATTGCTGACATAATTAAATATGCTATTCTCTGTTTTTGCTGAGAAATATTTCAAAATCATAATATCAACATAAGTTTCAATGAATATATGCCTTATTTTGTTACAACATATCCTCTGTCTTTTAGACAATGATTCCAGTTTGTTTTGATGGGTTACTCTCTATGAAACTTAATTGTTTACTTGCAACCTTGTTCAAGGCAGTTTGATCACATATGTGAATTTCATAGGCCTAGTGGTCTAAAACTCTTATCTTTACTGATCTCTGCCATCTCACCTGTCTGCGTGGGTTCAAATCTCAGGTTCAGCTAATGTGGAAATGTGTGAAAGCTGTCAGTAGCTTCCTGTGGGTCAGTGGTTCTTACTGGGGTTTTTCCTAGTTCTTCCTACAGCACTTAAACTGGTCACCATAAATAGCATATCTTGTGCTGAGAAATGGTGTTAAACCAAAACAACAATGAATTTTTAGTTAAAGTAGTTTTTCATGCCTAAATACAAGTCTCTTTATAGAACTCCCAATTTCTGATTTTTGCATTGTGTTGCATCAATAAAAAAGTTTAATACATTTGTGTAAGTATGTTAGCAAGAAATTAAGTACTTTTTGTTTAAACTGAATCTAACTGACAAACAGAAATGATGCTTCTTGGTGCACAATTTCAAATGAATTACTTTTATAGATACAGTTATATCAGCTTGGGAGTACATGGTCGATCAGTGACCTTGGGTTTTAGACCTCAAAATCAATTGGGTTTTCTACTTAGTATAGGGCACCCATGTACAATGTTTCATGAAGATATATAATAAAAACAACCTTATGATTTTGCATGGAAACCATTTTACTCCTTTGACTTTTTAACACCAAAATCAACAGAGTTTTTAAAAAAAATTTTTAGTAACTCTTCCACAAAGTTCAGTGAAGGCATAGGAAGCAGTGCCTTTGTTATTGTATGGAAATCAATTTGCTTTTGGCTCATCAGACTTTTGACCCACCAAATCAAAACTATTCCTTGTGTTCGATGAAGCTTGGTCAAAGTATAAGAAGAAAATATTTGTATGGAAAATGATCTGCTTTCACCTGTCAGTGAACTTTTGACCTTTGGCTCATCAGACTTTTGATCCACCAAATCAAAACTATTCCTTGTGTTCAATAAAGCTTGGTCAAGGTATATGAAGAAGAAATTATTGTATGAAAAATGATCTGCTTTCACTTGTCAGTGACCTTTTGACATTTGACCTCCACACAAGTGACATACTTTTTTGTCCTCTACTGGGTAATCTACATACAGTTTGATGAAGGTACTGAAGCATAACTCAAAATTACTGCATGCAAATCCAAACATTAACAAACAGAAAGAGATGTGACCATAAAATGATATGATGCACATTATGGCGTGTGAATACAAACCTCATGCAACAAATGTGTCTGAAGCAAACGACTTGAAATGTAAATATAAATCATAAATATCTCATTCTTACCAATGGAATGAACCCCTGGCCCTTCCACCATATTCATTAACAATTTTTGGTCTAGTAGCCTGCCTCCTTTGCTAACACAGTGATAAAGGCATGGTATGAGACTACTACTACACAGGTTCTTAATGGACATATTGGGTGCTGCTTTGATAGCACATTTGATCTTGATTCATAAGCGAATATTTGATTGAGGAAAAGGAATTACTCTAAATCATCTCCTACCAAGCAAGCATTAATAAACCCTGGCCTTTCAGTCTCAAGGGTTTTTAAAAATTTGAAAATGTAACATTTTATTATAAATTCATAATCAGTGAACTTCACAGAACTTCCTTGGAGTTTCATAACTTCAAATGTTCTATAAAGTGCTGAAGTATTGTTAGGGTTTAACAGCAGTGCATCAGTAGCAATTTTGTATTTAAAAAGTTTTGACTATAGATTCTAGCACTAATTCTGCAACCATATATACTTAGTTATAAGTAGAGTCCAAATGCAAACTGCACAAACCCAGATCTGCCGGTACATAATGCAAGGCCTATCCTCGTATAGTTTTACTGGTCTTATAAGTGATTACAGATAGTTAGTCTTAAGTAATCTGACAACAAGTGAGATTTAAATTCCCGTCAATCAGACTGCTGGAGTCTACACTAAAGTTATGTTAACAAAATTCAGGCCTAACCAAACAATCCACAACATGGCTAAAGGACTTCTAGGCCTTACAAGCAATCCACAACTAGGCTAAAAGGACTTCAAGGCCTGATCAAACAATCTACAACTAAATGGACTTCCCCACCTGATCAAACATTTGACAACTAGGCTAAATCGACTTCAAAATTTTGACAATTATACAGTCTCATAAAAAGTGTCCCACCTATCTAGAGCTAGTAGGATCCTGAAACAAACTGATGTTAAACACACACACACACACACACAGATAATTCTGCAAAAGTACGTACCATCTCTTTGTCTACAAAATTAATATTTAAACACACAGACAGATAATTCTGCAAAATTACATACCATCATTTTGCCCACAAAATTAATACCACATGCATAAAAAGAGATAAAAGAATCTTGTAATGGATACTTTGTTATCAGACACAATTTACCTACATGGATCCAAAATGTTCTAATCAGATATACAAATTTGTTGACAATCTTAGTCACATATTAAAGAATCAAACTATATGAATAAAACACTTGTACAACAGGTCTATTTGTCATACAATGTATATACTTGAGATCAAGTTTGAAGGCAATCTGAAAAAACTGACCATAACAACATTAAAACAAAAAAAAAAATAAAAGGTAAAATCATACACATTCACACAATCTTGTGTTTTTACAAGCAAGCTTAAATAACAAAAGAAATATATTACATGGATTTTTTTTAAAAATAAATTTTAATGGTACTAAAACAATGCATGACATGTGTCTGTATGTAATATCTGGATAGACTGCACAGCCTATCAAAAGTGTTTATGTGATAGACATTATGTGGGTAGACTGTCTGCACCATGTATGACACACATTAGATGTGTCTACAACCAAAATAATATCTGGGAAGACTGTCAGTACACAATGTGTCACTTCCAACAGGTCTACATACTAGGTATTATCTTCTCAGACTCAGTACATTGTGGCACATTTTATATGTGTCTACATGACAGGTATTATTTGGGAAGATTGTCAGTAAACAGTGTGGCATATCAAATGTGCCTACATGCTAGGTTATGTCTGGATGTTCTGTCAGCACACTGTGTATCACATCTGGAACTGAGGAAAGGACTGCTGTACACCAGGTCTTCAACTCTTCCTGAAGAAATCCCTCTGATTTATTCTGAAGAAAAAAAAAAGTCATTCTGACTTAATAATAATAATAATAATAATAATAATAATAATAATAATAATAATAATAATAATAATAATAATAATAATAAAAAATAATGGTTTGAAATAAAAACAATTATTAAAAACAACCTGAAGGTACTAGATTAATGGCTTAAAGTTCACTGCATCTCTCTGTAGAAAAAACTTTGATAAGTGAAAATAAAAACACAGGCAATGAATACCCTCTACATCCACTTGTAACTGTATAATGCGCTCTCAGATGTCCATGCTCTTTGTTCTAGTGATTATTCTCAATAAATTGCATACACCCTAATCTGTTGGTACAATTTTGTGACAACAAATCTGGGTCTGTGTAATGTGCAGTAGGATCCAACTTTTATGGTCTATCAAGATATCTTAAACTTTGAACATACTAAAGCATAAAAATCAAATTAAAAAAACCTAGAAAAAAGAGCTGTGAACAAAAGTTTTTCTCTGTGTCTCTTACTGGTGCATCCGAATGATCTGGTTTGGGAATAGATTACACTGAAGACAGTAAAAGCAATTTATTGTAATTAACAATGATTAAATCTGACACCAAACTCGTGTGCATAAAATCCAACAATGGATTAAACAAAATGGTGTGCACTAAGCTAAACATCTGATGTAATAAAAATAATATTCTTCCTATCAAGAATCTTAACATGCAACTTAAACAAGTAATCAACGAGAATTAAGGAATGCAAATATTATGAGTGACATATTGATCAATGATTAGAAATTAACTAAAAAATGAACAGTGTTGTACCTACCACCAAGCGAAATCAAATTATGGATTTATATAACTATTAATATGTGATTACTCACCAAGGGTGTAGAAAAGTATGCAATTTGTACAAATACAAATAATAATTTGATCCACAATTAGGATACACAACACAGACACACACTTTTCTCTCAAAATGTGATACTGACAAATTCATCAAAAAAATCTTGGAACATATAAAACAGGTGGCATCCATTTGACAACCACAAAGTATTTTCAGTCCTACTGCTCAGTCAATCATCAAGGAGAGAACATGCATGGCCCAAACTCCCAATCTGCTGAAGGATCCCTCAAGAGCTTCCTTGTTTGATGCAGACTCATTAGTCCTGAAGCTTAGATTCCTCAACATGTGAGAACCACTATCTTCCTCCAAGCCAACATCACCAAATACAGCACACAGGTCATTCAAAAACCTATAAGTCCTATGACTGCATTACAGATATCAGCTCTTCAACCAAAATGGCAACTCCAAATGCAGACATCTGAACACTGACATTCAAATTCAGACACATGGTCATATATATATTCAAACTTCCATACACTTAACATCCAGACATCCAAATTCAGACACATTGTCACATCTAGACACATGGTCAAACCTCTAGATACACCACATCTAGACATCCAAATTTAGACACAGTCACATCTAGACACATGGTCAAACCTCCAGACACCCCACATCTAGACATCCAAATTTATAGAGAGTCACATCTAGACACATGGTCACACCTCTGGATATCCCAAACATCAGACATCCAATTCAAACACATGGTCACAACTCCAGTCACCCCAGACATTAGACATACAAATTTAGACACATGGTCACATCAAGACACATGGTCATACCTCCAGACACCCCAAACAGGCAAATACCCCAACATCAGACATCCTAATTCAGATACACAGTCACATCCAGACAAATGGTCACACCTCCAGACACTCCAAACAGCTCTACAGTTTAAGATTTTCAGGGGAAAAAAAGCCTTTTATGTTGTGACATTACTGTTTAAATATAAGTAACCTGGCTGTGGTGCAACCCATGGCCAATGACTTCAAGGTTATTAGTTTTCTTACTGCAAGCAGTTATGCAGCATGGTGTTAACCTAACTAGTATTGTGAATAAATGTAGGATATAAATAAACCACTCTCAGTTAATGCTACATTCGGAAACGAAACCTGTCTGTCTGTTTCTGTATTATAGTTTAGGTATAATACACAAGTATTAAGTATACACAATTCCATAACAACACAGTAATTGCAATGATAGATGCATTCAAGCAGAAAATTTTGAATTCTTGATACAAACAGCCAAAAAATATAATACTACTTATTACACTATGGACTTTTAAAATGGTCAAAGTGAGTGTAATTTAAACAGAATTTAACTAATATTTTATTTCTATGCCATCTAAGTTGTAGGACATATGCCTTAAGGCTACTAGTGCTTTTTTCCACAGAACATCCATTTTTGTTAATTACTTGGTGGTTATAAAGGATTAATAAAGGTCAATAGTGTTTATATTTGTTTTTGTAATGAAGTAATTTACAACAGTCTCAAAAAACACATATTTTGCATATTGTGTAGCTGCTGGTCACAATCAGCAGGTGGTCACTCAAGACAGTGTGTTTATCTAATAAAATCGATTTGTGAATCATAAATATGGTAAATGACAGGTGGTAACCCAAATCAGGTTTTGATGCATAATGATAATTGGCCAAGCTTAGTTTATGAGACAGAGCTTAAATAAATGATCACTTACCTTGGACTTTTTCTTGGATTTCACTGGAAGACTAGATGGAAAAATTTCTCTTTCATTTTTAAGAATGTCATGATACAACATCTTTGGTTCCCTGTGGAGCATATTGAAAGAAGGCGTACAAGTTATTCACAAACTCATCTCATATTCTCTTTAGATCTTTTTTAAAATAAAGATAAATGAGATAAATCCAAGGAAAATTATTACAGTTAAAGAGGACAGAATCATGTATAGTGGTAGAAATTTCACAAATTTTCAACAACAGACCCAAGGTGACCTGAGATCACTCACCTGTCTTATCTCTGTCCAACAGCCAAATGCAAGATCAGCTAGTAATCAAATCTTAGTCGGTAGAATGCTTTCTGTAAAGGTATTTTCATGCAATGCTGATGACTGTATATGCTATGAAAACAGTTGTTTCAAAGTCTCTCTATTTTTAGTTTGGTTTGGTGTTTTACAGCACAGCAAGATAAGCAGGTTATTTAGTGCCAGAGCAGTTGGAGTAAATCTCTCACCAAAGACCATAGACATACCATGGTAGCAGGTTATTTAGTGCCAGGGCAGCTGGAGTAAAATCCCTCCCTCACCAAATACAAAGAGCACACCATGGTAGTTGACCTGAATCAATCTAATAGCAAGATTCAAAACTACATCCTTTTGGATGCGAGTATGATGTGCTAACTGTTAAGCCACAAAAGTTCCTACCTCAACTGGTGTCGCCATGTATTATGCAGAATAGTGCATTTTGGCCTGTTCTACATATGCATGTTTGCAAAGGATACCATTTTAGTTTTTTATTTCAAGGCAAATCTGCATCATTAGTCCAACACTGAAGTGCTTTCACATCAGGATACTTTCTATCAATGTTGATCAAATTCTGTACATTTTTTTTTTTTTAAATACATAAAATTTATTTAAAGGTTTATCTGTTTCTAGTAAAAGCAAATTTTCAGGGCATATTTACATCTGTTGTAAAAATCTGAAACTTATTTATGCCTGTTTTTTATGTTGTTATTTCAAGATTTTTTAATTTTTTTTCTAAATTATGACCAATGAATTTTATATGCATGCAGCTGAAAGTCCTTTATGCCAAGATGCTTTCTGTCAAATTTGGTTAAATTTATGTTGCTTGTAATTTGTTGTTTCAAGTCTGTTTTTTAATTGACAGGTAATTGACATCATTTGCAAGATATAAACGCCCTTTATGCTAGGATTCTCAACTGCAACATGTGGTTGAAATCTGTCCAATGGTTTCTGAGAAGAAATTTAAAATAGCAAAAGTAACTGATATACAACCCAATTCAGGCGCAGGGCTATGCCACAAGGACTTCTGAAAAAATTACCTGAATGAGATCTTTACAAAAAAAGAGGTAAGTTTAAAACACAAATCTAATTAAAATACAATTACATTCAAATGAAAATCAGAATATAACATGGAAAAGAATATTAAGTCCTGCTACCTTCCTAAACATTTAAGTCACAGTACAAAATATTACAACAGAAGTTTACTTGAAAAATATCAAGTTTCTGAAGAGACGCTTACCAAAAAGCAATTGAATTTTTGTAAGTCCATACACTTGCCACTCAGTAGAATAAAATTAAAATAATCAATTTAACTAACTAGGCATGTGGAATATGATATAGTGTTCATAAAGACACAAATTTTCACAATCCAAGAAGGCAGAATTGTGCACTATAATGGGCAGATTCATACACAGAGAGGAGAAGAGGACAGGCACCTATTTCTTTCTAGCTGGAAAACTTACTTGTGTTAAACTTTGTTTCAATACTATTAACATACAAAATGCTGAATGCTGAGAATTCTAAGTACTTCTTACTTTACTGGAGTACCAATTCTGATTGAAACCTTAAATGGTTAGTGAATTATGCTCAAGAAACAATAACATTTATTATAATAATAATAATAATAATAATAATAATAATAATAATAATAATAATAATAATAATAATAATAATAATAATAGTACTAGTAGTAGTAAGTTTATTTTCAGGCAGTGCTCCAATAACTTACAAATGTGAACTAACCTACCTTGAGGCCTTCTATTATGTACATATATAATACAAGCTTACATATTTACACATGTACACACAAACATATACACACCAGCAAATGCACAGTACATAAACAACTATTTACATAAATGATAAATTGCTGCAAAAACAAAATTAAAAAAGGATTAGGTGGTATAAACTTGTACTTTAATAAGTACACCAATTCTTTCCACATTTAAGAAGAGAACTTGAAAATCTAAAGCTATTTTTGAATAGCTCCTTTTTGGCTTGGGTGCCTTCAAAATGTGACCTTTTAATGAACTTAGATTTGGAGTACCAGTAGATCCAGTCTTGGAAAATGGTACTCATGTAAGTGTGTGTGTGATTTAGATTTTTAACATAGCTTTAAAAATGTGTTAGTCATATCTCCATGATGTCTACAGTCTGTCAGCTTATAGTTATGTCTAGCACTGGGGCATGATGTCCCACCCAGTCACATTATCCTGACACCAGGCCAACCAGTTCTAACACTAACCTCTTAATGCTGAATGCCAAGCAAGGCGTTAGTACCATTTTTTAAAGTCTTTGGTATGACTCGGCCGGGGTTTGAACCTGCAACCTCCTGCATCCAAGGTGGACGCTCTAACCACTAGACCACCAGAATGGTTATTCATGTAAATGGGGGCAGATTTCATAAATACCTTAAATATTATCACTTTAGCCATTTTCATGAATATTCTTTCATGAATTGGCGATAATTTGATTGCAAGCACTATATTTTTAATAATATATTGGCTGATTAATAATTATATTACATGCCCTTTCTTGGAGTCTGGATATATTTCTCATATTGAAACTGCTGTGTTTCTCCAAATTATATTACAGTAGCCAAAATGTAGTTAAATTGTCCAGCAAAAAAACTGCACAGTAATGGAATGAAGGCCTTGATTATCTAGCCAAATAATAAAGCTTCTTTGAAATATAAATTGTATGATGAAACCATTGCAAGTTATTATCTACAAATGTTCCAAGACATTTATCCAAACAAGTCATTTTCAATGGAATGTTATCACAAGAACATTCATTCTTAAACCTGGCAAAAAAAAATTCACAGATATAAAAAAAAAAAATTCACAGATTTAAAAAAAACAACTTATTTTGATCATTGGTGCTTGCTGAATAATTTACAAAAAAAATTCACAGATACCATCGGAGGTTGCAGACCATATATACACTTGCTTACAAGTTGAGCTCAAAAGCAAACTGCACAGACCCAGATCTGTCATTGCATAAAGCACAAGTGCACAGGCTCCATGCAGTTTGTTACAATTTCTCTTCAAACTGAGATTTTACATTCTCTTGCTTATGATACTTTAGACAATAGATGCTTCCCGATCAAGTCACTAGCAGACGACATTTGGCCCATTTAACTGGATAATGGGCAACCTGGCGGTTTCTCCAATATGTGATCACCAAATCTTACTATTTTTAGCAAGGCACACTGAAAGAAAGTCAACTGAAAAATCACAAATATAGATACAGACAAACAGCTTGGTTTGCATTCTGTTTATATATTTAATTTTGATAAAAAAATATTTTGAGATATAAGGAATTTATTTCAACTTCCAAACACCATTTGCCTGCTAACCACAAATATGGTGGCTCATGAAGCCATTTGGAAACTATCCATATATTTGAGAAAGGTAGAGCTAGTGAAAAAGAAGCAAAATAAAACACATGAAAACCTTATTGGTCATGAAGAAAAGAATTCTGGAATTCCTGAAATGTTAGGAATGCACTGCTCCTTCAAGATTTAAAAAAAAAAACTTATTTTGATCATTGGTGCTTGCTGAATAATTTACAAAAAAAAAATTCACAGATACCATGGGAGGTTGCAGACCATATATACACTTGCTTACAAGTTGAGCTCAAAAGCAAACTGCACAGACCCAGATCTGTCATTGCATAAAGCACTAGCAGCACAGGCTCCATGCAGTTTGTTAAGAGTAATCAGTAGAACAAACAACATAGGGACAGATCTGCATGTGCTTTATAAAATACTAAATCAGAGTCTATGTTGTTTTTAGCTGGAAGAAATACAGTATAGAAAGTAACTAGATTTAACTATAGAATCAAGTTTTAGTTCTGCTGACAAATGTTTCACTCTTAAGGTGGACACTAACCACTAGACCACCAGAATGGTTATTCATGTAAATGGGGGCAGATTTAACTACAGAATCAAGTTTTAGTTCTGCTGACAAATGTTTCCCCTCTCACAAATTTTTGGACATAAAAAATACTTATTTTTAAACATACCAAGAGTTAGGGTAAAAACTGTAGACTGCTTTATGTTAGCCAACTTTACAATATAAAATTTTTATCTTTAGAGTTTTAATTTCTTCCTTACTTGCGTGAAAGATCTGCTGAAAGTTGTCCTTCTCCAGTGCTTGGAGCCCTTCGGCTTATGTGACTTCCAAACTTTCGTATCATTGGGTGGTAATGATGCTAAAATAAATTCAAGGCAAGAAGTGAATACATGTAAAATATACTAAAGCAAATAGACTTTAACTGGTGTAACAATGTAAAATGGGCTTTCAACTACAAGATATTCTTGAAAATCTGGCCTCTAATTCTGGCATCAACTGATTGGGAACATGTTTCATGGTACTGTTTTTCTAAGAAATAAGACATACCCATCCCTATCATAGACTGGGTTTTAGAATCTTCTAGATGAGTACTCCAGAAATAAAATTCATGGTCATGCTGATCACTGATTGTCCATGCCTGTATTCTATATTTAAAAGTTGACTAAATCAATGGAGCTGTATATTTGGCGTTACTTCCACTAAAATATGTACCACAGCAGAATCTCTATACAAATCACAAGGTCTAACATGGTGGAGCTGTACATGTAGCATTATAGACTAACATGGTGGAGCTGTACATGTAGCATTATGGACTAACATGGTGGAGCTGTACATGTAGCATTATGGACTAACATGGTGCTGTACATGTAGCATTTCTTCCTCAAAAATAAGTACCACTGCAAAGTCTCTACAAACAAATATACAGATTACAAGTGCCTTCAACACAGCTCAATAAAATTCTAAATTAAAACAATGATTCTTCTTGCCTGTAAATTTCCAGTTTATTTAAGTCCTATTTATTTAAATGTTAAAGTCACTTGACACTTCAGGGAAAATATACATTATTATCTGTAACTATTTGAAGGCAGATCATCATCAGAGGGATAAATAACAGTTGTTATTGAGTTGCTGGCATTTTATAATCATTCAGAGAAATAAATAGCAGTAGCAACTGAGCTGTTGGCATCTTGCAATTATTCAGTGGAATAAATAGCAGTTGTTATGGGGTTGCTGACATCTTGTAACTCTTCAGAGGAATAAATAAAAATTGCTAAGTTCCTGGTATCTTTAATTCATTCAGGGGAATAAATAACAGTTATTACTGGGTTGATGACATCTTGTAATTATTCAGAGGAATAAATAAGAATTGCTACTAAGTTCCTGGTATCTTTAATTCATTCAGGGGAATAAATAACAGTTATTACTGGGTTAATGACATCTTGTAATAATTCTGAGGAATAAATAACAATTGCTACTGAGTTCCTGAATTTATTCAGTGAAATAAATAACAATTACTGGGTTGATGGCATCTTGTAATTATTCAGAGGAATAAATAACAATTGTTACTGAGTTGCTGGCATCTTGAAATCAATCAGTGGAATAAATGACAGTTGTTACTGAGTTGTTTGAACCTTGTAGTTACTCAATGGATTAACATTTGTTACAGAGTTGTTTGTACTTTGTACTTACTCAATGGATTAATAACAGTTGTTATTGGGTTGTTGGCATCTTGTAATCATTCAGAAGAATAAATGACAGTTGCTACCAAGTTGCTGGCATCTTGGGATGTCATTTATGTTCCAGATTCAAAAGACATACAATTCAGTGAACCAAACTAATCAAATAAATTAAGACAATCTAGTTAATTTTCCTACCTCTATATCCAACTGATGGTATCTCCTATCTCAGTATCACAAAAAAATCATTAAATCAGTTAACTAAATATATGTCACTGTTTTTATTACCATGCCAATTTTGAAAAAAAAGAGAGTGATCATGAAATCCTGCCCACATTGTATTTGTACCACTGTATGGGTTGTATAACACTTCTACTGTTCATAATAGTGACTTCAAATTCTGGACCTAATTGGAAGTGATTGGTATATGTGCACAATCATTTAAAGAATTCTGATCCATCCCTGGGAGTTAAAGCTTTAGGTGAGTAGGGTTTGGGATACACGGATGCATAGATGTTTCCAGTAACTAAGCATATAATCTCTCACTAAATAGACTGTTAAGTTTCTCTTTTGTGTGCATGCATTAATCAGTTATAAACAAGAAACAACAATAAATATGAATGTACATTATGTAAGTTTTAAGTAAAACATCTGAATGTGTGATATCAATAAAAAAAATTATATTTTCTTTATATAGTTTGTAAATCAATAGAATACTGTATTATACACCCCTGAGTCTCAGAAATTAGTATATGTTTAGTAAAATGGATTGTCTCTCTGAAATAAATAATTACTATTATTATTATTATTATTATTATTATTATTATTATTATTAATCTTCTTCTTATTATTATTATTTGCACATCAGGACAACTGCATCATTGCACTTACAGACCTGTTTACCCATAAATTTTCCTGTCAGTATTTTAAGCAATGCCTGTCAGTATTTTCAGACTGCAGTCAGTATTTTCAGCACACAAATAGTAGATACAATCAATATACTATAATTATCATTATGTAGTATTTCACGACATAATGACTATACAATATTGTGTAAATAACTCTTAGTTTGCAAAGATGCTGGTATTCAGTTAGTTTTGTGTTTCAAGGCACAAATATGCAGAAATTGAACACCACTGACTTAAACATCCTGTTCATATTATAGTGATAAAAACCACAAAAAATACAACATAACCAAATTTATTGTTGTTTACCTCCGTTACTTTCTCTAGAAATTCTGTTTTCTCAGCTTCACACATATCCATAACATTTTAATTAAAGCCCATTCTCTATTTTACATGGTTAAGGACGACTTGATATAAAACATTATGACATTGTTACCACCCATCCACTTAAAAAATAATAAGTTTATCTAGATAGGTGAAGGCAATCTTATTTATCTGATAAAATCTAGTATCATCTTTGTCAATATTTACTAGAATGGAAATAAGGTTAATAAATTATTTTTCATTGCTTCCGTTAACTTGTCAGCTGTACTCAATGACAAATTCATATTTGCGATCAACTCACATAGAATCGCCTCAGCACGTGTTATTTGTTTTTGAAGTATGTTTTGATCACTGACTTCCTTTCCTTTCATCATTGACAAAATGTTTCTATTTCCATTCACTAATGATTTCAATTTTGTATGATTTTCCGATTCCACATGCCGTGAACAGTCATTCCTTCCACCATGTGCACAGGAAAAGTCTAAGTTGCAAACAGTGCAATGCACAAAATGTTCTCCTTTTGACGATGGTTTAAGGCATAGCCACAGAGTGTTAGACTTTCCATTTTCATCATCAGTTTCGTGCTGAAACTTTCTTCTCGGCGGCATTTTCCTTTGTTTAAAAAACCGGATGTTGAAAATGTCAAAATAAATGACGTGGCACAAAATGTGGACGCGGATGCGGACCGAGGAGACGATACAACAAAATGAAACGGAAAAAAAAACGGCTTAAAAAATTAATTTTAAAAAGTAATAAATAAATGCAACCTCAAATCGTATTTTCAGTTCAATGACCTTATGACCGTACGGATGGGCTTTATTCCGTACAAATACGGTCAAATACGGTCGGGTAAACAGGTCTGCACTTATGGACATCAAGTTGAAGAACATGACCTGCAGACCTGATACTAAAACACTGTCCTGCTATAAATATATGGTAATTTCATCTACTATGAATCAATAGGAATGACAAATGGTAAATTTAACAATCCTAAATGCCCAAAGAATGATGTAAATTGACTGAATTCTAATATCTGCAAATCGAAGATATCTAAGATGCTTTCTGATTGGTCATATATCAATAGTTGTAGCAGTAACATCCAAAATATCCTGTCAGAAATGTTCATGCCCTAAAATATCAAGAGCCACAAAGAATTACATTTTCTGTGATTTTCATAAAATCTTTTTTTTTCAAATTTTCTTACAGCTGGATAAAAGTCTTGAGTTTGAGGATGTTAACTGTGGCTTTACTGTGGCAAATTAATGTCTCTGCTGAAATGTTGCTGGTAATCAAATTTATCAACATTAAAATCATAATGTCCTCAAACCTTCAATCCAGACTGGACCTGGTGGTTTAATGCTTGTGAGCTATCAGACTCTTCAATAACAAAAAAAAAACCCACATCAGAACATAAATGAAATTATGCATTTTGTTGGAAAAAGTCTCCTTCAGCCAGACTCTTAAGTGGCCCCATGAAAGTCTCCACCATACAAAATATTTCATCTATCTCTGTCAATAACAGTGGGTGCTTGAGTGAAATTCTGAAGAAGCAAAACCAAAAAGGTTATATCTCTCTTTCTCAATCTTTTCCAGATAAATGCCCATATATACATACAATGTTATGTCATCTTGTGAAGCAAGACATATATTCCTCGCAAGACATATAATCCTCTCTTCAACTAATGAAATCATTTTTCCATTTGCTGGAAAATCATCATTGTGGCATGACAAGAAAAACATGGCTTTTTACTAGACCCCTTTAAACTGTAGGTTTCGTTAAGCCTTGAGAGAGGTCTATTTAAACACGAAAGTTCATTCAGTTCTTACATTTAAATAGGACAACTCCCAAAGCATGGTGTTTTGAGCATTACAGTGTTCTGGATCCTCTAGTTCAGGTAGATATACTCCATTCCCCTGTGCTTCATTGTCAAACAGAATATCACAATAGTTGTACGTCTGGAAAAAAAATAAATTACCAAGATGTAAGTAACATAAAATAAATCATAATGCAATCATAATGTCATAACAATGGCAGAAGATTAACAGTCATTTCAGCTGCTTTTAACTTACCTAATTCCAAATTTTTCCATGCTTAAAAGTGCCACAAATTTCACTATCAAACAATAAATTAGCATGAGCTCTAAAAAGCAGTCACAAATAATGTAAACTGTCAAGAATTATGTGAACACTGCCACTGCTGATCTGTATAGATTAGCCGTATTCAATATTCTCCTAAACTTTTCTTTAAGACATGGGCAGAAAGACTATTATTTACACAGACATACAGACAGTCAAAACATACCATAAGAATGCTCCTTATGACTGGGAGAAGACCTGCAGCTCCACTAGAAGTCTGCTGTAGTACCAGGATACACAACCTTTTCAGAAAGGCCAGAATACGGTGTTGTGATACCTGGTATGAAAAATAAAATGCATATTCTTAAACCTTTTCACCCCCAACTGACCATGCTGGTATGTACCAACTGACCTTACTGGTATGTACCAACTGACCTTACTGTTATGTACCAACTGACCTTACTGGTATGTACCTTCTGACCAGATTGGTATGCACCAACTGACCTTACTGGTATGTACCTTCTGACCAGATTGGTATGCACCAACTGACCTTACTGGTATGTACCAACTGACCTTACTGGTATGTACCAACTGACCTTACTGGTATGTACCAACTGACCTTACTGGTATGTACCTTCTGACCAGATTGGTATGCACCAACTGACCTTACTGGTATGTACCAACTGACCTTACTGGTATGTACCTGCTGACCAGATTGGTATGTACCAACTGTACTAGCTGTCCATACTGGTATGTATCAATCAAAAGAACAATATAAGTCAATTTAAGTCAATTCAGGTCTCTTGAACTAATTGTAAAATGTTCAATAAAATATACTATCAGAACCAGTGTGAACTTGTCTTTACCAATTAATGCCAGCTCATAGATATCTATATCAGTTCCAGTAATGCGGGTATATGACATAGCTAGACAGCAGCTTCCCATGGGTTTGTGTTTCTTACTGGGGTTTTCCTAGGTTCTTCCTCCATAATCACAATATGTTGTTGCCATTGGTGACCAGTCACAATATTAATCAGGATCCTCATCCTTGTCATCCATGATTGGATCAAAACAAGACCCAGCTTCCAATGACAAAACCATGGTATGCAAAGTACAGCTGTTTATGAAAGACTGCAGAAATATGAGCTCCAGCAGTGATTTGCTTGAGCAGGAACTGGATCTAATGTATCAACATTAGCAGAAAGCAGCTGAACAGTTAACAGCTTTGCCATGCTCCAAGCATGCATCCAAATTTCTATAATCAAAACAAATTCTGTAACCCAGTTATTTTTAAAACATTGTTTTTATTTATTTCTTTCTTCCTGACCATTTTGGATTTTCATCCTCTGGTAACTTTCAGGCATCCAAATACCACCACAGGTTGTAATTGGGAATCGGAAGTAACACAAGTCATCTGACGTTATGTAGACACAGATGAATTTTTACGAGGCATTACAAGCAGCTGGCAAGATGTACTGGCTACTCATTTTTTTGCTCCCAGTTTGCCATAAAATTAGCTGGCAATGGACCAGTGAGCTGGTGACCATTTCACAGGCTAAGCAGAACAAGGCACTGTATTCTCAAAATGTGTTGAGCTCAAAACTGGAGTTAAAGTTCATAACTTAAACATTCAATATTTTGTGACATATTTTGAAATATTTATTCAAGTATGATGCAGTTGTTAAAAAAATTTGTAAAGTTCAATTATTTTTATTTTACAACAGTGATTTTATTTGTGTATTACATGCATTCAACTGTGATTTTTGAGTACACAGAGCTACTGCTGTATCAAGCAATGAATGCAATCTCGAAAACCCATAATCAGATAAAAATACCTAGGAAGCACCTGTATCATTAAAATTGGGAAATATAATAGACAGATCAAAGTCAACAAAAGATCTTAATGTTTTTTGGATTTCAGCCCAATTTGGTTTTAAATTATAAACTGTCACACATACAGGACCTTTCCTTGCCTAAAATGTTTTGAGAATATCAAGCCAGTGTCCATTTTGTTCTTTACACTTATGATTGTAAGTGAACACAGATCTTCCTATGCAATAATGGCTATTATATGCTATTTGCAGTGTGTGTGTATGTGTGTATGTGTCTGTGTATGTGCTACACATGAATTTATATGAAAAGCTGTAAATATCCTTAATACTGACCTGACGTTTATGTTTGGTGACCATCACATCAAGACAGTCCAGCATGATGGGTAGATCGTCACTGGTTGTACCTAGAAACATAGATGAGAACTGATATTACTTCTTTCAATATTCTTATACTGTTTATAATACAAGGAATGATTATTAAAAAATGCTTGTTTTACATTTACTTTACATTACAGTTTATAACATCAATATATAAGTACTTTGCTGCCATAAACTTTGCTTAAATAAGTGACCGACCAGATGCAATACAAGCGCTTTTTACTATAGCCTAAAATTAAAATGGCTCCATTCAGACACTGCCATTTTGAGTGAGAATTTTCAGACTCAAAACTTAAAATCTGAGTGACTTAAATCAGTTTTAAAAAAGAACTGCCAATCCTAGCAAGACTTTCTCACTAAGGCAATCAATACTTTCCCGTAAGTTAGATCAATTGTCAGTCAGGTGTAATGAAACACACACCTCCAGATCAGTTTCAGAAACTGCAGCACACAAACCCAATCTTTGCTGTTTTTAATTTCAACAGTATTGTCAATCATCTCTTCCACCATAACCAATACTCAAACTGAAATGACATGATGTCTAAAAGTTAGTTGTTGCCTTTCCTACTTCCTACTTTTTTCCATGCACAGTCAAAAACCTCAATATTCCTTACTTGTATCCTGGCTATTTATCTTTTTAACAAGCCAAATGTCTATTTTAGATCATTTATATTTTGTTACGTATATTTAATTTTACATTGTATGCTTCACATTTATCCATGATTCTAGGCTAAATTTTCACATTTATCCATGATTCTAGGTTAAGTTTTCACACTAGCCATGATTCTAGGCTAAATTTTGACCTACCAGACTATTATTGTGTTTTTTGTCATGATTTTTACTAGAATTTAAGTTCCAAAGCTTGACCATGTTTATGAATTTTAGGGAAAATTTCCATTGGAAACTCATCATTCTAAGAATAGATGTGTACACAGTACACATTACTTATATTGTTGCCATTATATGATATGATAAAATCCATCAAGAAAAAATTAAAAAGGTACAGTATTCACCCAGTGTCAATAATTTGCTCTGTTTGATTACAGCTCATTATATTTCAATAGCAGCTTGATAGCAAATCTAACCTGACCCATTTGTAACTTTAGCAAAGAAATAAGCTAAAATAGGGGGTTAGTTACATAAGACTAATAAAATCAGTTTCATTACTTGGAATGGGTCAGATGTGTGTATGTGTAATTTAAATATTGAATGTGGCTTTAAAAATTTAAGTCATATCGCTACAAAGTCCAAAATATTGCAGTTTATAGTGATGTCTAGCACTGGGGCATCATGTCACAGACATGAAGCATCATGTCCCACTCAGTCACATTATCCTGAAACCAGACTGACCAGTCCTAAAATTAACCTGTTAATGTGAAGTGCCAAGCAACACAGCTGCTGGTACCAATTTTATAAGACTTTGGTATGACTTGGCCAGAATTAAAACCCATGACCTCCAGCATCTGAGGCAGATCCTCTAATCACTTAGATCACTGGAGCAGTCCAAAGAGTAAGGAAAATGCACTTTAATTTGAAAAGGTCAACATACATAAAATATTCTTGATTCTGCCAACCACATGAATTCTATTTTGACACATAATTTTATAGAAAATTAGTGTACAGTTTTTGCATTAATTACTAACTTTGTGTGGATGACAAATGTTAAAATAATAAAATAAAATTAGGCTAAATATAGATAAATTGTTTCTGAAGGATAATTAAAACAATCCCATTTTCTCTTAAAATAAAGTGAACACAATACTCCCTGTAACCTGCCTGAACATAAAAATGTAGAGTACCTGCTATCTCACCTAAAGGTTCTAATGATGAAGACTTGATACTTTAAAATAATGTTAACATGTACACAAAGATATTAATTTTAATACATGTAAATCTCCTTTTAGGTGACGAAAGGTGTGTTTGATATGGATTTTAATGTAGCTTTAACATTTTTTTCAGTCAGAGAGTTACAATGTCTGAAGTATGACAATTTAAAGTGGTGTCCAGCAGATGTGACACCATGTCCCACCCAGTCACAATGTACTGGCCCAAGGCCTACCAGTCCTAACACTAACCTCTTAATACTCAGTGCCAAGCAAGGCAGCTGCTGGTAAGATTTTTATAAGTCTTTAGTATGACTCAGCCAAGGTTCAAGCCCAGGACATCCCACATGTGAGGCAGACACTCTAACCACTTAGGACACTGGACCAGTTGGTGAGGAAAGGAATAACAGGACAAAGAAAAAGGAAATGAATAGATAGACAAAGTTCTGAAATATTGCAGCTTTTTTTGGTTAAAATTATGATGTAATTTTTGAAGTCTCATTTACAGATTCGAGTCCAACTGCAAACAACATAGATAACATTTTGCCACTACATAATGCCATGGACGATCAGGGTCAAACTGTATTGACCAAATTTGCCAGTACATTATTCAACAGAAGATCAGGGTCTATGCAGATTGCAATTGAACTCCATGTATAAAGGAGTATAGCTATGGTAATATGTTTCATCTTAAACCATCCCTCCTGTTGTCATGGGAAAGTAGAATAGGCTTTATACGCCCTTATCTTCTCATGAGGGGAAGTAATAGAAGCTACATTTATACTCTGGGATATGTCTTGTGATAACATCCTGAACTTTTTAAAACAAAATGTTTCATCTAAATAATTGTGAAAAAAGTAACACAAGTCATCGGACATTATGTAGACACAAATGAATTTTTATGAGGTATTACAAGCATCTGCTGGGGGCCCTGAGTGGCCGAGTGATCTAAAGCGCTCTCCGTTACAGATCAATGCCATCTCATTTTAAGGACTTTGCTTACTTTTTAAAGATGTCTAAACTTTGCACTATATAGCCAGGAATGTGCTCATGTGCTTTTAGACCCAATATATCCTATGCTTTTCAAACCTATCTAGAAGCCTGGAAGATGCAGTAATACAAGATTTGCTTAACTAATCTACTCTCACTGATTAAGCCCTGCTTTCAATGCTTTAAGTAGTCTCCCATCAGATGCCAATGTTTTGGGTTTTTTTTATACGTCAAAGATAACAGCATATCAACATGTGAGCCATACAAGTACTAAACATAAACCACAAAAATTGCCTGCATGATGTATGTAAATTACAAAATCTTAAACTCCACATACCTGCATGAACATGAAACATTTGCTTGTATAGGTGTTTGTAGAACTTTATTGGGTCAATCTTGAAAACAGATCCCTGGCCAGAGAGTATGGTGAAAGCTGTCTGTATGCAATGAAGAGATTCTCGGTAGGGCAAATCCTGAAAAATGGCAGCAATAATAAAAAGAAAAAAAAAAGATTTCAGCGCAAAATGTCTTACACACAAATTAAGAGTTACACAAACTTTCAAACACTCAGAAGCTGCATTTCATCCCAAAACCAAATTTAAATTATCCTTTCTTCAGTTCCACATTGAAAATAGCTTTAACTTAATGAAGTTTCATGTGAACAGTCAAAGTGTAACAAAATTTTATTGAAATTATTGAACACATGAATGATTTCAACACTATTTTTATGAACATAGAGAGAAACATCCCTTGTAAAATACTTGCTGAAAGAGAGTGGCATTTGCACATGTAATCTACGATGTTGGTGCCATGGTTCTGGAGAGGTCCATTTTGTTTAATACAGTGCTGAGTGTTAATTGGAGACACCATCTGTCTTTGGTAAATAAACACAGGCTGCATAATCTAATTTCCTTAAAATTTCCACTTAATGTCATTTATGATATGATTTGTTTAATGAGCAATAAAACCTATATTTTAATTCAAAGAAAAATCACTTAATTGTGAGAAGAACATTGACATGATTTAAGTATATATATATATATATATATATATATATATATATATATATATATATATATATATATATATATATATAAATGCAATTATGAAGAAATCACCAGGAAGGCAAGACAAAAATTATGTAATTTTATCTACATTTTGATAACTCACATGAAAATTCTAAACTATAGATGTGGATATCATCTGAGATGTTGAGCTGAGCTTACTGTAACATTAAATCATGTTCTTTATAGCTCAAGAATACTGCAGTCGTACCATCAAAATCCAATCAGATCATACAGATCACATGAAAATTCACTAAACTATAGATGTGGATATCATCTGAGATATTGAGCTGAGCTTACTGTAACATTAAATCTTGTTCTTTATAGCTCAAGAATACTGTAGTCATACCATCAAAATCCAATCAGATCATACAGTTTGACTGTTTGATAATAACTAGGTATTGCAGACATAAAACAGAATTGTTTACACTAAGAGATTTGCTAACAACTGTTGACATGCACTATGTGCAGATGATTGTTTAGTTTCTTACTGTGTTTTATATATTTTGATCTTTTAGGCAGAACAGATTTTGGGTTGTTCACAAAGGCACTGAGAGAGACACTGGAAATGTAATAGCATGTTTTTAATATACTTTGCTTGGCAACACTCAAGTTAATTATGAGTGCACCATGTACTACATTAATTATTTCATCATTTGGTTTTCATGTGATAAACATACATGATATAAAACAATGGAAAATCAATTGCCAAATTTACAAGCTACATCACCTTTGATTTGACCTTGAGCTATTTATCACCTGGGATAATCCTTGAAAACATTATAAATCAAATCTGATCATATCTGATACAGTTGTGGTGATTGGTCAGACCATTCAATGTCTCTATGCTGATTGGTCAGACCATTCAGTGTCTCGATGCTGATAATGACATCACAAAGATTATTAATACCCAGCTTATTCTGTCAGGATTTCTTATCGTCTTCACATGGTGGATGTTGTATGGTAGATGCATTGCTTTTTGTAATTTTTGCATACAGAATATTATTCATATGTTTTGCAAGTAAAGGAGAATCACACCTGTAAGTCAGGTATCAAATCCAGCAACCAATAAATAATCTTGGCTTTAGACTTGTGGGCTAATGGGAGTACACTACAGTATTTGTCTATCCTCCCATGGCCACTTAAAAACAAAAAGCATCAAAAATATATAAAAAATGCACAAAACTTAGTCATTTCCTTCATTAATTAATAATTTTTAAACCTGTCACTAGGGGGGTCCCTAACATTGTCATCTTGTTCGTGTTTGAAACCAAACAGAAGTTTTCAGTGAAAGAAACCAGCCTGCTTACTTTTTTTCCAATTCCTGGAGAAGACCATTTTTAGTAAATTGTTGATGCTTCTTGGACTACATATATATGGAAGGTAATCAATGTGTTGTCTGAACCCAATATTTACAATGTCTATTTCTAATATTTCCATAAAAGCTGAACCAAATAAAATTGGCATCAGATGTAACTTTTATGTATATAAATTCCAAGTTGATGTATATAAATTCCCAAAGTTATGGAAACTTATGTAATTATTTGGATCTAATCAAAGACGAATTATCTGAAGAAAAAAAAGCTTACCTATACAATGGCTATCATAGTAAGAAACTCATTTGATTTGCAGCACATCAACATAAATAAATTATTTATAATGTAAAGGGTCTAATCCAAAGAGATACAAAAGTAGATGACTCAGGCTGGTCTGATGGTAGGATTCAAACCAGCACCTCTTGGTCAGGTATCTAGTATGCTATCCACTGAGGCACCTTGCTCCTTACTCTCTTTGATTAAACATGGGAACTAGTTGACAGTATTAGATACTCCCTGATGTCAATCAAGTCAGCTATGGGAACAAGATGACATGTTAGAAACTCCCTAATGTCAATCAAGTCAGCTGTGGGAACAAGATGACATGTTAGAAACTCCCTGATGTCAATCAAGTCAGCTGTGGGAACAAGATGACATGTTAGATACTCCCTGATGTCAATCAAGTCAGCTATGGGAACAAGATGACATGTTAGAAACTCCTTGATGTCAATCAAGTCAGCTATGGGAACAAGATGACATGTTAGAAACTCCCTGATATCAATCAAGTCAACTATGGGAACAAGATGACATGTTAGAAACTCCCTGATGTCAATTAAGTTAGAAATGGGAACAAGATGACTGTTAGATACTCCCTGATGTCAATTAAGTTAAAAATGGGAACAAGATGACTGTTAGATACTCCCTGATGTCAATTAAGTTAGAAACGGGAACAAGATGACAGTGTCATAACCCAACCCCCATCAGGTGAATCAAGTCAAAAATGGGAACAAGATGATAGTGTTAGAAACTCCCCCTGATGTCAGTCAAGTTAGAAATTTGAAGATGACAAGTTAGAGAATCTCACTGAAGTCAATCAAGAGACTCCATGACAATCAGGCTAGAAATGGGAACAAAATGGCAGTATTAGAGATTCCCTCATAATAATCAAATTAGAAAATCTAAACTTATGAATTAAATGAAAACACTTTCTGAAATTTGTCTTATCCACGCTGCTTTTCATTCTTAAACTGGTAGGAGTGCACACTGTAGAGAGGGGGGTAGGAGTAGACAAAAACTAAAGGAACAAATTAACTAGGAACAAACTCTTAAAATTAAATTTGATGTGTAATTTTGCTGCCTTTTTCAGTCAAGGTCAACATTTCTTTAATATCAAGAGCAGTCTTGAACATTCCACATCTGGCTAAATATAACATATAAAGCATACATCTGGCTAAATATAACACATAAAGCATACATCTGGCTAAATATAACACATAAAGCATACATCTGGCTAAATATAACACATAAAGCATACATCTGGCTAAATAAAACACATAAAGCATACATCTGGCTAAATATAACACATAAAGCATACATCTGGCTAAATATAACACATAAAGCATACATCTGGCTAAATATAACACATAAAGCATACATCTGGCTAAATATAACATATACATCTGTGAGTATACTCACCCCTGAGTCAATCAACTGGTTGAACACTTTGAACAAATCATTGAAGAATTCAACATTGATAAGATGTGCAAATCTGAAAAAAAATATTGATAAAATAATCTTTACTGTAACTGTCAAAACTGAACAAGCTTTATTCAACACTGACAAGACAGATATTTGGTTACTCAACACTGACAAGACAAATATTTCGTTATTCAACACAGACAAGACATATATATGCTTTTTCAACACCAACAAGACATATATTTGCTTATTCAACACAGACAAGACAGATATTTGGTTATTCAACATTGACAAGACAAATAATTGGTTCAACAGATTCTGATGAGTATACTGTGGAGAGAAAAATACTGTCATTTAAAAGTAGTTCTATTTTTAGCAACAGTAACTTCACTAGGTGGTAAATCACCATAATCTGCATAAATTTAAAAGATATCATGCCAAAAAGATTTCTGTCAAATTTGGTCACTATGTTAAGTAAATTTTGAGAAGATGTTATTTACCGGTTTTACATTATCTTCCATTCTTAGCAAAGGCATCAGGTTTTGAACATAATAGATTTTGTGCCATACTGCATTCTATCAACTCTGGACAAACACTGTTAAGAAGTTTCTGTGAAGAATCATTAAAATGTATTCCAATTTTTAATAATGATGAACAAATCTGAAGTTATACAACATCATTCTTCTAAAAGACCTTTATGTAAAGATAGGTTTTTAAATTTTGTCTAATTCTGTTAAGTAGTGGTTGACCAGTCATTTCAAAATTGTTTTTTTTTTTAAGCTTAGTAACAACTGCCATATTAAATGAGAGTGCATCATAATTTTGAGAAACATAAAAGACCTTGACACCAAGATGTCTTTAGTGAAATTCAATAAAATTCTGTTTAATGAGGTTATTTAAAAAGTGTTTCTATTTTTGTAACAGCGACCAATTTTTAAGCTGGATCAGCAGCTTTTGTAAGTTCTTTAATTTATGGTGGATTGGTATCATGTGAACAAATAAAAAAAAAACAAAACAACTTCATGCCAGAATGCTCTGTCAAATTCTGTGGCTGAAACTGGTACAGATTTCTTAAAAAGTTTTAAAAAAATAAATTTTGTCAGATGAACATTCGTAATGGTCAGGTGAGACAAAAACTTACTTTGCAAGACCCTCTAACACAGAGGGCAGAAGAATGGACTGTTGAGCTTTCTTTAAAATTCTGAAGTAGGTGAGAAACACTGTCTGAATGATATCCGTGTGCTGGAATGAAAAAAAAAAACAAGTAAGAAATGCTTTTTCAGGGTATTTTAGAATGTAAGCAATCCCTTATTTACAAGGTAAAAAAATGGATCCTTATACAATATTTTACAAAAAGCTCCATAATTAAAATTAATATCCAGAAAATATCAGACCTTTTCACACAAATGTCTGTTATGCAAATACAGTACACCCTCACAAAAACGTTCTTGGAAGCTATACAAATGGACTGTCTTATAAGTGAGCTCACTTTATATTGAGGTAATTTATACACAATATTATTAATAAATAATAACATGGGATCTGTGACCATACTGACCTTAAAAATGGACTGCTTTATACTGAATTTCATTATAGTGAGGTAATGTAAATGCCGAGACATTTTTGGAATGAAGAATATTTTTTTTATTAGTAATTATGTCCTCATAAAACAATTTTGCTCACTGTCATATGGAAGGAGAGAATAATAAACACTTAGCAAATGATTATAAGAACTATATGCTGTTTTAGGAGACTAAAATTACCAACCTGTTTCATCCTAACCCAAAGGCAGTGGGCAAAATGGATTCAAACAGGCTGTAATATCACAATTTTTTTAAAAAATCCTCAATGCCAACAAACAATTAACAGTGAATAAGCCAATGGAGTCCAGTGTTGATGCATTTGAAGTAGATACAACAGCTTGGGTTTCACCAAGGTGATGCAAATACTGTATTGATAATCACAATTAAAATAAAATCTTTATGTTTATTTTACAATTCAATTTAAACCAGAAATTATGTGCTATTTATTTCTGACATTGCTTGCTGTTGCCATGAGAAACAGTACTCATACATATGGCAGCTGGACTGTCCAACATGTAGAAATTTGTCATTTTAGTAGACTCAGTTTGCTAAATCAACTAAGTGAAATAACTATTATATCTTGACAGAAAATTAAGTTACTCTTCTATCAATTTACTATATAAAATCTTTTGGAACAATCCTGTTTAAACAGTAATCATTCCTAGAACCAACAATCTGTACACAGCTTTTCAACAAGTTGAACTTGACCAAGTCTTGGTTGGAATTAATGTTGTGTTATTTTATACCGCCATTGCTTGAGTTATGTCCCTATTGAATAAAGTATGATATGTAATTATGTGTGACTGATAAAGCTTCAGTTTCCTTCATCTGACATAAGCATATACCCAAGAGTTCATGAAACTACTGTGGGCACCATCTTCTTTTCTTTATGACCTGCCCAATTCCAAATCAAAGACAGGCTGTTTCAAATGAAATGACTATGTGGTTAGACAATCAAATTTTGCAGATTCTATAAAATTAAAAATTAAAAGATATGTTCTAAAATCTGTTTATCAAGTAAAACTTCCCAGATACTGATGTTTAAAAGGGATATTAAGGTTTATAATACTATCATACAATATAAATTCAATCTAAATATTACCTCTTTTCTGTTATCTCATAAAATCCCTCCATAAAATATGTACTGACTAGCCAATACAGTAACTGTATGCCACACACATACAACACAGTGGAGACTTAGCAATCAGACAAAAAGTTCCTCAAATATGAATCTGAACCACTCTATATAACTATATTTATGTTTGTAAAACATTTCATAACTATATTTGTGTTTGTAAAACGTTAAGTCCAACAACTTTTAAAATGTAGCAAATGTTTAAAATTTTAACAAACTGATGTCTCGTTCTTTTGTTAGAAGTGGGGAAGAATATTTTTGTAGAAGAAAGGCCTAGTTGGCAAAGGCAACACAGTAAATGAGTGAAAGTATACTTGGAAAGGACAGTGTATACAGAGAAAAATCAATCACTGTACCCAGTCTAAGCAATAGAAGACATAGATCAAGGATGCAATTGAGCTTAAGATCTGGTCTAGGACTCACAGACTAGTGGTGTGCAATTCAGTTACTGACTTAAGAGTGAATGATCACCATAGTCATTACCATAGTCTATACAGGGTAATGGAATGTCCGGAATGGATTATGGTTTAGGTAAACTGCCATACAATGACAGTACTGGGTGCCAGGCAACAGCTTTCTTTTAAGTTGTGACTTATTTGGCACAGATCTTAGCTGTGCTGGAACTTGTGTGGTTTGTAGTTGGTTGGTGTTTGAGGCTGAATCCATACTGGTTATCTCAGGAGAGATCACTTTAGTCAGTACAGACACATGTCTGTGTTGATTGTATATCAACTACTGGTCCTAATGACCACAATACCATGATATCAATATCAGCCCACTTAGAGAATCCATTCTATCAGAGCTGATGTGGGCTCTTGACATCCAGGACTGCCCAAATGTTTTTCAGGATGGGGACAAAATTCCTCCTTCAAGGATTAAATCAAAAGGAAACTGTCAAAGGAGACATTGTCTACAGTAAAACTGATGGTGTCATAGCCCTTTCATTCACTCAAGTTATTAGTTGTCTGGCAGTGACAGTCACCCATACATCCCCAAACCAATGTACAACACATTGCATAAATGGCCTGAATAACATCCCCATTCATTGTATACACATAAGTGACTGTCTTCAGTCAGTTAGAACCATTTGTACTACTCAATGTATTCATCCTGCCCATCTGATCTGTTTGTGTAATGAAACAAAAGTACAATACTTTACACATGCCTCTTGAATATCAAGCCCCATACTGAATATTGCTGAAATCCAATAATAATTAAACTTTTTTTTTCTTGACATGAAAATGGCTGTGACTGACAATTAAGGCTATAACACCACTAAACAATGCTGACAATCAAACTCTTCCAAGATCTCAACAATATCAAATCTGGATGAAATACAAAACTAAGGGAGTTATCCAGCAGAAATGGAAGTGGTAAATCTGACAACCTAGGATTAAATTATGACACAGAATGATGTCACATCACTCAGCATACTAAATTTGGTTAAACAAAGAAATTAAGGGATTCACTGCGTAGTAAAGAAAATAAAAAGCTATAACTTTACTGAGCGATTATGTAGAATGCTTACAATCAAATTCATCCATAATACCAACAATATCTAGTGACGTACCAAATTTGATATGCAAGTGACTTTATCTGTAGAAAAATAAGTGAGATGGATGGAAGGATAGAAGATGAATAGGTCCAATTTATTACTGCCCATTTTCTATCTAAAATGGAGTACCAATATTGCTATAATGTTATGAAAATCTCATTTACATATAAATGCAAATGTCCATTAACTATACCTCCAGTGGTATTTGGTAAACAGAACTAACAAGTTTGTTGTAAGAAAAAAATTAAAAGCCAACATGTTCAAAAATGCATTTAAAAAAATGAAACATTGCCTACAAATCTAGCCAGGTCAATTTAAATATAAATACCAATATGCTAAGCAAACTTTCATCTGCCTCCTTCAAGTGATTTTTGCTCATCTTGTTAACAATGTTTTCGTCAAAGCTCAAAAAGATGCTAACATTTCAAAACCTGCTAAAATGACCTGAAAATGTAACAGAACAAAATTTCACATCTCTCACTTAAATAGTGGCTGTGCTATTGAGCTAAAATAGATTTGATACAGATGTGCAGATATACAGACTTCAAGATTTTAGATTGACAGTAGCACAACAATATTCAACTAGTCAGGACGTACACATTTCACTGAAAAAAAAAATTATTCCATTACAAACCTCATTCTGTGACAAAGGATATAGATAAAAGAGATATCTCTTACAAGTTTCAATTTTCTCTTTTGGTCCTCTGTTGCCTTGGTCTCCAATAGTTCTATCTCTAACAGCTTTATTTCCTTCTTGTGCTGTGGAATACAACAAAATTCTTAATTTATGATGCAATCTTTTATGGCAAAACAAGGGTTGTGCAGAGGAGAAATGTTGCAAAAATAATACACTTTCAAGAACTTAACACAAATTTTTAAATCAGTATCGTATCACACTCTAGTCATCATCGTCATCAGTAAGTGATAGGTAGGTCTTACGTTTTTCTAATTCAAGCATGTAACTATTAACACGGGCATATAAAGCACCTTCTCAAAGTGGCTTGCATTGCAATCCAAAAATGTCTGAAATTCATAATAAGAGTAAGGTATTAAAGTATTCTCTTCTTTGTTTTTCAAAGCTGGATCAAAATATAGGAGTTTTCTTTATTTGTTTACACAATTTAATTTCAAGCATCCCAAATTTTGGCATTGGTATAAAATTCTGCATTCAGTTAGATGAAACGTTTTTGTCTTCCTCAATGAATAACTTCAAGATTTTACTTGTCTTTCTGAGTCAATAACTTCGATTTTTGACCCAAGATACCTTGTTGCCATAACAAGTAAACCTTCTAGGTAGGTGATGGTACATGCAGTTAAGTCCAGTCACACCAGTCTTAAGCAGTCACCAAAGGGAACATGCCAAATTTACTTTTTAACACAGGTAACCTATGAATGGAGGTTAAACTGTCAAACTTGGTTAACAAATATTGTACACCAAATTATTTTACTGTTATTATTATTATTATTATTATTATTATTATTATTATTATTATTATTATTGATATTGGTTCTATTTTCATTATTTTTACTATTATTTTAATCAATTTTTATTCCAAAATAAACCTTAAATCTAAATTCTGAAAAATATACAAGGTTTTTCTTCCTTTTTTTGTTGTTTATAAACATTTTCAGGCATTTTTTGGGATAATTTTCTATCTAATGAATTCATTGTGTGAATTTATCTTTCAGAAATTCTAGTTGGCATGGGTTTCAACACAGATTTCTTAAAATGTTCACTGTCCTAACTTCTTATGTAGAAACATTTTTGCTCTTCCTTTGGAAGATTTCAGCTTGCCCCATAAGTAACACCCAAATCGAGTAAAACAATAAGATACAATAAACTATGTATATTTGAATCATATTTATTTAAACTTTTGTTTTCATCTTTGTTGGAACCTTAAGTATGCATGAACTTAATTAAAGTCATCAAAATATATATACAAATAATACATGCCGACATTAGAAAAAGTTAGAATGCAGATAACATTAGAAGAGCAAAATGTACATGTATGTAGGAAGATAAAGGATAGGTAGAAAAAGGTTTGTAAATATCTAGATTTTTTCGAGCGAAAGAGAGAATGAAAGCTAGAATGCAATGATTTATCTGTGCTAAAAACTCATGGATTTATCAACACTAACTTTCTCCATTTAACAATTTTCATTTGATCATGAAATTGGTGATGCATCAGAATACCTGACTTTGAGAATGGTTTGAGAGCATATAGTTTTGACTATCTGAATGTTTGCCAAGCAATAAGTATATAATGGTTTCCTGTAATTATCATATACACAACAGTGGGTGGCATAATTTTGTAATGTCTGTCAAGCTTTGAATGAAGTCCTTCTGGTGGTTAATTGTTAGAGACAAGTGCCCTATATTTCCAAAAAAACATGTCAAAGGCATGTCATGAGTTGTATTATTAACAATTAACATCTACTCAAAATAAAGGTCACATGCTGAAAAGTTAGGAAAAAAAGACTTAAATGTTGTAGTTATTTGATTCATAAAACTTTCTATTTGCAACATGAAAGAAACGTGTTCAAAAATTTACCCTTTTTTCCCTCCTTGACAAGTTTTTCATCATGTCTTTCTTCTTCTGAGCTTCTGTTTTCTCTCCCGGCTGGTTCATGTTAATCTCCTTGATTTTTAAGCTGAGAAAGGTGTCCAGTACCTGAGAAAAAATAGTTTTTGATACGTCAGTATCCTTAAGGTCATCTTTGTGTAGTCCATGTTTACTGTACAACTCTGAATGATGTGATCATTACTTTATGATGTAACTGAATTGACATCCTTTTTAACCTGGGTGTTATGTAGGGCAGGGATGTAAAATGATGTGTTTGTGTCTTTTTATTAAATAATAAAAAAGAAAATTCTTATAAATTTGTAATTATTTCAATAACATTTCTCAATTCAACAAAAAGTATACATGACTCTGGGAAATATTCAGTGATTACAACCTGACATAAATCTGACACATGAGCTTTCTGTTGCAGAAAACCAATGTGATCTTGACAACTGTGTCATGCTGAAATTTTCTTCTCAAAAACATACAATTTCTTTTGGATATTTGATAACCTGCAGACTAGAAAAGTGTGGGGACAAAAGATAATTTAACTCCCCTGTTATACAATCTGCTGGCTAGAAATGTCTGGGGACAGTAGATCATTTTATTTCCTCATCATACAACCTCCCGACCAGAAAAGAGAGGACTACAGATCATTTTATTCCCTTCTGTCCTACAACTGCCTGACTATTCAAGTGTGAGGACTGTAGATCATTTTATTCCCCATCTTACAACCTCCAGAATAGAAAAATGAGAACTGTAGATCATTTTATTCCCCCATCTTACAACCTCCTGACTATGCAAGTGTGAGAACTGTAGTTCATTTTATTCCCCCATCTTACAACCTCCTAACTAGAAAAGTGTGAAGACTGTAGATCATTTTATTCTACTCTGTCTTCCAATCTCCTGACTATACAAGCGTGAGGACTGTAGATAATTTTATTCCTCAAACTTACAACCTTTAGACTAGAAAAGTGTGCGGACTGTAGATCATTTTATTACCAAATCTTACAACCTCCCATCTAGAAAAGTGTGAGAAATGTAGATCATTTTATTCACCTCTATCTTACAACCTCCTGACTATACAAGTGTGAGGACTGCAGATCATTTTATACTCCTCTTACAACCTCTTGACTAGAAAAGTTTAAGGACTGTAGATCATTTTATTTCCCCATCTTACAACCTCCCAACTAGAAAAGTGTGTGGACAATAGATAAGTTTGTTGTACTAAACTTATATAGCTTACCTTTGTCTGGACAGAGAATCCTTTGGCCTTAATCATGTTCCCAATACACTTCACCAGCTGAAAAAAAAAACCAAACGAATAGTAACATACTGTGAACTCACTTTTATTTGTCTGGTAAAAACAGAATGGATCTTATGGTTGCTACAAACAACAAATTCAAATAATTAACCAAAAAGAATCTTTACTGCAAAATATTATTAATGGAATGTCAAAATAAATGTTAATTATTTGCAAAACAGCACCAAAATCACAGCCACAAAACTAAACAAATTGAGAGTACTAGTGTTTTCTTTTCAAATACTTTGATGTCTTGTAATCCTATGCTAGATGTAGGAAATTCCAAAAAAATGAGTACCAATTGTAAGAAATGGTTAGGAGCATTCCTGTCCATTGATAATGCAATTAAATAATTTATTCATGTTCAATTTCATATATGCACATGTGGTTTTATGTTTTTTCACTCTAACAACCAAAAAAAAAAGAATTATGTCAGAGAAACAGCAGATTGACATACGTAATTAAAAACTTGTTAAATCTTTACAGGACTTGACTTGTATAAATACAGTTTTAAAAATATTTTCAAGATGTAATGCACATCATGTATACAGCAGTGTCCTTTAAGGTATCACGGTCCTTTAACACAAGTGTCATTATAATAAAACTGCCATTTACTTATAATCTTGATTATTGCTGGTTACCTCTAAAGTTGCCTCCCCTAGCTTGTCTGTTTTAAATACTTGTTTGACTGCTTCACAAACAACATCGGACATCTACAGGAACCAAAACAAACAAAATCACATGAAAGTCAGTGTAATTTAAATTCAATACTATCAAGGAACAGAAAAATGTTGATTATTACAGCATGTCTTCCATGGAACCAAGCATCTTTCATCATGCAATGATATATTACCCTGTATCTGGCATACCTAAACTTGAACTCAAAACTTTAATATCGATGCCACTACCATTCACAACTGAAAAAGGTTAATACATTTTTGTCTCACCAAAGGAGATAATAAAATGAATAACTACAACAATTGTACTTTTCTAAATATGGTCATCATGTACAACATAGTGCATTTGGACAGAGAAATTCAAAATTTTCATATTTTGTTTATTCAAACACAAAGTACTCTCCTGTCATGACAATAAAATGATTTGATATAAATAAAATGAATACAGCATGTAGTAGCTTATAATGATTTTCATAATCCTTAATAACCATAAATACATAAGGTCAAAACATACTTTTAGGCATATCTGTAAAATTGTTCTGATTAAAAAAAGAGCAAGAATGTACAAATGCATAAAAATAATGACACAAATTGCAAGTCATATTAGTGTCTAACAAATTATTGATATAATAGCTGAACAAAAATTGGTACTGATGTCAGTGATGTGTGACCATGTTTTTGATTGTACTGATTACAACTTTAATGGTATCAGAAAGCAATATCAAGAACAAGATCCATGTATGGTTGATTTGGAAAAAGCATCTACTTATATGCCAGAAAATACAGTATTAACAAGAAAACATGTTAATACTGAAATAGTTTGTAATTACACATGACCCTCATGTAGGCATTTATGATGGTGCTGACAGAATCTATTTAGGATGAAGTTAACAAATAAGCTGATAAATTATTCATTTGAAATGAATGGAGTCCAAGAACAAGGTAGAAAACACATTTAGCATACTTCTCTTTAACACTACCCTCATAAGACTGGACAGACACATTAGGAGTGATACTGTGTAAGGCCCTCATAAGAAACATGCACAAAAGAATGAGCAGAGGCAATAACTGATGAGTATAGAGCATGAGGTGTCATTTTTTTATATTTAAAAAGAATGACTACTCCTGCCTGAATTCTTTTTTCAAACAAGCAGACAACAATTTAGCAACAATCATTTCTAATGGATTTATTGCTTGGGAAGGCTGGATCTGCAAGGCAGTGAATATACTCCTAATGTATTATGATATGGCAACATATCGTAAGAAACAGTCTATGAAAACTGGATAACTTTGATGTGTGCTCTGTACAGCTGCAAAGCTAAAAACTGGTGACAGCTGGTGGTATCAAGGGGAGGTAATGGGCAAGAGTTACTACCCTTAGTCTACGTATAACTGACAAAATAAGATAATTTTCTTTTTCAAGTAGTGCTGGATTCACGAAGTAACAAGCTAATATTTCTATGTAATATGATAGGGTAATTTATTTGAAGTAGAAATTGCTTTGCAAGGCAAATCTGCTCTCAGATCTTATTTGAATTTGCTTAAATGAACATGTATTCTGCTTATCAAATAGACCAGCCCATGTTGTTATTTTGTTCTTTAAATATAAATCTAAAAACTGTAGTACAAAAAGATGGTTTTGTACTTTGAAAGACATATTAACATGCTCCTGAAATATGTAATATTTATTTGTTCACAAACTGTGGGGCAGAAAATGGCCCCTTATTCAAAACAGTCCATTGGCAAATGTTTTCACCAGAACCAGTGTATGAACCTTCTAGTGACTTTTATCTTACCTTAGGATTATGATCATTCATGAAGGGTACAAGGAAAGTGATGAGATTATTCCTGAAGTTGAAGTGGGGATGGTTCACCAACATTGCAGACATACATCTCACACTAATCTCCTTTAGACCCTGGAGAAAAAAAAAGAGACAACATTTTTGCTGAGCTTGCCTTTTTTCTTTTTTTATCTAAAAGAATATGATTATACAGATGTATAGACATACTCACTAACAGCAAAGGGATTGCCATGGCAAGCTTCTGTCAAGGCAAGTTAATATAAAAGCTAGAAAAGTATCATAGAATTACTTCAGACTTGTATTAATTACACTAGTAAAGAAATGATCTTTTAATGAAAAGTTACAATCTTTAAAAAATATGTCTTTTTGAGTTTTCATGATATAATATAATGAATGCTACAGTGCTTAAAATTGAATGGGACCAAGTGAATCAGTTTGAGTTTATAGGTAAAATACAGGGAAATATACACAGCTCATACCTGAAAGGAACCAACTGAATCAGTTTGAAAATTAGTAGCTTGAGTCAAATATTTCAATATTACTCTAAATATTATATGGGTCTTGACAACCTGTTTCAGTGATCAAGGGTTTTCAGGGCCAACTGTAATAAAGTCTATGAGACTGTAGCTTCTAAATACAGCCAACCAAAACATTTATTTAGTGACTGAGATACTGAAAACCCATCTCTGATCATCTTATCTGGTCCGGCTGTATGTCTAGTGGCATGTGTGCCCAACTTTCATGCAAATACATTCTTTGTTTACTGTATTTAATCCTAGGGAGTACTGTTTGTAATTACCTGTTACATTTGCAGGCATGTCTTAGTGACCTACCTTCACCTGAGGTGGTTCAAAAAGATGAAAAGAAAACAACTATCAAGTTCCATGAATACTGCATACCTAGAGCTGGAGATTTGATAAATAAATCTTTTATACTGCGTTTGACCTGTTACATAATTAGGATACTGTGACCTACATTCTCCACTGGTTCTAAATAATGCAAGAAACAGCCCAAGTTCATTAAAGTAATTTGTGCAAAATAAAAAAAAGAGTCAAACTGACCTATTTTTTGGCAAGAAGGTTCAATTTATATTTTTGGAATATCCTAAGTTACATGAAGATCTAATACATCCAGCTGGCAGCAGTGGCAGCAAAATTAAATTAAATATTCAAACTGCGGGTATAATATAAGCTATAATGTACCTTGTACAGATGAGCTTAAAATAACACAAAATGAGCACATATTGCTAAAAGAACTTGTACTGTTAAATATAATGATAAACAAGTATAAAATGTTTTAATTCAATCAAGAATAATTTTGAGAACATTTAAACATAAATAACAATTGTTCACATTGTTTTAAATTAACTTAGTTGCATAATTGTCTTATTTGAGCCTCTGAAACACAAATCTGAAGTTGGCCACCATTTTGCAATATGCAATGGATAATTCAAAACCTATGTTTCTGGTTGTGGTCCAATATTCTACCTTTTCTCATGACAAAGATAGTCAAACAGTTTAGTAAAGAAGGTATTGATAGATTTCATCATGCAAATGTAAAGACATGAAAAGGGATGTGAACGATTACATGATAACAATGACAATGCAGTGACTTCAATGAGATGATGCAGCAAACATTATCAATGTGGATTACATGGAAGTGAATTTTTCTGGTGTCCAACAGTCTACCCTAATTTTCATTTGTTTTCAGGCAGTTTTCAGATATTCAAACATTTTGCCAAAATTATTTTTTTCATGCTTTGTAATTATAAGACACTGTTATCAAAGAATTTAATTTATTTTCACATGTTTTCAGATGAGAGGCCATAAGTGGCTGAATGGTATAAAGCGTTCACTGTTATGGATCACTACCATCTCACGTCTGTGTGCATGGGTTCAAACCTCAGATTCGATTTATGTGGTTATGTGAGAAAGCTTTCCAGTAGCTTCTTGTGGGTCAGTGGTTCTTTCTAGGGTTTTTCTGGATTCTTCCTCCGACATTTATACTGGCTGCCATGTATAGCCTATCTTATGCTGAAAAATGGCATTAAACCCTACAACAACATGCTTTCAGACAAAATTGTAATTTTCAGATGATTACACATACGCAAGAGACTGAAACCTTTCAAAGGAAAGTATAGGACTGGTCACCTACTAAATGAAACTAAGAGAAACTGTCAGATTCTGGAAAAATGGACAAAACTAAGTTTCATTAGAAATTAAGGGCTGCCAACACTAATACAAAGCATACCATTTCTTTAAACTGTTATTACTTACCTGTAGAGAAAACAACTAAATCATAAAAAAGACATATCACCATTATTAAAATAGAAAACTGTTCAAGTCAACATCTTCATTTCTTCAGTTTGTTTCACATATTCAATATAGATTATACTAAAACTTGTACCTGGTAACAGAAGGACTTCAAATCTAGGAATCTAGTTTCAATGGATAATAACTTAATTTAACAAAAAAACATAATCATGTAATAAACATATTCTTCCTTTATGTCTTTAATATAATAATTAATTTATAAGCAATTTAATGTAATTAAATTTTCAAATAGTCTAAGGCAGAATAAGCTCTAATTACATCAGACTTAGGCATAGAAGATGAAGTCATACTAAATCAAGCTTATAATAAAAAAAATTCAACAATTTCCTTAGAGCGTTTAACTTATTTTTCAAGGCTGAAATGCCTTTTTCCTGAAATGTGACTATGTATATTGATCATTCCTCCAGACTTTATTGAAAAATTCATATTTACAGAAATCATTTATGTCTGAATTTTTTCCTGGCTTCAAGAATTCATACTCATCAGTGTATTCTTTACGAAAACATTAAGCATTTTTCTGATGTAAGTTTTGAATCACTTTCATCAATATCCAATTGGTTTTTAGAAGCCATGAATTTTTTGTCCAGAAAAAAAAAACAACTCATTTTAAACAGAATGTAAAAGAATCTGTGAATGTAGTTTTTTCTTTTATTAAAACCGCCTCAGATTATATGTGTTTGCAACAGCTATTTAAAACCATCACACATGTGCAGATCTAATAATTTCCTGTTCTGGTCGGTGATAGCATATTTTATGACATGCAGATTTTTTTTATCCCCACTTTTGTGGATTTTCAACACTAAATGTGTAATTGTGTGACAAAAAGGAAAATTTGGGCATTTTACAGGACTAATATGCAAAATGCGGGATGGTAGGCATGTCTGTATATATGTATGTGTGTGTATGTATGTATGTATGTATGTATGTATGTATGTATGTATGTATGTATGTATGTATGTATGTATGTATGTATGTACATGTATGTATGTATGTATGTACATGTATGTATGTATGTATGTATGTATGTATGTATGTATGTATGTATGTGTGTATGTATGTATGTATTATATGTATGTGTGTGTATGTACATGGATATTTAGAACAAAGATTTTACCTATCATATTTATTTTCATACTTTATTCAATGACAAATTTGAGACCAATCATGCATTTTATGGGACTAATATGTTCATATGCATTTTACAGGACTAATATGCAAAATGTGGGACGGTAGGCATGAAAGTTAAGCAGACTTTCATGAATGATATAGGTTGGTAAATGGAAGCAAAAGTACAAAAAAGTCTTGTTTTCCAAGACTAAAGTTAAATGAGAGTGATCTCCTCTTGGACAGAAGGACTGACTCCAGATCTCATAAATGATCAGTTACTAAAGGGGTGGAAATCCATGATCTATGACAAGGGTTTGAGACAGTGTGTCTCTCTCATGATCCATTATGTATTATCAAAGAAATCTTTAACTCCCAATTTTGGTTTCTGCTCCATAATACATCAGGAAAATAGGTAGGAAGCAGAGGGACTTCTCTTACCTAGAGTTGACCCTGTTTCCTATCTCCTAATATATGTGAAGTCATGTGAGATATGGGAAAGGGTTAGCCTATGATCAATATAGTTAAGATGAAAAAGTTTGCTCCTCAAACTCTAGTGGAAGAAGAGTTACCCATGTTATTACAGCTGAGTGACCATTATAGGTTGCAAATTGTGCTGATGATATATGTCCCTCCATGTTCAACTCAGCTCTTTCTCTGATGGAACCACCTTCAACGGAAATATTGGTGTAACTCCGGAGTGGTAGGCTGGTTCTCTGATCATGATTTGTTTAGCAAGGTGAGTATTAAACATTTTTGACATTTTAAGCAACATCTTTATGCGTATTTGTACATCCTTGTCCGGTTGATTTTTAATCCACTGTTAATATTGCTTGTTGACATTGATGACTAAGCCAAGGCTTTGATATCATTCAGATGTACTTAAATCAGAGTCTACAATGTGGAGGTGGTGGTGGTAGTGGGAGATTAAGGTGAAATAGTCACCCTGAGTCTGTTATTTTAACTAAACATGTCCATGAAGCAAAGCTCACTTTGTCTTGCCTTGATTTCATGGTGTTTCCTCTACCCCCTTTTATTTCAATACAGTGATTTCAATTGAGTAAAATAGTCTTTTTGTCAATATTTCTCTTCAAAGTGCAAGGACAGAGAAGTCATTTTATTCTCTGTAGTTGATTCTGGCACTAATCTTATGATCATGAATGTTCAAGCAAACTTTGTCTCATTGGACAATGTACTGAGATTCATTATGAATAAAATTAATAATTTCATCTAATAAACATTTATTAATGTAACCTATTTCTGAACCAGCCATAATGATGATATACAATAATTATGGTGACTATGAAAACTTTTAATACTTTTTTCTTTAAAAAGGTTGCACAAGTATTTCATCCAATTTAAAATATACAGAAACTAAAATTTAACGCAACTATTTTAAAGTGGTGGGTCTTCTCGCCCATGTAATTCTGTCCACAGTGATCGTTTCTTATGACTCGCTTAATGCACATCAGGCTTGGAAGTCTGGATGGTTGTTTCATCAGGCAAGGAGATAGCAGGACTGTCCTAGGAATCTCCATTGAAAGATTGAGAAAGTTGCTATTCCATGATTAATTGAACTTGAAGGTAGAAATAAGGATTAGGTGGTAATAAGATTCCCTTGCTTTCTGCAAGACTGGGAATCAGATGGGTGGAGGAAAGGCATGTGCACAAGACTGTTCCAGATAAGGATAAGAGCATCATCTCTAGGACTAGTGAGATGAGGGTCAGGAGACTGACATTTCACCTGATTGCAAAGAAGTCCAACGGAGGCTGACTTCACAGGATGCAGATCGGACTGAAGACCAAGGAATGAAAGGACACTGTGCTGTGGACTGGCTAATTCTCTCAGGATGGCAAGTCCACTAGAATCCTGAACCTGACAGTGTTATAGATTTGAAAACGGTTTTGTCAATGAGGTCTTCTGATACAACTGATGACAGCAAAGTTACCTGGAAGAATAAGTGTCCTCTCAAGATACCATCTTCCACCATAAATAGGTATTCATATGTGGGAAGTTGATGTGTATAGAGCACTCCTGAAGGTGTCAAATCCTATTCACTAGGCCAAGTGGGTCATCACATTACCTGTAAGGAACTGTTCTTACTACAGATCTCAAGAGATCACTCTTTGTCTTACATTCATTTGTACTGTCATATTACTTGAACTTCTGTTTAAAAAAGTAAAAAAAAACATGATATCTTTTTAAGTCTTAAATCAATTTGTGAGACAGTGGAATATGGCTGAGTAACATATATGAAGAAGAAAAAATGAAACATCACCTTCTCTGCTTTCGCTGGAATATGAATGCAGGATTTATTTTTCTCTCTGTGGTACTTTTCTTTTGGTTTCTTCCAACCTGTAAGCATATGCAGAACATATTTATTTTTCATCTTAAGGAATTGCTACAAACCTGTAGAACTAAACAGAAATGACATCTTTAGTAAAAATTAGTCTAAATTTGCACAAGTTTAAAATACATTTGAATACTACTGTAGCTTCCTTTAAGATAAGAAAATAGTGTACATTTCAATAGAACCTGTCTTCAAAGACAACCCTTCCTGTCATAATTCATGATCTTCCAAGACTCAAAACAGGTAGTTTCTCATTGCAGTGGTCTTTCAAGAGAGGTTTTACTTTATTAAGTTTTATCTAATGTAGAATATTAATATGTAAAAATGTTGATATGTAATTGTGTGGAACAAAATAATATACCTGAATTAACATCCATTTTTATCTACAACAAGGCATGTAAACTCCTAAAATGAATACACATCATTAATTTACCCCCAAATTTAAAATAAAGTAACAAAGACTCTGATATACAAATCTAACAGCAAGGCTCAAATTTAACACAAATTTCTTTGTAGCCAGAAGGACTAGTATACTGAGAAATTTACTCATCCTGCCAAACCTTTACTAGTCCTGTCCAGAAAAGAATATCACACACTTGTATTGAGATTAACAATATTATTCGTAAGTAGCATTATCATATGAAACGCAGAATTACAGAATTATAAATCAAATCCTGCTTCAAATCATCAATCGGTCAATTCACATTTCTTATTTCTCAAGATAATTTGGATACAATTCCAGAAAGGGATCCATGTGTCATTTCTCATCCTCCACCTACCCTCTGGGTCCAATTGGGGTTTGTTCAGGTCTCCTTACCGGATTCCCCGAAACATTCCACAAATGTATTGCTGGTGATGGATTATTTGTTGGAATATTATTTGTATGGAACATTATAAAGAGTAAATCAGACAGAACCCAAGGTCACAAACATGATCTCCAGTCACTCTTCACCATTTTCAAATCTGAAAAACCCTTCTCAGCATCAGCAGAGTGGGCTGGGGTTGTTAGGATAAGGTCAATCAATGCCAGAATATTCTTGCAGTCAGCAGCACATCATTTTACAACTGTGGACCAAGCCAAAGTATAGATGTCTTTGTAATTGCAGGATAATGGAATACATTAAGAAAACATTAATCTGAATAAAATTACATCCAGAAAAATGTAATGTCAATACTTAAATAATGTTTATATTAAATTGTTTTTAAAAGCTTTCTTTAAATGGCTACCTTTTACAATCAATATACTATGCTAAATAAAGAAATTTTATCAAATCTGGCATCAATGATGTTTCTTGTCTTTATTTTTAAATATTTGAATATATTCCTACTTGCTGTAGACTAAACTCTTTAATATGTCAAATTCCAATTCCACTACATCAGCATCCACACCTGCTCTGACAAGCACTGACCGGAAATGCTCCACCAAAACAAATATCTGCCTTTAACTTCCAGTGATGTAATATGTAAATGTAACATGTCTATCA
Source organism: Potamilus streckersoni (assembly GCA_016746295.1). Taxonomy (NCBI): domain Eukaryota; kingdom Metazoa; phylum Mollusca; class Bivalvia; order Unionida; family Unionidae; genus Potamilus; species Potamilus streckersoni. The sequence continues at coordinate 9,779,125 of JAEAOA010002345.1, read as the reverse complement.
ATCCTGTAAGTCTCTCCAACATCAACTCATTTCATCTCATCCAGCTAACACATCCATGCAAAATTAGTGAAGTTTCTTTGGTTTTTTACCAAACCTCTTTTCAGCAGTTGTCACCTGAGTGCAATGTTGTCCCAACAGCCAAAATTTTCGAAATTTGCACATTTCGGAACCTGTAACTTCAGTTTGGTGCAACACAGAAAAGTCAATTATGGCTTGATAAATAAAAAAAATATTTCAGGAGTAAAACAAGCTAAAGCATATGGTCATATGCCTTTAACAACGGAAATAGAAGGAAATCGAGGGTCATGGGTCAAACGAAGCATTTGGAAATTACTGACCTTGTCTCTTATAAAGTAGGATAGACAGTGGCATATGTCAGAATGGGTAATCTGAGATACTTTTGTTACTATGTATGATTGTCTTCCTTCAGATTATAAGTTGTTTTTTTTTTTGGTCAGCATCAAGCTTGCATCGAGCACCAATGGTCAAACACATTCCGTTTAAACTTTCCAAGATCTTACCAGCGATTTTTTGTGTTGCCCAAGCTTTCATGCATGTTTACTGATTCAATTTTAGTCCGAGCCACCCGCAACAAAACTGGATATTTTCTCAGTTTTTTTTTCTTTTTGCGAATTTTGTACACCAGTTATACAGCATAACATTCTTTTCTTCATCATAATTCAACCATTCACTGTCTTTTGTCGATGTCTTCTGAAACGTTCAATTACACTTTTCCTATGATAATTGTTCCTCTATTTAAAGTGATTTTCATTCAACTTTTACTTTTTCCGGTGGCTGAACACCTTCTACAAAATACCACATATTGCCTATCATTATAAGGAGTAAATTGTATCTTGTTTTGAACTATGAGATGTTACAGTATAGCTGATGCAAATTATTTAAAGTAAGAAAAGGAATTTCACAGCATCCTTTATAAAAGAAAGTCAGAGCAAGAAACACCATTTCAAAACACGTGCCTTTGCCCTCCTTCCCCATTAAATGGCTTTTCCCTGATAAATACTTGACTTCAGTGGTTATTCTGCATGACAAAAGCAGTGGCTATTGTTAAACACTGTTATAAAATATTTGCATTAGAAGATAATGTTAGTTTCAACTTAGAAAAGGTGTATTCCCGTCTGACTCGGCATGTTCTATATAACAGTTCCAATTACGATCTCATTATTAATAGCGAAATTTTGGTAATTGTTCCTAATTAATGGGACCTCAGTTTATTGTTGAAATATTAAAAAAGTGGAACATTTTTAAATCTTTCATGCTCATGCTCAGAGATTTTAATTCCCAACAAATTTACAGTATTCTGCTTGATATCTCTACGTGTATTCAATTATATGTTCATTCTTCTAAGGAAAAAAATTTAAATTCTATTATCATCATATAAAAAGTAGTTATATGGAAAGATGTGTCAATAATGTTGATGTAGTAAATTGGTCTAATTTTTATAATTATTTTGATGCAAAGGTAAAATATATATATTCCCATTTGTGAATGTTAGAGTGTTTAGTTAGCGAGCAACCCCCCCAACCCTTAAACAAACATGGAAACTTTATTTCTTTGAATAGCTTTTGCGGTGTAATTTTGTGTGGTATATCGTTTTGTAGTTTATTACTGTGGTCAAGTGAATTAAGTGTGATACCACATCATTTTTCATTTAATTCATTATATGATTAATTAGGATGAATTACCCAACTTCTGTTGATAATGACGGTACCACAGTTTGCGCTGTTAAGCGAAATGCACAAATTGGATGGTTTCTTGTTATATAGTCCGAGTTTCCTCTGACCCTTGACACCCCATTTTTGATATTTAGAATTTTAACATAAAAAACCAAATATCAAAAATGGGGTGTCAAGGGTCAGATGAAACTTGTTATAGAAACACAACTTTTCTGGCAGCCAGTATAATTGCTTAAGAAAAAACCCTGGAAAAACCCAAGAAGAACCACCGACCCATGAGAAGATACTGGTAAGCTTTCTCACATACCCACGTTAGCTGAGCCTAAGACTCAAACCCATGCCAACAGAGGTGAGATGGGAGCAATCCGGAACAGTGAGTGCTTTAGACCACTCAGCCACTTAGAGCGCATGACAAATAATGTAACCCCATGATTGGGATATCCTTTTCTTGGTACAAACATCGACAGATTATTTTTTCACCCAATTTTTTCCAATTAAAATAATCCTGCTTTTTGCAATTTAGTTAGCTGATTCAACACATACAGTATTAATCACCTATTACTAATGCCCCTCACTTTACATAATGGTCATCAGGTCTTATACTCGAGAAAAATGTTATAATTGTTATGTGATGGAAGCATTGCACAAAGAGTATATAAAACCATGTGCTATTGTTTTCTAAATAGCGTGCATTAATATGTTAATGATGGCAATGGTGTGACCAGTTGACCCTAAGTACACAAGTTCTATGTGTCAGAAAAAATACAAAAACATTTTATATTATTATTGTATTATCACATTTAATCGATAGATATCCTATGAAAATAACAATAAGTAGCATTTAACTTTCATCACTTATAATTTGGAAAAAATCCTATGATAAGCAATGGTATGATACAGTACAAGACTTAAACATTCTTGGACAGAGATAAGATATCAATGATGAGTAAAGGTGATTGTCTTAGACTACACTACCACAAGAGCCTATCGCTTCCAAGGTGGTTGCTTAAAACTAATTTGGATGTACAATTATGTAGTCTAATTTTAAAGATGTCAAAAAGCCAAACATAAAGATGAACAGACAATGTGACTAAAAGTAATAAGAAACTTATATCCAGCCCTTGTGCAAATTTACCAATGATACAAGAAAAAGTCAGTAAGACTTACCTTTAGCAACACTTTCTAAAAACTCCAAGTACTTTTTATAATTTCTGAGAAAAGATTCTTCATATTCCTGAAGAATTTTTGTTTCCTTTTTCATCTGGAAAAATAAAACCTCAGTTCAATAAAATTTATTTTACTACAAATCAAACAAATATAAATAGGTACAAAAGCTTTAGAGCAATGTAGTTCCTCAAAAAGATCACCTATTGAGGTACACAATTATAAGCAAGTGAAAGGAATTATCAACATATTTCCTTGGAAAATATTTTCCATATTAACATTTTAAACAGTCAAGAGAAAAGTTTAATTTTAAGCAGTAGTTCAACATAATAATATCCATAATTTTTCAAAATTATTTTATAAAGTTTAATGCCATGATAGGCTACATATGGCAGCCAGAATATTGAGTAATGGAAGAAGTAGCAAAGACCCTGGGAAGAACCACCAACCCATGAGAAAGCTACATTGGTTAATGCAAATGAAATAAGGCATTTTACTTGCAATAAAATATTCGCCATAGATTTAAACACAGAGTGGAGGACTGTTGGAAAATAGATTAAGAATTAAATGCTTGTTGTTCCAACCTGATGGTCTTAAAACAGTAACAGACTGAGAAATAACAAGCACTGTAACAATCAATAAATAATTTATTACCCAAGAATACAAAGTGTAAATTTAAGAATGCTCTGTATGATACCCAAAATAAATTCTGATAATGAATGTACTGATGTGCACGTAGTCTCAAATGTGCAAATTTGCTAATTGCCTTGAATATGTTTTTGATGTGTTAACAGTCATTTGATGTTCCACAATAATATAACCCAAAATGTCCTTGTCTGAATTCACTATAATTCCAAATTTGTTTTAGTCCAAGAATATTATTGAGAACTTTGTAATTCCAATAAATAATTTGAATGAATAAAATCAACCCCAAAATAAAAACTGAACACAACAATAAGACTGATTCTGCTTCATATGTTAAGGCAATAAGTAATTTTTCAAGTGAACAACATGATATGAAAAACCAAGTAACAATAAAACATCCAGGATAGATACCAGTTTCCTTTACAAACCATTCCAGGCCGACCAGTCCTAACACAAACCTCTTAATGCTGTGTGCCAAGCGAGAATGCTGTTAGTACCATTTTTTAAGTCTTTGGAATGATACGGCCAGGGTTTGAACCCTCGACATACTGCATCCGAGGCAGATGCTCTAACCACTAGGCCACTGGAGCCGTTGTTGTTGTTGTTGTTGTTGGGCTTAATGCCATTTTTCAGCACACGATAGGCTATTCATGGCGGCCAGTATTAATGGTGGAGGAAAAAAACCGTAAAATCACCCAAAAGAACCACCGACCCACGAGAAGCTACTGGCAAGCTTTCTCACATATCTACATTTGTTCGCGAATCCTAGACTCGAACCCACGCAGACAGAGGTGAGATGGCAGTGATCCGTAACGGACAGCGCTTTAGACCACTCGGCCACTCAGGGCTCCCACTGGAGCAGTCCCCATATAATTAAGGTAAAAAGACAAGAAACAACACAAGCTGAAAAATACATGGCAATATTTTCGCCCCTCTCTACCAATTGAATTTTGTAATATATATAACTAAGAATTTAATTCTAGACCAGTAATGATATTGTAGCCACATCTGGCTACCTGCCTTTAAGATCTTTTAACAAATTAGTTGAGTTTCTCATACCTTTTGTTCATTATTTTCAAAATTATGTTGATAACTAGTACAATCAGTACTGATTTTGATAAATAACACAATGGGTGCTGGTCTTGATAAATAATAGAATGGGTGCTGGTCTTGATAAATAATAGAATGGGTGCTGGTCTTGATAAATAATAGAATGGGTACTGGTCTTGATAAATAATAGAATGGGTACTGGTCTTGATAAATAATAGAATGGGTACTGGTCTTGATAAATAATAGAATAGGTACAGGTTTTGATAAATAACACAATGGGTACTGGTCTTGATAAATAATAGAATGGGTACTGGTCTTGATAAATAATAGAATGGGTGCTGGTCTTGATAAATAATAGAATGGGTACTGGTCTTGATAAATAATAGAATGGGTGCTGGTCTTGATAAATAACACAATGGTTACTGGTCTTGAAATTATCAATCATGCTCTCCACTGTGTTTAATGCAGGTGGAAGCATGAGATAGAGGAAACTCATGCAAGCACTGGATGATGACAGAATCATTAGCAGCATGGATTAAATGTAGGGTTTAAAGTTTAAATCAAGATCTTAACCAATGGTATGCACAAGGCCTGGCATGAAACTGTACCTTCTGCTGTTTTTCCTGGTCTGTAAGCAACCTAATTTTGTAACCAGGGACAATGTCTTTAAATATTTCCATCAATGACACCATCACTAATTTGCGTACTGTCACATATACATCTGGATCGCTCTCCTCCAACATGCCAATCAGTTCCTTTAACTTCTTTGTCTGCAAAAAATAAATAAATAAAACTAAATAAATAAAACTAAATAAACAGATGGAAAAATAAATACATAAATGAATAAAAATAGAAAGAAACTCCAATTCTTCACAGAGACATTCAAACAACACTGTTACTTTAGCTGAATCAATCAGAACTGGTAAACACTAAACACTAAGTAATAAGTCACTATGACAGTCTTGGTGTGCACATCCTTAAGATGAAATCATTTTGTAACTTTAATATTAATAGGTAAAAAGGCATTTGCATTAAAGTCTGGTTAATATTGAGAAATCCACAGAAAGAAAACCACAATCTTTATGCCAAGATGCACCCACACTGCAAGTTTATTCTCAATATTTATGTTTAAATAATGTGATTTTAATTTTAACATAGCTTTAAAAATATTTCAGTCATCTCACTATGATGCATGCAGTGTGGCTAATGTAGTGATGTCTAGCACAAGGGCATCATGCAGAAGAGGGGCCCCGAGTGGCCGAGTGGTCTAAAGCGCTGTCCGTTACGGATCCATGCAATCTCACCTCTATCTGTGTGGGTTCGAGTCTAGGATTCGGCAAATGTGGATATGTGAGAAAGCTTGCCAGTAGCTTCTCGTGGGTCGGTGGTTCTTTCCGGTGATTTCCCGATTTCTTCCTCCACCATTAATACTGGCCGCAATGAATAGCCTATTATGTGCTGAAAAATGGTGTTAAGCCCAACAACAACAACAACATCATGCAGAAGACATGTCCCACCCAGTCCCATTATCCTGACACCCAGATAACTAGTCCTAACAGGAGCCTCTTAATGCTGAGTGTCAAATGAGGCAGCTGCAAGTACAATTTTTATAAGTCTTTGGTATGACTCAGCCAGGGTTTGAACCTGAAATCACCCACATCCAAAGTAGACACTCTAACTGCTTAGGAAACTGGTGGAAGTTGAAATAAGCATTACAACTAAGATGCAATGATCAAAGGCAAAGGAATGAATGCTGCACATTGTCAGTTTTGAGACAATATGTAGCTGTTTAACAGAGTTGTTAACCAAGTTCAAAACTGATTGTGTGTACAGTGATACAAAACAGTATCACTAAGGAATTTCTGTTCATACTCTGTTTTGTAAAGACATCTAATTTAACAATGCTCCAGGTTGTTTGACACCTGCATGCTATCACTAGTGGGTCAAAATTTATAATATACTTGGGAATAGTGTGAATTCCAAGATTTTCAAACACATTAAGTATTCTCACTGAACATTTTCATCAAATAAAATGGGCGGGGGTGGGATACAAGAATACATAAGTGGCCCAGTTTTTGTACAAGATCAGCATCAATCAAATGATCCTTTGCACTATGTTTGAACAAACATTTGTTGAAGTTGACTACTCCCAATCTCAACAGAAAGAAAACAATAATACTTTACATTCTTTTGTTCCATAAAGAAGGGGTTTATTATGCAAATTATCTGATTTGTGCACAGATAGGATCTATTTAAGAAGTTGGCAGGTGGTTGGCCTGGTGTGAAGATAATGTGACTGGGTGGGACATCACGCATCATGTCACATGTCTTTGACATGATGCATCACTGTTAGACATCACTATAAACTGCCACACTGCAGACATTGTAGCAATGCGACTGAAAAATCTTGAACAAAGTCTTAAAGGGAATTTTATTATTAGATTTTAGGCAGATCATTTACCACCTAAAATATATTCCCAAACATACTGGACCTGGTTTAATATCCATCTGTATTATTTACAACTCTATAAGTTTTGTAAAATTCAATAACTTAATTCTCAAAGTCATGAAATGAAAATTTAAGATGAACTTATTGTGTATATATCCAAAATAATCCTAAAAGTTCTATCACAAGTCCAAAAGTATAGTAATCTGAATGAATTCTAATCCTGTATGAGTTGATATACCAAGTCTTGAATAGTTATGTACCAACAGTCTTGATGTATCACAATGACCCTACATATCCTTGAATGAATTCACAATAATCCCAAAATAGTGATTTTTGACTATGAACACTTTGTAAATCCAATAAATATTTTGAAATAACTCCTCTCAAGCTATATATGAACATAATTAAAAGTGATTCCACAAGACTGATATTAAAATAGGAATAAATAATTTTGTTGATCACAGCGGATATAAAAAACTAAGACACAATAAAATTACTAGATTTAGGTCACTTTCCTCTCACATTTATAAACAAGTTCTCTTTCTAGAACCTTCTGAGGTCAAAAGGTCATGTAAACATGTTTAAAAATATTATCTTAAAGTTCAACCCACAAACATGGACAGACCACTCAAGTGGCCTAGTGGTTAGAGCATCCACCTCAAATGCAGGTTCAAACCTAGTGTTTCTATTTACGCACATTTGTGTGTCATGGATGCTCACTGGAGAAAATTGATGCACAATTTTCTGCAGTGCGTTTTTCTTATGCAAAGGATTTGCAAAATGCAATCAGGATTTATTTAATATCCAATGCATCATATTAGGGATGGCATCATGTATACTTCAATCATAGGCATAGTCTGGTTTCCTGTTCTGTATGCTCCCTATGTTGCACTCTGCTATACAGTGGACACGAAGCAGAGAACCAGACTAACATAGGCAATGTTATGACAGAGTAGCTACCCCATATCTAGCGAGCTCTCACGTCGCGATTCCATCAAGCTCAGCTTAGATGTCATACAGATGTTTGACAATGCTTGTTACACTAAAATGTGATCTCCAGATTAAAACGGCTTCCACTAAGAATCATTAGCGAAGAAAGTGAAAGAAGCAGAACATGAAAGAGTAACTGGATCTGACTATAATGAAAAATGGAGAAAATAATTCCATTGACTGAAATATAGCACATCCATTGGGATTACTGGTATGACTTCTAATCTCACGATTGGGAAGACTGCACAAGTGAATAATCCTTTAAGAATTTTTAAAACATCTGCCATCGATCACCAAAAGATATATTTTGTACACATTATTACCTAAGACATTCTTCAGAACAAAGAAATAAGTAAACTTGCAGAGACAAAGCCGTTATTTGAATCACAAATTCAGGGGATCATTGGAAATTTTGTTAACTTTGCTGCAAAGAAAGAAAGATCTAAAGGTTCAAGTTTAATCATCAGCCAATTTAGAGTCTTGGATTAATGTGTTTTAGGATGAAGTACAATGAAACTCATGATAGTATGCATTTTATGACAGGCAGTAAATTAACTGTCATTTGGTTAAAATGATTTATTTGGATTTTTGAATTGGCTTATATGTGATGTGTTGGTCTATAATAAAAGAGACTGTTAAAAGCATGACTTTAAACTAAAAGGAAAATGAACTAATAATTATCCTTTGAATGGACAATGCATTTGTGTGTTAATTGGTTTTGTTTATTTTAGAGAGATAATGTTGTGCAAGTTGCAATATCCTATTTCAGCTGAAACTGCTGAAACTGTATGAATCAGATGAAAATTTGTCATCTCATTTTTGACCCCCACATTTTTTATTTGACCCCCGGTTCTGTTACCAAGAGGTATTTTTTTACCCTCAGTTTTACACCCCTGGGGATACATTGAAACCCCTGCCGAGTTACACAAAAGACTTATAGAAATGGTACTAACAGCTGCCTAGCTAGGCCCTTGGCATTAAGAGGCTCAGAAAAGAGATTCAAATCCAATGAAAAAAATCGCTACAAAAAATATAATGAAACAAAAATACAATAAAAAAAGAACTTAAAACATAGAAGCAATTTAATTACATATTCGTAACAACAAATATACATAACGCTGTGGTTCATTTCCAGAACATGTTACATAATTACAAAGAATGGAGGCATTTTCATGAGTTTTACACAAATAGCTATGACCATCATTTCTATTGATGAAAAGATTGAATACAATAATGTAAGAAGAAAGCTCTTTTTCATGCCTATTTTTTTTCAATCATTATATAATTAGATCTTACTGTAATATGGTTGAAGCAACTTAAAAAACAGAAAGTGTTCCATAATCACATTCTAAAAGCATTTAAGCATATTTATACTATCAGATATTGTGTTTTTCTGAATCACAAAAGGTTTTGCTGGATGAATATATCTAGAAATGAACTTACATTTTCTTCTGGATTCTGAATCACAGCATTAGAGAGATTGGCTATTTTCATTTTCCTCTCTTGGAGTTTTTTGCTCCTTAATGCAAATAGCTGTAAACTGCTTAAGGCAGGCAGTGGAATGGGCTCAGACTGTAATTGGTCATTTCCTTCAGCATGTGGGTCTGTGACATCTCCATTTGGGATGTCCTCTGTCTTCTCTACCTCTGTAACAAAATGGAAGAGAATGAGGTAGGAATATCTATTGCTAATGATTTTTCTATGCCTTCTTGATATACAGAAATGTAATACGGTCACCTCTATAGTGACATAGTTTTATCATGGTCTTCATTTTCATCAAATTTGATAATGTCAACTAAATACAGCCTTGTACGACACCACACATTGGGATAGTTTTCGTCTGTTACCCATTTTATTGTAACCAAAAATTAGCGTCAAAATTGAAATTAATGACCATGACAGTCCTTAAACTTAGGGAACATAAATAAATTGTGCAAAGAAAATAATTGTGTCCCAAATCAATGGGTAGAAGCATTCGGTTTATGTGGTCTTCCACATGTTGTAAAAGATGACTAGTATAGACAACAGCTATTGTAGTTCTATGTTCAGTGCGTTAACATTTCAACTGAAAAGGTGCTTGCTCAAATCCTGGCTACCACAGTGCCCTTGGGTAAGGCACTTTACTGCAATTGCTCAGCACTAAATAACCTACATTTGTTGCAGTGCCATAAAACATCAAACTAAACTAAACCAATCATCCCACCCAATAAAGAATACATCTGTGAATTCATTATTTTTATTTTGTAACAGTTTTCATTGATTTCATGGTTGCAACAAACCTAAGTGTTAAAGATTGAACAATGATCGTCTGTAGAAAAAATAGGAGTCTTCCCCATCCACAAATTTAAGTAGCAACATAGTTGTTAATTTGGTAAAAAGAAATGGTTTTGCTCTTCTTACCTTCTTCTTCTTCTTCCTCATGCTCAATCATCTGAGGAATGATGCCAGTATGTGTCTTTATAGGAAGTAACATTTTCATCTGCTTAGGTTCCCTTATGAACAGTTTCCGAGGTAACCTCTCGTATTCGTTCTCCTCTTCAAAATCATTCTTCCTCTTTTTGGACTTGCTCTTGGGTGTATCTTGCCCATTTATTAGACTGAAATGTAAAATTATTGAGTTTAAGTTTCAAATCATTCGTAATCACACCTGCCATCTGTTTTTCCTGATAAAAAATAAGTGTTAGAGAACTATTTCATCTTTTAGAACATATTGAACTTACTTTTCATGGTTCAGAATGACTAAAAAAACCACTTTAATATAAAAATTATGTTTTCCTATAAACAAAATTTTAAAAATCTATACAGCAAAATAAACAAGCTTTCAAGCACCCTTTGTTAGAAACAGCAATAATGACTTACCCTTTAAGGCAAACCAACCATATCTTTTCTCACATCTTTTCATCAATCTAGAAAACATATTTTCGGGGAATAAACAAGTTTCACTGAGCAACAGCCAACCTTAGTTTGAAAACATTTAGTCAGATTAAGTCTGATATGTTCCATCTACAACTCTCAAACCAGAACAAACCGATGAACCAGACTGCTTATAAACATTATATGAAAGCACCAGATGCCAAAATAAAACTAAATAAAATGAAAATAGAGACACAAATTTCCTCCATTATGTTGAGGATACATTCTACAGATAAAAGACTGTCCAAAATGTAAAAAGTAGGGATAGGAATGTTGATTTGAGCCAATGATGGAAAGGACAAGAGTAAAAAAAAAAAAAACATAAGGAAAAGTTGGGCCACTTGAAAGTCTGAATAAACTTAGCTTCATGTACTTCTGAATTTTATTTAAAATTTATTTGAAATTATACTGCTGAAAAGATTGTGAAACTTTGCACTACATTTTCATACTATAAAACTTGGTCTCAGCAATGATACTGTATAACTTTAGAGTAATGCATATCTTACTAGTTTTGTGGTGAATGATGTAGCCAGACAATAACAGAGGGATGTTCCACCCCACCCCTATGCCCCTTCAGTTCACCCTTCTGACATCTACAATTGCCAAATTTGCATTGTCATTTGCCATATGCCTTGCCAGTCAAAATTGTTGTAACTGTTTTCACACATGAATCATTTGCTTAATTCTTTACCAACCACATTCTAATCAGATCAAACCCAGTGGCAGATATGTTTTTGCCTGAGCTTTACTATAAGAGCAAAGGATTCCCACTAGTTTAATTACTGACACTATTTTAATTAGGTATATCTGTGTAATATTACCTCCTAATTAGACATTCTGTTCATGACAAGCATAAACATACTGCTGTACTGCCTAATTAAAAATTTTTTGGTTATAAGCATAAATAGATTGGGATGTTCTATTTAAACACACAAGGTACCCAGCGAAGGCAGTTTTTAAAAAATATATGTCAGGGTACTTTAATTTCACCAAGTTCATATTAAAATGATTAGAAAATTCTAAAAATTGCTTCTATAGGTAAGTACCCCTTTTTAATAGTGCCTTTCCTGGGTCCTGTGTACTGGAACAGTCCTTATAAGTGTTTAGTGTATCTTCAGTTTAACTTCTCACCTGAGTATTTATGATTTAAAAATCTTTGGTTATAAATGGTGAAAATCTGTCATATGATATATTTGTGATTCTATGATATGACATTAAATCTTTACTGGCATTATGGAACCACCTAGAACATTGGCACTTTTTTGCTCCAGCTGTATTAACATATGAATCCATCTCATATATATTTCTAACATTTGTTATTAATGAGCATAAAGTAATCCATACAAAAATGTTTTTCCTCATTAATTCCACTTGTCAAATTATAATTTAAAAAGAAAATAAAAGTGAAAATTTCTATTTCAGTATCTTAAAGTTCATTAAAATCTTGTGACTTACAATAAAGGTTACTTCTCACAGAAAAACTGCCTTTATGGCAAGAAATACACCCATTTGCAAGAAAATTTCTGGCTGGTGCACTGCTAGTAACATTCAGAAAAAAAATTCCTATCACACTGTTTGCTTGCCTTCTTTCTCTTCCAATATTAAAATTTTATTTTAGACCTCGAGGAAATCCAAAATTTTTCAGATATTACAATTTAGTAGCCTCATGGACTTATCTGCTACAATACTCTCCAAAATAATTTTTTTTCATTCAAACTGGTATTGTAATTCTTTGTAAGCTTTACCCATTAATTTTTGACAGTAATCATCCTTGGCACAAGTTTGATGCTGTGATTGTCTATCAAAATTGAGAACATTGATTCAGCTTTTTGTAGTAAGCTGGAATTTAAGGGATGAACCAGTAAGTCACCATCCACACTCCAACATTTTACTGTTTATATCAGATTTGCATTACATGATTAAAAGTGGTTATACTCACACAAAAAGAACAAAAAAGATTATCAAGTGTAAAGAAGAAATAATAATTTATTCACTCGAAAAAGACGTATACAATGCAGTTGCTATCCCTTAGCTACAATTTCCCACCCATAGAGGACGCCAGCCAGAAATGACATACTTTTATCCCCTCGAGACGAAGTACATGCTGTGGAAAAATAGAACATTATAAACTATGGATAGGGATAAAACTACTGAAAACTAATTTAATGTTCATCCTTATATCAATATGTTTGCAAGACGTAAACTAGATTGTGTCACTTTCAAAACAGTTCCATTGTTTCAATTTATTTTGAAAATTCCCATTAATACAGGTAAAAAGGAATCAAAGTTGGCTTGTCTATGTTGGCCGACTTTATAAAAAGAAAGAAAATAGGCACACTTAAAAGAATCTAAAGGAACCACACTTGACTTCCTTATATCAACCGACTTCATAAGAAAAATCAGCACACTTAAAAGATACCAAAGTCAGTTTTCAGGGTTGTTTGCTTTGTAATAAAATAACCTTTGTATCTGATATCCTGTCGGAAAGTTTAAGGAAAAAATTTATTGCTCGCTCCAAGCTGTGTTTATCAATCAATCACCCAGGCTTCTATTTGTTTCCTAGATGTGATCATAATTTATGTTTGCAGGGCAAATAGTATACACAACAATAATGTGCTTTAATAACACTTTTCTAACCCATGCCAGCGAAAAGATTATCATTTGCACTCACAGTGAATGTATTTTAAAATAATGATTTTTATTTGCACCTTGGAATATCATGCATAAATGGCAGGTGCCTTCAAGCAATCGGGTGATATTTTCGTCTCTTTGTGATCTTGTTATTTGACATAAGCGATACACACTACAGTAAGGATGCATATGCAAATCTGAATCTACTACAATCATGGAGTTTGTGGGTATATCTTTTTTCTTTAATAAATTTCTCATGATGAAAAAGAAGGAATAAATGGCAACAATGCAAGGTCAGTTTATTTAATTTTTTTTGTTCAAATAAGTGTATGTTTATCTTCTTTTGTACCTTGCATGGGGGGTTGGTGGCACAAATTCGACACAAAATTAATTCCTTTCTTATTTGTATGAAATACTGGAGCAAAATATGATTGACAATATTGACTAGTAAAGATAAGCTTTAAACTTACGTGCACACATACCACCAAGACAACTTGAAAAATAAAAACAATAAAATTAACTGGTAAGAGCTTCATACTGCAGCAACATTGACAAAATGCTCATCTCTCTCTCTCTCTCTCGCTCTCTTTCTTGTATAACTGAGTGTGTATTATATGCAGCAGTGTTACAATGTAAAACCTAAAATTAAATATATTTGTTTTAATATCTTGTGTACACTATCCTTAGAAAAATGTATACATATTCTTTAGAATATTATCTGTTAAGTTTTATTGTTTAACAAATGAATATTGATAATTTGACCGGAAGAATTAAATTGAAGATGTCTTTGTGCAGATGCATATATTTATTAGCATACAAATGTTTATAAATATTTTGATTAGAACGAGCAAGATATGTCTGATTGTGTCTTCTCTCATAAGTATGTACGTTGCAAAGCATGATCATTTTCTTTGAAAGAATATCAATTTCGTTTAAATTTTGTTTTCTTCAAAAATCTATTCCTAAAACGTATCTTACATAGTATCTACTTGTTGCTTTAAGAAAAAGAAATTGCTCAAACAATTGCTAAGTTGAGCTGAATTGTCTTTCAAGTTGGTCCGAATTGTCTTGGGCCAAATTGACTGTAACATGGCATTAATGATACAAGTTTCCCATCCACCTCTCACAGCTTGAACTCACTTTTTTTTGGTACCCAATCATCACTCTTTTGGTTGCATCCATGCAACACAGTGCATTATATTTGCTGTACAAAAGCACAATTGTAAGATATATAACATAGACATTTACGTCTGGAAATTAAAACACTTGAATGGCTAGGTTGAATAGAAGGGATAAATGTACATCATATCTGTGTTTCACATGCGGAAACTACCAATTGTTTACAGAGATTGCCAAAAAAAAATTCATTTACAAAAGTGGATTTTAAAGTCTAATTAAGTATTTTTAAGGTATGCATACAAATAAAGTCTAATTAAGCATTTTTAAGGTGTGCATACAAATAACAAATGTGTTTTGTTTATAACTATAAAAATATCAGACGTTTGTACAACGTAGATGGTCAGTGACCTTTAAGATGGATACAGATCCATGACTCAACCTCTCATCGCCTTATGGCTTAGTCAGCTAAGATTAATTCTCCAAACATATTCTAATTTACACTATATTTTAACCTTGTTTCTACAGATGAAGCAAAACTGTAATCTCGACCAGGGGTCCTATAATACTCATAGTCTTCATCATCAGGTTGCATTTCCTCTTCAACCCTTTGAATTTTAGGAGTCTTTCCAAGAGTTCTGTCCCTTGCAGCATCATTTGATTTGTCTTTTCCTTTCAGTCGTTTTAGAAGCCTGAGCTTCTTTTTCCTTTTCTCCCTAAGTTTTTCCTGTCTGGCAAATTTTGCCTGTCTTTTGTTGGAGATTTTAGTTCTGCTAATCTTCCTCTGCTTTGCTTTGGAGAGTCCAAGATTTTTCTGTTAAGTAATAGATGAAATGATTATTTACATTAAAGAAACAAAATGTTTACTACTTAAAGAATTTGTAATAAGAAAAAGATATATATGCACACACACACAGTCGAACCCGGTTATGTCGCCGGCCTAGTGGTTTGCCAAAAAGCATCGAGATAACCGATGATTGAGATAAACGAAAACCAATATGGCGTAAATATAAACATGTGCTTGAAATTTCATTATATACATGATGTGCATTAAATGTGAATGTACATGCACATATTTTTGGAAGTTGTTTTACACAAGAGCATTGCCATGATTTGTTTGATGAAGCGATCTGCATGTTATAAAAATATACATACATGTTTAAAAACAAAAGGCATATGTGCACCAACTAACAGCAGAGATTTACCAGTATATAATACAAACCACCATTGATTCTCGATACAAACCTTTATCATATTCTACAACATAGCAAAAACAAAGATCGCTTACAAAATCACAAAAAAAAAATGCAGGGTGCAGTTTAGTACTAATATTAGTACCTTAGTCCTACGTTGTGGACCACAACAAACCAAGCTGAGGCTACAACATCGTAGCTAGGTGTAGTTCATTTTTACAAAAAGCTAACCAGTGTCAAAATTATATTCCAGAGTCATTTCACTCCGACAGCTCTGAAAAGTAACGTAAACAGAATAGCTACAACATGGCATCCTTCAGACAAGATCAACAAGAGTGAACTGTCAGAGTGAACGACCATACGGACCGTGATCACGTGCTACGTGAACTCAGCAAATGCGCAATTAACCAAGTATGATCATTTTATTGGTAAGTCATAAGCTAGCATAAACGTAACCAATCGCAAGAAGTACATGTAAATTAAAAACTCAAAAGACCATATTCTTGCAAAATAGTATCTCCATTCCCACGAATGAAAATTACATGAGTCAACATCTGGCAATATTGGACCAGATATATTACTGTAGTTAACACCCAATACAGGGATTCTTTCACTCCTGTATTTTGAGAAATAATTATTTTTAATTATGCAAAAGTTATTTTTTTGTTGTTTGCTATTTCTTCTTGCTGAGTTTCAGTGTCTGTAACAGCCAACGAAGAGAAGGATTAGCCATGCCATTAATTTTATCTGTTCTTTTTGCGTCTTCAGAAGTTGGTCAGTTGTAGGTATAGTACAGTAGCATAATTGGCTGTCAAAACATACTCAGCCATATGTCAGCATAATAAGATTATGATGTAACAATGCACTGCTAAGATGGGGTTGTTGATACAAAACAAAGAATCATTTGTTTACTAATTGATTCAAATGCATTATTTGGTTAAAATTTGTAGCTTCCTTCCATCTCCATTTTATTTATCCAGTCAAAAGCCACGATTGTTTGTACAAATTAAATAACCAAAAGGTCTGTTACCAAATGGGACAATTTTGTCACCAATAAGGGGAAGAAAAAAAATCGATGGCGATTGGTCATGGGGATAGAGATAACTGACTTTAATTGGCAAATTTTGCACTTTTGTGCTCAAGATATATGGGTTCAGCGACATAAAAGAATCGACATAACTGATGAGAAAATGCTAAGACAAAGAGAGAATTTGGCAGCTCAACTTCAAAAACGTCGACTTAATAGGGTTGGGAAGGTATCCGCGGTCGAGATAAGTGGGTTCGACTGTATATATATATTACCATGTGGTACCAAAAACACATTTCAACAAGTGGCTATTTAAAATATATAGTTTTTGGTACCACAAGATGAAGTATATAAGAAAAGAAAATTTTCCTTTTATTATATACTAAACTTGCTCCACAATTTAAGTTTGGAACATTACACCCACTCTTGGGCAAAACACAACCTCCTACTCCATTTTTGTAAATTCACCTCACTTTCATACCCTGATCATATAAATATACCTGACTTATGGAGATGGTAGGATTGGGTTGACCTAATCTGCTGCAATAAATTCCATTTTTGTATACCATTTGACCCTATCTGAAAACAAATCAAGTCCAATTCATCAAAGCATCACAGCAGGTTTGTCACTGTTGTCAAGTAAGGAGAAATAACATCAGAGAGAAGTGAATGGCATCTATTCAAATTCTTTATCAAATGTCCATGTCTATAATGTAACACAGTTTCTATTTTTTGTGGGAAAACACAAGCATTGCATAGCATGATGGGAAATGTTATATATTCCATGCTGCACCAATGCACCTTGTCAGCACAGGAAAAAAGCATTCAAAATATAACCATCTATATTATATGCAAATTTCTACTGTGTGTTCCAAACTCTTCATTTTATTTCTAGGTCCACAAGTAAAACTACTAATTATCAAGATTATATCATGCTCTGAATGAGATTACTGCAAACAAATCTAAGATTGCATATTTTGATAGTTTGGTCAATAGAGATTCTAGAGACTGTCCAGTGCAGACCAAAGTAATTGAGAGGTTGAAGGAGTTTTAACTAAGTCTGTTCATTCCCAAGTGTTGAGTGATTTAAAACAAGGTTATTATTAAAAGCTTCTAGATGAAAATGATCACTACAGAATTGTGCAATGGCAACCAGGCTCTAAACTGGGAACAGAAAAGTGGAAGTTGGGTCTAATCGTTTTCAGCATGGTAGGAAGTAAAAATATTTTTCCATTGTGCTGCATTTTCACTATGATGTCATGGTATGCAATAATCAACCAAGTTTACACTGGATTACAAATCTTGTCAAAATATATCCACACATGTCTTGTTCACTTGTCTAAATATGTCCTCAGAATTTAACAATGAGCATTTAATTAACATTCAGCAAACATGATATCAACATTAAGTATATGGTATCCATCAAAACTGGAGCACACCTGTATGTAGCATACCTGACACACTAAACTAAATATTCTCTTTCCTATTATTCCTTGCTATAATACTAACTGTAACTGATCCATGCTTTCAAGGATGATTTTAGCAATGAAATAGATTTATTATAAGAAAACAATAATTACATATTCTTATTAGCGCAGTTGATTTGTGACGATAAAGCTTTAACAATCATATTGGACAGAGGCATTTATTACTGCCATATTACCTGTTAAACCACCATTAAACATAAAAATATCATAAATATTATGTCCTCCCCTTCCCTAAAATGAAATACTCGGTCCTAAATTTAATATATATTCATTTTTCTATAAAATTAAATACTCGGTCCTAAATTTAATATACATTCATTTTTCTATAGAGACAAGTATATTTTGTGGTCAAACTGCATTAATAACAATGCTAATGTTATGGTTGTTATGAACAACTCTGTTCTCATTCGCTCAACAGCCCAACGTTGGTCTCCACTGTCCGAAGAAAAAAAAAAGCGGAGACTTGCTCTTTGGTCTGCAACCTTTCAAACCAAGCAACAAGAAACTTGAAGTCAGAGCTTCTCTACATACTGAGCATAGTCATTACATAGTCTAAATGCAAAGTGATTCAGTGGGAAATGTGGACCACAGCATGATAAGTATGCAGCTTAACAATCACAGTGGAGGTCATCAGTGGTCACCAGATACTGACAGTGAAAAAAACTAAAACTGCTATTGCATGTACTAAAATAATCTTTGAAGTGATTTTGAAGACAAACAACTATTCTCTCATATAAATTAATTATTACTGCAACACTGCTATAAGAATCTTAATCTAATTTATATTCAAAACATGCTGTTTACTATTAAATGAAGAGACTATATTCGATGGGGAAAATATGCTCTTTTTCACTTTCAATCCCTTGAAGAACATAAATGTACACTGATTAAAAAAAAAAATAAAAATCAATCATCTACTAAAAAAATTGTAACTCTACTAGTTTGACATTCTGTTTGTCACATGTATGAAGAAATGATAAGTTAAAAAAAAAAACAACAATATAACAGATTTTAGGGGAGAAATTTAGCACAGATCTGAGTTTTCGTATATAAACAAATGAGAACACTTTAAACTTGCGAAAATCAAACAGCCATCAAAAACCCAAAGTAACTTTGCATTCTAATTTCTACCATGTGAATGTTTGCAAGGTGCAATTTTTTCTGCGGTTAGAATTAATTTTTACAATGTCCACAATTATCTAAATAACTGCATTACATAAGTTCAAATTTTGCTGCAATTATCTTTAGAATTTTTTTTTTTTTTAATTTTGGGTTTCTTGTTGATTGGATGGATGGATGGACGGATGCTAAATAAATCGCACATTAAGACATTTGCACAAAGGATATCGGCTACACGTATGTTGGCGACTACCAAATCACTGTGAAAAAAAAAAACAAAATACAAATTTGAATTAGAATTTGAAAAGCTGTGCTTCTTAATAGGTTTTATAATGCTTTGAACACGCATGGTACTTACTACCCCCATTTTGTTACGGAAAGGATAAAGGCATCCAAATGCAAAGTTAAATAAAACGGTAGTCTGGTTTGTATGCTCATTAAATTGAGCTCAACTGGTCGTATAGTAGATTACAAAAATCATTGAACCAGACTACTAGTCAAACAAGCGTATGGAAATATGTTTCGAGATTACCGGTTCGTTTTCTTTGTAGGCTTAGTCTCAATACGTTATTTTCACGTGACGTCACAAAACGTGTGTACTTTCATATCTGCCATTTTGCATTTCGAGTCTAAAACCAGTACTTAACATTGTTCTTCCCATATAATTATCAAGGCAAGTCTCATATTGTGCTTAAGGATATAATAATACATCACATTATGTTCTGCATGCCAACTGCACGAGACCAGATGCTTGACTTTCCCCTTTTTCTTCAAGTAAAACCTTAACATTTGAACCATCTTTGTTATTCTTTCATAAACAAATAGATCAATCAGTAAACAGACGCATAACCAATTCGATACACAAACGTGCAGAAACATGTAATGATTCTCAATTTACATGGGCTAAAATCAATTATTTAGTTATAGTTAAAGTTAAATAAAAACAATGGTAAATATATCTTTTCATATTTCTTAAAGCATTTCAAGAATAATCGGTTTTGACATTCTGTACAAAGTCATGCTCCGTTAGGCAAATGTTTCGTTTTAATACACTGAATATGAAAATTATTTGAACGGTTATCACTTCCGTTCAGTATCATCATACGTTCATCATAACCACCACAAATACAATATGTGACAGTACTGACTAAAATTGTTTTGTTTTTTTTCAGCTGTCATTGGTACAAGCACATCTTTTCGCGAAACGTATTAATTCATTAAAGTTATGGCACAAAACACACAATACGAACTTTTATTTCCGTAACTGTTATTGTATCCCGAAGATAATTGTTCGGAAACATTTATCAATAAGTAGCAATACTATAAATATGTCGTTAAATAAGTTAAACAAAATGGTAAATTCATTGTATATAAAATGATTAGTTTATCTCGTAAATAATTTAACTATTCAGCCTTTCCCTAATTTTGTCAATAATTAGCATAGCGAATAAGCAAATTCAGTTATTCATTTGTTCGCATGTGTTTGTCGTTTATTGGTCCTCTCATTGACAGGCCTTATTCGCTGTCCATGTTTTCGTGCATTTCCTCTAGCCTTATTAATTGGGGCATATTTTTCATCTTGTGATTTGGTGTAATTTGATTTCTCCTACGTTTAATGATCTTGAGAAATTTTGCTAAAATCTCTGTCTTATGTTTTTCTGATTTGCACCTCCAGACGCTGTCGTGTATATGGTAAATGTGTTCTTTTGTTAACTGATAATTCCCGCTGTCATTCATACAGAGTGCTTCTATAATCCATGAAATGGAGCTGTGTCACGCTGAAAAGTTTATGTATTAGATCTTGCACGTGTTTTGGTTTCTAATCAACAGAGTTTTAGAATTTTATTGATGGACTTTGCGTTGGTATTAGTCCAATTCACGCGTTCAATATTTCTGCAGCTAGGTTCGAACTCCTATTTATGTATCCATGGTTTCAAGTTTTTGGTAAAGTATGATGCAATTGTCGGATGCTGTTCGTTGATGATTGTTTCCAGATGTTCTGGTCGGTTTTCAAAATTTTGTATTATTTGCGTCTGTGATGCCACCGGTACCTAATATTTGATATTATATCACGTTCATCCTTTTCCACCCCAATTTTTTTTTTCAAGATAGTGCCTCACATTATCCTTCAGATGTTTCGTGCAAAGATATAGTGTAGCTGAGGGAGAATACATGTTATATTGCTTTTGTTATGCCCTTTCTCATCATCACTAAAAAATTCCTTTTTCTTTTTTTTACGGACAATATTTCTATCTAGCTCTGTAGCAATATGCTCTAGAAAGCTCTTGTAAGCTCTGTAAGAATCGTCTTTGTGCAGAAGGGCAGGAACAATAAAACTCGGATGGTCGTTTGTACTGTTTCGGACAACTCTTTCATATTTGTATACCGATGTGGTTACGTAAAGGTTTCCAAAATCAAATGTTCGGTCTATACCTACTGGTTGTTTATTACCATACATCAAGAAGTGTTGTAGATCATTAATTTGGTCTTGTGTATAGCAAATTTTGGATGGTACCAGCTCTTTGTTGTGTATTATTGTTTGTACAAAATGATGTTCATTTATCATTCCAACGACTTACAACATATCATCGGCAACGTTGGCCTGGTTATGAGTAGTAGGAGAAAGTAAGAATCCGAGCTCAACAACCCCTCTCCCTACCCCTCCAGACCTCCAAACAAATACAAAATACCTAGGTAACGTAATAGAACACCTGTTGCAATCAATAATTGCGCTAAGAATCCGAGCTCAACAACCCCTCTCCCCACCCCTCTAGACCTCCAAACAAATACAATAGAACACCTGTTGCAAAATATCTAGGTAACAGGTAAAATTTAATTACGTGATCTTCCAGAATAAGCAAAATGATATGTCAGACTCAATTTTCCAAATCATTACGATTTAGCAGAGCGTGGCGATTGTGGACTAAATTACGCATTAGAATTCCAGTAAGGTAAGTGGTATTATACCTCATTACCAACTGTTAATGTCTCAACTATAGATATCAAAAATATTTCATTATCATGGTAATAGAGGCTAAACTTTACTTTACAGCTCACATAACGACGGGACTCAAACAAATCTTTTATTTGTGATTTGTTAAGAGGGTATTTTTTGTCGATAAAATACAGTTTGACCGATCAAGATCAATTGTAAGTTTGGTGTATTTTTGCGGCCTAATCGGACAGTGAAAGTTTTTAAATTCCGCTAGCAACTTTTGATACAATTGTTCGAGATAATTAAAATACTCGCTGTCATCAGATCTGATGAGCGAAAGTTTTAACTTGTCACGGGTACCACTAAAGCATATGCCTGATGTTTCATTATTAATTTCAACTGTCAATGGTTTGTCGTCCATCATTAGATATTTGATTTTGCTACTGTAGCTATTTGCCACTGTCAAATTTTCAAACATTATTTCTTAAGTTTAGATAAAATTTTAGTTTGCAAAGATAATGTCAAATATATCTCTATCATCATGACAATACCCAAGTGCAAGTGTATCTACCCCATTTTCGCAATAACGTTTATCATCAAAATTGCTCAAACCGCGTTTGATAAGGACATCTGTTTCGAGCTTATGATGATTTGTCCGAATTGACATAGCTCTTATAAAACTAACACCACCATCAAGCGCATACTTGTAGTCATCAAATTTTATAAACTTTTTAACAAAATCACGAGGCAGACCTTTTCCTTTTTTTGTTATTTTATTATTGTCTAACAATACGGCATACATTTTACTACGTAATCCGATAAAGTATTTGATAGCGCTCGAGTTCATTTCATCTTTGAACTTACCAATAACCTTTTTATTTGTGTCGTCATGAAATTTACTGTCACGTGGGTAATCAGAAAGATCAAACAGATATCTATTATCATGCATATCCTGATAGACGTCCTCGCATTCGATTTCATATACGAGCGAATCAGTATCAGTAAATAATAAAATACTAGCCGGCCATTGATTTTTAACAAAATTATAATGAAAATCGTACATCAGACACTTTGATAAATCTAACACTGAAGCTCCAACGTAGATCGGCTTGTTTAGTTTTAGATTTACTTTTCTTCTTTGTATCGCAACAAGATTTTCATTAAATATTTTCATGCTCACAAAATCATCGTCTGACACAAGTTTGTTTCTGCGATTGACATCATTGACTAGTTCAATATTTACGCGTTTCCTGATATTCTCTATCGTCTTACCAAAAACAGAATTGTTCATCAGTTTGAAAAAGTTTTTCTCAAAATCAGTTTTTGCCGCAGCTTTTCTTGTAGTGTTCGAGTTAATATAACCTCTCATCCACGGCGACTGATTAAATTTTAGTACGCGATGAACTATTCTCAACACGAGACCAGCATCGACTGCTTGTTTTAAAGCTTTGTAATGCAAAACATAATTACGTTTATGAAGCAAATTTGGTACTAGTTTCTTTACCATAGAATGTTGTCTTGGTAATGCTGACGCTTGTTGTTCTTCTGATAACAAACTATATTCTATAACCATCGATTCCGCGCAGAAAGGGTAATCGTTATGCAATTTGTGTAGCGAAGTTGGATAATCGAGATCAACTTCAACGAAATACGAAACATCGTCGGGTATCTTTTTTTCTGTCTCTGATAGAAATTGATCAGCCGTGATCCAATGAAATCCATCAAATGGCATTGATTCTGCCATCGAATACCCGTACAAGTTATTACAATCTAGATAAACTATATACTTCGAAGGAAGGTCAGGATTATACTCTTTCAAATAATTGTTGTTTGCTTCAGCATATTTTTTGTTATCACGCTAATACCGCCTCGGATACCTTTTTCGATAAAATTGAACATATCAACATCAGTCAGTAATTCCAACCTTACCTTACTAAACTTTAACAGAGCATCCCATGACAGTCCGGGGGCAGAATAATACCAGCAAGGATCTAGTCCGTAATTATTATAACTCACTTCTCGAAAACTTTCAAAAACATCTGCTAATAATAACACGTCAGTTTTCAAATACAAATCGTGATAATCACCAAAAGTCTCACAATCAAACTCTTTCCAAATATCTTGTGCATACTTGTACTCATCATCAGAGATATTTTCATTTTTAAGTTGCGAGTAAAAATTGTCTATGCTAGGTAAAGATGTTTCATCAAATTTACTCCAATCGTCGAGCTATTCGTATGGAAAAACTCCTTTTTTAGCTAGTAGATTAAATTTATCTCCAAAACAGTCTCTTAGGTTATTAAATTTACTACAACCTTTTACTAGCTCATCTAACGATGCTGCCATAAACTGCAGGCTGTCAATAAAACGTAATTTACCTAGCGTAACTGACATATACTTTTCAAAATTATTTGGAATGCATTTGATGACATTATTGAGTTTTAGATAAGCTTTTATCTCAGGATCACCAAAAGCTTCTACGATGACGTGACTATCATATCCTCGAAAATTGTGAAGAATAACTGGAATAAAATCTGGAGCGTGAAATTTTAAATTACACTGGTCATGAGCCGCTCCACGATACTGTCCAGTCAAATGGCAATGGTCACGTACGTTTTTGTTGTCAGTATCAAAAGTTTTTTCACAAATATAACAAATTTTCGCTTGCTCGTGATCAGATTCTTGTTGAGGTGTTAATTTTAACATTGGAGTTACTCTTTTCAAACGATAAGTTATATGATCAACTTCGCTGATCAATTGCTTGAGAAGCCAGACAGCTGGATTTTTACCACGATAGAGTTGGATTGGTTTAGATAATCGCGAATCAGCGCAACAAACTACCTTGTACGCTACTCCACATGGAACATGATTTTGAATTTTTCTTGTACTCGATTGGTTAGGATCATTTTCTACGCCAAGTACAGGTTGAAGTAAGCATTCGAAATCGACGTATATGACGAAAGGAATTTTTAGTTTGTGATTATGATGGACAAACTGTAACACGCTATCTTTTTTAGATGGCATTGTTATTCTTTGTACGTCACTACAGTACTGCAAATGCTTTTGTAATGTTTCATTGTCTCTACAACCGTGCAAGCAGCGATAACAAAAGAACTTTTTGTTGTTATTTTTATTATACTGTCTTCCAACTAGTCTGTTAAAGTTTTTGATCCAAACGTAATGATTTTTATAAAACAGTAAATTTATAGTCGATTGTGAAGCTTTTTCTGAAATATACCTCGGATAGACATTTGCTTGTTCATCTAATCCGAAAACGTTAATCGAAACATTATTTTGCTTTTCAAACTTTGGTATTTGATTTTCTGCCACTGGAAAGTCAATACCAGCACAATTTAATCTTGACACGTGACTGATATACTTCTCAACACGATCAGCATTTTTTTCTGCTGGAAATAGCGCGGAAAGAACAGCCCATTGGAAACATTTGCTATCGACGTTTTTTATGTTTATACAGCACTGTTTATTTTTTATTTTTGGTGGCAGGTCGATATACGAACTACCGCGTAATGCGTCATATTTCATCGTGTGAAACAAAATTTCCTTGATCATTTCAAACTTCCAACCCGAACCTAATTCGGTAAATTCTTCTATTTTTTTCCAAATTTCTTGGTGTATTTCATTAGATAGTGACAAAAGATCACTACCAAGTAAAACACGTCTAGATTTTGCGTTGATGTAAGGGTCTGCAATTTCCTTGTTAGTAGATTCTTCCGTCACAAGTAGTTTTGAAAATATAACGTGATATTGCACTAACAATCTTAGACCCTTGTGTTTTTCAAGCTCACGTTTTACAGTCGTCTGTAGCAGATGAAAGAGATTTGTTTCAGTAAAATTTACTAAAACATTTTGATTATCAAACTGATAACTATTATCAAACCCTGCAAAAGCAGTCGCTATTTTAACAGGTTCTCCAATAAGTCTCTTCTTGGCTATATCACGCAATTTTAACATCGCTATACTATAGTCTAATATCTAATTGATAATTTACCGCACACTGCGCATGCGCTAGAAAACAATTAGAGATAAAAAATATCACTTATAATATAATGACAGTAAATCTGACAAGCACACGTGAGCAAGAGGAATATCACGTTTACCAAAAGTACAATCTGTAAGCTGGAAATGTATTAGGTTCGGTTATTAACATCAAAACTGGAGTATCTGTTGGTAAAGCAACGCCAGCGGGTTATACGATTAGTGTAAAGGGAGATAATACTGAAAGGATTACGATGTTTAGAAAAGATTTTATTTACATGTTATTTTGCGATGACATTCCAGAGGGGAAACGAGTATATCATTATAACGGTAAAGTCACTGATGATAATATTGAAAATTTATCCTTACAAGACGAGTTTCAGCCGCATCCGGTCTTTGATTTATACGAGGCTAACGATCGCGGTATTATTAGAAACAGAAAAACTAAAAAAGTTCTTAGTTCTATGAACAATATGGGATATCTTATAGTAACTGTTAGAGGAACATCGACAGATCAAGTTTGTTATACTGGTCATAGGTTTGTTTACGAGGTGTTCAACAGATCTATACCCAATGGTCTGGTTATTAATCATATCAATAACGTAAAAACAGAGAATCGATTGAAAAATCTGGAGCTAGTGACCCAACAGGAAAATGTGAGAAAAGGACGAGGTGGTGGTATTAATTTTAGATGCCCAATAAAGCCTGTTATTTCGTTAACCCTTGAAACGGATGAGGAGATCAACTTTAAATCAATTACAGCTGCGGCGAAATATTATAATATAAATCCCAGAGCAGTAAAATTTGTAGCTGATGGAGCAACAAAATCAGCTTTTTCAAACAAATATAATGCTAGTATTATTTTTAGATATGAGGATTAATTATACTTAACAGTTCTGTTATTGTTAAACAATGATGAGCAAATGCTAAAACATCATCGCGATTAATTTTTAGCGTCACTACTGCACTTTCATCAATTTTTTTTCTGCTGCTGTTAATAATATTTTATGAGAATCACCTTGCATTACAAAAATCTCAACGGAATATGCACCATAACCCGACAAGCATTTTCTTACCGCTTCGGTCAGTTCGTGGTAGTTTATTATATTAACTTTTTGGTGATATTTTACCTTGTCAGTCATCTTATAACAACAAATTAGATAAAAAGTATATTATAATATGGATATGATGAAACGACTTGCTAGCGATAAGGTCTCCACAATCTCTAATGATATGATAGACAAATCTATTGGTTATAACGAAGATGATATTTTATATAACAACGAGTCTGATGATGGTGAAATAGTCACCGTCGATAACAGATATAATTATAGCAGACCAACCACTGGAAAATATAATGTCAAGTATCACATTGCTAAAAAAATTATAAAATTTAATTTTACCGTTACCGAACAGCAGATAATTTTGCAGTTAATCAGACCTTTTTTAAACATCAAAATTTCAGGTCGACAGAAAAATATAAAATTTGATTTCATCTTTCTCAAGATTTTTAATCTAATGACGATCTCTGACGATCGCAGACAATATCTAATATCATTATGTAAACCAGTAAAAGGTGTATCTATCAAACGAAAGTATGAGGAAATTTATAATAGCATTATTTCACAGTCGATAAAATCGACCGGGTTGGAATCCAGCTGTTAAATTTATCACTATACCCACGCCATTTGACTAAACTTTTATCTCCTTTTTTCCTAATCACTTTTTCGATAACGAAAACATCTTCAGTTTTTTGTAGTTCTTGTTCGTAAAAACTACCTACTATAGGTTCCTCTGCCAGATCTTTTAAAGCGTACGTTACAGGTACTGTTAATAGTACTTTATCAACAACAAATACTTCTTCGCTCCAGTTTGGAGTAAATCCTTTTTCAAATATCTTTTTAGTCAAAGAGATTCTAACTTTATCACCGACCTTAAATTTATGTCTGCGGTACATGTTTTCGTTTGCTAATATTGGATTTTTGATAGCGTCATTGGGTGACATTTTAATGGTTCGATGTTTCGTGTTATTATATTCGCCTACGATTTGAGAAAGGTCATCGATGTACCTGTTGGTGTTTTTAGATGTCATATGTTTGTGTAATTTTTCGTTTAGCGTGCGATTAAATCTCTCGACAACAACGCTTTTGCCTTCGTTTCCTGTAACGTATTTTTTAATATTATTTTGTTCTAGAAACTGCTCAAACTTTTTGTTAAAAAACTCTGCTCCATGATCAGTCCAGATTTTGTTTGGTTTTCTTTCGGTACTCGTTATTATTTGTTTTAGCGCATCAGTGATTGACGTTCCTGTTTTATCTGAAACTGGCACACTAAAAGCGTATTTGCTGAAAACATCTGTGACATTAAACAAATATTTCTTATTATTGTTAAACTGAGCCATATTGGATACATCTACCAAATCTATTGCCCAGATATCATCTACAGCGTTTGCAACAACTTTACGTCTCGGAAACTTTTTTTTTTTAGGTCTGTGTAGTTCGACTGCAAGATCATCGTATAATTCTTTCCCCAATCGCGAGGCGATTGACGAGACTCTCCGTGTCCAAGTTTATATTTTGCTCCTATCATTCCCTGAACAAATCTTCTATCAAAACGTTCTCGTAGATTTGTTGGCTCCATATCATGTAATTCGTCTAACATTACTTTATCACAATCTGCTTTCGAGTTTTCAAGATCACGATAACAGATATCGTGACGCATTGCTATTGCATCCACTTGATTATAAGGCTCTTGTCCTGGCAATGGATTGTCGTTTTCATCTAGTTGTTGATCTAGCGGATTGTAAGGACCTGTATACCGATGACCTGGCAATGTCCAACCGCCTTTTGGTTTTGGTAATTTACCAATTAGTTTATGTATATCTATACCTAACCCTATTATTTCTCTGTTGTTACAACGTTGACAGTACGTAATGATTTTATCTTGTTCTATGCAAAGATCTTTGTCACAATCACAATTGCATTTCATTTTATTTTATTTTGTTTCATAAAATTAATCGTCGATCAAGATAACTATCAACGCTAGATCCTACTTGTTTTTTCAAAAACATACCTTTCTTTCTACCACAGATTGCACAAATACTTTTTAACATCGTTCTATTATTTTTCGTTTTTTCCGTCATCTCATCCTTGTTCTCTGTTTTAGTTTTGCATTTGAGACAGTATGTTGACATTATTATATCAAGGAGTTTAGATAAAATTGATTGCAATCTTATCATTCGCATGAGAAGGATGCTCATCAAATTGTAAAATAAACTTTAAAAAGTTTTTACTCCCAGAGCTTTTACTCTGGTGCATTTGTCTGACAAACATGATACAATAATAACCACAAGCTGATGTTCCAATCGGCTGTAGTTGATTAGACGAATAATTTATTTTATCAAATTTTTTAAAAATATATTTTTTTATGAGATCGCTTGGAGGAAGTCCGAACGAATCAAAATAATTGTTATCGTGGACAGCAACCCAGTGGGTGCCAGAGCCATCATTGAAGTTTTCAATATTTACAACACAAGAACCGCCTGTTGGTACGTCATCGAGTTCATCCTTGGAAAATACTCCTCGAAATCCAACAACGTCCTTCAATTTTTCAATGATGTCAAAATTGCTCAATAACGTCTGGTCCCTGGTAGAGTTAATCCGCGTCCGATTCCTAGTAAGTTTGGCAGCAGACTTCCCGCTAGTCCCGCCAAAAGTGGAGCGAAAGGAATAATTCCTCCTTGTTTTGTTTGTTTGCGTTTTGTTGTTTTCTTTTTTTTTCGATGATTTTGTTTTTTTCGTTGGCATTTTATTTTATACTGTTACATAAAATTAACGATAGATTTGTTTGATACCACGACCTTCGACTGCTTTCTTCGTTGCGCCAGAGACTGCTCCTGACGCAGCCGCAAGTCCAAGTGTACCAAGTACTGGTAAAACTTTGCTAGCTATTACTGATAACGCTGGTCCAAAAAATCCACCTTCTTTTGACATTGCAGTTACCTGAGAAACAGATAATTTCAGCACAAAAGGTTTGTTGCGATCGAGTTTATTGATTTGTTGTTGCGTTAGCATGACTTTTACTGCAATTTTATTTGAAGTTTCCGGAGAGATCATCAAAGAAACAGAGCTGCGTTTAGCAACAGCTGCTGATAATTTTTCAACTTGACCAGATGTTAGGTATATTTCTCGAGTTGTGTATTTGGTTTTCATAATGTTATATCCAAGTTGTTAGATTAAACTTGTACTGTCATTCTTCCTTTGATTGAATCGATGGTCAGAAATCGATCACTAACCAATAGCGCGTATACGTTATAATCTTCACCTAGCACATCCACAGTGTCCACGTGACCTCAATATCTGCAGTCGATCCCACAACACGCTCCAAATGTTTTGATACGTCAAAGTAAAAGATGGGATAGAGCGATCGAAACTCTTCTATTGATATTTGAGATCCACTGTCCGCGTTCTGATATTTTTGCATTGCTTCCATAAGATACATGTACGGCCGAGAGATGTTTCTGGTGGCGTCTACGGCAAAATTACATTCGATTGCACGTTCGGGATACTGTTTGGAATTTACTCTCACAAATATTTGTCTAATGTCTGGGTTATCGAATACGGAGTTGTTTATTTCCTGATTGTTACGACGTGCTTGTCGTTGAAATACGACGAACAAGTGTCGCGGTAGTTGTTCGCTGGGCGTGGTCGTTACACGCCACGTGTAATCAGTCGCGTGGGGAATGGCTGTTTGATAAATCCTGTTCTGTTGGAAGTGTATCTTTTTTGTAAAGGTGGCTAGTAAAGATTCGAGCTCCATCATTTTAGCTAATGAAGGGACAACCCGAGGCATCCACAGTGCTAATCTTGTAATAGAAAACTGTCCCTCAGCCACTCCACCGGCGTGTATTATACAATCGTTTTGATCAGCTCGATCTAAAATTAGGGTATGTTTTATTCCTCGAAAGACTTTATTATAATCACGGCAAAATCCAAAGATTGTACTTAACGGAAGCATCATCGTTATTTGGCGAGATTCTGCGGCAAACGCTTTTCGTTTAGCAAATCCCTCGTTATATTGTTGTCGTCTTATATTTGTAACGGCTAATCTTATCGAATTACCTATCGCAGCGGCATCATCAGCAGCAGGATTGGCGATGAGATTATTATTATCAGCAGCAGGATTACCAGCATCAGTACGAAACTCACTCGAAACAGCTGTCCCGAATGAGGTATCTTTGAACCACATCATATTTGTGGCTATTGATCTGGAATAGTCATCGCTAAACGAAACGATGTTTAGTATTGTACTCGCTATGGGTAAATGCATTGAAATATCTTCTACGGTTTGATTGGCCAGTTGGTATCGTGCACTCTTAAACAAGCTCCAACCATTATTGACGAGAGCGATTTCTACATTAGCTGCAATATCACCACCTGCTGCAGTTAATATTCGGCCACGCACTTCTAACATTGCCTTATGGGGTAGTAGAAACACGTCCTCGTCTCTTGTGTTAAAAGTTCTAACTCCGGTTTTATTCGGTTCGTTCGAGTTTTCATCTAAATACTCGACATACTCTAATTCTGTTACAGCATCGTCAGTATCAATTTCTTCTGCAAGATCGAGATAGTTTTTAGCTGACATTTATTTTATAATCGTTACATAAAATTAAAAGGCAGCAGGGGTCATCGGTTTTGTTTTCTTTACAAGTTTACGTACTATTTCTTCACCACTCGGCGACAATAATTTTTTTGTTGTAGCTATCATAGCTCGTTTTGTTTCTTCTGTTGGCACAATATCTGATATTACTCGTTTTATTTCTGATGGGGAAGGTCCTTTAATCTTATCAGCAATCTTTTGCCCTACTGCAGTGCCTGCTGAAGATCCCGCCACTGTAGCGAAAGCTTTACCGGCGTCAAGTGCAATGGGCGCTACTTTACGCGCGATTCCTGGAATATTCTCTGCAATTGTTGTAAATATATTTCCAAAAAATCCACCTACGATTTTTCTTCGATAAACTTTTCTTCGTCTCATTTTATAAAATTATGTACATAAAATCACATGCCTAGGCAGTGCGTAGGTGTAAGTAATACGTGACTATCTCGTTGTTCACGTCTATTTGTCGTCCAGATTGGTCTGTGAGTTGCATTGTAATGCTTGTAATTTGATTCTCAGGTGTTATTGGATAGTAGATAATCTGTCGCGGATTGATTTGCATGAGAGAACCTGGTGGGACTTCTGGTGAGAAACTGTAGATCGTTTGCCCGCGGTTGCCTTTTGACGTATAAGATCCAGATGCGATAGAGCAATTGATGAGTATTGTATTTACTTCTGTGATATCTACTGGTAGTTCTCCATCAAATGTCAAAGATTTATCTTCACCGGTGGTATAGTATAAAACTCTAGTAAAACCTAACATCTTTCCAATACTTCTTTCTCCAAAGAGGACTTTCATATTTCTTTTCACTGTTATCCTAGCTCGTAAGGTGTTATAATTCGCCGCTAATTCGAAATTATCAGCATTCCCACCAGCTTTTGTTAGAAGCTCTTTTATTGTTCTGTTTAGATCAGTAATGTTATAAGCTCCTTGTGGAATTTGTAGTTTGTATTGTATATCAATAAACTCTTTTTGTGATGTTGGAGATTGTTTAACATTAACGATTAAAATTTCATCATTAACCCCATTTTTAATATTCGGCATGGCGTTCCAACAAGTACAAGAAATTAATCCAATCTCATACTGTTTTGCAGGATCTAGTTCTATTGGTGGGTTGTAATTTACTGTAAAATTCGCGCTGTTTCCTATTATTTGTGATGAATCAAGCAATAATGTTGTTTGCATTATACTAATATTTTAGATAAGATCGCGGTGTAAAATTTCGTACTCGGATGATGTTAGTAATCCACTCGATCTTAGATGATCAAGTATATCAATAATTTCGTTATCAATCTCTACACTTTCATTACCAGCTTCTTTAGAGGATATCAACAGCATTAGCCGATCGACTATGTCTGCGTTTGATGTAAAAACTTTAACTCCACCTCCAGTTCTTTCCTCTGGTAATTTTTTATCTCGCATGTTTTCATATTGTTTGAGTAGTCTTTTAAAATCCCAACCTTTACTATAACCTCCTTGTTTATTTCGATATTTTTTTAATGTTTTTAGTAAAATTTCAGCAATAATTCCTTCTCTAATACGATCAGCTAATACTGAAATATCTCTTTCATTTTTTCATCTTTAATTTCATCATCAGCAATTTCACCAACTTCTTTAATTCTTTCTAATTTTTCTATCAAATCGTTATAGTTTTCTTCTGACCAAGTTCGAATTTTGTCAATATCAATGATATTATTATTTTTCATAAACTCTTCATACTCATCATATTCTATTTTAAACCTAGCTTGTCTTCTGTAAATTTTTATAGATTCTCCAAAAGGTACCATTTTTATCACACTTTCTTGTAATATTTTTTGTTTCTCAGTTAATTCTTCAGTTTGTTCTGATAATTTTTCCATCATACTTCTTATCTCATCTGGATTAACCGTCAATCTTGTTATTACGTGTTGAAGTTCAAGAGGATTGTTCATTAGCCTGTCAAACTCAGCTTGTCGTGCAGCAGGATCAGCAATGTTTCTTACAAGTTCGTTTACAATTTTTACAGTTTCTTCTTTTGATCTTTCTCCAAGTAAACCAAACAAACCCTTTTCTTTCATTTTTGCTAGTTCTTCTGGAGATGATGTTTGTATTTCTGGCTGCTTGCCAAGCATCGCCTCAGTAACAGGTTTGAAAAATTTGGTTCTTTCTTCTTCTGCTTGAACTTGTCCACGTCGAGCTTCTTCCACCTTTTTCTTAAAAGCCGCTCGAGTTTCGAGAAACTTTTTTAGTAATTCGATTTTCTGTTGATGTTGGTCCATTATTTTTATACGCTTTACAAAATTATATCATAGAAACGTCTCAAGGCAACAACGAAACATCTTGGTTGGATCACGCGCTAGCTTGTCA
Source organism: Potamilus streckersoni (assembly GCA_016746295.1). Classification (NCBI taxonomy): domain Eukaryota; kingdom Metazoa; phylum Mollusca; class Bivalvia; order Unionida; family Unionidae; genus Potamilus; species Potamilus streckersoni. The sequence continues at coordinate 9,744,714 of JAEAOA010002345.1, read as the reverse complement.
AATAAAAAGAAACTATATCGATCTTTAGTTGCTCGATGATATAATTCGATAAATTTATCTTTTGTAACATCACCACATTGTTCGTTTGCAATATTTCTCACATCCACATTATCTAGTCTGGGAAATAATATGAAACAACCCGTATTTCGCCTAATAAACCTATCAACATTATAAAAACCTTGGGCAAGATAAACAGAATTACATCTTTTATTACGTGATAGTGAAAAATATGATCTAATCTTGTTCATCTCCTCATTGTTTAGCGGAATATCATCAAAGACGATTATCTTATGCTCTGACGAATCGAGTTCATTCACTGGAACGAGTTCTTCTGGTTGTTTTATCAAAAATATATCATCACCAATGCCAAGTTCATCACGAAGTTTATCATTATACTCGTTTAATAATTTGTATTTGTCTTGTTGGGGGTTGATGGTGTAAATATACACCTTATCATAGTTAAAGTTGTTATTGAGTAAAAGATTTAATAACAAATTTGTTTTACCAGATCCAGTTCGCCCAACAATAAGATAATGACAGTCTGGAAGTTTATTGTTATGTTTATGCTTCACCAATCGCTCGGTGTCAAAGTTTATTATCTTCGCCATCGTATAATTTTATGTTATATTAAACCAACAATTTTGTGTAGAACGGTATGTATAATGAGCTACTATACAAAATTTGGAACATTAGCAGTAGATTTATTAACAGAAGGTTACCAGGGTGACTTATCCAAGTATGCGACTCTTGATAAGCTCAAAAATGAAATCAACAATTTGTTAAACGTTGCAAGTGTAGATCCAAATGAAGTTGTAGTTTTCCAGGACAAACAAGGACGATTAAAGACGAGTAATGTACAACTATCAGATGTACTAGTACGAAATCCTACTGCAGTTGCTAATAATATTGTTACTTTTAATAATCAAGGTAAGATAGAAGATTCGGGTAGGTCAGTTAACGATTATGTTAGAAAAGCAGGTGATTTATTTACGGGAAACATTGTTATGAACCAGAACAAAATCACATACCTTGGAAACCCAACTGAGGATAATGACGCTGCTACTAAGAAATATGTTGATGATCAGGAATCAAAGTACGTGTCGGTGCGTGGTAGTATAATGTACGCGTTTCTCAACATGAACAATAATAGCATTACTAACCTTAGAACACCAGAGTTTGATTTTGATGCTGTAACAAAGAAATATGTTGATGATATCAACAATGAAATCACCAAGTTCAAAACTGATTTTACTAATCACATCACCACGTTTTTAAATTTTCGCAGAAACATAAACAAAACCAATAACGAATTTTTTGGAAGTCCGCCATCTGTTGATATTACACTCGATAATATTAACACAAAACTCAACGATATTATTAGTGGAATTCCTAGTATTGTTGAGAAAACGAGTATGATTAAAATTCATCACAAGCAGATTAAAAATATTGTCTATACTGTTGCTTCTGGAATGTCTACTTGGTCGCCGCAAAATAACACTCTCAAACATACTGCAGAGGTCACTGGTGTGTATAGATTGTCCGTGTTTAGCAGTGCAAAGTTTAATATATTTACCTTATTTCCATGGCGTCACTCGACTGATAATTTCTCTGGAACCGTGTCTATTGTGTTAAACAAAGATGTTGAAGAAACTTTTATGCTAATAGCAGATGACAAAAAATTAACTGCTGTGTCATATTGGTATTGTCTGGAATTTGTGGCTGAAACACCTCAACTAGTTACTTAATCAAACCCGAGATTATGTCAACAAATATTATAATGAAAAAAAAGTATAGTTGATTTCAATCATATTTCAAAAGATATTCCAGGACAGGATGTGGACACACTAATACAATACTACAAATATTATCACAAAAAACTCTGGTGCGTTAAAAAAATGCTACAAATATTATAACAAAATACTTCGAGTAATATCATATCTACCCTTGTTAATGACTAGTTCTGGCATAATTTCAAGTGGTATATCATTAAACCCGTTTTTGTTAATCATATCCGGTGTTGGTGTTTCTCTTACAGCAGCTTGTAAAAAAGTTGAACCTAAAATTTCGATAAAAAAGCACGGCTGCTTAACATCAATTATAACTTACAAAAAACTACTTGATCAAATAAGATCTTACCTACGAGGAGTTAAATATAATATGGATGATTTATTACGTGAATTTCGTATTATTGACAATATGTTAACAGATATTATACCCATGAGGATCAGCAAATATGAGAAAGATTATCAAAAGAAGTATGATATAACATAAAATTTTATATAATACCACTTACCTTACTGGAATTCTAATGCGTAATTTAGTCCACAATCGCCACGCTCTGCTAAATCGTAATGATTTGGAAAATTGAATCTGACATATCATTTTGCTTATTCTGGAAGATCATGTAATTAAATTTTACCTGTTACCTAGATATTTTGCAACAGGTGTTCTATTGTATTTGTTTGGAGGTCTAGAGGGGTGGGGAGAGGGGTTGTTGAGCTCGGATTCTTAGCGCAATTATTGATTGCAACAGGTATTCTATTACGTTACCTAGGTATTTTGTATTTGTTTGGAGGTCTGGAGGGGTGGGGAGAGGGGTTGTTGAGCTCAGATTCTTACTTTCTCCTACTACTTTATGTTTGCGGACTTCCTCTTTTCATTGTACCTTACGTTGTTTATTACTCTAGTGTCTTTATAAAATTTGTTTTGTAAATATAATCTGAAGAAAGCACGATTTGCTAGCGAAATCAATAATCAGTAACTTTTCCTTATTGTTTAATAGTGTTGATAATGACCTAATTTATGAAAATGTTAACTTTATAATTTCGCTATATATTGGCTATGGCGAGAGAGTCATTTATACATTGACATCATGAGAAGAGAAGCAAATTGACGGTGGTTGATTACTGTATATATGGTTACATAGGGGAAGAAAAGACAAAAGCAGATAATTCCCTACTCAAGTCGTTCCGTACCCAAATCGTTTCGTACCCTAACCAGTCCTTTTATACCCAAACTAAGGGCGTTTCGTACACAATGCTATGGTAATTTAGTATCCGAAAAAAAGAGTTGTCTATTGCACACATTTAAGTACGATACAAATATAACCACTAATATTATATAAAAAATACATTCTTCAAATTGTTAGTAAATTGAGTTCAGGCATTGCCTTGTTGACAGATTTATGACATTACTCTGACGCATTATATGTTTTATTGCTGGCAGAATCCAATCATAGCTAAGTTTATTCAATTTTTAAACCAGTAAATATATAGATTTAAAATAACAGCCAACATAAGTTGAAATTAACACAAGTATTGCTCCATGGAGACGACAAAACTAATTAAGCATCACCGTTTTATCAACTTTCATCCCATTATCAAAAGATCACTAAATTTCTAGCTGCTTTGAATTTGATAAACATTTGTAATTGTTTCAGCCCTGTTAATCATTACTGAATAAAACAAATAAAAGGCAACTTTGTGGTTGCCTTGAGCTATTACATTATTATTTATTCAATTATTTTATTCATTGACAAAGTATTTCACAACCAAGAAGTATAATATATAAAGTGTAAGATAACGGTAAACTTGGTCTCTTACACGTGAATATTAGAGTATACAAATAAAAATGTATCCAGTATGAATGTTTGGTTAATGGAACCAACATGTATTATGTATTTAGTATACATTACTGTGTTTAACAGATGTGACAGATTAAGTTTCAATGGTACATATAGGATGATTTATGTGTATTTAAATTAAACGACATGGGGGTTTGTGAGTTAATGTTAAGTATATATATATATATATATATATATATATATATATATATATATATATATATATATATATATATATATATATATATATATATATATATATATATATATATAGAGAGAGAGAGAGAGAGAGAGAGAGAGAGAGAGAGAGAGAGAGAGAGAGAGAGAGAGAGAGAGAGAGAGAGATTTGATGCAAAAGTGTTTTTCCTCAGGTTATCAGAACTGGGTCGTTCTACCAATACTATCAATCATTGATTGTCCATGCGTGCGTTTACTTTTTCACTTTCTGAAGCGATTTTGAGAGCTTTTAGTGTGATTATATGTAATATTGCGATGTTTTGGGGTGTCTTGGGGTGTTTAGTGAAACCCTCTTCTTCCTAGCCGATTATTGTATTTCACTATTAACATACTGCATAATAACTATGGAAGGTGTACATGCCTGACATCAGTTTCAAGAACAACACAAGCCGAAACATTTAGTTCACAAATATATCCATATCTTTAATTAATAAACAACAATAGATGAAAAAGTCTCACCATAGGCTAAGTTAAGAAATTTGCAAGGGGCCAATTTACGAAACTAGATACTGCCACGAAACTGGACCCTGCACTTTGTAGGCTTGAACGTTGCTAACGTGGAAAAGTCCGAAGGCTGTCCGATTGCTGAATTTATGAGGGGGGGGTGTAGACTGGTTTAGTCTTAATTTGCCTTTATTTTGAGTTCTTGAAACTAATTCAAAGAAGACTTTCTCTTCCGCATAATTTCCGGATTATGAAAAATATACAAAATGGCGGAGAAGGGAAATTTTCTTAAGTATCAGACAAAGTATAAGTGCAGTCTGAAATCTACAGCGTACAGTGTACTGCTCAGCTTACTGATTATGATATCGATCTGTTCAAAAAATGTGTATGCCTTCTCTCTCTGTAATGGCCAGATGTGCTATCAGGGCGAATGCAAAGTTGGTAACCAAAACAACACATATTGTCAATGTAAAGACGGTTGGGGTGGTTCATCGTGCAGTTACTGCGTTGGACGAGTTAAGTGAGTAGAAACTAAAACGAGAAAAGAAACTTAATTTTGTCCATAGGACCACATTCATTTCTTCACGTAAGATTTGTTGCATGTAAGTGTGTGTCAAGATTGTAACATGTTAAATGATAAAGTAAAGTAACCATACTTTAGTAAATGTCACACAGGTCATGTAGTAGCTATTTCAGTATTGAGTGTCATTATTTATAATTTGATTCAACATACCTTTATTCACTTCATTTGGATTCTTGTACATACGTATTCCGTTGGAAGGTTATTATTTAGACGCTGCGCGAAGAACATAAGGCCAAATCAATGTTAATGTACATAGACTTTTTTTTAATGCAATGAATCTAAAGGTGTGACAGTTCATTCTGGATTGAATGTTGTACACTGTGATGTCACAATGCAAACCATGCATATTGATAAACAAATTCATACCACCCTATATTCCACTCCACATGCAGTAGTGGATCGGTGTATAGAAACACTGAAACGCCGGAACACAATATAAATGCACTTCAAATATATCATATGTACCATAGCTGCAAACTGCTCAATTTGTGAAAATTTTGACAAAGTGTAACGGTTAATCTATTGCTGCATATTATTATTATTACATCCATATTAATGAATAATATGAACTTTGTGAAAATTATCATTTTAAATAGCCATACTATGTAAATGTAATTATCAAGAATTTTGTGTGGATAATTATTTGAATGATTTAAATGCAAAGATACGTGCAAAAATATCATGTCAAATCATTTCCGTATTTATTTTTGAATTTACATCACAGCAAAATTTTGTGGCCCATGAGTAACTAATTTTTCCATATTGATTGTTCAATAATATGAAGAAGAATACAACAAAAATAAACTATATGCAATTTTCCTTTTAGGACAGCTTTTCTTCAATACCCATATGCATTCACTTATTTGCCAATGGCATTATTTGCATATATTGCTAAAACATTAGAATGTTCCATCCTGCGTTCAAGACACAAAACATACCACAGTCTGTAGTTGGAGATGGCAACTGTTTGTATAGAACAGTATCCATTGCTATTTAGGTTCCAAACATCTTTACAAACTGCTAAGATTGATGATGGCTATTAAAATGATTTTGAACAAAACATTTCAATGAAAACAGTGATTATAATTTACATGACTTGTTTTCAGATAATAGAATTGTAACAAGCAGTTATTCACAACTTGTCCGTAATACAGTTGTCATCAATTCATATTCTGATATGGCACATTGTATGCCCTGTGTGCAGCAACAAACATGCCAATACGGTCATATTATGTGCCCCAACTGCATCCAGAGATGTCCGCAGAACTGTACACTAGAATCATACAGGGTAGAAGTGTAAAATTTTCTGATCCAGAAATTTGCATCATGAGTCAGATATTACTTTCAGACAATCTTATGTCTTTTAAGCCAAATCATTTTTGTTACAATTCTTAAATTGTAATCTGAAGTAGAAGTGGTAGAATTTAATAATTGTAACTCTACCAACAAGAATGGAAAAATTGACATATCAATCTCATCAACAGATCTGAATAAATCGAGTAACAATCCTTTGAACTCCAGTGCTGAGGCTGACAGGACTGAAAAAAATAACTACATTCAAAACGAAGTGGGAAAATTCTTAGATACTAGCAAAGTAGTTCATCTTCTTTTATCTTCAGAAGGCTCCTTTGAAAAAATCCCACATTGTAAAAAGAAAATGTATATTTTATTATTGACAACGGATCCAATACCATAAATCGCACGAAGAAATCAAAGAGTAGATTTTGTGATGATTGCAGTAGTTGGAACTCGGCTTTGGGCTCCTCACCGAAATCCTATTATTTATTATGTGAAAATGGTGATCTCAAGAAAACATATTTTTTTTTACAAGGGTCAATTCTGTACTCATTCCAGAGTAAAGGAGAACATAGACATATGGAGCAGAAGTATATACCTATGGACCCTCAACCAGAATCAAACAGAGTTGTTGTGGTCCATTATTTTCAAACTAATTTTCATAAACAAATATGCTGTAATTCCAATGTTTGATTTATTTGCAACTAGTATCTTCACACGCAACTGCCCGCATTTCATAGTCATATTTTTTATAAGGTTTATAGTTCATAGTAATAGGACTTGTATCATAATTTTATACATAGTTTGGCAATGTGTTAATTACTTGGTATATTTTAGTTTTTATATATACATTCATGCTTTGTTCATTCATATAACTTTGAATGTGTTTATTGTTGTTGTTCATAATATTGAATCTTATTTGCTTTCCGAGCACGTCTTTTTTGAATAATAACATACTTATGAAACAAATAGTTTGAAATATGATCCCAAAAATTGTCTTTGTGTATTAACCACATTTCTGCAACTATCCAATATCCCAAACTCACTCAAATAGTTTAGCTTGAAAGCATGGATTAGCCAAACTGATGTGTATTATGTAATATTAGCTATTACATTTGTAGAATACACCCGTAACAGAAATCTATCAAGAATATGTAACTACTCTGAATCGTGCTAATAATAACAACAATTAGTGATAATACGCGAGTATTAAATTCATATAACAAATTCTACACATTTACCTTACACTTCCTTATAATCTAACAAGATTTCACATCATGGCTGTCAAAAAAAGTTAACAGTACAAAGTTGTATGCAGTTCTAGACTAACAGCCATAAATAAACACCGAACTAGTCAAACATGCATAAATAGATATTCACTTTGTTTTCCAAGTGTAGATCACAAAACATAGAAAAGCTGGAGAGGAAAGGATGTTCAAACACAGTGTTCCAACTTGTGACTTTAATAATTTTTAAGCATTTGTGTGTTATATGGAGAAAAAAAACATTTTGACATATGTTCCAAAAATTATGTTTGTGTATTAAACCCATTTTTGCCACTATCCAGTATCCCATACTCTTCTTTCAATAGCAGAATAGTACTTTAAAAAACGGTCAATGAAAGAAGGAAATAATTTGACACACATTTATCGCATGCTTCTTTGCATTTAGCCCATTATCGTGCATAATTCATGATAGTTACACTTAAAGTATATAGCCATTTTCCTGCTGGTTTGCACAAATGTCACACATCCTCGAACTTAAGATCTTTAGAAAAATGTATTTATTATTAACCACAATATAATAATCAACTTAATAAATCAACATTAATATGTGTTTATTATTAGTAGCTGAAGCATTAAACTCGTGTATCAATTGCAATGCATGCTGTTATTATTTTTTTTTACTTTCCAAACTGTCGCTAAAACTAGCAGATTTCGAATTTCTTTTTTTTTGATGTTGCATCACTTGCAGAAAAGAAAGTACGCATTAATTTATTATATAACTAATATTAAATTTAACAGATATGAATTGTACATACACAACCAATATACACTATGGTATATACATTATAACTGAAGTGCAGTTCGGTGTTTATATTTCGTTTTGGTGCGTTTCTGTGTTTCTCTGCACCCGTAGAGGAGAATTTGCCAATTGAGAATTTATCCCAGGTGTTAAGATATGTTACCCAATGGTAGGTGGAGAAGTTGCCCCATTGCTTCTAGAGAAATCACCCCAAAGATCACAGATAATAATTTGGGTATGTCGCTCTAAGGTTACTGCATTATTATGTCACCTCAGGAATTATTATGTTACCTGAGATTATAATTCACAGTGATTAACATTTACACTGAAATTCAAATATACCTGCTCACCCTCTTCTTTTCCTATAGCAAGTGTTTACTTAGGCCCTGTATATGTCGGATCATTTATTATTAGTCATAGCGGAATCAAAGTTTGCTGTTGTTCAAGAAGGTCATGAGGTGGATCTTTATATTGAGTGAGAAATCACATTTACTTATGCATTTAGCAAAGAAATGTATATTTTTTTGTACATTTTATGAATATTACTTACCTTAATTGAAGGAAAATCATTCTTGCTACAAATTGGCTCTTCAACCAAAAGCAACTTGGGATCCAGTATTTTTGGAAATGACATATCGTTGAGCAGAAAAATATATATAATCTTGGAAATGCTTCATCATGCATATTTGGATGCAGATTTATTATCTGGGATGCAGAAAATCACTTCTGTACAGTGTTTTCCCTAGGGGTGCAAGACAGAATCAACAATCTCCTTGGTATCACAAATGGGGGTCAGACTGAATAAAAAACTGGCATCAAAACTGGGGGTCAAATTAAAAGTTTGAAGTTTCTGAAGTGCAAATGAGGGTAAAGGGAAACACTATGCTCGAGTCCTCAGTACACACACAGTTGCTGGATGGCAAATCCAAGGGCTTGTTAGTCCTGCTTAAGCCATCTGCTGAGTGGGAAAATGTGTTGATCAATTGATCATTTTAGCTGTGATGATATTTACAGTGAGGAAATTCAGTGGCTAAAATACCCCCATATGTATATGTTGTCATTGTAAGAGTACATCAGTAGAACATGACCCAATAGTTTGGTGGCAAGTTCAAAGACTCGACTAGCTGCTGAGTGGTGAGGAAAATATGCGGATATTTACAGTGACTTAATTCAGAGGCAGAGAGACAGTGTCTTACTTGTATATAAGAGTACATGAAATGAACAATTTTAGCTTTCATTATTGTGTTCATTTCCAAGTGTATCCTAATAAGTAGTGCATGTGACCTGTAAATCAACATGTTGAGAGTTAAACAAAATGCTGTTTTCAAATTTGGATAAGAATTTTGGGGTTATATGGCAGAAAAATGAAGACTGTAATGAGATTCAGCAGAGTGCTAAAGTTAATACAACTTTCAGATAACGTGGAACACTGTGTGATGCCTAGCTTAGTGCTAGGAATAAGATCTTTCATTGGCCTGACATAATTCACTCTAATGACAAACAAGAGTTTATGTCAGTGGTATAAAGAAGTTATAAATTAAACTGGTACTACTCATCTGGAAATTAGCTACTTCAGATATACACAATATGCTTCTGGTAGGGGACTGCAACTCTTCCTGATGGGACTCCTGTTTTTTCCAAAATAAGAGTCCTGGATTCAAAAGTTTTAAAATCCTAGCGAGACCTCTGATACACACGCACACACACACACACATGCACACACACACACCACACACACATACACACACACATTGTGTCCCTGTGTTCCTACTAAAACATGGTAGTAAGGAGCCATAGAATCCACCGTGTTATGAACTGAACCATGTTATAAACAACCATGTACATTATCAACAAATTTGCAGGGTTATTGGGGTGGGGGTGTAGTAAAAGCAGATAAAAATGTGTGCTTCATTGGCACAGTTACCATTTTAAATCAATGTATATTATATGAGAAAAACACCTGTATTATAACATTGCATGTATAATATATTGCTTTTTTCAGAGAAACACACAATGATGCATGCACATGTATAGTTTATATAGGTTTATATATACTTATCTAATCTATAGCATGAATAGATATCAACACTGTGTTCTCAACCATGAATCCCATCATATACATTGAATCCACAATGCAAGTATTTCCATTGAAGATATCCGAACACATGTTTAAAATATTAGTAATTTTTTCACAGATTTATATGGGACTGAATTCATTGGGGGAAAAAAAATAGCCAGTAGCATGTAACGAATGATGAAACAGTACATCCAAAGGTTAAATTATGGTGTCTGTATAAATTTCATACAGCTAAAATTTCTTATCCGTGATTTATAATACTTTAGTTTTGTTTGCATGCATATCCATAACTATCTCTCTTAGTTTTACTTCATCTCTCTTTCATCCTGGGATTGTTGATTCAATCACACCTAAATCTTAAGCTACTTGTGATTGTCTAACACTGGACCTAATCCTGTCCAAAGATTCAATCTTTTCTTTAACAGCAAAAGCTTTACATTCCATTTCTCATTTTCCATTCAAAATGTCCACTAATTAACACTTGTACATCTATTAGTTTGAAAAACTACAGAAACAATAATTGTCAATAAACAAGAGGGTTATATTTGTAGGGAATGGACAACATTATTCACTGGTAAACTGATTGCATAAAACAACACTGCCAAGCCAAGCCAGGTGCATGTGTTGGAGGCTTGCATTTGTTTGATATTTTATAAATCATTGACCCATAATTTGAACAAGTTTAGCTCAGCAATGATTTTGATTGTGAGCAATGTACTTAAATTAATTGATTTTTATATTCAGGTGAGAATCTTTTATCAACTGCTGCATTGTTTGTTGCTTAGCTGTGTATGCAATTTATAGAACATATGTTGGATATTGTCTAAACAATGATTGCACAGGGAATGTATTGAAGACAAACACAAAGTAGACTTGATGGCTTCATTGCTCATAGACCAGTAATAATAACATTAACACTTATGAGTGTCATGTTTCAACAATAAACAAACATCAATGTTCTCAAAAGACCCAGCCATAGGTTCAGATACTCATATTTCCATGTTTATTCTGGCACAAAACTGTAAGAAATTTGTTAAATTTAAAAGTATAAGGAGCCATGCCACAATCATTTTATATTTGAATCCATGTTATTTCCTCCCCAATGATAATAAGCTTTCTACACATTATTTTTTGGGGGCCCCGAGTGGCCTAGTGGTCTAAAGCACAGTCCGTTACGGATCATTGCCATCTCACCTCTATCTGCTTGGGTTCAAGTCTAAGATTCATCGAATTTGGATAAGTGAGAAAGCTTGCCAATAGCTTCTCGTGGGTCGGTGGTTCTTTCCGGTAATTTCCCGGTTTCTTCCTCCATCATTAATACTGGTCGCCATGTATAGCCTATCATGTGCTGAAAAATGGCGTTAAACCCCACAACAACAACAACAACAACATTATTTTTTGTACTTTTAAGAAGAAATGTTTTTAATGTATGAGAATAATACATGTATATATTTTAGGAGCCATGCCACAAACATCTTATATTCCAATTTATAACCAATCTCTTTTCCAAAATGATGATAAAAATTTACTTTTCATACTTAACTTTTTTTTTATTTACTAGAAAAATACCATTAATAAGGTAAATGAAATTCGGGAACCATGCCACAACTGTGTTATATCTGAATTTGTGTTATAACAGAGCATGTCATAGCATCTAAAGCGCTCATTGTTATTGATCACTGCCATCTCACTTTTGCATAAGTATATGAGAAAGCTTGCCAGCAGCTTTTCATGGGTTGGTGTTTTTTTTCTGGGTTCTTCCACCATTTATGCTGTCTGCCATGTATAGCCTATCTTGTGCTGAAAAATGGTGTTAAACCCTACAACATTTCCAACCACCCAGGGGAGACAAGTTGGAGCAATCTCTCAATGGGGTGACTTCTCCATGTACCTCTTGTCTAGACACATGTTTAATAATGACCACTATTGTGATAGACCATGGTGATTGATAATTTTCCTCTGGAAGTTTCTTGATGACAGTTAGGACACAGCATTCAATAATCAGGATTGATTAGACTTTTTTTTAAAGAAAATAAGTGTAAAATTGTAAAAGAACGATTTATATTTAATTTAAAATGAGTAAGTGTGCATACATATGCATGTGATTTTTACTGTAATCATCTACATATGGTTTAGCAAAGGTAGTCCTCAAATGTAAGACACAGCTGCTGATATTTATGCTTTTAGGTCTCTGTCTCGCTACCTAAATAACAGCGCTGTAACATGTTCTGAGGTTGAGTCACATTGGAATGAGACGTCAGATTTTCAGGAATATCTCACATGGTCTTTACATCCCATATTGACAGTTTGTTTTTCTCAGATGACATTCATATCGCTTTAGACGGACTCTACTTGATGTCTTTTTCTAATAAATTCAAATTGATGCACAAGCAGATTGGATGTATTTACAAGTTTCTTTAAACCAAAACTTCAGTTGGCTGGAATGTGAGGAAACCAGCAATGTTGAAATCAGTTAAAGGGATGAAAATTATCTTGAATGAAACAAAGCTGTCTAAACACATTATTCCGTATTAGTATATTTTTATTTATTTTGGTGAAGAAACATGCTTTGACTTAAACCAATATTGACATTCCTGGTTTCCTGTGCATTCCAGCAAAGAGTATAAAGTATGAAAGTACCAAAACTGTTTGCTGTATTATTATATATTTGATTTTAACTTTTAATAGCATAGATATCGATGAATTAAAACAAAACTGATTTGTAGCAGACCCTCTCTATGTACCGTTATCTTACACGTCATATTTTAGATAAGAACAACTTCAAATTTTTAAAACAAAAATTGTGCTCAGATCCTTGTTGTCCAAACAGAAATATGATTTAGAGAATGTTGTTGTTGTTGTTATTGTAGGGTTTAACTCCATTTTTCAGCTCAAGATAGGCTATACATGGCGACCAGTATTATTGGTGGAGGAAGAACCCTGGAAAACCATGGGAAGAACCAACGACCCATGAGAATCTACTGGCAGGCTTTCTCATTTACCAATGTTAGTCGAGTCTGGACTCGAACTCACGTAGACAGAGGTGAGATGGTAGTGATTTGTAATGGACAGCGCTTTAGGCCATTCTGAGCTCCAATTAAGGGAATGCACAGGCAGATTATCCTTGCACCAAGGTCATCTGAAAAAGAACTTATTCCAATATTAGACCTCCTTTCAAGGTTTTTCTTGTTATTCAGAATGATGCAAACATTCGTTTTTAGCCACATCGAATGCATTAGTGCTAGGTTCTGATTTTAACAATAATTCCAAAATATTTCCTGTGTCAAGAACATTTTTCTCTGTGATGTGAGATTTAGATTTTTAACATAGTTTTAAAAAATTTTCAGTCATTTTGCTATGATGCCTGCAGTGTGACAGTTTTAAAGTGATGTCTAGCACTTGGGCATCATACTGCAGACACATAGCATGATGTCTCACCCAGTTACATTATCTTGACACCAGGTTGACCAGTCCTAACACTAACCTCTTAATGCTGAGTGCCTAGCAAGGCAGCTGTTAGTGCCATTTTTTGAAGTCTTTTATATGACTTGGCTGGGGTTTGAACACACAACCTCACATATCTGGGGTGTATGCCCTAACCACTGGGCCATCGGAGTGGACAAACATTTTTCTGATCTAGTTTGCCTTCAGATGTTTGTGTATGGCATTTCCATCTTTTATCTTGTATTGTGCATTAATTATATCTTTATTTACTTCAAACACATAAGTATGTGAGGAAATAGACTGGCATCTCATAATCATAATCTCACTTTTATATTTTAAGTTTTGATAAATTTACCATTCATCATTTCTATCCATTCTAGTAAAGTCAAGGTCAGCCACATGACATCATCACATTAATAGTGATAGAAATTGGTTAAAAGTAAATAATCTGTATCAAAATTGTTTTAATCAAAGTTTTGGTTTTATTATTATTATTATTATTATTATTATTATTATTATTATTATTATTATTATTATTATTATTATTATTACAAATCATAATATCAGGTTGTACACCAATATATACACAGAACGTGTATATACATGCATATTTCACTGTTCCTAGTAGTCAGTGTATGCTGGCACAGGTTGGTGAATACTTCTTGCAATGTATTTGCACTTTGCATAAAATATATGGATGCACTTTGAAAACATGCTAAGGAAGTAAATTTTTATTAACAACAAGCTAATAGACATGTACCCTCAGGTTTTATACTTGGAATTTAAATTTGACCCATTTGTTTGTTTTGTATAATTGAATCAATGTAGGATAGAGCATCAATCCTAATTACCCTCCACATACTTCTGAGTGGCCGAGTGGTCTAAAGCGCTCCATTACTAGTGGTCTAAAGCGCTCCATTACGGATCACTGCCATCTCACCTCTGTCTGCGTGGGTTCCAGTCTAGGATTTGTTGAATGTGGATATGTGAGAAAGCTTGCCAGTAGCTTCTTGTGAGTCGGTGGTTCTTTCCGGTGATTTCCCAGTTTCTTCCTCCACCATTAATACTGGCCGCCATGAATAGCCTATCGTGTGCTGAAAAATGGCGTTAAGCCCATCAACAACAACAACAACTTCTGGCATAATTTTTTACTGAGTATATGTTATTCATGACAAATTGACTGTATTTCTTGACTAGTGGTTTACACCTTGTCAGCCATTATTATTATATCTATGCAAACACAATACAAACTTGGCAGAGTTAACTGGTTACTTATGTTAGGCTACCGTGGGCATAACTGAATTAAGATTATATTGGTTAAGTGCTCAAAGAAATTGATTTTTAATACAGGCACAGGACAGACGACTTAACAAAATCATAAGCCTTGGCTCCAGTTTCCATATGCCAAAAACTTATTTTTTTTAATATTATTTTTCACACAACATTACAAATGCTACTCTTATAATAAGAAAACATAAATAATCTTAAAATGACTGGTGTCTTTATTTGGATCTCATATTTCATGTAAATCATCATTTTCCTCTAGTTACTCAGGTAAGCCATTGCCTGTCATTTATACTCCATATAAGATTGTTTGCTCATAAACAGACACAACAAACTAAACAGGTAAAGCATTAAAAAGTGCATGATTTGTGTGTATGCCAAGCCAGAAGTCAAGCTAGTGACATGGGATTTCAGTACAGGAAGTTGTTGGTGGGGGTGGTGATGTCACGTTTCTGTACTGCACAGAAATGTCCAAAATGTTGTTTTTTTGTCCTACCTCTGGTAGAATTATATGTGTTAAAGTCAGGTGATAATCCAGGTAATCATTTCTCCATAGGTCACATGTTTCACTTTGTGCACAAAGTTTATAGCTTTTGATGTTGTAGGGTTTCATGCCATTTCTCAGCACAAGATTGGCTATACATGGTAGCCAGTATGTATAAACATCTACACTGTAACCTGACAGAAATTTTCTCACTGCTTTGGCTAGTTTGTTGTAATTTAATATGTTAATTTTTGGGTGATATTTTACCTCGTTAGTCATTTTATAAAATAAATTAGATAATAAAAGTATTTAATAATATGAACTTGATGGAAAGACACGCTGAAATATAGGTGGAAGATACAATCGCAAGAGATTTAATCACTAACGACACAGTTGCAGACAAAAATACAATCACTAATGATATAATCCATAATTAACCCTCTCCCTCATAGAGTGTATGGCTTTCTAGGCCTTCAATATGCATGTAGTAAAATTAATCAGTGCAGTGCACTATGCATAGGCCTATTAGCAATTTTAACCATTTTACGTTTTTGGTACACATATATTATGTATGGAAAGATTTAAGAGTAAAATATGGTTGTTATAGCTGTATAATTATTTTTCACAAAAGAATTTTGTATGTACTTTAAAATCTTGAGAGAATTCATTCACTATCAAGTCAGTGAAGCTGTGTGATCAACCGTAGTGGCATTTTCTCATTCTGGACATTTACAAGTTCTTTGTTTGCGTCTACATCACTAAATCAGCTGAATTTGATAATTTATAAAATTTTATTGCTTCTTACATCAGTATCAGAGCCTTTAACTAAGTTATTGAAGCTTTCATAGTTCATCTAAGCATGAAAATTCTGCAAGTACTAAACGATATCCAGAAACCACCATTTTGGGAAGACACAGTTACAACCTACTTACTTACTTTAAATAGCAGATTTCAACTAGAACATAAACAGTGACCATGTGATCTAACATAATAATGGTCATTCACACCAATGAATGTAGTATCTAATAGGAAGTTTTCCCCAAAGATGGTGCTACGAAAACCCACTCAAATTGGCTGCTGTTTACAGAAGCATAAAAAGGCGCTTATATTCGAATGTGGTAGAGGCATCAAAAGGGGCTTGTAAGAGGTAAAGAGTTAAGCAACAACGAATCTGATGACGATGATGAGATTGTCGCCATCGCTGACAGAAAAAATTATAGCAGGCTGACAGTTGGTAGATATAATCTTAAGTATCACATTGCTAAAAAAAATAATAAAATTTAATTTTACTGTTTCTGAACAAAAAATATTTTGGTAGTTTTTAACATTGGTAGCTTTAAACATTTTTTTGTCGCCATTTTGTGACATTTTGATAATTTGATGTTGTGTTATTGTACTTGTCAATGATTTGAGAAAGATGTGTTCATTCTTTTTAATGTTTATGTATCAGCTAGTTTAGTGTGTGATTGAATCTTTCAATGACAACACTCTTTCCCTCATTCCCTGATATATATATTTTTAATGTTCTTTTGTTCTAGAAACTGCTTGAACGTTTTATTGAAAAACTCCACTCCATGATCAGTCCAGATTTTGTTCTGTTTTCTTTCAGTACTTTTTATTATGTTTTTACACATCAGTTATCTATGTTCCTGTTTCATCCGAAACAGGTACACTAAACTCGTATTTGCTAAAAATATGTACATTAAACAAGTATTTTTTTGTTATCTTTAAATTGAGCAAGATTTGACACATCTATTAAATCTATCACCCAGATATCATTAATGGCCTTTTAAACAACTTTACGTTGTCATGTAAACTTTTTTTAAGGTTTGAGTAGTTCAGCTGCAAGTGATTTCATTTCATATTATTATAATCGTATGATTTTTTGTTAAATCGAGACTTCCCAAGTCCTAATTTGTGTTTTACTCCAATCATTTCTTAAACAAATCTTCTATCAAAATGTTCTTGTAGATTTGTCTGCTCCATATCATCAAGTTCCTCTAACATTTCTTTATCACAACCAGCCTTGTCTTGCTCATTGTGCCTGTAGTGTAGCAGATATCATGGTGCATTGCTGTTGTGTCAACTTGATTGTAAGGCTTTTGTCTTGGCAATGGATTATTGTTCTGGTCAAGTTGTTTATCAAGAAGATTATAAGGTCCAGTTTATTTATGGCCTGCAGGGTCCAACTGTCTTTTGGTTTTGGTAATTTGCCAATAATTTTATGAATGTCATTTCCACTGCCAATTACCTCAGTGATTGATTGCAGGATTTGCAGTACAGATGTTTTTATCTTGTTCAATGCAAAGGAATTTATCACAACCACAGTTGCATTTTATTTTATTATGTTTCATAAGAATAATTATCGATTAAGATATCTCTGTTGGGGCACATTCCAGCTTCAGTTGTCGAAACATAATTTTCTTTCTACCACAGATAACACAAATACTTTTTAACATTCTATTTTTATTTTTTTTCCATCGTCTGATCTTTATTTTTCTTTTAATTTTACATTTGAGACAGTATGTTGACATTTTTATACTTGTAGGTTCACACAAAAGTTAAACTGAGCTTTAGATAGCTTTACAAAAATTAATTGCAAGCTTTAAATAGATTTTAAAAAATTTACTAGCACGCTTTAGATAGATTTACAAAAATTAACTGCAAAGTCATCATTTGTGTGAGAAGGTTGCTTATCAAATTGTAAAATAAACTTTAAAAGATCAGGATCATTTGACATATGTCTGACAAAAATTATACAATAGTAACCACAGCTAAAGCTCAGCAAGGTGACTTATCTAGATACCCAACTCTTGATCAGCATAGAAATGAGATCAATAATTTGCTAAATATCACAAGCTTAGATAAAAACGAAGTTGTTGTTTTTCAAGAGAAATGAGGATGATTAACTCATTAACCCCTGAGCCAAATAGCTATTCAGTCCCCTACGGAATACTTGCAGAGATCAGTGTTAGTCTTACCAGTGCCTGTATCCCTGAGACTTACAGCACTTGGCTTGCATATTTTTCCAGAGAATTTACTTGTAGTAAATTTATTATTATTTTTTTATATTTGTTTAATTAGGCTGAAATTTGGCACAACATTTCTCAATAAAATTATGTACATAATGGTATAAATTTCATGTTACATGCAGAAATAAAACTCGTGCATTAAGGTGAAAATATGTACTTATCAATTTCTTCCTCTTGCCATAAATAATAAAATAATTATATTTTATGCACACAGAAATTCCACTTGTCATCTCTTTTGTAAACTTAACATCCTGTGAATACCGTTCAAAGATGCAAATATATTCCTTGCTTTTGAATTACCTTTCTTCCTTAGAGTTCTCACTGAAAATTTAAAACCTAATAAAATACTATAAAATTTGAACTCATTCTCATCACATTCGCTGTTATCCTCAATGGCTATTTCGATGTCACAATCAATCTTAACAGATAAAAATCCTGAAAATTCTCCATCTGAGTTTAAAAGTCTGGTCCAACTGGCTGATTTTTGTCAATTTGCATCATTTCCTGATCTAAATATCTTTGCTATTTCTGCTGATATCAAAATCCAATTTTTTTCTATGTATTCAGCAGTGTTCACTCTGTCTATGTAAACTAAAATGGCTTGAAATTAGCCAATGGTTTGCAGCGACTTGACAAGTTGTGCAGGAAATAAGCATGCTAAATACTGCCACTCAAACTCAGCGCCGGGATAAAAGCTAGGTAAACTATGCCTCGATATCAGGAGATAAGGGAGGAAAAGTGCGGTGAGTTATCATGGCGCCAGGGGTTATTGCATTAAAGATAAGTAATGTACAACTGTTAGTTGTACTTGTTCAGATTCCAACTGCAGTTGTTAATAATATCGTTATTTTTACGGATTAGAGTAAGATACAAGATTCCGGTAGATCAGTTAATGATTATATCAAAATAGCTGGTGATTCATTCACAGGCAACATTATATTGAATCAAAACAAGATTATAAGCCTTGGAAAACGAACCACAGATAATCATGCTGCAACAAAATATGTCAATGATCAAGAGTCCATGTATGTATTAGCCAACGGCGGTATAATGCATACATTTCTCAACATGTATCATTAATCTTTGCACTCCAGAAACAGATTTTGAAGCTGCAGTGAAAAAATTTCAATGATGTGAAGATGTCATTAAAAACAATCAATGATGAAATTACTACATTACATACCAGTTATAATAATCACATACAACTGTTTATGAACTTTCGCAGCAACATTAACTACTATCAAATTTTTTGGAATCCACCAACTGTTGACATAAATCTAGCTGATATGAACACCAAACTAAACAATATTGTCAATGGGATCCCTAATATAAGCCATGCTAAATACTGTCACTCAAATATCATTGAAAAAACGAATCTAATTAAAATTCCTCACAAGCAGATTATCAATGTAGTATACACATTAGCATCAAAATCAGCTTGATTGACACTGCAAAATAACACTATCAAACATACCACTAAGGTTACCAGTGTGTACAGAATGTCCATGTTTAGTGGTGCAAAATTTACTATATTTACCACATATCCATGGTGTCATTCGAGCAATGCTTTCTCTTGAGTTGTATCTATTCTATAGTGTTAAAGAAGCCAAAGAAACATTTCTGATGGAAGCATTTGCTAAAAAATTGACTGCAGTGTTTTACTGGTGGTGCCTGGAATTTGTTGCCAAAACACCACAATTAATTCATCAAACCAATATTATATAATGTAAAAAAATATAGTTGATTTTAATCTCTGATAAAATTCCAAAACAAGAAGTGGATGCGTTAATGCATTATTACAAATATTATCATAAAAAAACTTTGGTGCATCAAAAAATGTTACAAATACTATGACAATATACCCCGGATAATGTTATATTTACTATTGTTGATTACTGGATTTGGTATAATTTCAAGTGGAGCATCATTAAATCCATTTTTGTTAATAATATCTGGTGTTGGTGTTTCTCTTACAACGTGTAACAAAAATTGAACCTCGACTCGCAACTAAAAAATATTAGCAAAATGGATAGTATCACCTATAAAAAAATTACTTGATCATGTATGATCTTACTTATGGGGTATAAAATATGATATGGATGATTTAATACTTGAGTTCATATTATTGACAATATGTTAACAGATATTCTACCAATGAGAGTCAGTAGGTATGATAAAGATTATCAAAAAATATGGTTAGAACAGTAGATCATTGTCACTTACCTGTTTGTATATAAAATCCGCTTGGTGACTAAATGACATGAAATTTTAAAATCTTGGAATAAGAAATGTATAAGCTCTACAGAAACAGATGTTTTATCAATTTCATGTAAGGCTTTGTCGATGTAGAGTATTGATTGGTTTCCAGACTGCATACATAAGGCAACATCAGTTACAAACAAAATCCGTCCCCACGGTAGAGTTTAGTCATTTGGGTGGTTGGTGGGGCCCCAAGATGGTAATTAATATTTGTTTGGAGGGTCTCCAAGTTGGTGATTTGTATTTGTTTGGAGGGTGGGTAAAATCCTTAGGCTTTATTTTGGCTAGAACCAACACTTTGATTTTGGGAAAATCGTTTTTGGGTGAGGTTTTTACGGTCACCGAGAGGGTAATTTATACTTGTTTGGAGGGTGGGGAGAGGTCTCAGAGGCCAGAACCAACACTTTACCTTACTACTACCTTGTCTCTTGGAGACTGAATTTCAGCTGATTTGGTAAATTTGAAGGTATTATCATGTAAACTAATTCAGTGTTGCATAGTTTACCGTTTGCATTGTTTGTTTCTGTTAAACTGTCTAGGTTGAACAACTTATATTTCAGTACCAGGTTTCTGTTAGAATACTTTTGAATATTCTTTTACTTGTTTCAGTTGTATGGAATTATTATGATTAGCCTTTAACATAGTTTCAGCATACCCCTGTGGGATTTGTATAGATTACCATGCAGTGAACTAGTCTGTTATATCTTTATGAAAGAATATCATTTTTGCTGTGAAAGACTGCCTTTTTATGTATATTTTGAATGATAGAAGCACATCATTTAATTTAAATACTAAATCAGTGTTTCACTTTACCCTCATTTGTTCTTTAGAGACCCCAAAATGAAACATTTTGGGGTCTCTAAAATTGTTCATTTCATGTACTCTTATATACAAGTAAGACACTGTGTCTCTCTGCCTCTGAATTAAGTCACTGTAAATATCCGCATATTTTCCTCACCACTCAGCAGCTAGTCGAGTCTTTGAACTTGCCACCAAACTATTGGGTCATGTTCTACTGATGTACTCTTACAATAACAACATATACATATGGGGGTATTTTAGCCACTGAATTTCCTCAGTGTAAATATCATCATTTTGAATACATTTTGAATACAGCTGTTTTTAATAAAAGACATTTCATTCTTCTTTTTGAGCATTTTTATTATGGGTCTGAATAAACTTGATTGTTGCTGTCAGGACGGTGTTGGTGTTTTCACCTTACATATACATGTACCTTCATGTAAAAGTTGTCTTCTTATCTTTTTCAACTGACTCATTCCTGTCTTGTGAAGAGATTTGCGTAGCTAATGTATACATTTCAGTAGAGTCTGATTGTTCCATAAAATTTGGACTTGACCTGTAAAGATCCTGTTGAATATATTTGCTGTGTTTAATTTCTTATTTATTACTGATTGTAAATTACTCAAACATAAAACTCATGTCTTGGTTATTTCTTCATGTTCACTGGTTCTCTAATTTGCTATTATGATGTGGAATAGAATGAGAACTTGTGACATTCCTAGTGACGAGTACAAGTACTTCATAAAATGTATTAAAGTATTTATGGAGTATTTTTGACACTCCATAGGACTTTTAAGCCTTACCTTGTTCATTTTTGATAAAAAGAGAGAAAAATGGCAATGTTTCACTAGATTTCTTTATTTAAAGCCTGGGTTATTTATCAAAATCAAGTTACTGTGTAGCTCACTTTTATGTAGTAGCAATTCTTCAAAATTACAATTGTAGTGGTGACATTTGTGACTAGTAATTCAGATTTGGTAAATTATATTTTGTAACTTTAGCCTCTGTTTATATACCTTGTACAGAATTTTAAAATCTTTACAAGTTACATTTTGCCTTTTAGTATTTCCTGTTTATCTTCATTTGGATGGGTTTGTCATTGTAAAGTTTTATCAAATCTGTATATGCTTATTTTTAGAAGATTTTACTGGCAACATATAGACATTAATACATTGATCTGTTGTTAAATCCTTATAGATAACATATATTTTCAACTGTGAAACTGCTACATTGTTCAGATGTGACAAGCTTGGCTTGCACAATACAAATACCAGGTCTAATTTATGACCTGTTCAGTCCACCTCAGTGGATAGATAATATAAATCTAGAAAAATGCAGACATGGGCAAATGTGGAAAATTTGGTCAGTAATAAAAATGATTGTCACTTGAAATCCCATAAAAAAAGATGTCTAAGGTTTTTAACATTGGAAGAAAAGAAGGTAAAGGACATTTCTCATTGAATTTGAGGCTAAACAATCTGTAAGAGAAGGGGATGGCATTGAAAACTCAAAATAGTACATTTGAATGGCTAGAGGTTGAAGTAGATGATGAGTGTTATTAGTTGACTTGGTCTGAGTTGGATATACTATTACAAACGACATTTAGCTTTTTTAGAATTGTTTTTACTCAGGCTGTTAATGTTGGTCATTTGATATTAGTTTCCTATGGAACTGATTGCTGCAGTACTCATAATGCCAAAGATGTTCAAATTGTAGGGGTTTGTTGAAGTTTTAAATAAGCAATTAAATTTTTAAGTAGGTTGCCCAATGGCTACTAAAGTTTGAATGGTTCTTAACATAATCTACCTTTGGACAGTCTCACTGCATCTCAACTATTATACTGTCCAACACTTTATACATACACATACATTAAGTTAATCTTTGTTAAGATTTTACATTAGCTTATTTGCATCATGTATACATTCAGTCATTCCAGAAATGGAAATGGGGCAAAAGAAGGTTTTGTCATATTTTATTAGGGTTTACAAATACCCTTACACATTTATTGTTTATTCAAGAAAATTTAAACACATCATTATCAGCCTTAAGTTGTGAGCCTTCTATACGGATTTGAAATCCTTGTGCTTGAGTAAAGATTTTTTATCTATGATTTATTTTGAGTGTTTGTCATCATTTTCTTCTGCTTTGTGTGTTATTTGGGAAATAAATGCAGAAGATTTTATTTTCTAGCAATGATAATTGACCATATATCTTCAGTTGGTGCCAAGGTAATTAAAATATGTAAGATATTTCATTCACCCAATGAAATTGATCCGTCTTATGTTTCCTTTACTTCTTTGACAGTTGATATCTACTATATTGGAGTAAACCAGCAACGGGGTGTGCTCAAATCTATCAGTTTAAAATAATCCAATGTGATCTTTTACCTGTAGGCAACTTCTTTTGTGCTAAAGATTCAAACGTATTGGCAGTGGCATAGCCGAAAATAAGTAGAGTATGAAAATTGTTAACAGCACGTATCATTAAGACTTTTTGGCATGCATATCTGATGTGCCCAGTGTTGTATCTTTTTATGTGATTGTTTTTACAACAGTGATTTTGTTGTCTTACCTCTGATGAATGTTACCGAAGGCTAGATATAGCAGTGATCAGACATATCAGTAATTAGATATAACAGTGATCAGACAACAGTGATCGGACATAGTAGTGATCAGACATAACAGTGATCAAACATAGTAGTGATCAGATATAACAGTGATCAGACATAACAGTGATCAGATATAACAGTGATCAGACAACAGTGATCAGACATTAGTGATCAGACATAGTAGTAATCAGACATAACAGTGATCAGACATAGTAGTGATCAGACATAACAGTGATCAGACATAATAGTGATCAGATATAACAGTGATTAGACATAGTAGTGATTGGATATAACAGTGATCAGACAACAGTGATCAGACATAGTAGTGATCAGACATAACAGTGATCAGACATAGTAGTGATCAGACATAACAGTGATCAGACATAGTAGTGATTGGATATAAGTGATCAGACATAACAGTGATCACTGCATCCATTGATCTGTCATCGATCTGTCCATCATAATCATTTTGGTCAAAGTTTTTTTGAAGGGCCATATCTCCTGTTTGTGTTAGTATTTTTTTGTTGATATTGCCCACAAATGTACAATGGGGAAGGAACATCATAGAAATAGAATGCCATGGAGGTCACAGTAAAAGACCATATAGCAGTTGTTTTTAGTTTAGTTAGGATGTAATTGGTTCAACTTGTTCAATCGCAGTATTATCAACAATGCTGTGGATAAACTATCATAGAATAAGTTTTGCATGGATATAGATATTCTTTACTGAAGTGGAGGTATAACATCCAGGTAGCATGGTTCAGTTAAAGTTTCATTTTAAAATGAAATTAAATTCTCATATTCATAATGACTAGACTGAACCAGATTTAGCACTGCATACCTAGCATCCTTAGAGATAAGATCTCAAGTCAAGGTCATAGGATGAACTGTTATTTAACATTTTTAGGTAACTATATTTTGTTGCACATTTTCCAAGAGAATCTGTCTTGTGTCCATGTTTGTATTGTGATTTTATTTGGTGTGTGTGTGTATATATATATATATATATATATATATATATATATATATATATATATATATATATATATATATATAGTTTGATACAAACAATACTATCATACAGGTTAGAGAAATTAAATTCGTACTCTACCAAGTTTCAAACCCAGGTCTGCGAGTAATCGGCACCCATCGCCTTGCCGATTACTCGCGGACCTGGGTTCGAAACTCAGTAGAGTACAAATTTAATTTCTATAACCTGTATGATAGTATTGTTTGTATTAAACTATTATTTCTGCCCTCTATTATCAAGATTCTACTACAGAATCCAGGGATAGCACTGTCTGTTCTGTCTGGTGTATATATATATATATATATATATATATATATATATATATATATATATATATATATATATAACAAAAATAAAATGGCTCTGGTAATGGAATATTTACAAGATCAGAGGTCAAGTAATTAAGTTGTTTGATAGCGAGTTTTAAGGCTACATTAACATTACTGCTTTACGTTGCGGACAATACTACATTTACAATTTTTATTTTTAGTCTAACAGAAGAGAGAGGTTTTCTTACGGATGGATGGGGGAACTACTCACAGGATACCAAATGCATGTGGCTTATTGATAGTGGTGAAAGAAAGAGCCCAATAAGACTACGGACAAATGAATTTGCCACTGAATGTGGATGGGATCACCTCTATATATTTGATGGGGACTCGGTTTTTGCACCTATTCTATCAGCTTACAGGTATATTCATTATTACATGACATTAAGTTTTATTTATTTACTCTTTTAATTATTTACTCTTTCGTAGTTCAGATAGTAAACTGAATGAAAGTACTTTTCTCTCCAGCCATAATATGGAAAAGGTGGCAAAAATAGAGACATTTGGATGTAGAGATTTCAAAACGTATAATCATAATAGCAACATTAAACTTCTCATTATCTTCACCACTTTGATTATTCAGCCTCACCACTTTTGTAGTATGACATAGTTTTTGTGTGAGATGGCACTCTCAAAAATTGGTAAAAGTCAAAAGCAGAAGTCCTCTTTTCATATGTTTGTGGGATGAAATGTTGGAAAACTTGACAAGTTTAACTAGTGATGGATGTAGATACATCTTTGGATGCATGACTTTTCTTTTTGTAGAAATGTTCATGATTATTTATTTTAAGGTTTTTCAAAGATCATTTTTGGCAGGAATTATATGGATAGAATATTATATTAGGCATTTGGGAATACTGTTATTGTTTTTAATATTCATGTTATCAAGTCAAATAAGGTTTCATTTTAAAATGTCAGATAAGAGACAGTCTGATGGTATTATTACGTCAACCACTTTCCTTCTGATCTTGATGATGGCGATGGCACAACCATGCATATAATAACAAATAATTATTTTTTGTTACTTTTTTCAAATACTAAGAGCATTAATCCTGAAACTTAATTCCCAACAAGATTTGTAATATTTTCATTATAACACATCAGGATGGGTTAGGGGGTTTTTCCTACCTGTCCAGGCAGCAGTCAGATCTGTGACTGCACTGTTGGAAGTAATTAGCAAATTTATATGAAAAATTGAGGAACTAAATCATTATTTAACATGCATTTATGATACCCAGCAAGGGTTATGTTAATTAGATGTATCAAATAAGGTTAATATTCTTTGCAATTTTTAGTGGTCTTGTGTTGTCAGAGCTAAATGACAAGAATAACATTACAGAGGTTGTTGCAAAGTCCGGAAAAGCCTATGTGTATTTCTACAGTGATGCTGCATACAATATGTCTGGATTTAATATAACATACAGGTAAGTGTAAAGAATGTCTAATTAAATTATTTGGAAAAGAAAGTTGAGCATGCTTGTCACATTCCCATAATTTTTATAAAAGTATATGAAGACTACTAGACATGTGAACTATGTTAATATCACTTTTTTTATTTATTAGAGGCAATTCTTGCATCATGCACTCTGCTTGTTTTCCAGAATTATGCCCCATTTTGAGGTTTGTGTGTGTGTGCATGCATGTGTTTGTGTGTGTATGTGTGTGTGTAATATACTTTAATTTTTTACTTGTGCTGTATTGTGCAAATGGTTCTATGATTTTGGATGAATTGCCATGAAATGATGCATACATTTTTGACATTAAATCTATATATAAAGTAAAACCTGTTATGAGAGACCACCCCTTTTGCCAGCAGAAAATGGTCTCTCAAGACAGGCTGTGTCTCATAACAGGTTTGTACACAAAGACCAGTTTCCAAGGTCCAATTTCAGGACAGTTTATAGGAAAATAAACACAATTACAGTACATATATTCTGTTCTTTATTAATAGTTCTTGCTAAAGTATTTCATGCATTCATCGGAAAACAAAACTATATAGCATAAAAAATATACTTCTATCATTAAATATGAAATTACATTTACATTTGAGGATCATGTATACATGTATTAGCATATGAAATGGTTTCTGATCGACTCATAAGTTATAGCTTTTATTTTATCACCTTGTTCAGTTTTGTGTTATATTGATGCAGTCGATATATTTTAATTGCCAATCATATGTTTTCATTATCATACATTTGCACTCCCCGTTGATCGGGAAACTTTTAATTATTTACCATCATTACCATTTTTATCGCTTTACCTTTAACTGTTTGGTCTCCAATTGCTGGTCAATAAAATTATTTTGCCAGTTTTAAATGAAAAAGGATATAACATTATGCTTGGCGCTAAATAGCCTCATAGTGCTGGTGTGCCGTAAAAATATCAATCAATCAATCAATCTGATTGACTCCTTTTCCTTTATAACACTCTAAATTTGTTTTACTGATGTTTAGGCTGCAATTTTTTGAATGGTCTGCTTTCTTTCAGTTACATCAATTATTTTCTCCTGCATTAAAATTTGTCTCCTTTAGTTGGAGATTCGTCCATTATTATTAAGGTACTGGGTTTTAACATTATTAGTTCTCAGTTGTAACATCAACTATAAAGGCAGTTTTGACTAGGCCTTGGGGAAAAAATTACAAATCTATACATGTGCATTGCATATCTGACAATCAAATAAAAAGAAACATTTACCTCATCCAGAAATAGAATCATTTACTTCGTGACAAAAGTCATGACTTAATTCAAAGAAGTCATTCAGGGATTATATATATAAACAAAGTGTTTAACCAAGTTGCACCAACTTGAATAGACAACAGCTTGTTGATTGGGATGTAATCACTGTAACATTGGAGGGGAAAAAAAACATCACGGGTCTTTACCACTATGAATCGAATCCTGCAAACAACTCTCTCTTGCTTGTTTAATAGACACAGACCTTATTCACCCCCAAGCAATATGGATTAACTCTAAAGACAATATTTGTGACCACTATGTCAATTTTGGCACTACAAAGGCAATTTGCAACATGTACATTAGCATGGTTTACAGACTGTAGCATCTATCACCGGTAGTCAGAATCTTTTTTTTTTCTTTTTATGTTTGTTTACTATCAGAACTAATCTTAGGAGTCATTGTTACAAATGATTACATATAGGTCAGTGATGTCTGTGTTTTTGTAATAAGGTATTTCTAGGGATGCTGGGTCCTTTTCACTTATGGCTGTTAAGGTGACGTTCTACAGTTTTGTATTTAGCATAGGGTTAGAATTTTAAAGAAAGAGTTTTCCCGGGTTTCCTCACTAGTTATACTGGCTATTTAAAAGAGACTTTGTATATCTTAGGTATTGTTCAAAGAACCTTTAATTCCCTTTATTTTGATATATGATTGATGGGTGTAATATGGGTTAGAGAGTATACAGCTTGGCCTTACTCCAGATGTGCACCTTTCGAAAATGTGCTAACTCTACTTGCTCATTTTCACTTTTTGAACTTCAGAGGTAAATTGTAAAAAATAGAGCCTATAACTTTTTTTACATTGTATGTATTTGGTAATTCATTCATTGCACTTTTAGAAGCTGGTATTGTCTAATTTGGCAAAATTCATTTTCCATATTTTAAAAGCTGCCAAGAATAGTGTACTTTAGACAAATTCAGGTTGATTTTTGGATCACAAGGGAACAGTCATTTTAGTTAGCAGTGTCCTAAGATCATTTAAAATTTCCAAAAGTACAATATCCAAAGAAATTTCAGCCACATTACATGAAAGTAGTATATAGGTATGCCAACATTCTCTCCACTATGCATGTTTATAATGCAAACAACTTGACCTTACATACATCACTCTCTCAAAAGTACATAATAACTGGTGAGCGCCACCTAACAATGATAATACCGTGAACAAGGCTAAGTGCAGGAATAATCAACATTTACTTTAGTCTGGTTTACATTAGAAACTATAAAACACAATACGCATACCTACAGAATTTCAGATATTGGTAGCCAGGTTTTTTTTTTTTGTTTAGAATGGTATAGAGGTCATCATTACAGGGATATAATAAAGGTTGGTATAGTTTATCCCTGTTTTGGCAGTGCATTCATTCATAGCGGTATCAAAATGCATATTTTACCAATAAATCACAGTTTCTGTTTGCATTCAGCAGGTGGTCACTCACAACATAGCATTTATAAAAATTACTCCATGCATTATGATTGTGGTAGGAAGTGACTCATAGCAAAGGTCGCACATAACAGATTTTGCTGTTCAATGATGATTCTGTTTTCAACTAGTCGTTTAGCTTTTGATGAATTGCATGGATACTTGCCCTTAGCTGCAAAACTTCATAATTTTGGCATGAATTTCATGACTTTTTCAGCTATTTATGGATTCACGCTGCATTCAAACCATCATGAATTCCCCAATTCTCAATTATTTTAAATCTTTAATAAAATAACCGATTTCCTGTTAAGTGCTAGTCATGATATTGGCATTAGCCAAAACTGTACGGTATTGCTGGTTGAGATATTGGTAGAACTATAGCCGATTGATATAGCTGGACTGGTAGCAAGCATTTTAGCATATTTAATCTATATGTATAAGAGTAGTTTTATTACCAGACTCAAAAATTGCTTCACGAATTCATGTCAGAATTTGCTAATTTTTATCCCTATGTTCACTAATTGCGAGCCTGGAGCGTTGGCAGCAATGCTTGCCAGATGTTTCCAATTTACTAATCATTTAATATAAAAACAATAATATAGCACAATTTTCTCCAAAAATAATATCTAGAGCCATTTTCTGATTATATTAACCACTAAATATACAGTAGCTTAAGAGATAAATTCCATATATTTAAAAAACAATAACCGGTTCTAAAAGTTTGTGAAACAATCAGTAATGATGTCAGTGATAAAATGGTGAGGGAAGTGCATTTCATCCTGGAACAAATATACATGGATTAATCTGTCTTATTTTTTATCTTTCATTCCATCCTTTCTGGAGTCTTGTTTGATATAAAATTAGAAACCAGTGACTGGTCACACACAGTCTTAACAATAAATGTAACAATACTGATAACCCAGGTCATGCTGTACATGTTGAACAAGTGTTTTGCAAACTGGAGGATATGACAGCTATTTTGGCATGGAGTGTCGAGTAGTCTTCAGCAGGTGTTGTAGACCACTCACTCTTAGCTGAGCCATCTGTCTGCTCTACTGGCTTGAACCTTCCATGTCATCTGTGGACCATGCTGAACCACTTTTGGACAGGACAGGGCTGTTGCAGTCAACCTTGTCCACTCCAGCCAGGCCACTGACTCTTCCTATTTCTCAGGAGCTCTGCAGACCATGTCACACATTGTGAACAATTGTCCACTGAAAAAGTTTGTCAGTGGACTGCAGGCTCTGCACCTTGCTGATGACGATGCATTTAATTGGCTGAGCATGCAATGCACATGATAAATAAATAAGTTTGACTATTATATACATTACATAGAATGCACAATTTAGGATACATACTTTTTGGTGATATGCATGATAGGTCTATAAACCATGAATCTAGGTATTACAACAGATAACTATTGGCTATTTAATGATTAATTTCCAATCTTAAATGCAAATCTGGATAAAGAATCAAATACATATTTAAGGAGCAGAGACGGTCATATTTTGTCAGTATAAGTTTCATCTAGATGTTTAACTTGACTGGTACCATACCTACCTTTTTCAACAGAAAGCATCTTTCTGACCCAAATTCTCAGCCAACAATGCTTGCATTTAACTATTAAACAGGTGATAGAAGGCACGACTCACCACATGTTAAAGAGTTATTCCTTTGTCAGGTGATAAAATGCATGACTTGCATTGAAATGCTTGAAAGATATTTTACATCAGGTAAACAAGTTATGTTGTTACATTCTAATGATTTGTTTTCTTTGGCTGGTGATGCCCCATTATACATCCATTTTAAGTGTTGTTTATATGTTAATAGATACTTAAATATTCTTCCAGCATTATTGTTATTTTGTAATTGTGCCTGGGTGGGTGGGTGGGTGGTGATTTGAGTGATGGGGGACATGAGAATTTGTATCTTTTAAAGACTTTTCATGTTATTATTTGCTGTGACATTACTTTTAGTTTGTAATATATTAGTATAAAAATTTTATTTGTTCCTTATACAGTGAAACCCATCTTGAAAGACCACACCTTCTGCCAAAACCTAATGGTCTCTCATGACAGGTGGTTCTCATAACAGGTAATAACGTCAATAAATGTGTACATGGAGAACCTGGTCTCAGGTGGTCTGTCATAGCAGTGGTCTCTCAAGACAGGTTTTATTATATCACGTTTTCGGTACCAATTTTATATAATGCCTTCCAAAGGTTCTCTATATGCACACACACACACACACACACACACACACACACACACACACACACACACACACACACACACACACACATGCAGTTGGAGAAATGAACTTAAAATATTGATTCATGTTATTGGTCTTTTTATATTCTGTTTAACTTTTTTACTTCTTAATTTCAGTATTGGTGGTTGCCCATCTAGCTGTTCAGGACATGGCACATGTCAAAATTCCACTTGTTCTTGTTCTTCTGGTTGGATAGGGTATAATTGTGAAATGGAATCATGCCCCAAGAACTGTAGCAATCATGGAGTTTGCAGTCCTGAGGGGATATGCAAATGTAGTGCTGGATTTAAAGGTTGGTTCAAAATTACTGTAAAAGTGTTGAATGCTATAAAATTTTAACTAATTTTTGTAAGAAGTAGTGTAATGCTATGTTGTAATTTGGTAAAAGCTGGAATGTACTTGATCTATCTATTATTACTTTTATTACACTTTTATTACATAACTAGGAGTGAAAATTATTGGCAAAATATTGGCAAAATATTTTTCATGTTTCTTCAGTCCAATATTTTTCACACGTTCAAGGATGATTCCAGTTTCATAATTTTGGGGCCCCCCATCCCTTAAATTGGGAATTTTTTACAAGAACAAAATGAGTAATTTGAGAAATTTTTAAAACACATACTTCTGTATTTTCAGATATTTCTTTATAGCAGATTAAAAATTGGGGTTTTTGTATAGTGTTAACCAAACTTGTTTATAAGTTCTTGTTTTGAAAAGTTGCCTTTTCTGTAATAGTAGTTGTATTACTTGTTGTTGTTGTTGTGTTCATTGGTATTAAAAACTTTTTAAGTCCTTAATATGAGACAGTATCTACAGCAAGCAAATTTATCTGTTTATTCATGTAACATAATGCGAATTTAAGTACTGTTATAATTTTGTTTGTTATTTAGTAAGTGTTAATTGAATTAGGTGCTCTTCAATCCCATGACACTGTTAATTGACAGCAAATTAAAGTCAGTTCTGTTCTGAAAGTTAAGAATCTTTTGTTTTATAATTGCCAAGCAGATGCAGATTAGAAAACTAGAATGCTGAACACTATTAAAAAAGTATATTCCCTTTTTCATATTGAAAAGCTTAAAATAGAATGTAATAAAAACATGATTCATTTCATTAGATGCAGTCATCAAAAAGTCTTTCAGTAAGGAAAAAGTTAGCACTGCAGTTTCTGTCCAGTATATGAAAGGAGTAATGGAAATATGCATGAAAATCCAATATGCATGAAAAGAAAAATATTGTCTATTCATTAGATGTTACATCAAAGCCTGTTTGTTTGCCAATTAGTGAGTTGTAATAAATTTATATAGCTAAATATTTTGTTGTCTTA
Organism: Potamilus streckersoni; assembly: GCA_016746295.1. Taxonomy (NCBI): domain Eukaryota; kingdom Metazoa; phylum Mollusca; class Bivalvia; order Unionida; family Unionidae; genus Potamilus; species Potamilus streckersoni. The sequence goes on along the minus strand of JAEAOA010002345.1, from coordinate 9,711,403 downwards.
AAATATTTTATAAAGGAACCTAACAATAAGGGTAAAAATGTTGGTAATTAAATTACAGAGCATTTTTTAAAATATACATGTATCATTTAAATGGATGATACATAAACACTAAAGTCTTTTTGTGATAATTGAAAATTTTGCTTTAATGGTTTAATTGGAAAAAGCAATTTTTTTTACCTTTATCGATAAACACACATAAATTATAAATTTGTAACAGACTGTTCTTAAAATTCCTTCTAGGTGTGGACTGTAGTGTACCTCTTGGTAATGAAGCTTGGGTTAAAATTCCGGCCAAATATCCACCTCCAGGGAGAGCTTCATCCGCTTCTGTTGTCATAGATGATTGCCTCTGGATAGCTGGGGGATATTTCTTTGAGAAAGTGGATGAAATTAACAGTTTCCTTGTGAGGTAATTTAAACATTGAAATTAATAATATACTTAATATTCATATGTCTTATGTTCTCTGTAAAGATTTGTTTGTTTCTAGAAATGAATAGATATTTTGGTTTGATATTCTTGAGATAACTACATCATGGGTTTGACTTTTAGATTATCATGGCTTAAGTGGTCTTAAGTGCTGTTCGTTACGGATCACTGCCATCTCACCTCTGTCAGCTTGGGTTTGAGTCTAGGATTCGGCTAATGTAGATATGTGAGAAAGCTTGCCAGTAGCTTCTCGTGGGTCGTTTTTTTTTCCGGTGATTTCCCGGTTTCTTCCTCCACCATTAATACTGGCCGACATGAATAGCCTATTGTGTGCTGGAAAATGGCGTTAAGTCCAACAACAACCTGAATAATTTGCACACAGCAGATCCAAAAACATAGACAACATTATAAGCACATGAGTTACCTACTAGCCTCTGAACAATTAAGGCAGGGATGTCATTCTAGCTGAACATTAAAAATAAGGAAGGGGGGTTTGAGTTAAATAATTCATTATCCATTTCATTATCATATAGGAATACTTAACAATAAAATACACTTTCTAATGAAATTGTTTCCTTTTCTGTATACATTACCTTTATTTTAGAGATAACCAACTTCAGAAAGATTGTTAAAAACATTACTCCAAGAGGTCTCAGCATATGTACTTTCAAAAACATTTTGTCTTACATCACTGCCTTTTGCATGTGAATGAGGATTGAGGATATACTTGAGTGTTATTGCTGATTTATAAACATATTAAGATTTCCTGTTTTCAAATTAGGAGTCATTTAATTTTTGAATCAACAACTGTGGACATATTAATGTTCTGTTTAATAGTAAAATATTGATGCTGTGATTTTGTTGCAAATAGCAGTAAAGTCTCTACTTATCCATGATCTATAAGTACCAATTCTTAAGCTAAGTTCACCACAAACTTTGGAACTGACTGTTTCATAATAACTTTATTCATGTACTGAGTACTTCACTCACCTGCTTCCCTTGCTCTCAATGGCCATATTTGCAAATTAATTGGATGCTTCAGTTATGTTACTTCAATTTTTTTCTTTCAAGTAAATGTTTTCTTACCTTAATTACTTAAGAAAAGTTTGTTACTGCTTACATTTTATGTGAATGTACACAAAACACAGCAGAACATAAATGGTAAGCAGCTGACATTACCAAAAAAAACCTGCTGCTGTAGCCTGTTATTCATTTTAACTTGCCAACACATCTGAGCATAAAAGATAAAGAAAATTAGCTTTTTATAAGTGAATAATAGATAAATTTCATTGAGTGGGTGAAAATACTAAAGTTTTGCACCTTCTTGATTAAATATATTTTTTGTTCACTTATGCAACCAAATATCTTCAATCTCATTTGTTCTATTTGTTTTCATTTCTTCATTATTTATTATCCAGGTGTAATGTCCTCAGCAATTGCAATGTTATGTGTTGATTCCTGTTGCTGAAACAGCAATGAGCATCTGTATGTAGCATTGAGCATCTGTATGTAGCATTGAGCATCTATATTTAGCATTGAGCATCTTTATGTAGTAATGATCATCTGTATGTAGCATTGAGCATCTGTATATAGTATCAGTTATTTGGTTTATATTCACATATCAAATTGTCAGTTTGAAGAATAAATCAGTGCAGCCATGTTGATGAGTTCATTTTTGGCTGTTTATCAAGTAACTTAAGATGTTTGCATTTACATCCAATGATTGGATAAATGGAACATTTTCTTCAAGGAAGCTGTGCCTATAATTTTATGTTTTACTTGGATTACATCTGTTTAGTCATATTTTTCAACTTTTCTGTGTTTATAATATTCACATACAAAGATGCAGTGTGAAGTAATTTTTTTTGGTATTAATTATCATGGTTACAAATAATATTTTTGTAAGTATAGTAGTCACCCTCTTATACGGCCACCCCTACTGCACTGGGTAAGTGGCTCAATTTTTTTGTGAAAACTATATGTGTAATGTAAGTAGTAAGAAAGCTTCATTTTTTAAAGCATTTAATATCTTCATTTAAAAGCAACATTAATTATTGAAAGGTTCTTGTTGTTATAATAGATGACTTATTTCAGCTGAATATGTATTAATAGTTCTTATTCTTGACGTAAGCATGATATGCGAGCGAGTGTTGTCAAGCACACTGCAAAACCATTCAAAAACATCATTTAAATTTTGGTACATACGCATTTCTCTTTCCATTTGCTCCATTTTCCTACTGCTGCTGAATAAATTCCTTATCGGTTATGATGTTGTTTATTCATATCTTTGCAACATAAAATTGTTTTATTTGAGTCTTTTCTACCTAAAACAAGCCCCCCCCCCGATGTCACAGACTATAATAACTATAATAATCGTCTCCATTTACGTGATGACATATTAATGTTTGGTAATGATTTATTTGGATGTTCCTATATGTATGCGATTTAATTTTGCAGATGAAACATTTATTGAGCGGACAAAATGCCTTCATTAAGGAAGCAACAAGTGTGTTGTCATGTGATTTTTTTTGGTCTTTGTCTGGTACCCTGTTTTGTTCTATTTTTAGCCAATGCTGACCCTGTGATCTTGACAATTATGTCTGGTTATAATTATCAATGTTTCAACTACAAGACTGATAAAACAATTTTTTTCTGCATTTAAACAAGATGCCACCTGTTTTTTAAAAGCAGCGATTGTCGCGTGATTCATTACTCGCAGTCTGATTCCCTATTGTTTTTACATTTATTGACACTAAGTAAGAGAAGATACATACGCTTATTTGACCTGAACAATATGACCTCGCAGCCATTAGGATTTGTAATCTTGACAATTATTGCCAATAGTAATACTACTATTAATAATTGTAATCTTAACAATTATCAGTGGCTAAACCAGACATCTTATGATAACAGTAATGATAATTGGATTACATGTACTTACCTTTTTGTATTGATTAAAATTTGAGTCTTTCTCTGCTTTATGGAATGAATGTGGTTTCTCATGAGGTGTAAATGATATAATATTAACGTGGCACATGTACTTTAGTCAACACTTCTTTCAAAAACGACACCTGACATCAGGAAACAGAAATCGGATTACTTAACACACCCTATGAATAAAATTGGTTCTGGATACCCCTTGGAGGGGTAAATTTTATATTTTTGCACAAATATGCTGGTTGCGTTAGATGGGTGGCCTTTCGTGAGGGGTAATTTTGAACACAAATTCATCGGCTTCTGATTCTGGCCGTAAGAAACGGGCGGCCGCTGATGAGGGTTGGGCATTCTAGAGTATGATTACTGTACTAAAGTTTAGAGCTGGGAGAATGTATCCTCTCGTTTTAAATGTACCATAAAAAATGATGAATTCATATAATTATACATCTTATCATATACAACCACAATTGAAAATCCTACCTTCCACCCTCCAACCATGACTGTTAGCTGTTAGCTTTAGACTGCTTCATTGCTGTGATTGATGTTTTTTGATGCCTTTACTTTCATTTTAATAAAGGGAGTGATATACTCATATTGGTAAAATGCAGTCATCCTAAAAGGGATGAGGTAGGGATGGTGGCAGTTGGGAGGGATAGCAGTAACTAATAAATGTGACTTTACATATAAATTTTTTAGCCATAGAATGCTCAGATCTTTGAAAGAAAAGTTTAAAGTACAAGATTCTTGGGTAAAACAAGGAAGTAAGTACATTTGCTGAATTTGTACATTTATATCATGGTTGCTATATTGGGTGGTTGACAGGTGGATGTTAGTCTACTGGGGTGACAAGTGTAATGTGATTGGGGAAACAGAAATAAAGACAAGTCTTTGATGATATGACTTCATTGCATATTGCTATGTCACTACTTCACATAACTTCCGATCAGCTGATTTTAGTCACATCACGTTATAGTCAAGCTTAGCCATTTTGAGATATCCCCTTATAAATCAAAATGCTCATTACCTGGTAGCATATTTTGTACAACAATACAAGATTTTAAAATTAAATTACCTGCACAAACATTCGAAGATGAGAATCATATATTCGGATCGGTTTATCATGACTGATCATATTGTCTAATATTACATTAAATTAGAAGAATTGAAGCACAGAGTTGTGTTTGCTATTACTATCATGAGGTCATGTTCCATCAGCATGGTAGATTTGGATTGGCTGATCGATTGCAATACCCACCAATCCTTGCTTTATTTACCAGAATACTTACATGTGCCAGATATATATATATAAACAGCATTGTTGTTCAAAGCAGGGGACAGATAGTGGTAGAAAGATAAGGAGGCAAACAGAAAAGGGATAGAAAGAGGGACTAATCTAGATTGAGCCCTAGATTTGAGAGAAAAAGGTTGATTAAAACGGGGATAAAAATGATATAGGTGGTTTTTGGAAATGAAAACTTTCATGTATGAAATTTGGAAGAATAATTTGGAACTTTGACTTTAAACTACAGGTTCTCATTAGCAGACATTTTCTGCGCACGAATTTCAGAACCCAAATTTTGAGTCTGAAATTCAAAACTTTTTATCTCATACAACATGATTTGCTTACATTAGGATTTGAACAATAAAACTTAGTTTTTAGTAAATTATGAACTTGTTTAGATAATCAATATATATCCGCTACAATTCTATCTACTGGTATATTTCTGCACATAAAATTTGACTCTGTAAACTGTAAAAGGTTGTAATTTTTTTTCACAGATGAGAAATTAATGAATAAATTTGTCTTGAACTTTTAATCTTTTTTTATTGTTGTTTTTATCTCTGTTGCTAAAGTCAATTGAACCCTTGTAGCTTCAAGGTCTGAAAGAGAAAGCTAAATTCCTGAGTAATTTTCAAGACCCTTGAGGTTACAGTATATTAATTGCATGTCTTTGTTCTTATTTACAGGTACAATTTCACGACATCAGAATGGAATCTTGAAACGGGCAAGTCACCAGATGAAAATCATCCAAAAGATCTATATGGGCACTCCATGGTTGCATATAATGTAAGAAATACAAACATATCATTTTGAAAATCTGTAATTAACTCACTTGACCATATAATCAGTTTTGTTTATGGTATGGCCCTAGAAGAGGAATGTCTGCTTTTCAATTAGAAGTATAACTCTGTTGCCCGTTTATGTCAACCAACTTCCCTCATTTCCAGTAGAGATCTGCAGTTCCATCTGCACTGGAAATAATCAGAATGGACTCGTTTGCCCAGGTATGGCAGTTAGGTTCAGTTTAGCATTTTCGAAAGGCAGAAGGAGGGGATGGGTTTAAAGTTTCTCCTCCCCTTAAAGAACTTATCTGAGGCTTCTGCATCCACTATCACTAGATGGATTTCAGTCACTACAGAGAGAGCCATTTGTTAACTCTCTAAGAGGGACCTTTCATTTATGAGAATTGAAGAATTTTTAAAACATGTGGATGGTGCATCTGGATTTTCCATTGTAGAAAGGATAAGATAAACAATAGAGACATAAATAAAATTACTTTTACCCTCTCCCTCCTCTAAATTAATTTTTGCTACTAATATTTTTTTACATGTATTGGAGGGCCCCTGAGTGGCCAAGTGGTCTAAAGCGCGGTCCATTACAGATCACTGCCATCTCACCTCTGTCTGCATGGGTTCTAGTCTAGGATTTGGCGAATGTGGATATGTGAGAAAGTTTGCCAGTAGCTTCTCGTGGGTCTGTGGTTCTTTCTGGGGATTTCCCGGTTTCTTCCTCCACCATTAATACTGGCTTCCATGTATAGCCTATCGTGTGCTGAAAAATGGTATTACGCCCCACAACAACAACAATATGTATTAGAACAGAGGACTGACTCTAGCCAGCATTTATATTACAGTTTAGAAACATCTGATTACACACTTAAACAATATCTGGATTAACAGGATCACTGGAGAGTACCACTGGATTACACAAGAGGCTGGTGATTAATAGAAAATAAAAAGAAACTTCATGTGGGTATTATTAGTAACATATAAACTGAAACTTTGTCAACCTTTACTGACAAATTTTTTAATGTGTGTGTATGTGTCTGATTTAGATTTTTAATGTAGCTTTAACAATTTTTCAGTCATATCACCATTATGTCTGGTGTGAGTTTATAGTGATGTCTAGCACTGGAGCATCATGCCGCAGACATGTGGCATGATGTCCCACCCAGTCACATTATCCTGACACCAGGCCAACCAGTCCTAACACTAACCTTGTAATTCTTAGCACCAAGCAAGGCAGCTGTTAGTACCATTTTTTAAAGTCTTTGGTATGTCTCGACAGGGGTTCGAACTCATGACCTCCCGCATCCAAGGCGGATGCTTTAACCACTAGACCACCGGAGTGATTAATATTATTAAAGCCTGACCCTAATGAAAAGGGATGTAACTAGTATCTCTCTTCAGAGACAAACCTTTTTTTTTTGTCCGAGATAGCTTTTAATGCACTTACAAATTGTTTAAATAGTAAAGTCATTTGAATCCTGGCTATATTAAATATTATCGTAATTCTTAAATATATACCTACTGCAAACACAAGATTAAGATATTGTGGCCCACCATAATTGGGGTTGCTTTATGTCACATGACCCAAAAAGCACTTTTGACATGGAATATGTAAACCACACTCCAGCAAGACAGGTGATCATCTGAATCAGTGAACCCGCAAGTACTTTTCTCTCTGATGAGTTATAAAGAATGAAATAGAGTCTTGAGCTTTCTCAGTATGATCATAGTATAATGTATGTTGTTGCTCACAATTCAAATTCAGATGCCGATGAGCTGTCCTTGAAAAGCCAGATTTTATTTTGTATACAATGCTAATATGGTAAATAGTTAAATGAACCAGCCTAATGTTGTATGTCTATTTCAGGGTTCACTTTATATATATGGTGGTGTCAGTAATAGAATAGTTCAGAATGATTTGTGGATATACAGAATTGCAGAGCGGAAATGGGAATATAAAAAGCCGAATCAGAGCATAGCTGTGGCTGGACATACTGCTGTTGTGGTGGGGCATATGATGTACATAATATTTGGTCATAGTCCCAGATATGGCTATATGAACATAATTCAGGAGGTCAACCTCAGTAAGTATTTGATAGTCAGTCCCAGGTTTGACAGCTAGAAGATCAATGCATGATTTACTGGTAATTACCCAAATATCTTAAACTAAAAAAAGTTGTCAAATTAATAAGTAATTACTAATAATCACAAGTATTAGACAAGTGAATATTTTATTTAAGAATTATTTTTTCTAAGAATTGAAGGAATGTTTATATCTTGATAAATCTTGAGGGCTGTTCCATTAAAACATACATGGGACCCAGGGAAGGCACTTTTAAAGTTGGGTACTCACCCATAGATGCAGTTTACAATTTTCTTATGATTTTAATATGAACTATGTGAAATCAAAGTACCCTGGCATATATTTTAAAAAAGCAGTTTGCCTTGGGTACCATGTATTTTTAAATGGAACAGCTGTGATGAAATAAAATGATCCTAAATTCAGAAAATACTGACATTATTTTAATAACAAAAAGCTTCAAACAGTGTCAAAAAGATACTTACCAGGATATCTCGAGATGTCATAAGATTTTACTGTGATATTTGTGTTTTTTTGCAGCTGCCAAATTATATATTTCTGCAGCAGTATATCACTTGAAAGACTAGAGAATTTGATATTGCGAAAGTTGAGACAGGTCACTTACTGATACCAATAAGATTCTCTTCCCAATCCACAAAATAAGTACCAATGAAAATGTCTTGGTTCACACAACCATGAAAATTAATACACATCATAATAAATGAACTAACAGTTTATATTAACTTTCTTTGTTGAGAGATTTTGATTGGTCTAAGTTATTTAATTTTGATGTTGGTGTTTTTTTTTGTTTTTTTTTTGCAAGACTTGCCTCTGTTAAGGTTTAATCTGCACAGAGAATTACAATTAATTGAAAAATGTTCAGCCTCTGTTAAAAAGGAAATCTGGATATTGATGCAAGTTTCCATGGAGCTCTTTTCGGGAACAACACTTGTACTGCTTGTGTTAAGCATGCAACAAATCACTAGTAAAATGTTTCAAGCAGTGTCCCCACATGGTTATTAAATGTTAAGGGGTTCTCTAGACCTTTTGGAATAGATTCTTTAGACCTTTTGGAATATTGGAGTATTCAACTTTGCACAGTAAACGTTCACAAGTTTTTTTGGGAGGGTTGGGGGATTGAAGTTCTGATATATTGACTTTTTAGATTATGTCATTATTTCAGATTCACCAAGCATAGAGTGGAATGTGACAACTGAAACTAATGGTGCTCTGGTCAAGGGGGGCTATGGACACACTAGTGTATACAGTGAACAGACAGGAGAAATCTATGTGTATGGGGGATACCATTCAGGCAGCACCACCATCTACTACCTCACAGACAAACTGTACTCCTACCACCCCTTGCATAGAACATGGTATGTTTTAATGACCTTTCTGCAGTGCTTTGAGCATATTATGTTCATACATTACACATACACACACACACATACACACACACACACTATTCAAAATTGTATTTAAAGGATTGTGTTCAAGGATTTATAAGAATATATATAGGATATTATTTCTATATATCACTGCCTGTCCTCATTTACTTGTTTTGCCTTTTTTATTTTTTGAAAGATTGAGAAGTGGAAAGATTTGTCATTATACTTACCTGTAATCTTCTGGCAGTTGTGCAATTAATATATTTAATTTTGAATACATCAGACCCCTAATTAGATAGTGGTGTCTCACACAGAACAAAAAGTGGTGTCTCACACAGAACAAAATGCAGAGATGTGGCATCCTGCTGAAGATGCATAGGTGATTTTTGCATACATGCTGAAAGGTGAACCACAAGCAAACTACATACATACATACATACATACATACATACATACATACATACATACATACATACATACATACATACATACATACATACATACATACATACATACATACATACATACATACATACATACATACATACATACATACATACATACATACATACATACATACACACACACAGATATATATATATATATATATATATATATATATATATATATATATATATATATATATATATATATATATATATAGTACATGTTACATGTAGTGCATGCAATTTTTTATTTCCAGGAAAGTTTTACAAGCAAGTGACTCTCCAAGATATCTTCACTCAGCTGTCATTATTGGGAATTTGATGTTGACTTTTGGTGGAAATACTCATAATGACACATCTATTAGCCTTGGAGCAAAATGCTACTCCCCTGACTTCATGGTCTATGACATTAGTAAGTAATTTTCGTTGAATACCATTTTGAATTTTTCGTTGGTTTGAATATTTAGATTCCAAGACGAATTCATACAGCTATGTCTTTGTTTTGCCACTTTGTTTTATTGCATTAGTTGACAGAATATATAAAAATTGGAATGGTCATTGTTCAGGGTCAGCACTATCTTTGTAAATGATTGAATTCTGGTGGTTACCTTGAAAAAATAGTGAAATTTGGGTCAACTTTGAAAAATGCTGGAAAATACTCAGCAGTTCCGGAAATGTATTTGACAAGACAATAATTGAAGAAAAAAAAGCAAGTAAATGAAAGATCCATTTAAATAAAAATTAGAAACCTGTTCTTCCTAGAATTTTACTTCCATATTAGGTTGTTTAAGTATTCAGTATGATGGCCATTAGGGTTGCTGACATGCTAATTAGTATGGAGTCTCCCTTGGGATTGTAGCCATCTTGTGATGTAAAATGAATTTATGTTGTTTTCATTGGGCATTTAAGGTTGATATGTAAAAGGCAGTCAAGTAATGGTAAGCATTATTCCAAACAAAGAGTCCTGCAGGCACAGTTAACATAATATATGTAGGTAAGGCCAAGTGAAGCACATTTAACACTGTATATATGTAGGTAAGACCAAGTGAAGCACATTTAACACTGTATATATGTAGGTAAGACCAAGTGAAGCACATTTAAGACTGTATATATGTAGGTAAGGCCAAGTGAAGCACATTTAACACTGTATATATGTAGGTAAGATCAAGTGAAGCACATTTAACACTGTATATATGTAGGTAAGGCCAAGTGAAGCACATTTAACACTGTATATATGTAGGTAAGAACTGTATATATGTAGGTAAGGCCAAGTGAAGCACATTTAACACTGTATATATGTAGGTAAGAACTGTATATCTGTAGGTAAGGCCAAGTGATCATTTAAATGACTTACTTTTGCTGGTAGCTAAGGTTGCTTTAACTTTGTTGAGTGTTTTATTGATGGTGGGAACATGACCATCAATTTATGCATTAGTTTAAAGTCTTGAAATTTATAAGTTTCTAGAAGTAATGCAAAATGAGTAAAAAATTGATTACAGAATGCAGTAATATTATTCATACACGCCAATCATTACGCTTTTTTTTTCATTAAATTTCACCTTGGGCATAAATGTACTTGGATTAAGCTTTTTCGGTATATCCCCCTTCCCAAAAAAGTAATATTTTGTTTTCTCATTTTTATTAACATCCCATTAATCACACAAAACATAGTCTATGAAAGACGGTTTCTGAGTAACTATGACATAAATGTACACTTGTCTGTAGACTAGCGGTGACATTCCTTAGTGTTATGTTCTATTTATAGCAGCTGCCCTATTTTCAAGAAGACCTCTGTTTCTATTTATAGCAGCTGTCTGGCTTAGGACATAACAAACTGGTTTTCTAATTGGTAGATTTAGAGGTTGAGAAAGTTCAGCTATGGTTGGTCACACAGTTTTCTGAATATTTTAATGCATAAAATAAAATTTTTTTAATGAAAAATAATTATACAGCCATAAAGATCAGATTTTACTCTTAAATGTTTCAGTAGATAAAAGATATGCACAGAATAGGAAAAATGGTTAAATTTATATTCAGTCATGGCATATATTAAACTGCTTCAAATTTTATAGGCAGGTCTATTCACACAGAATCTTTGATATAGTAGGTACTCTGTTAATTAGCTTTCACAAATGTATATTGATAGCCTACATAGTAACAGAAACTATGGGTAAAGAGTTATACTTAAAAATTCAAGGAGTCTGAAATTTGCAAATGAAACTGATAAATCCAAAACTGATATAGATGAGATGACTGCACCTTTACACCCATGTCTGCTAAAATTCAGTATCTTCACTTATGCCTTGTTTAACAAAAATATTCCAGATTTGTTGTTTAAGAATTAAATGCCTAATTCTGAAATTCAGTAAATCAACATTCTTCCCAAGTTTATATGTATTCATTTTTATTGCTTGAAAATTAAAAGTTCTGTCTTTGAAAAGTGCTTGAAGTTTTTGATGAAACAGAAAACATGTAGTTATATTATAGCACTTGCTTCATTCCGGAAAGGTTTGACTTGTTGGGAAAGAGATCATGAGATTTTTGTACATGAGAGGGAAAACGGGTTTTCATTTATAATCATTATTTAATTAGCTTTTAGCTGCAATGATCGTCAGACTGTTTGCTTATTTGACAACAATTTTTTCCGAAACTCCTTCAGTTCAGTAGTTGAGTTCATGAGATGGTTTATTTTATACACCCACCCACCCCAGCATTGAATGGCAAAATAAAGGCGACACATATGGGCAGTAGTTTTGGTATTGATAAAATTCAGAATTAGAAAGTCTTGTGTGTTATTATGTCATTTGAGTACTGAACCATCATTTCCATATTAATTTATGTTCAAACTTTGTTGTTGGGTTCTTTTGTGTGCTTTTGTTGACTATTTTAGCAACTTATTGACTACCTATATATGCTGAGACAATGGGAGCTAAGTGCATTTCCAAAGGGGAGGCAAAGGCAGCTCACCCTGACTGGCATGGGGAGGAATTAAAACCATGGCTATTGGATTATGAATCCATCACCCAGCCAGCTGTGTTACCATGTCCCTCATTCTAACTTTGAAGCCTGATACGTTAAGATTCAAAAATCAACAATCTTAATATTGTACACAGGCTAGACACAACATTTCATGAACCTTATGCTTTAGTACATTTGTCTTTTAATGATTAAAAATAAAATAAGTTTATTTTGAAATTTGATCCCATAAGTTAAGACTTGGAACAATTGATATGACAGTTTTTAAATTAAAGAGAACATCAAAAGATCTTAACTCAACCTATGGGATAATTCCTAAGTCTAGAATCAAGTTATCTGATTGGATGAAATTTAATTCAGACTTAAATTTTAACAAATCAAAAGGCATAAGTTGAGACTTCATTTTCAAGTCTGGTAAAATTAGGGCAAGGCCTGAAGATCAAGAACTGTGTCTGAGATCAAGTTTTTACTAACAGTCAGTAAAGAAATTTTAGAGCAACGTCTTTTGTAATTGCTTTAAACAAAATCTCAAAATCAGACTCAAGCACAAGAGCTTTACGATCTCCAGGCCAGATGCTCGACTTCTGGGCCAACATTTCATTCTGGTAAAATCAAGGCCTGATCTGTTACATCATTGTTGGCATTCAGATACAGTAATACGTGCTGTAACAAATGTTTTCCAGTTCACATGAGTCGCAAGTTTGACAAATTATTCATGATTAGTCTTTTTTACTTGTGTATTAATTTTTGCTTTAGGTCCAGAGGGGTTAGATGTTGTATCAGAAAATTGATAATAGCAATGTTTTTGTATGGTTAATTAGCAATATAGAGAGGGAAAACTCAAAGAGCATATAAAACTTTTTAAATCCTTACATCTGATTTTTCAGTGTGTAATTCATGGAAATATCTGACCCCTGTACCTGGATTTGATGTAGAGGCTCGTTATGGTCATTCTGCCCAAGTTTACACTGAGTAGGTATTTTCAGGACAGCCTGGATTATTGTAACTACACCATGGGAATGCAGTTTATTATGATATTGTCTGTCTGTCCATCTGTTAACATTTGGTTTCTGCATCTTAACTTTACCAAAGATAATTGGCTTTCATTCAGATAATGTATTCAGCTTTATTTTGACAAGACCTCAGATAAGCTTGATTCTAATCATTCTTTGTGATCATAGAGTAAAATAAAATCTCAAATTGTGTGAATGATATAGTTAATACAGTGAATACTAAAGAGTGTTGAATAGTTTATGTGCAATACCAGTAAAATATCATAGAATTACAAACATTTAGAGCATAGCTCAGGGAAATTGGTTAGAGGCCTATTTGCTGTTTTTTTATGCTTTGGGTTCTGCATCATAACTCCCAACAGGGATTATTAGATTTCAATTAAATGTGTTATACAGCCTTGTGTTAAAGGGATATTTAAGTTTCATTATGAGCATTTGGCTTGATTTGTTGGTAGAGATATGGCCTCTTAGTTTTTTTCTTCTTTTTCTACCTTAATTACCATTGCAGAGTTTTTGAGCTTAATCATAAAGATTTTGATAAAATTTTATTTGCTGCTTACATTTCAGATGAGTTTTATTGTCAGGATTATATTATACAAATTTATTTATGGACTCATTAACACAAAATAAATTTTACAGAATTTGAAATTGAACCTAAATTTTGTTGACTAAATTTATGAAAATGTTATTCTGGTTAGAATCCTTTTCCTGCATTTCAGAATTTAGTAAAGAAGATTTCTAAATATTTTGTCTCTTGTCTTTTGCAGTGTAAAAAACATCACACGGATGTATGTGTTTGGAGGATTTAATGGAATAATGCTGAATGATATTCTTGAGTATAGTCCAGGTAAAAGTGTGCACAACAATTAAAGAAGGGTGGATGGATGGATGGATGGATGGATGGATGGATGGATGGATGGATGAGTCTCTCTTTGCTAGTTTTGAAGATTCATTGTTAGTAGAAAGCAAGGCTTTGAAGTCACTTTTATAATGACATCATCATTGGCTTGGGTGGTTAAGGTTTTGGTTTAGGGTCTTTCATTGACATATATTTCCTAAACTCCTTAATAGGTTCTTATTATCCTAGGCTTGCATTATAATGAAGCTGTAACTGTTCATTCTATGATATGTTGTAGGACTCTGGGGCTAAGATGACAGTCATAGAAGATTTATGTTAAGGTTTTCGTTTAAACTAACTTTCTTTGCATAAATTTCCTAAGCCACTCGAGTGATTTCCATCGTACTTGTGATAACTCGCTATAAAGCTATGATAATTCATTTTATGTCATACATTTTTGCACTGTCAATCTCGAGGTCAAGATCATATTTAAGATTTACTTTAAACTTTTTGGTTCAAGTTATTTCATTTGCTTATGTTTCCTGAACTCCTTGAGGAATTTTCTTCATACTTTCAACGAAGCAATTTGAAGTTGCTCAGTGGACCCTCTTTTCAAAGGTTTAGTCAAACATCAATGAAGATTGGTGGACCCTATCTAAAGTAAAAGAGGGTTTATGTCTACACCTCATAGACCTCCCTCCTCTCAAAGACATGAATCTTCTTCCATCAGTCAGATGTATTCAAGATAAAAGAAGTGCACACTCTTCATCAGAAGGGTGCAGTAGAGAGGATTTAGATAAAAGAAATACCCAGTCTCAAGCTTTCTTCTCCTGAATATTTTTCGGGGATTCTGCTGTTTCTCTACTTAAATGTTCAAAATGGGTTTCTAAGGGAGTTACTCTATATATCCAAGAACCCCACTCTTGTTAGTACACTGTCAGATTGAGGTTGGATGGCTCATTTAGAGCCAGAAGGAGTATATCCCAAAGACTACAGGTCACATGAAGACAGTCTCCTCCACATCAACAATTTGGAAATGAAGGCAGTGTTCTTTGCCGATGGTTTTACAGTAAAACTCAGCATCAGGCTGTTGCAGAGTCTCTATTCATGGTATGGGAGACATCTCTAGTGGACGGTTTTACAGTAAAACTCAGCATCAAGCTTTTGCAGTCTCTATTTATGGTATGGGAGACATCTCTAGTGGACGGTTTTACAGTAAAACTCAGCATCAAGCTTTTGCAGTCTCTATTCATGGTATGGGAGACATCTCTAGTGGACAGTTTTACAGTAAAACTCAGCATCAAGCTTTTGCAGTCTCTATTCATGGTATGGGAGACATCTCTAGCAGACGGTTTTATAGTAAAACCCAGCATCAAACTGTTTCAAAATCTCTATTCATGGTATGGGAGACATCTCTAGCAGATGGTTTTACAGTAAAACTCAGCATCAAGCTGTTGCAGTCACTATTCATGGTATGGGAGACACCTCTAGCAGACGGTTTTATATTATAACTCAGCAGCAAGCAGCCATTTTATATCTACTTAGTCCCAGACCAGGCAGTTGGGCAGTGGATGCCTTCAGCCAGAACTGGGATTGATTGCTTGCTTATGCTTTCCTACCTGTCTGGTGGATTCTACAAATACTGTACAAGATCAGTACCTACATGTCACAGGTTATCCTGATTGCACCTCAGTGGTCTCAAAGGTCATGGTTCAACAATTGCCTCAACCTATTGATAGACAAACCATAGGCATTACCTCCATGGGACAACCTTCTCTCACAAAACAGAGGTACTATACTTCACACCAATCCTGAGATTCTTCACCTTTGGTTCATCTCAAATGATCTATCCACTAGGCAGATTTTTTTTTAGCAAAGTTACTCGCTTCATTTTCCAGGCCCAGCAACATTATACATCTAAGAGCTGTAATGTAATGTGGAAAATTTTCTGTGTTTGGTACATGCATTAGGAATTGTATTAATTCCAACCAATCCTCTCTTGCTGTAGTAGCAAATTTTCTTCCTGTAATCTTTGAAGAGTGATCTTGTTCAGCCTCTGCAATCAAAAGTTATGCGGCTAACATTTTGAACATGCTTATATTTACCTAAAATCAGTCCACTGACTCAGATCCTCATTTACCAGATCTTACAAAATGCTTTGAGCTACAGAGACAAGTGTCTCACTTACTGACACCAAGATGGGACCTTTGTAGGCACTGTCAAAAACCTTATGAACCTTTGAGCAGGGCTTTTTTTGAAAATCTTATGCTTAAAACCATATTTCTTTTGGTCATTGCATTAGCTTGGAGAAGAAGTAAACTACATCCTTTATTAATTGATGAGGAATCTTTATGCCTCAATGAGAATTACAATTTGGTTTCCTCATGTGAGCTGGTTTTTCTTGCAAAATATGCAAACTTCCATCAGTATTTCTATCCCCAACAGAAATCCCCAGTCCCAGTTGCACCCATGCTGGGAATTATTGAGCTAGACTTCTTTGTCTAGTTAGGGCACTTCGATTCTATTTAGCAGCTAAAGAAAGAAGGATGGGTGGGAGCAGGCTTTTTCTCCCCTTAATGAGTTCAGCAGATATTTCAGCATCCACTTTCTCTCGATTGATTTTTACCCATAGACACTTGTTGTTCATGATGATAAAAGTCAGGGCTATCTCTATTTTGTCAGCATATTTCAATCGCTCATTTTCAGTCAGCATATCAGCATATTTCAATCACTCATTTTCAGTCTGGGCTATCAGCATATTTCAATCACTCATTTGAGACGACAGTATAAATGCTGCATTTTGATAATTGCATATAACTTTCTCTTTTTTTTACCTTCAGTCACTAGCAGAAGATTGCCAATTAGTTTTTCTCCCCACAAAAGCTAAATTCCCCCCACCATAACAAATAATATATTAAGGTGGGTGTTAATGTGGTTGAGAGAAGGATTGAACAGATATGGTTTGGGTCATTTATAAATGAGTATAATTGTCTGCTGATTTTTTTTATTGGTCTTTTTTTATTGGTCTTTTTTTTTAAGCGGGACTAAAGGATGGGGTGTTGGGATACAAAAATAAAATGGTCAGGCAGGACATATAAGATTAGCCTGGCAACCTTTTACATATTTCTGTTCATATTGCATTTTTTACCTGCTTAATTCCAGGCGAGTGTAGCTATTACAACAATAAAAGTGTGTGTGATGCAGCTTTCCCAGGCACTGTGTGTAAATGGACAAGTGATAAGTGCATAGACAGAGATAAAGGAGCTGTTGATCCTAACTGTGATCCACGTGCAGGTATTTAAAATAATAAAATGTTTATTATTAAGTTGAATTAGAAAATAAAGAGAACTCCTATGGTTTAAATTAAAATTGGAGTACCACAGACTTAAAATTACATGTTAGAAAAAAATTCCTGTGTACATGTGTGATAAAAAGACTCGGAGTACTTTGACCTGTCTGAGTTAAAAGTAACAAGTGTGGTTATTTATTGTCAGGGAAAAAATGGTAGTCACCAGTTTTCTTCTTATTTGAGGTCTTTGAATCTGAGATTTTAGATATAAAGCACAAACTCAGAAATTTTGTGCCTTACAAATGAATAAAATGTAAATCCATATCATTTCAAAAATCATTCTAATGAAGCAGTTCTAATGGGATTATGCATGTGCTTTTAAGAAAATTACACAGAGTACATTCTTATGAAGCCCAAGAGTACATCACTTAAATTGCAATGTTTAAGGGTTTTGTTGCTTGTCCCATTCAATGATTTCTCCAACAAATAAATGACCCCATCACATTAACATTATACAATTACTCTCTTTTACCTCTGAATCCAATCCTCCATGAAATTTTTAAAAAAATTTTTGTCTGTACAAGTTAAACTCGATTTATACCAAAAGATGTGTTCTTACGGTTATGGCATAAATCAAAATTGGCATGCATCAAAAGCAATTTTCAAATAGGATACTTGTACCTTAAGAAAGTTCGTAGACAAGTTGTACCTCAAGTTTTCAAGTAATGATCATTTATGCATAAATTTAAAACAAATTATTACATACAATATGTATGAATCTGGATTTTCATGGTCAAGTCAGTGGAGTTGGTCAGAGAACCAGACTGCCTTTGCAGGAATACCTCAGATGCTTTAATTTGTCCATGTTTTTCATGTAGAATGACTGCATGATCGATTTGTTACTTATATCATTTTCCAGAATGCCAGCATGATCAGCTTTTTACTTAACAGTATATTCTAGAATATCATACAACAAGGAAAATACATTTAAGGCAATAGAGAATCAGCCTCTTATAGTTTGTACAAAAAACTCAAAAGTATAAAAAGGAATGTTCATATTTTATTGAAAATAAGCAAGAAAAGCAACATGCTTTGATATTGGATGTCTTGTGGCAAGATAAATTTTTTTCTGTCTTGTGTTAAATGAGGGCAAAACCAAAAAGATTGTTTTGAGAGATCTTTCAAGAAACCATTGAGTTCTTTGGTGTTTGGAATTGCAGTTTCTGAAACTGTACTGGATGTCATTAAGATCTGAGAGTAATTCTCAAACTTTTACCCGACTATAATGTTTCCCTTGCCTCAGATCCATTGTCACAATCAACAGGTGAGAATTTGCTATGCTTTCTTTTTGTTCATCGTTACCTACGCACAGATTTCCATGTTCTTCATGAATAGGCATCCACTTGCTTAACCAGTGATAGTCAATGCAAGTAAATATCTGTCACCATTCTGACTTGGCATGACCTTTCATGAATGAGGAAGTTGGAGTTTGACTTTCATGCACAGCCACCTTTTGATTCATTAAACAGGCACTTTATTTAGGTATAGAAGATTGTTCCATTGTGTTGTTGATGATATAATTTTTGTTTATGCATACTTGCAAAAAAAGCCAAGTAAGCGTCAGGATGGGAAGGAAAATAATTATCACCTCTAGCTTGCTATGATGCATGAAATTTGTACTTGAACTTTTAAAATGCATGCTTTCCAAGTTGATGGTTGTAGTACATTTACTTAGAAAATTTAATTATCAGTGAAAGTGTTCATTGGTTAAATCTGCCATGTGAGTTAATTCAGAGCTTGATTTAGTCATTTTGATCCATCAATCAAGCTCTTAAATGATTATTTTGAGCTGTTAATATTAATGAAGGCTGCAAGTTTCATTAGGCTCGTGGCAGATCATCTGTTCAAAATTTTCATACTCTTATTGAATGTGGGGAAGGTATACATTACTTCTGGCAAAATCTCTGAGAAACATAGTACATAGTGCCAAGTTAGTTCAAGAAAGTGCATCTTTCTGAGTTTGAGCAACACTTATAGTGTTCCCTCCAAGTCTGTATTGTAAGATATTTGAAAAAGAAAAGCAAGAAAAAATGCTCATAAATCCAGTATGGTTGCATATCGCTACTCCAGAATCAATGGTCATATTAACATGGGCTCTTCACAGAAGAGACTTATTTTGGTTGGTCTTAAATGGAAATGGTGCTGATTTGATGCCTAATATGGTCACCACAGCAGTTACTTTGAAAATCTTGTTATTGCATTCCCTGCTAAATGGAAACTCATACCAGCATATGGCTTCCACTAGAAGACTTATTGTGCTGTTCTGTTGTTCCTAATTGGAAATGGTTCTGCTTTTGGCATCCAGTATGTCTTCTCCATCAGTCATTTTGAAAATCTCCACTACTACTCCTGAGTGATCGTTCATATTGACATGGGCCTTTGACCAAATTAGTACTTTTGTTGACTTGTTGGTCATCCTTATAAATGGTGCCTATCTCAAATCAAACATTGCTATAACAGCAGCTGTCTTGAACTTGTCATTGTTACCCCTTCTGAATTGAAAGTCATATCAGCATGCAGTGTTCACCAAAATGTTTATCATGTTCTTTAATACAAATTCGGCCGTTATGATACTTTGTAAAAAAAAAGCTTGATAATGTTATTGCTTTTCCTAGATGGAAGGTCATATCAACACTGTATTTTTTTGCCAAAGATTTCCTGTGATGTCCCAGTGGTAAAACTAATCTTAATGCTCCTAAATAGAAAGACATATTGACATTGACTAGAAGACTTTTATGATACCTAGTTTTGTCCAAATAAAATGATGCAGATCTTACCTCCGTCATGGCTTCCACAATGAAAATCATGTCACTAGTTAGAGCGTCCGTCTCGGATGTGGGATAAGGTCATGGGTTCGATCCCTGGTCGAGTCATACCAAAGATGTACAAAAATGATACTAACAGCTTCCTCTTTTGATGCTCAGCATTAAGAGGTTAGTGTTAGGACTGGTCGGCCTGGTGTCAGGATAATGTGACTGGGTGGGACATTGTGCTACATGTCTGCGGCATGATGCCCCAGTGCTAAAGATCACTATCAACTACCACACTGCAGACATCGTAGTGATATGACTGAAATATTGTTAAAGCCACATTAAAATTCATAATCACATCACATGTCACTAGTTCTCCGAATGGATGGTAATGTCAACAAAAATCCTTTAGTGGAGTCAAGTTTGTCCTAAAGAAAATATTGTCAATCTTATATTCAATATGGCTACCCCAGGGGCTATTTTGAAAATAGTATCACTCCAAAATACCATAGATGGTTACAACACTCAGCACTTAAAAAGTAAAAATGGAGTTAATGTGAATTCCTGGAAAGTCTTTTGGAGCAATTGTCCCTTCAAGGGACTCTTGTTTAAAAGATTGAAACTCAACTACAAAATGTCAAAACATGTAATTCACAGGAATGATCTTGTTTCACATCAAACTCAGTACACCCTTTATCAAAGCTCCACCTTGAAAGTTTTCAGGTTTTTTTTAAATGGGGAGTTTTGGCATCATGCAATGTTCTATGCAAATTTCTCACCTTATAATCATAATGTTGCTGTTTCAGATGCCAAAGATGTCTGCCCAACACTAAAGGATTGCCCATCCTGCCTATCATCCAGATTTGGCTGCAAATGGTGCTCCAACAACTGTTCAAACTCGTGTCCTGCCAACACCCAGGTAAGATTTCTATTTTCATTTTGATGTTGTTTTTCTAGAGTTGTTCTGAAACAAAGTGAGGGGGAAGTGTCAGAAGGCACATTTGAATGAGCCTATAACAGATCACATTCTAGAATGATTGGTTCGCTCAGAACACCTAAATTAGTCTGGATTGTCTGCATCCTTGCCCACCCCACCCCACCCACCCACCCCATATATAATACAATACAAATGCCTTCTGCTTCACCTCCACCTCATTTTTTTTTGGAGTAGTTTTTTAAGACTTAATTTTGATCAGGTTCATAAAGTAGAGATTAATAATCTAGACTGATGTTTGTATTCAGTGACGTTTCAAAGGAAGGCAGTATAGGTCACTATTATCCATATTATAATCCTGTGCTTACAGCAACATAACTGTTCGTAAAACACTTTCTTGATACCTCTGTTAAATGAATAAATATTTTTAGATTTATTGTTTGTCGATAGAGGAATATATACAAATTGAGAATTTCATTTACATGTTTTATAATTGAATTGTACCTGCTATGGGAAAACAAATGTTAAATTTTATAATGGTGATGATTACTTTATTTTTCTTAAACATTTATATAGGGCTCTTCCAGTTAAACTTATATGGGACCTGAAAAAGGCCTTTACACCATAGAGAAGTCACTATAGATGCAATTTAGAATTTGGTATCATTTTGATATGATTTCACAATAACTAAAGTATCTTAGCATATATTTTTTTCTTCATAAAACTGCCTTACCTGGGGACTGTATGTTTAGTAGAACATCCCTTATAAGCTTCATTTTTATGTACAGGGATAACCATTAGCTATAACTGAATGTACCATATATACATGCTTATTAATCCAGTCCAACTGCAAACAATATAGAACCTGGTCTGTATTTGGCACCAGCAGATCAGGAGCTGTGTGGTTTGTTATGCAAACTGCATAGACCGAGATCTTCTGGTGCTTTGTGCAGTTGAAGATCTGGGTTCAGTTTGTAGATCAAAATTACAGGTGAGTATAAATGGCAAGTGGAATGTGGAAAATATGTTGTTGTTTACCTGTGAAAGTTTTTCTCTTTGTGATTTTCATGGTGGTCTGCATGCCTGTAACATGTATTGTTTGTTGCATGCAGTATCTATTCACATGCTTGGACTTGTTCTTTTAAATCCTTCCAGAAAGCCAAATGAGCTTATGATATGGTACTGTGTCTATAAATGGTTTCTTGTTACAAATCTGAAGACCATATTTAGGATTAGATTTTGATCAAACATGAAATACAGGCTCAAATCATGAAGTTTGCATATGACTTTGATTATCAGTAAAATCCAGGAATATTCATGATATAATCTTGCTGAGCTGTTACCACCAAATATCTGTTGCAGTTTTGATTAAACTTGCAATTTGGAATATCATCAAGATCTCAAATAAATTTGGAAATTAGATTGATGTTTCTCAGATGACTTTGGAGGCCATACTTCTGAACATCTTGATCTTCTCTAGAATGACATTAAACAGACTTGGTAGGAATGTTTGTCATTACATGCTTTGTGAAAAAATTGTGTTCAAATTGTGTCCATAGTAGCTGTGTGGTTCCTTAGCAACCAGTTGGAAGACTTATTTTTTTTACTACTTCTGGGCCATCAAAGGTCTCACCAGTTTCAATCAAACTTGGCAGGAGTGTTTCTTAAAACCTGCTGTAGCAAAATTGTGGGAGAAGGGTTGGATTTTGTAGCAATAGGTAGCTTACATACCATAGGGAAAACCAATTTTGAATTATTTCTCCACAATGGCAGAACCATTTTTTATCAGTTTCTTAGGAATGCTTTTCAGGACCTGTTCTTTCAGAATTTTTTTTCCCTTTGCAATGTGATGGCTGCCTTGGCAACTTTTCCTTTGAAGCTACCGAGCCAGTTTCTTGATAGGAATATTTCTTTAAACATTATCTATGAAAATGTTTTCTTGTGTTTCTCCCCTAGCAGTTATGAGGCTTCTTTAGTAACCATATGGAAAAACTATCTTAAACTTCAGTAGAATGGCAGAACCAGCTTAAGTCAAACTTGGTTGAAATGTTTGTTAGGACATGCTTGAGATGGCTCCCCAAGCAGTGGTGTGGGTTCCATGCAAACAGAATGGAAATTACAATTTGTACTTTAGAATGGCTTATCCAATTCCATTTCAAACTCAGTAGGAATGTTTATTACAACATACTGTATTAAAACAATGTCTTGAATGGCACTCATTGCAATGGTGTGGCCTTCTCAACAACCTGGTGAAAAGCCAGTTTGTAATGTAAGTTGATAATAAATGTTTGTTAGGACTTGATGGGTAAGAATTATGTCTTAGGTGGCTCTGCTGGAAATGAGGTGGCTTCCATAGCAACCATATGGTTAGTTATTATGAGTAGTTAAATACAATTTTTAAGACATGACAGGCTAAACATAGGACCACACGGAAAGCTACTGGCAAGCTTTTTGACCTACTGACATTGGCCATGCTGAGATGTCATTGATCTGTGAAAGTGAACACCTTTGATGATTTCAGCCCCCTGGGGACACTGCAGTTGTATGGAAAACCTATTTTCAACTTCTGCAGAATAAAATTAGATAATTTTATTCAAATTTGGTATATGATATTAGATGGGAGTCACAGCAGCTGCGTTGTTAGAGCTTCAGACTTGTAATCCAAGGGTTGCAGGTTGAAAACCCAACCAGGCCTTGTCATTTTGGCTCTTGGAAAGGCCGTTAGCTCTCATTTTCATGGTATGATATAGCCAATATTGTGTTGAAAGTGCAGGATATAGAAAATTTATTAAAAACCGGTTCCTTTATCAAACTATGCATAACTCCTATTTGTTCTTTTAGGATTGGTGTGGCTTCTGCTGTGACCAGATGGAAAACCTACCAATTTATACTTATATCAAATATGGCAGATTGTCAATAATGTTTGAAAGTAAACCATTAGCATGTAACTTTCTTGAATCAGATGAGATGTGAACACTTTTCACGTTCTGCATACATGCCAATGCACCATCTAGTCCAGCTGAAGTTACTCAAAGTGGAAACAGTTAAACAACATGTCAGATACCACCAGTTTCTTCCAAATAGCTGGAAACTATTCCACAGTAACTATCTTTCAAACCGCTCTGGTGGTCTAGTGGTATGAGCATCCGCCTCAGATGCGGGAGGTCATGGGTTTGATCCCCGGTTGAGTCATACCAAAGACTTTAAAAATGGTACTAACAGCTGCGTCGCTTTGTGCTCAGCATTAAGAGGTTAGTGTAAGGACTGGTTGGCCTGGTGTCAGGAAAATGTGACTGAGTGGGACGACATGCTACATGTCTATGGCATGATGCCCCAGTGCTAGAAATCACTAAAAACTGTCACACTGCAGACATTGCAGCGATATGACTGAAAAATTGTTAAAGCTACATTAAAAATCCTAATCACATCACATCACATCATTATCTTTCAACACAAGACATGTTATTAATTTGCCTTGTACACTAATATGTGCCAGTTGTATGATATAAGGCCCACTTGGGTTCAGATGCCAAAGAGTACCTGCCCGTTAATAATAAATCGTCTTATAAAATGAGCAAACAGGCATCCATAGTAAAAAAGGTCGAGACACAGAATAACTATTACAGATTGAGGCTGATGTTGTGTGCGCATTTATCCATCATCACAGTGGCTTGTGTGGCTGCTTACAATTTACTTGTCATACATGTATTGTATAGTAATACAAGGGAGGATATTTCTCTCCTTTCTCACGCAGCCAATTTGAAAATCAACGCTGATGTTTAAAACTCGACCGTCCTAACTTCGTGCCTGTCCCTGATTCTTGTGCCATTTCTCGCGCAACTTAAATGTGCTTCTTTTGATATCCTGATGACATTGACTAAGTCAATACCTTTCGTTGACAGTGACAGTAAGTACCGAGTAAGAAATATTTGATAAAATTTAAATACATACTACAATGCAAATAAAAGAAAGCACAATATACACATATGGTTTAATGAATGCCATTTTACCCTTAAGTTTGTGGCCCAGGAGCGAGTATTAGTTGTTTAATTCAGGGTCGCTGTTCACATGTTTGTTTACTGGACTTTATTAGTAGAAATCCAAAGCAGATATATTTGTAATGGCAAAAGCAACATAAAAACTTGGTTATCACAACATGCACTTCTTTTACCATGTTGGGAAAAAATGAATGCAATGGAACTATATAGAGTGAATATTTTCACTGAAATATTTAAATGAAAGGGAATATTTTTATTTTAATAACACTGAAAAAATATCTAATAAAAATTAACCACATGTGTAAAAATGGTAATTTTTGCATTAATTTTACTTGAAACAGTTACAAGAAAACAGAAGGTATTCTTGACTGTGGAACGACTTGTCATAGATACATTCTAATTTGATACTACATATGTAGCAGACCAGTCTAAATTGAAAATAAATGGTGCCAGATATCATAAAAAATGGGCTGTATCAATGTGACTGTTGGATGTTATGTGACTGGAAAATGATAGACAGATTTTTTTTTAAAAAACACCGGATTGTTGTTTAGGGATGAACTATGGATGGACAAGGATACTACTACAGTCATCATTTGTAAACTTGACAACTATTTGTGAAAGTTACTGTAGACATGTAATTCATCTGTTTCTTTTATGTCTATACTCTTATATTACTACTGATCCACGTGGATTTAGCTGAATTGTGACAATAATTTTAACGACAGACCCAGGTAAGTAGCAAAAATAAATATATGTTAAATACAATAAATATGTAAGTTTTTCATTCAGTTTTTTTGTAATTATGGCATATAATATATAGATTGCTCTTTTTGTGCTCAGATTATGCTTTTTGCCATTGATATTAGTAATAAATATGCTTTTACCTCTCTTGGGGGTTGGCTTGTCTGAACCTACAACAAAGCAGTTCAGGTTTGCATTTAATACAATTTCCCTTTGATCGGGTACCTGGGTAACCAATCATTATGATTGCCAGGCACCCAGTATAAAGTTCTGAAAATTTTGACATCTCAACACATCGGCATCTTGTTCTTGCATGCATTTGATTTCTAATGTGTTTGGTGTTATACATGTGCTTTGATTTGTGTTTTGATATATGTTGTATTCCAGGGAAGGACAATAACAGATTTACTGCAGTGTCCATCATCATCAACTGATTTCAAGACAAAGTGTGGAAACCTTAACAATTGCTATGCATGTCAACTTTACAAGGAATGTGCCTGGAGTAATACAGAATGTGTATATGATGGTTGGTATAAGAATCTGCCTTGCTCCAAATAGTAATAGTCATAACTTTGACCGTCTTGGTCTGGCAGTGGTAATTTTTCTTAAAAGACATGTTCTTATCTCTCAGATGATGAACCCTGGCAGAATGCCTGATTTATTGAAAATATAGTAGTGGGCTTTAGACTGGATTATAATTAGTCATACAGTGTAAGAAGTCAACCCAGATATTTATGATGGAAGAGGCAACATCTTACGGCCAGCACAAACAGTGCTATGTAGCATTCTGCAAGGTATTTGTGCCTTGCATCTACAGGCCATATTTTCTAGAATATCCCACATATTTGACAGACCCTGTCTTACAGTGTAAAAGCTTTAGTAGGACTGTACTTTGATCTATTTTTCCTGATGGAATCAAATCCTGACACAATAAGTGGATACATTTTCAAGATCCATCAAATACATTTCACTTAGTCGAAATGCAATAGCAGCCAAGGAATGCCAAAGTTGAAATTGTGTTAAGTTTCTTGAAGGAATTGAATTCAGTGATACAGATTAAGCAGATCATTTCATCAAAGAAACTTACTCCATCCTAAAAGTCATCATTCCTCAGCTGCCATGGAATTTCAGACAACTATAATACATCTCAAAAGATCTTAAAAATACCTCCACATGATTATGCCAGTATTTCCAACTAAAGCAATTACAGCCAGAGCTGTTCAGCAGTGTCAATCTCAACTAAAGCAATTACAGCCAGAGCTGTTCAGCAGTGTTGATCTCAACTAAAGCAATTAAAGCCAGAGCTGTTCAGCAGTGATGATATCAACTAAAGCAATTACAGCCAGAGCTGTTCAGCAGTGACGATATCAACTAAAGCAATTACAGCCAGAGCTGTTCAGCAGTGTTAATATCAACTAAAGCAATTACAGCCAGAGCTGTTCAGCAGTGTCAATATCAACTAAAGCAATTACAGCCAGAGCTGTTAAACAGTGTCAATATCAACTGTCAAGTTTGGGAGATATTCTTGAAAATTTTGGCTTGTAGTTGTGAGGTGCTACTTCACATCATAAATATCAGGGTTGACATCTGACATTGTAGGATTAATTAAGGACTTGACAAATGGGAAGTTATTTAGAAGAAACTTGTGAAAGAAAGAAATTCAGATATGTGTAGTAATAATAAAGAGGTGCTGAAAGGTAAACAAAATTATGAATAATTGACATTTCCTCTAATGCAGCATTCATAATAAATAGTAGCAGGTAGCAAATTTTATAGCTCTCTTTTGGCTTTGCTACCTTGTCAAATATATTATTTGCAGCCATGCATTTTATCAAAAAGTAACTTAACAATGTCATAAGGTATGCATTTTACTGATTTCAAAAAGCTTTCTAACACACTTCTGATAAAAAGGATAAAGGTAAAAAATGTGGTTTATTTACATAAAAAAAGTCTTGGTTTTTTTGATAATTTCGGAAATATTCTAGCAAGCACCATCATAATGATGATGAAGAAAAAGTATAGTTTGAAAAGTGCACATCAGATTTGGATGGGTTGAGACATGCAGGATTCAGTTTTATTTCTGCCAGTGATAGCAGATAATGTGCTGCACCCAAGTGGACAGTGGGAATATATAAATGCAATATCTTGGTTTGCCACTTAATAAGTCATTTTAAAACCAGTTTAAAAAGTAATTTCAACAGTAATACATTGGATCTTAAATTTACAATGTTGTTGCTGATAGAAAGAAGAAAGAAACTGCACACAAACCTATATTTAATGTTGACACCAAACCAAACTTATTGCCATCCTTTCTATTTTAAATTTAAGAAATGTTGAATTAAGGGATTTGAATGAACCAATCTTTGTATATACATGGATGCTGCATAGAGTTGACCCTGTACCAAGTTTGACCACACCTCGTTGTCCACTTCTCCATAGTTTTTAGTCTGTGAATCCAGCCTTCATGTCCTTTCGGCTTGCTTCCTTTAAATGGAGTGAATTTTCAGCATGTGCCCTATTGTATCCCATGGCTTTAACACCATTCCTATGCATCATCCCATGGCTTGAACACCATCCCAGTGTAGTGTCATAGTCTTAGCATGCAGCATTTAATTTGCATGAATTGCGGCATGCTCAGATTATTTTCTCGGAGTTAAATAATTTTCAGTCTCAATTTACTTTCTTCCTGACAGTACATCATTACCGAGATTCCACAATGTCCACACAGGTACAGCTCAGTCTGCGATAAGATAAACAATTGTTTTGCCTGCATTGTGAACGATGATTGTCATTGGGACTTCTCTGCTAAACCACCAATTTGCTCTTTCCTAGACCAGCGTAGCTTTGGTAGGTCATACAGTGGTAGGGCATATAATGTTATGCTTGTCCATCCATCCATCCAGCCATCCATTCATCCATCCATCCTTCCATCCATCCATCCACCCATCATCTCAGAAATTATGCTTTTGGGTCAGTTTTCAGGCATTGTGATGGGTCATTCTTCTGTCTACACATTTAATTATTCTTAAATTGGTCTATTTCCATAGGGCCAGGGGTTGTGCTACCGGGTGAAGTGGTTGACTAACTCGACAAAAAAAATGTTAACTTCGCTTCTTTCATTAAGAAAGAGACAACAACTTTGTCAAGTGCTTGTTTTTATGTAAGTTGAATGACTAGTTTCTGGCTTGGTCCACCAAGAGACCATTCCGGTGGCTTAAGTGGTTAGAGCATCCACCTAGAATGCCAGAGTTCGCAGTTTCATACCCTGGCCAAGTTGTATCAAAGATTAATAAACAAATGGTACAAGCATATGCCTCATTTGGCACTTGGCATTAAGAGGTTAGTGTTAGGATTGGTCAGCCTGGTGTCAGAATAATGTGACTGGGTGGGACATGTCTGTTGTATGAGGCCCCATTGCTAGACATCACTATAAACTGCCATACTGCAGACATTGTAGCAGTATGATTGTTAAAGCTACGTTAAAAATGCAAATCTTATACACACCTACTGCCCACAAGAATAACTCAGTGAGGTAAGCCATCAGCAAAATGTATTTTATGCATGTATTGATATCAACTGTGCCAAATAAACATACTTTTTCACATTTATAGATAATTGACCTTTAACCCTTTCACCAGCATGTTATCATTTGATGAGGGAAATATATCGGCATAAATTTCAAAACTTAATAGCAATATATAAACCATAATTTGCATTTCATGCTAAAAACAGAATTGATGAAAGCATTTTGTTTGCTAAAATCACTCTGAAACCATTAGTGGGCACACCAATGAATGAAATTAAACAATGCTTAGAAAACAAAGTCTAAATATTAGGTCAAAATATTTAGCCTAAATATAACATTTTTAGATCAGTAATGTACGGGACAGTACTATGGTGTGGAATTTAAAAAGTGCTATAAGGTCAAGGTTGTTTTCTTACATCTCTCTTTTTGTGTTAAATTTCACAAAATAGCACCAAAGTAAAATCTAATCATTGCACAATGTTATTGAGTAATTAGACAACTATGAAAAGCATCATTTTGCAATTCTGTTTATGGAATTTTGTACAGAAGCTACATAGTGTGAGTGGTAATATTAAGAAAATCGCTGTGTCTAATGGTATATGCACCACCATGTTATATGTGGCTCCACATGTTCTTCGCTGTCCGTCAATTTGGTTTGAAAGAAGGATCTAGTTCATGCATATATCCATGTTAATGTTTCATTTGATTGTTGATAAATAGCTACGGTCATGTTTTTTCAAAAACTGAAATAAAATGTCAGTTTTTATTTTAATAAATGGTCGGTTCCTTTTTTAAAACTTTTATGCACTCGGTATCTATGTCATGTATTTTATGCCATATGCCATCATGTGAGCACATTAGAAACAATAAATATATATGTATTGCAATTAATTGTAATTCATATGAGTACCTAGATTACATCAATGTAATTAAAACTATATAAATAGTTAATCAGCTGTGACTTTAACAGTAATTTAATTTTACACTTTAAAAACTTTACCAAAAATTGACAGTCCAAAAAGATTCACATATAATTTTAAATTAACTCCCAAAACATTAATGTTCCAAGTTTAGGTTACTCATTAGTGACACCATTGCAGTTTGAATGTCATGTACAATTAGAGGGTTTGTTTAAGGTGCATTTCCTGTAAAGTGTTATGAAGGAAAAAAGTAATAATCTTGTCAACTGGCAGATGATTAGCTATTTGTACCTAATTGTAATTACAATACAGTAAGTTTGGTACTTCTGTCAGTTAAATTAATTACTGTAACACTGCATAGAGAGTTTCTGCTCTGCTCTTTTTAAGTCATGTTGCCAAAATACATTGTATAATATCTCTCCATCCAATCATGACACATTTTCATACATGAATAATCTGATAATAATCTAATAACTCACACACACACACACACACACACACACACACACACACCATTTCTCACTCTGTTCCGCTTCAGCCTGTTCAGCTCTCACTTATTCCTATTTTCCATGTTCAAAGGTCATTTGAAGGTCATACCTGCATTTTCCATGCTCAGAGGTCACTTTAATTACTAAACAATAATGGTTGAGAAAGTCACATCATAGCCTTGTTACATAATGTGACATGGGCCAATTTAGGACTTTATCCACTGCCACCTGTGCTGTTCAAGAATAAGTTTATTATTTACAACTTTGTAATTGCAGAACTAGTGATCTGTTCAAAAATATTGTAAATTTTTGCAGTATGCAGCAATTTATGGATGGAGAAGTTTTTCCTTATTTATTTAAATTTTTTTAATGCTTTAGACTAAAAAAGAGAAATGAACTATGATTTATTAAAACGGTAAGTATGTGTAACCTATGGCTTGATTCTCTCAACTTTCATGCTTTTGTGGCTTTAAAAATCACTTATCCAAGTCTTGCCTGACCTTCAGTTTATTATCATTTGTAAATAATTGAAAACTTGTACCAAGCCTTAGTAACAACATTTAGATTGATTAAAATTGTATCATGAAATGCAAATAACTTGACGTTTATTAGAAGCTTTTAATTCATAACACCTGAATGGAACTGTGTAGGGATTCAGGCACTGTCTTATGTGCTTTGACAGTATTTGTAAATAATTTTGTATGTATGTATGTATGTATGTATGTATGTATGTATGTATGTATGTATGTATGTATGTATGTATGTATGTATGTATGTATGTATGTATGTATGTATGTATGTATGTATGTATGTATGTATGTATGTATGTATGTATGTATGTATGTATGTATGTATGTATGTATGTATGTATGTATGTATGTATGTATGTATGTATGTATGTATGTATGTATGTATGTATGTATGTATGTATGTATGTATGTATGTATGTATGTATGTATGTATGTATGTATGTATGTATGTATGTATGTATGTATGTATGTATGTATGTATGTATGTATGTATGTATGTATGTATGTATGTATGAATGTATGCATGTATGTATGCATGTATGTATGTATGTATGTATGTATGTATGTATGTATGTATGTATGTAAGGTTCATAACTAACTTTATAAAATTCCATAATTAGAATTGAATTCATATTTTATTGGTTTCATTACATACTATACATGAACAAACTTCATTTTGCCATTAACCCATATAATTAATTTTCAAGCATTTATGCCTTAATGCTATTGCCATTAATGTTGCTTGTAAACAGTTGTCAAGCTTTATTAATTCAAGAATGCTATAAGATATGAACAGGCTTCATTTTGCCATTAATGCCGCATGTAATCAGTTTTCAAGCTTTATGACTTTAAAAACACTATAAGATATAAAGTTAAATTCTTTTAATCTTTTTGATTAAGGCTACTTGTGACAGTGCAGAAACTTTAACCTGGATTATGTGGTGTGAAGCAACTGACAGAGCATGTCTATCATGCTCCATAACAGCATAAATGCACAGTGATTGGTGGCTGTACTGGACCCAGTGAATTTTTTTTCTTTACCATAAGCAGCATCTTTGATCATGAAGGTGGGTCTTTTGGTGATTCAGTTGTTAGACTTCCAGAATTGCAACCATCCTGGTAAGACATTTCACACTCAGGGATGATTTGATATATGATGTGTTGGTATGGCATTAAATACCACAAAATCAGTTAATCAGTAATTGATTCAAATCTTGAGACATCAGTCTCAGATTTATAGTACCTGCCAGCAGTCATACTACATCCTGTAAAAGAACAACTTAATGGCCCACTACAGAAATATGTTATTGCTAAGAGTTTGAAATATTTTGTTATTGCACCCATTATAAAACTTGTGATATATAAAAACAAATTATCAATAATTTTATTATTTGTTTGTTTCTTACAGAGTCAGTCTCACGTTCCAAGCAACAAGGATGTGGCCAACCCTGCTATCAGTATGACAGCTGTGAGAACTGCACACGTTACAATTGTATGTGGTGTGGTTCACAGCAACGCTGTGTGGAAACCAATTCTTATGTTGCCTCATTCTTGTATGGTCAGTGTATGGAATGGAGGACGAAAGAAGAAAAATGTGCAGGTAAATAGATGAGAGTAACAGTTCAGGTAATGGGATTTAGTGATGCTCTGTAACATCGATAACAGAATTAATCTTTGGCACCATGAAAACCAAACTATACACAAAGTGAACCAGCAGTGTTTCCCTTATGTTAGTGTAGGGTGTTTCTTGGTGTAATTAAGTGGCATATGATGTTTTACATTTTTCACTGTTTATTACACTCACTAGATCAACAGGTAAGGACTTGTAGTATGATTACACTCTGCATAATTGTCACTGCTTTGGGACTACCATGCTGACTGTGTATAATTTACTCTTCAAATTACAACTTGCTGATGGTAACAACATAATTCAGTCAGTCCAGCTATTTACTGCACATTGTAATAGGCCTGATTACACATTAAACACTTTCATAATATACATTGAAATAGGATATAATTCATTAGCAGCAACACAGGAGTGAGTTGACAATAGTGGACACTCTGCCTTGTCAGAATATAAACTGGATGGTTTTTTTTTTAATGAACAGACATAACATTTACATTGCGACTTCTGAGGAGTAGATCTCAATTCATTCATCGTGGTACTTATCACCTATGGAAGCATTTATGTTAATGTATACTTTCTGAAATAATTGATCTTTGTATGGACAACTTGTGGAACTGTGTGATGCAGTCAATCTGAGTGTGAATTTGTACTTCCATTAGTCCACAGTATTCATGGTTTATCTCATCTAGCTCCTTCAAATTTCCCCACATGCATGCATGTGTATACACACATACACATGCACATGACTTACAAGTGTAAAGGTCTGGGACACTGACTGAAAGAAAGAACAGTTTAAAGTTGTTTACCCACATTCAAGGCAAACTAGAGTGATCTCCCCAAGAATATAGGAGTTTGGTGCCAATCCCATCCATACTCCAATTACTACTTCTACTCATTCAAGGCAGCATTCTTTTTTAGAGATTTTTTTAAAAATTCCTGTGTTGGGTGATTTTTTTCCCACACTACTGAATGAATTGAATGAGTTTCTCATCTAAGAAATGTATACTCCATCCATATTTCTAACTATTTTTTACTCTTTTCATTCAGAGACCAAGTTTTTACAGCTTTATTAAAACGACAACTTTGTCATACAAAATACATTGTCAGTTTGTTGCAGATGTCAGCAATGGGCAGGACAGCTTGCAGTCAATGCAATTACTTTGCACTAGTAGAAGATACTTATATGACATACCATGCTGACTGATGTGACTCAGGCGATACATGTGAAATATGAACATACTGGATGAAAAGTCATTTAAGGCCTGATGAGCATGATCTAAAAAGAAGGCAAAAAAAAATCCATCAAAGAGGACCACATCAGTAACAAAGTCGCTATATCACTTCTGCAAGCAATATCTCTGAAAACAAAGACCACTATGGCCGAAAAGAAAAGGAAGTGATTCAAGGCATCATATATAGCTCCAGCTCCATCTTCACCTCTTCAACCCAAGAAAAGATGTTTTTGGCAGTACAGATACATCCTATACCAAGTAGATACATTGATGCATTCTCTCATATTTGAGGCAGACGGAAAGGCAAAGACTATTTTGTGGGATCCAGTATCTCTCAGCCTAACTTGGCATCATAAACCTGGCACAGAAATAATAGCCCTTTTCTACTAAGACTTTGTCCCAGCCATCAGATGTAAAATTGCTGATGGTCAGTGCCAGATCCAATCAAGCCTACATCATTACCAAAATGGACTACTCATGATGATAAATTATTGCATGTCTCATCCTGGCAACAGAAACCCACACAGTATAGTGCCAATTTTGACTGATATTACAATGTTGCCAGTGTAATGCCACAGAATCCAGTTTCCATTATGGATCAGAGTAAGACTGGTACCTTTATATATCCAACTCAAGATGTTGCCATAATCAATCAATATCAAATGGTTACTGGATAGCCTATTATTATGGTACAGTGATGTATAAGTTCAGGATGTCTAAAACCATGTTTGGACTTTGAAGGATACCTTCAGTGTTTGTCTTCAAATCGAGTACCACAGACATAAGCAAGGTTTGTAGTCTTTTTATGCAAATGTTGACAACACAGTCTCAGTTTTTTGCAAGTGGTGTTTGTATCATCCCCAGTCTTTACTATACAATGAATTATGATTCAAGTTCCATCATCTTTACGTGACCAACGATGACTAAAGAAGACACAAACTTCCATGCATCGATCGAAGAAGTTTTTGTGTGCTACTGCCTGAAATTTGCTGTCCTACTGCTCCATCAAGAGGGTTTATAACATCAGTTGATCTGTTGGTGAAGAAAGATTAGTCTATTTTCAAGCAGTTCCCTCAGTCTCGTTGAGTGACAAACTTCTTGTATTGGAAGAGTTCCATTTACATGACCTGAGTGTCAACAGACCTCATTTCACAACAGTTGTTGAACCAGTGTTTCAGTGGTCAAGTGAAGGAAGCCTGTAAACAGGTCTCCAAGGAGACAAATCTTGTACAGGTCTGTGTCAGAGTCTTAAGCAATCTTTCCAGAACAAGGAGCAGAGGAACAAGAAGGACCCCCCCACTTTATAGGTCCAATACACATTTAAAAGCAAGACATTATTTAAGGGCCAATGGCAAGAAGAAATGTGGGTGGTCACTTTTACCATGGTTTTTCTTCATGGAAGTCACTTCCCCCCAAACAAAAATGACATGCCACCCTTGTTACATATTCCATTAGTTGGTGAATTCTTGATAACTTTGCTATGTAATTGAAAAGACTTTGCCCCAGGGCTTCATGGATCTTGCAGATCTTCTCAAAAGAGTTCCATATCACATTAAGTACCCCTCCCTAGACTATGTCAAAAAAAACCCACTGCTACAGACATCACAAAAATCCATTCAAGGGCAGTAGAGATTGTATTAAACACAGTCAGCAGGTTTTTAATGGGACTGTTCCTAGTGCCAAAGACCAAGGGTACACTTCAACCAGTCATAAAGTTGGGCTCCCTTGTCTTTTTCATTTTTATTTTTATAATGCAGATGTTGACATTGGTTCTTAACACTACTTAGAAGTGAGACTTCATGAAAAGTTCATATCTGCAATATGCATATCTCCATTTTCCAATAAATAAATACTCCAGGAATTTCTTGACATTCACTACCATAGATACATTAGTCTAGTTCAGGGCACTCCCAATGGGACCCAACACCATTTCCATGGTCTTCAAAAAAATCATGGACAGAGTAGTGTCTAATTTCAGAACCATCTGTATATCTATGGCATCAAACTACTTGGATAATATACTACAAAAACACCGGGTGAGTTATATTTTAAGTCAAGACTCACTTGTGTCACTCCTACTCAGCCTTGGATTCTTTTTCAACGAGGACAAATCTAATATCGTCCCCTCTCAAAATTACACTCAATTATGGGATGGAGTTCAAACTGCATGTTAATAGAGTCTTTCTATCTCAAGAACATGCTTTTGAATATCATCAGCAGTGACTTCATTCTGTGCAAAGAATTGCATATCAGACTGAAAATATCTCATATTACTGGTTCTCCTGATTGTGGCTCAGATCATATAGTATGATAGTGATCTGTTGTCACAATGGCAACCAGATGTTCATCACATTGAAGTAATAGTCCAAGTCCCTGATTAAATGGACATATCTCTGCAAATAAAAACTAAACTTTACAGTGCATGTTCCAATTATAAGTATACCCCACCCCCAGGAATCCTGATTTGTATGAATGCCATCACAGGGAACTGGATGCACCTCCCATCATTGCAGTAAGATCAGTAAGTGTGGCCTACTCAGGATGGATTTTTGCAAATCATTCTCCTAGTAATGAAGAATGAATGCATGTCATTTGGGGCATGACACACTACATGGAAAGGACATACCCATTCTGTCTAACATGTCCATTGCATTTTCCCTGAAGGCAGAACGAGAACAAATGCATAGGGTTGATATTTGAGCTGAGGCTTTTAATCCTGGATATGATGGGTTATTCACTAGGTATATGGAGAACTAACCTAAGCTATCTATCATTTTCGGCTTATGAAGATGGAGTAGTTTACACAGGCAACAGATATACAAGCCATAGGATGGAAGACAGAGACAATTTCTCTAGCTTACCTCTCAGATCAAATGGCTTAGTTTGTCCTGGTGGGAACTACAGCAGCAGCACAGCAGGGTAGCTTCCAATGGTCTCAGTGCTTCAGTCACTTGACTTTTGCTGGTTTTGTAAGGGGATTGGGGTGGGGTGCATTTTTCCATCAACAGCAATAGGGCATTTGGAGTTGTTATTCCAGCCGGTGTATTTTTCTAGAGTTACAAGCTGCTTTACTTTGGAGACTAGAAACGGGTATTTCCAGGCATAAGGGGATGTAACTCCCATTAGCTGTTACCTAATTTCCTAAGCTATTATGATCAGATAATGTATTTGAAGAAGAAACCAAATTTTGAAGTAAAATGTTTTCTTGATAATACAATCTGATCATAATATGGATACTCTTCCTCCCAACCATCTTCAAGTTATGTCCATCTATAAGAGATTGCATTCCATTCTGGTAGTAATGAGGTATAACTATAGAATAAAATGTGTATGCAAGAAAAGGGAAAGCCCATTGATGAGCTTCATTATTTGTATTGTACATGACTGGGAGAGAGAAAGGAGATAATATTAATATATGTGTTCCATGTGGTGTCCAGAACATGATTGTGTTCACACAGGTCTTAACAATATGAAAATCTGCATTTATTTTTTCCCTAGTTCCATGTCTATAATACTATGTTTTTGTTGGGTTTTGCAGTAAATTTCTTGCACAATGGGATTTCAGTCCATCCATGCTTATGGCACAATGTCCCACTTTAATTTACCAAATTTAGTTGGAGTTACAGTTAATAGAAATAAACTTTATGTTTTTTTCTAAAAGTATCAAAGTCAAGATCCATTAGCCTTTCATGTCAATTTTATGTTGAGGAAGGCCAGTCAGATTCAGGATAGCAATTCATTTTCATAGAAGCCTTCTCTCCTA
The DNA here is from genome assembly GCA_016746295.1 of Potamilus streckersoni. Lineage (NCBI taxonomy): Eukaryota > Metazoa > Mollusca > Bivalvia > Unionida > Unionidae > Potamilus > Potamilus streckersoni. The sequence continues at coordinate 9,673,367 of JAEAOA010002345.1, read as the reverse complement.
GATATTGTTCCACTAATTTTAATATATGAAATGGCTGTAGAAAGTGCTTTTAAAAGGAAAATAAAACCTCCATACCATTCCTAGTGCTTTCATCTCTTCCAGCAACTCGCTGTTCAGACATGCACACGTGTGAGGAATGTAAGATGAACCCATCGTGTGGCTGGTGTAATGATGTTAGCAACACAGGGGTGGGCAAGTGTATGAGTGGAAGTGCATCAGGGCCTCTTGATTTGAGCTTCAAACACCCTGTTGTCAACCATACCATCTGTCCAGTTGAAAGATGGCATTTTGTAAAATGTCCAGGTATGGCTTTTTATTATTTTGTTGCCTGGAGTTTCCTTTATTTGACCTAATTTCACAATTAAATATCAAGTTTTCTTCAGCAAGGAAATAAAATAATCATATATGTTTTGCATCACATCTACAAATCCATGATATGGTAGGGTTGCCTTGAAACAAAATTTGGTTTTATGTTTGGAAATCATTGAATTTGTTGAAAACTTCCTTGATTTATGCTTAAGCTCCTTAAATCTATCTGAGGGAATAGTATTTAAATTTGAATAAAATATATTTTTAAGTTTACGGTTGTTGTTATATACATATTTACCAAAAGTAATGAATAAAAATATGAGATAAAATTGGTTGGATTTAAAACACATGTGACACTGGTAGTTACCAGATGGAATAGCATCCCATTGCTGTAGTGGCACAATTATATGTTTTTCTTCTAGATTTGTATATGTTTATATAAAGACACATATGGAAAACAGCCAAATTTTGTAAAAAAAAATACTCATTGAAAATTTCATGTAATAACCTATACAGGGCGATACAAACCTTGTGTTGGATAACTTCTTTTGTGATCTACTGGTTCAGATGTGGATGTTGATCTTATTTTGAGGAAATTAGATCTTGTTTTGAGGAAATTAAATCTTATTTTGAGGAAATTAGATCTTGTTTTGAGGAAATTATATCTTGTTTTGAGGAAATTAAATCTTATTTTGAGGAAATTAAAGTACCACAATAAGATGAATTCTACTTTAACGAAGCAATTGTCAATCATGGGTGTACAGTAATTGAGTCTAATTGTCTTAGTTTTCATAGCAGATACTTTACCACTCACTTATTCCAAGCCTTGAATAGACACTCATTATAAATTTGTCAGTTGTTCAGAATCCTGTACTATATATGCTAGCTTACAAGTTCAATCCAGTTGATTATTTTCATGGATTATTTGCAGGACAGTATCATTTGCTTTCTTGAAAACTTTTAGAAGGTGTTAGGTGCATTTAAAATCTTTAATGCGGCATATTTCGAATTTGATTTATCTGCCAGAATGTGAAAAAGAAACTGCATGCATAGATTGTGATCTAAGTAAATATGCTAATCTTTAATATTGACTCCTTAATATTCAGTGATCTAAGTAAATATGCTAATCTTTAATATTGACTCCTTAATAATCAGTGATCTAAATAAATATGCTAATCTTTAATATTGACTCCTTAATATTCAGTGATCGAAGTAAATATGCTAATGTTTAATATTGACTCCTTAATAATCAGTGATCTAAGTAAATATGCTAATCTTTAATATTGACTCCTTAATATTCAGTGATCTAAGTAAATATGCTAATCTTTAATATTGACTCCTTAATAATCAGTGATCTAATATGCTAATCTTTAATATTGATTCCTTAATAATCAGAGATCTAAGTAAATATGCTAATCTTTAATATTGACTCCTTAATAATCAGTGATCTAAGTAAATATGCTAATCTTTAATATTGACTCCTTAATAATCAGTGATCTAAGTAAATATGCTAATCTTTAATATTGACTCCTTAATATCCAGTGATTTAAGTAAATATGCTAATCTTTAATATTGACTCCTTAATAATCAGTGATCTAATATGCTAATCTTTAATATTGACTCATTAATAATCAGTGATATAAGTAAATATGCTAATCTTTAATATTGACTCATTAATATTCAGTGATCTAAGTAAATATGCTAATCTTTAATATAGACTCCTTAATAATCAGTGATCTAAGTAAATATGCTAATCTTTAATATTGACTCAATAATGATCAGTGATCTAAGTAAATATGCTAATCTTTAATATTGACTCCTTAATATTCAGTGATCTAAGTAAATATGCTAATCTTTAATATTGACTCCTTAATATTCAGTGATCTAAGTAAATATGCTAATCTTTCATATTGACTCCTTAATAATCAGTGATCTAAGTAAATATGCTAATCTTAAATATTGACTCCTTAATAATCAGTGATCTAAGTAAATATGCTAATCTTTAATATTGACTCCTTAATAATCAGTGATCTAAGTAAATATGCTAATCTTTAATATTGACTCCTTAATAATCAGTGATCTAAGTAAATATGCTAATCTTTAATATTGACTCCTTAATATTCAGTGATCTAAGTAAATATGCTAATCTTTAATATTGATTCCTTAATAATCAGTGATCTAAGTAAATATGCTAATCTTTAATATTGACTACTTAATAATCAGTGATCTAAGTAAATATGCTAATCTTTAATATTGACTCCTTAATATTCAGTGATCCCAGTAAATATGCTAATCTTTAATATTGACTCCCTAATAATCAGTGATCTAATATGCTAATCTTTAATATTGACTCCTTAATAATCAGTGATCTAAGTAAATATGCTAATTTTTAATATTGACTCCTTAATAATCAGTGATCTAATTAAATATGCTAATCTTTAATACTGACTCCTTAATAATCAGTGATTTAAGTAAATATGCTAATCTTTAATATAGACTCCTTAATAATTAGTGATCTAATATGCTAATCTTTAATATTGACTCATTAATAATCAGTGATCTAAGTAAATATGCTAATCTCTAATATTGACTCATTAATATTCAGTGATTCAAGTAAATATGCTGATCTTTAATATAGACTCCTTAATAATCAGTGATCTAAGTAAATATGCTAATCTTTAATATTGACTCCTTAATAATCAGTGATCTAAGTAAATATGCTAATCTTTAATATTGACTCCTTAATAATCAGTGATCTAAGTAAATATGCTAATCTTTAATATTGACTCCTTAATAATCAGTAATCTAAGTAAATATGCTAATCTTTAATATTGACTCCTTAATATTCAGTGATCTAATATGCTAATCTTTAATATTGACTCATTAATAGTCAGTGATATAAGTAAATATGCTAATCTTTAATATTGACTCATTAATTATCAGTGATCTAAGTAAATATGCTAATCTTTAATATTGACTCCTTAATAATCAGTGATCTAAGTAAATATGCTAATCTTTAATATTGACTCCTTAATATTCAGTTATCTAAGTAAATATGCTAATCTTTAATATTGACTCATTAATATTCAGTGATCTAAGTAAATATGCTAATCTTTAATATTGACTCCTTAATAATCAGTGATCTAATATGCTAATCTTTAATATTGACTCCTTAATAATCAGTGATCTAAGTAAATATACTAATCTTTAATATTGACTCCTTAATAATCAGTGATTTAAGTAAATATGCTAATCTTTAATATAGACTCCTTAATAATTAGTGCTCTAATATGCTAATCTTTAATATTGACTCATTAATAATCAGTGATCTAAGTAAATATGTTAATCTCTAATATTGACTCATTAATATTCAGTGATCCAAGTAAATATGCTAATCTTTAATATAGACTCCTTAATAATCAGTGATTTAAGTAAATATGCTAATCTTTAATATTGACTCCTTAATAATCAGTGATCTAAGTAAATATGCTAATCTCTAATATTGACTCATTAATATTCAGTGATCCAAGTAAATATGCTAATCTTTAATATAGACTCCTTAATATTCAGTGATCTAAGTAAATATGCTAATCTTTAATATAGACTACTTAATAATCAGTGATCTAAGTAAAATTGCTAATCTTTAATATAGACTCATTAATAATCAGTGATCTAAGTAAATATGTTAATCTTTAATATTGACTCTTTAATATCTAGTGATCTAAGTAAATATGCTAATCTTTAATATTGACTCTTTAATATATAGCGATCTAAGTAAATATGCTAATGTTTAATATTGACTCATTAATAATCAGTTGAAATATCAAAATGGCAATTACTTTGACTCATAGGAAATTCAAGCTGGGAAAGTTGGACATGATATAGCTTAAATGCATACCTCCTATAAATTTGTCAAGCCCAAAATATTATGTCAGAATTTTTTTTATTAAAATGTTGATATGAATAACTAGAAGGAGAGTGAGAGACATGGACTGATTATATGACAGATAGACAGGTTTCTTTCATGTGTTTTGTATACTACAGCTTGCCAGTGTAATGGTCATAGCAGTTGTACCATCAAGCCTGATGAATGTGATTCCTGCCAGAACTTGACTGAAGGTAATAATGCTTATCCAATTAGTGGTTAATACAAATCAGTCATTGTTAGCTTGCCTGGCCATAATGCCCAATCAGCTTATGTTATGGTACAGTTGCCATGTGCTGGTCCTATGTGACTGAATTGAGCAGTCATTCAACCTAGAGAAACCAGGGCCTCTCCCATCTCAGAATTTTTTTTATGCATGGGGATGGGGATGAATTGTCACATACAGGCAACTTCACTAGCCAAGGTTCCAATGTTTTAACCCTATCTACACCTTGGCAGCTCATTTAAATATTTTGGTGTTTTGGGTCTGTGAATTTCGTTCAAAGCCACCACATCCAATCAAAACCAGTTTTTTAGATTTCAACACTGTTCCTACAAATCAACACATGTGTAGCACACAACTGTAATGGGCTCATAAAAGAACAACTGCCAGTCCATGTTTATACAAATGCATCCTTTCCCTCAAATACACTCTCTGGTCTCATACTTTAAATGTTAAACTTACAAGTTAGAAAGTATCCTTTTTAAGTTTATTGCCTCCACTATTTTCAGTCAGTGTACAACATACTGCTGTTACATGTTGTAGATTAGTTGGTATTACAAACTAAGGGAGACAATGCATGAAATCCAATAGATGTCACTGGGACAAATCTGTGAAATATCTGTACTATCCTATGTAGATAGGATTGTCAAATTGGAACCTTGGCTGGCAATCATGACATACAGGGGATAAGACTGCATTCTGCAGGACAGAGTGTACAGGATCCTGTCCCAATTGGAGGTTCTGAATCCCAGGACCTGGTTGCTGGTTTTTCTGCACCTGTCTCTTCTGGAGACCTAGATCTGGGGAGGACCTGGTTGCATAGGAAGGTTGAATTTGTGTTCCCTTCAGTTTCTCCTTTAGGCAAACTGGAAACCATTCAGTGATGTTTTGGCCATTTCAGAATTTTGTTATTCTAGCTCCTCTTGAATGGAAAGTCATATCAGCATGGGTTTTTTTGCACCTAAAACTTTTTATGGTGTCTGGTTGATCCTAAATGAAAATGATTTCACTTTGAGATCCAGCATGACCAATGTATTGGCCCTCTTAAAAATCATATTATCATTATTCTTCTTGAGCGGATTGTGATATCAGCAGGTTTTTATTTCAGTTCCAGATTTTTATAATATCCAGTAGATCCAAAATGGAAATGGTATGGATCTAATGTCCAATATGGCCACCATGGCAGTCATCTTGAAAAACTTGTATTGCTACTCCTCCCGAATGAAAAATCATATCAGCATGGGGTTTTCACCAGATGACTTCTTATGATGTCTTAAATGAAATGGTTCCACCCAGACATCCTTATATATCCATCTTAAAAAATCATGTAGTCACTATAAGACTTAATTGGATGGTCATATCAGCATGGAGTTTTCACTAAAATATTTCTTAATAATGTCTAGTTCATTTTAAATAAAATTGGTGTCAATCTAATATTCAATATGACCACTGTAGTTGGAATCTTAAATCTTTCTGCCTCTCTCATCCTAGATGGAAGGTCATATCAGTTTTGTGTTTTTATTAAGAGACTTTTTGTGATATCTAGTTAGTACTTAATGAAAATGGTGCCAGTGTGAACTTGTGTCTGGCTGCCATCTTGAAAATGTTATTATTGCTACTCCTCCTAAACTGAAAGTTGCATTGTTTCTTTTTCCAGAAGACAATTTATGAGGTAAACAATGATTGTGCTGTGCCAAACAAACCTCAAATATGGCTGCCACAATGAACATATTGAGGTGTCTGTTTTGTCCTTAATGAAAATGGTGCTGATCTTTTACCCATTATGGCTATCACAGTGTTCACATCGTAGATTAACCTCAGTGATAACTTTATTACTAGCCAAAATAAAAGGCTGGTTTGATATAAAGCGGTCATATTTATATTCATCTCCATATGTTGAGTACTGTTAAATTTATCTCTATATCTTGAGTACTGTTATATTTTTTCATATCTTGAGTACTATTACATTTTTCTGTATCTTGAGTACAGTTAAATTTTTTTCATATTTTGAGTACCATTAGATTTTTTCCATATCTTGAGTACTGTTACATTTTTCTGTATCTTGAGTACAGTTAAATTTTTTCCATATTTTGAGTACCATTAGATTTTTTCCATATCTTAAGTACTGTTACATTTTTTCCATATGTTGAGTACTGTTACATGTTTTCCATATCTTGAGTACTGTTATATTTATCACCATATCTTGAGTAGTGTAATATTTACAGTAATGAAAGTTGAAGGATGCATTCCTTTTGAAGATTTCATTTAACCAAAATCAGAAGTGGTTGATAGTTTCCTATTTTTTACCCTTTAGTGACTGTGGTTTTGAGTGCTCTTGAGAATGGAAGCTAAGACAGAATTCTTATTAAGTTCTTCATCGCCAGAGATTTCTTGTTTATATTAGAATGGCTATTGTATATATTGTATATACATGTATATTTGTCTGTATATGTGGGATTTACATATTAAAATGGTAAAATAGTAACATTATGATATTTCTATTTGGTTTCAGGTGATCACTGTCAGACGTGTCAGAATGGTTACTATGGAAATCCTAAGAATGGTGGAAACTGTACAGGTAGGTTTCAGAAAGTATTTTAAAATATTTTTCAGTTTTGCAACATCAGTGTGAATAGCCATTTGTTTTTAAGCCCATCATTTTGAATATCATCTTTAGGTAGGCACGACGTCGAAGATTAATGTGAAGATTATGTTTCTTGATTCACTTGTTGGCTTCTCCAACTTTAAATTTTTTTTTTAAATATAATTGTAGAAATGTATGTTATGATCCAAATATATGCACATAGTGCCCTTCGATCTGATTTGTTTCTGATAGTTTTTGTCTTTCCTGTATAATCATAGTAAGACTTACTATTTTTAGCTTTATTGGTCATTGACTAGAATAGTTTTTAGGATGACTTGCTGTCTGACATCCTTTGTCCTACATCCAACATCTGCCTGTCCTTAAACACAAATTTTTTGTTACTAATCCCTCCTCTCTATGATGGTTGCCATGAATCTTTAAACATGCATTCATCCCAATGTCTAGTCCAGGAGTGTCCATCCCATAGGTAACATGTGGCCCAGTCCTTCATCTTGTGTGCCTTGTGGACATGTAGGCATACCTTTTGAAAATATGCATTTATATATAATTAGTGTTAAAGAACTATTCTTGCCCATACATCCTGAAACCTTAAGCATTTGATCTGTTTTGACCTGCAGCCAAACAAATGTTGGATTTCCCTGGTCTAGTTGTTCCCAAATGAAAGTAGTGCTGCTAACATCAAGTAAATCATTGTTATCACTACTTAACAAGAATGAATGGTCATATGAGCATGGGGTTTTCACTGAAAGATTTACATTGTCTGGTTGTCATGTTGCCAATATGATATCACATTCTTAAAAATATGGCTGTAACTACTCACTTTTTAAAAATATGGCTGTAACTACTCACTCCTTCAGAATGGAAACTTATGTCGGCATGGAGTTGTCACCGCAAGATATCTTCTTGTATCTAATTTGTCTTAAATAAAAATTGTACAGATCTGTTAACAAGCAATAACACCTTCCGCCATCTTGTACATCTTGTCATGACTTTTGTAAGAAGACTTTTAATGATGTCTATGGTACTGGTCTGACAGCTAGTATGGCCAGCATGACATCCATTTTAAAAATCTTGTTTTTAAGGCTAATTAACAGAAGGTTGGTCAGGTTCAGTGGGAAGCTTGTTTTCAAACAAGATTGCCATGAGTTATATACATGCTGCATATAGGAGTAAGGCTTTGTACTTTGTGTGTTGTGTTAGTCAAAAAACATTGGATCAACAGTAGCTGAGGTTACTTTATGTCTGCAAGTTTATTGATGGTGGGGACAATGGCATCAATTAGAAAAGTTGCTGAAAACAAATAGAAGATGGATTGCAGAATACAATAGTATTTTTTATTCTGTAAAAACTGATGCAACAATTCCACTGAATTAAAAACCAAATTTTAGATCACCAGGATTTGACAACTCTGCTGAAAATATCATTGCATTTGACCTTGCTTGTGAACCATCATCGTCATTGTAACATGGCAAGAGTGTTAAACATAAAGAGAAAGAAATACTGACAGTAAAAATGAATTTAAAATATTTTTGCTTAAACTTTAAAAAGTCTAGGAGTCAGAAATTCTGGCAAATGAGATTGGTAACTCCAGATAGCTGTAGATGAGATGACTGTACCTTTATCCCAATGACCCAAAGTTCTGTGTCTTCTGCTATGACTAGTTTCACAAAAATATTTATGAGTTTTTGTTTTAAAATATTTTATGGACTCTACATACCATAATGATCATTCTTCCAAAGTTTTTATGTAGCACATTAGAGATTGAAAACTTTATTTTTCCTTGAAAAGTGCTTGAATAAACTAATGAAACATCTGTATGAACTACGAATGATCATGTTTCCTTCATCACATATGACAACCCAGTGTGAATAGTTTAAAAATTACATTTTATTTCTTATTACTGAAATCTAGTGCACAAATAGCAAAACTGTTATAATGTATTACAGAAAAAATTGATGGCTTTTTTTAAGAGCAGAATTACTCTCTTAATTCTTAAAATTCAATTTCTTATTTGACTGGTTTCTAAATTAATTTTTTAGAATGTTCCTGCAATGGACAAGCAGAAACATGTGACAGACTGAGCGGAAAATGTTTTTGCAGAACAAGAGGAGTGATTGGAGACAGATGTGAAAAGTTAGTGGGGTGTTGTTTAGTTCTTGCTATTGAGTCTATTAGTTGTAATCTTCAGCTATCATCCAAATATTAGAAGTTTGAATAGGATGTATTTTATTTTGCTATTTAAATGTTTTTATAACACTTTCAAGTTCATACAGTTATCAATAAGATCCTGATATAAAAGTCACTAATATTTTTTTTTCTTCAGTTTAATCAATAGTGGTTAAATATCTCATGATAGGGACATTTGCATATTAAATGCAGATTGTAATACAGTGAAACCTAACTGTTCATTACATTCCTTGTCCTTTAGAAGCTGTAGGGTCTACCTCCTTAAATTCTATCATTTTATCAATGGGCTTGTACTACCTAGAAATAATAAATCACTCAGTTTTTGAAAAATAAAACTTTGGAAGTATTTTATGCATTCATTTATCTAAATTTCATATTAAATAGAAAGATTGTGTAAGTTACTGTTGTCTTTCTTAATGTTTTAAACAACTAAAGTTTTTAAATTTTTGTATTTGTGTTATGCATCAATGTCTTCTGTCCATCTTAGACTGATCTCTTTTGTTAAAGATAATTATTTAAGGATTTTAAAATGGGTTTCAAAAATTTATGTTGTGAAATTCTTCCTCCATATAAAGATTTTCTTGATTATAGGTTGCATTTTAAGCTTAAATTTTTTTTATATTTTTTTTTTGTATCAGGTGTGACTCACCCAACAGTTATCATGGGGATCCACTCTCAGGAACATGTTATTGTAAGTAAATTCATTATTTTTGTTCTTACTCATATAGTATTTAGGTGCTTAATTTCATTTTTTTTTCTGCATCAAACACATTTCCCAATCACGTTTACTTTAGTAAGTAAACTCAGCTACCTCTTGAATCCAGCCCCCATGGAAAGATGAATGTTTCTGCTTACCAGATTAAAATGTTACTGTGGTATAATCAACATTATCAGTTTTGTAAATTAATATCCAACCTGTCTGTCTTGAAATATGGTATATATTGTCTGTGAATGTATTCACCACATGTTATTAGTTCATTTGGTTTTTTATTTAAATTATTCTGCATTTTTCATGGGGTTTTTTTTCTGAGCTTGTTCTCCAATGGTGATCATTGATGGTTGTTTTATTTATAGTGTGTGTTTGTGTGTGTGTGTGTGTGTGTGTGCTTGCTTGCTTGCTTGATTAGTAATTAGTGATATTTTTTCGGTGAATACCGTGTTGTAAATTTCACAACAAAATGATCTAATTACAAGAGCAAGTCAGCAGGGGTGCAAATAATACATGCATTGTCTGCATTAAGTGTTCATCTATGCTAATTTTCTGACAGAGGGCTGGTTCACAATTATGCACAAGAACTTAAAGAGTAAAGAGGGATGAGTGAAGTTGAAATTAGCGAAAAGTGTCTATAATAATTGCTCATTCAGTTGATGATGTGTGCAGTGCCAACTTAGAGTTGTCAGTGATGCACCCTTCCTAGATACAGCTTGGTTTGTAAGTTTATGCAGGAAAAATGTTGCATTTGCTGGTCAGCTGGGAATTTTTGATCTTGCATTAAAAGCACATCTCTAGAAGTAAACTGGAAGTGACTGAAGAGTGTTCTTTCATTCTTGGGGCAGCCCAGTGGACTTAGGTCCCTGCCATATCTGAGTATGGCCTTCAGGTCTGCAAGTCCAGGTGTATGGCGTATAATACTGACCTCAGTAAGTTCCATCTTAGCCACTGCTCTAGGTGTTGACCAGCCAGTGCAGTGGTCCATTGCATTGGTGAGCCATACCTACTGGCCATTTTGTTGTAAGCGCATAGTCTTAAGGTGATACAGTGGTCCAACCATTTTTCCACCCAGTCTGTCCAGTCAGGTGATAAACTAACTGCCCAGCCAGCCACCAAGATTATCATCCAGCTGTTTGTCCAGCACACTTTCCACCTTTTCTTCTAGCTGTTTATACCAGCAACACAAGCTGTGCCATTTGCATGGCCACCAGATCCACCAACATGCCCATTATTCTTGTCATTTCCAATGGGTAGATGCCACACCACACACAGGGAAGATTGCCATGCCTTGTTGATGCCAGGTATGAGCTTTGTGGTCATGGAAGAAATACCTGATGAGTACAAACTCTGACAATGAGTGCAGGGATAAGTTTGATCAGTTGGCTTACTCTGACCCTACCAGGAAGTATAGATTACAGCTTCAGAGTAGTCTTTGAAGACATTTACAGGATTTTACCACCCAGTGAGTGTCCATACTTAATTTTGTGACTAAGTGTGTAAAGTTAAGGTTTTAGTAGATGTTCTAGATGAAGATAAACATCTTTCTTCCATCTACTGCTTCAGTTGACAAAGAACATATTAGTTTTTGATTATCTTTTGCACAAGATCTGGGACCTGAGAAATTCAAGGGCTTTCTTGTTAGAAAGCCAGTTACCAGCATTATTCATGTCCCCCTTTTATCATGTCCACTCAGACATATAAAGTTCCAACATTGCTGGACATATTCTCCACAGTTTTAATGTCCATGTGAATTCCCTGCCTGGAATGGGTTAGACCCTTTTTCACCATATGGTTCAATTATCCATTGGTCTTTAGCTGATTTTTGCACATTGGTGGCATATAGTGATAGACCATTCTGGGGTGACATGGAACCACAAACTTTCATCTTTTGTATCCCTAGTTTTGGACCCAGAAACTTGGGCCATGAATCAGCTATCAGTCAGTTCAAAGGGTTTTAGGGTTATGCCTAGCCCTTTGCAGTGAGGAAAATACAGAAGATGAAGGGCCAGGATTTGAAAATGGTTCAGATAACATCTCTCAAGTGGGGCAAGTACCAGAAGAACAGTCTACTTTATCTTGTGATAAACAATTTCCCAGAAGAAGCTTGTGAGGCAGAACCTATTAAAACATCTCAGCCATGGCAGGTATCTCTCCATGCTTGGATTTTGTTAAGAAAACCTTGTGAAGAAAGGAATTTAAGCCCTCAGTTGTGGAGAGAATCCCATGAGTTAGAAGGCCCTCCTATTAACAGCTTATGAGGGCAAGTGGTTGGTTTGAAGGGATTGATGTAAGGTCAACAATATTGTCCCTTCTTCCTGCAGTTGGCTAAATTTTTAGCTCTACTGATCATAGACAAGTTGTCCATTGTTCTCATTCATCCAGAGATCTCATTCAAGATTGTTCATAAACTCACCTATTTCATCTTCAAGAGCTAACATGGGTAAATGAGAAAGCCTGCCAGTAGCTTCTCGTGGGTCGGTGGTTCTTCCCTGGGTTTTCCAGGGTTCTTCCTCCACCATTAATACTGGCCACCATGTATAGCCTATCTTGTGCTGAAAAATGGCTTTAAACCCTACAACAACAACATCAACTTCAAGAGCAAACTTACAGACCTAATAATGTTTCCTACCTTTAATATTTTCATCATGTTTTATGTTTTCTAGTTTCATGGTGGGTTTTTTTAGTAATCATATTATGTTTTTATATGTTTTAGGTATTGTCTAATGTTGTAAAGTGCTTAGAGCTTCTAAAGATTAGGCACTATACAAAGTCCTCATTATTATTATTATTATTATTATTATTATTATTATTATTATTATTATTATTATTATTATTATTATTGTCCTTTGGTCTACTTGGTTCAAAATGAAAACAAAAATCATTACAAAGTTATTATTATTATTATTATTATTATTATTATTATTATTATTATTATTATTATTATTATTATTATTGTCCTTTGGTCTACTTGGTTCCAAATGAAGAAAAAAAATCCACTCAAACATCCAATATGTCCACTTCATTGGGCATCTTAAAATTCTTGTTATCAATACTATTGATCTGGTCATTTCAACATGGTGTTTTCATTAAAGACTTATTATGATATCTAGTTGGTCCTGATTGAAGATGGGTCTAATCCAAAGGTCACCATGGGGGTTTTACTCCTCCTGAATGGAAAATCATATAGACATGGAGTTTTTATTGCTAGCAAGATTTCTTACAGTGTGTAGTTTGTTCTAATTGAAAATGGGGCTAATCCAAATGTCACCACTGGGTTTTTACTCCTCCTGAATGGAAAATCATACTGACATGGAGTTTTTGCCAGCAAAATTTCTTAGTGTCTAGTTGGTTAAAAATGAAAACAATGCTGATCTGACTTTTAACATAATGGCCAGCATCTTCTCATGATGATGTTGATATTGTGCTTTTACCAAGGACTTTGTATGTTGCCTAGTTTGTACTAAGTACAGATAGTGTCAGTCTTCTATTAAATATGGCCACCATGACATCTTGATAATCTTGATATTGTTGCATTTCCAAAATGGAAAGTTATATCTTATGATGCCTTTTTGCCCCAGAATGAAAATAGTAAGTTGAGATCCAGGATGTTCATATCACTGAAGAATGTGAAAGATGCTTTCAACATCCGACAGTTAAAAGGAAGAAATGGTCTTGTATTGAATTCCTGGAAATTCATTTCAGCCAGCAGAGCATCAATCCCTTCTGGGAACTGTTTGTTCTCTGACCTATTTGGAAAATAAATATTCATGTCTGTTGCTATCAAAGGTTCACATTTCAAGCTCTCCAACACTTTCAGGCATCAGGAGAGAGGGATAGTGGTCACATTAAGGATATATCAGACCTACTGACTAATTTTGACTTGGGTAGTTCCAAACCTTTTGCCTTGTTTCCTAAAAATCTTTTATGGGGTTTGACTCAGGTCAGTTCAAGCCTATAACCTAGCTGAAGCTGCTGTCCTATCCTGTTTTCTGATAGCCAAGGCTGAAGCAGGCACTGGGATCAAGTTGCATGCCCCTTCAACTGATCTATATCTTCAGATGGTTCGATGGTCTTATTGATGCAACCTGGTTGAGTAGCTGAAATTAGTTTGCTGTCTGCAGGCAACCAGAATGGTTATTTGCCCCCCCCAGCAGTGGTAATGGGAGGTAAAGGATAACAATTTCTTCCTTTTGTATATGTAGTACAGAGAGACACGAGAGACTTAATTTGCACTTCTGAAAGGACTTGTTTTGAGAGACAGCTGAGTTTATTTTCCAAGATTAATGTGACCAGGTAAGTTTTCTTGGAAAACGTAATTTACTTACACATTTATATTTTCTTGACAAATTTATGCAAGCAAGTCCTTAGCTGAAGTATAATGTTTGCCAGTTTTGAAGAAGACTGAAATTACTTACATGTGTTGTGATCATCTTTGAGAAAAATCAAAAACAGATGTATGGATAGAGAAAAGTGTATTCTGTGTGCATGCATGCATGCTATTTCCTATATAGCTAATGTTTTTCCATGGGGCTTTCAGAAGTAGGCAAAATCCACCTCAAATGTGACTGAGATTGAGATATTTTACCTTTCAGATGACCTGAAGACAGATTACCAGTTCACATTCAACCTGTCCAAGAAGGATGATGATAAATACTACACTCAGATCAACTTCATGAATATTCCAAGTGCAGTATGTTGATCATAAAAACTTAAGTTTGCGTGTGTGTATGTACAGTTCTCATCGTTATGATGTCCATCATTATAACATGATTTCTAATAAAATACAGTATCGCTTTGTACAGTATTAAAGCAGTGTACTTAAATTGGTGATTCAAATATATAATGTATGTGTGTGTGTTTATTTGTGTGCGTGATTGGGGATTTTTAATGTAACTTTAAAAATGTTTCAGTCCTATCACTATGATGTCTGTAGTATGGCAGTTTATAGTGATTTCTAGCACTTTGGTATTTTGCCACAGACATGTAGCATGATGTCCCTCCCAGTCACATTATCCTGACACCAGGCCAGCCAGTCCTAATACATACCTCTTAATGCTGAGTGCCTAGCAAGGCAGTTTTTATTACCATTTTTATCAGTCTTTTGCCTGACTCAGCTGGGATTTGAACATGTGATATCCAAGGCAGACACTCTAACCGCTAGGCCACCGCAGCAGTCTAACTGCTAGGCCACCACTGCAGTCTAAAAATATAAAATGAATGGGTTGAAGAAAATGTTATGTATAGTATAAAACTTTTTGTTTCCTTATAAAAACATTTGACATAATTCAGTGAACAATTAGCATTGACATTAACTAAATATTACCAAAAAATTTGACATCCATTTTTATTAAACCACCTGACACAAGTACATGCATTTTTACAAGTTTCAGTCATGTATGTATGTATGTATGTATGTATGTATGTATGTATGTATGTATGTATGTATGTTTGTATTTATGTATGTATGTCTGTATGTATGTATGTATGTACATATGCATGCATGTATGCATGTATGCATGTATGTATGTATGTATGTATGTATGTATGTATGTATGTATGTATGTATGTATGTATGTATGTATGTATGTATGTATGTATGTAAGGCTATGTTCAAGAACCTGGTCAAAATAAAAACAATGGAAATTGAAAAGAGTTGTCACAGTAGTAGTACTAAAAAAGAACAAGATGTAGTAATAGATAGTTGTGGTACTGTTTATGTTTTATTATTATTATTATTATTATTATTATTATTATTATTATTATTATTATTATTATTATTATTATTATTATTATTATTACAGAATGATAAAGATGTTGACTTCACAGTGAATTGTTCTGGGCAGGCCCTACTTAATATATCATATAGATCAAGTAAGTAATATTTTTTTTCTTCAGGTATAAAATAATACAAGGAAATATGCATATTATTTTATCTCATCTTATCTCAGATCGCTTTCTGGTGATCAGGAGGTTCTAAATTTAGCTTTTAATTGTAAACTTTTAATGATCATTTTACAATGCATTCTAACAAAACTTTATTATTTCCATTCACTAAGGTGCAGGTAAAAGAGAACAGTTGATACCGACATTATTTAAGTTTGAAGAAAACGGAAGTAATTGTTGATATTTCAAACCATTGATTGGTGGCCACCTCTCTTGTGAGGCATTAGCAAACCTCGATGTGTTGGCACTTGTTAGGGAACAAAATGTCTTTTTAAACAGTTTTCATTTGTTATAATCATTTTAAAAATATAATCAGCTGAATTGGTAATTTAAACATTTAAAAGGTCACTTATGCTTTTAATGATTGTATATAAAATGTTCCCATTACTTTTGGTAAAGTATCAATTTGATCTCTACTTTCTTTGACAAAAATAAACAGTATTTTCTACTGGGAATGGCAGCACTTGCAAATTATAACTTATACCTGTTTTTAAATCACTTTAAATTACCTTCCACTTTTTTTTTCAGAATCACAAGAAGAAACATTGAAAGTAAACTCCCACTATTGCAATTATTTCCGTACCAAGTTTGAGTACAAAGATTTCAACTTTGGTCCCGAGGACAACTTAACCTTCTTTGTTTATGTTTATAATTTCACCACGCCATTTTGGCTCCAGGTAAATGAGAATCTATCTTATGAATAGACTATTATCATTTATTTTTCTACATGCCATTTTACAGAGTTTTAACATCTTTACATTTTAAACCTTATTGTTTAGAACTTTATCTTTTTGGGATTTTCTGTAAGGCTTTATCTTTCTTAAGGTTTTTTATTTGTTGCAATTCTTTATATTTTAGGACTTTCAATTTTATCTACACTGCATGGCCAGTATTGTTTAGGAGTGAACACGAAAAATCTGCGGATTTGGATGTAGATCACATGTTGGAAAATTCCTATATCTGTCACATTCCTTAAGAAAATATATACAGTATATAAACGTGTTTAAAAAAATGGTAATCTTGTTTTATTTACTATATATTGCATTGTCAGCCAACACTAAACAATTAACGTCTATTGCAAGAAGCATGTGGTTAATCAGTTGTTACTATATATTCCATTGTCAGCCAACACTAAACAATTAATGTCTGTTGCAAAAAGCATGTGGCTAATCAGTTGTTACTATATATTCCATTGTCAGCCAACATTAAAAAATTAACATCTATTGCAAGAAGCATGTGGCTAATCAGTTGTTACTATATATTCCATTGTCAGCCAACACATGTCACTAAACAATTAACATCTATTGCAAGAAGCATGTGGCTAATCAGTTGTTACTATATATTGCATTGTCAGCCAACACTAAATAATTAATGTCTATTGCAAGAAGCATATGGCTAATCAGTTGTTACTATATATTCCATTGTCAGCCAACAGTAAACAATTAACATCTGTTGCAAGAAGCATATGGCTAATCAGTTGTTACTATATATTCCATTGTCAGCCAACACTAAATAATTAATGTCTATTGCATATATTCCATTGTCAGCCAACACTAAATAATTAACGTCTATTGCAAGAAGCATATGGCTAATCAGTTGTTACTATATATTCCATTGTCAGCCAACACTAAATAATTAATGTCTATTGCATATATTCCATTGTCAGCCAACACTAAATAATTAACGTCTATTGCAAGAAGCATGTGGCTAATCAGTTGTTACTATATATTCCATTGTCAGCCAACACTAAATAATTAACGTCTATTGCAAGAAGCATATGGCTAATCAGTTGTTACTATATATTCCATTGTCAGCCAACACTAAATAATTAATGTCTATTGCATATATTCCATTGTCAGCCAACACTAAATAATTAACGTCTATTGCAAGAAGCATATGGCTAATCAGTTGTTACTATATATTCCATTGCCAGCCAACCCTAAACAATTAACGTCTATTGCAAGAAGCATATGGCTAATCAGTTGTTACTATATATTCCATTGTCAGCCAACACTAAATAATTAATGTCTATTGCATATATTCCATTGTTAGCCAACACTAAACAATTAACGTCTATTGCAAGAAGCATATGGCTAATCAGTTTTTACTATATATTCCATTGTCAGCCAACACTAAACAATTAACGTCTATTGCAAGAAGCATATGGCTAATCAGTTGTTACTATATATTCCATTGTTAGCCAACACTAAATAATTAATGTCTATTGCAAGAAGCATATGGCTAATCAGTTGTTACTATATATTCCATTGTCAGCCAACACATGTCACTAAACAATTAACATGTATTGCAAGAAGCATGTGGCTAATCAGTTGTTACAGTATTTACATGGTACTTTAAATTGGCTGCCAGAAGCAAAAAACATAAACTTAATTAGGTTACCAAGGGAAGGAGGCTACTCATAGGGAAATGAAAACCTATCATCCAATTTTGATTTCATTAAGCATCAGTAAAACTTTACTTTGGTAAAGCACTCACAAATTTCAGAATATGCAAACAGAGTGATGCATGTAATTACCAATATAAATTAAAATGGAATTTAACTAAAATTTACAAGATGTCCAACCTTCAGTATCCTTAATGGACATATTTAGTTTCAATTGATTGTAAATTTAATTTGCATTTTATACTACCATTGGCAGCTGTTGTAAGTATAAATAAAGTTACTTCTTTCCTGGAGAAAATAAAAATTGCAAATTTGCATGACAATAAAATTTTTCTCCAGTAACTGATAAGGTTTGAAAAGGCAAACATCCATCAAATTTAATTGCTTTTATGCAAGTTTGTTGGCAACTTCTTTTGATGAAGGATGGAGGTGTATTGGAGTCACTGCGAAAGTCAACTTCCATGGCTCAGTAGTTCGCCTGTTTCTTAATGTAATGACAGCATTAAAGCATGGAGGCAACATCAAATAATTATAGGGTAGATCGTGAGTTGGAGCTGGCAGCTTATCAACATAAATGATAAGAAAACAAAGAATTTGTTAATGTTATGACTGAGGGCTTTTGTCAGTATTTACAATTTTTGAAATCTCGATGTTGACGTAAGCATGACAAATTTGGTAGTTAAATAGACCACATGACCAGGACTTTGTAATTTTCATTGACATAGGTGGCTTGTCAACATTAGTGATGTTGATATAAGTGTTAGGACTGTACCAGACTTTTTAAGATGTCTAGTTAGTCCAAAATGAAAATGGTGCCATCTGATGTCTGATATGGCAGTCATTTTGGCCAGCTTGAAAATCTTATTATCACTAAAACTCTTATATGAATTGTCATATCAGTATGGCGGTTTCAATGCAAGATGTTTTTTTTATGTTTTGTTGATTCAAAATTAAAATGTACTGATCTAACATTGAAAATTTGGCCATCTAAAAATGTTTTCACTTCAATTTTTTAATGGAAAGTCATTTGGAATGGGTTTTTTCTTAGAAGAGTTTGTATGGTGTCTAGCTGGCCCTAATGAAAATGACCTATCCTCACTATAGGCACCATTTATTAAGTATAATGTTGTCTCTGCTTCTCCCAAATGTATGTCTATAATAACTTTCACCAACAGACTTTTTATGATACCTAGTGGGTCCTCAATGAAAAATGGTGCTTGTTCTGCATCCACTTCCTGTGTGCTTCAGATCCATGATTACACCATAATGCTGCACAGTCTCAGTTGGTCAATGTGAATAAATACCATTCCTACTTCAGCCAGCTGATGAGTGGGAAAATGTGTTGAGTGATTGATTATTTTGACTGTGCAGATACTTACAATGACTAAATTCAGTGGTAGAAAGACTCCCAGATGTTGTCGATATAAGAGTAAATGAAAAGAACAAC
This sequence comes from Potamilus streckersoni, assembly GCA_016746295.1. Lineage (NCBI taxonomy): Eukaryota > Metazoa > Mollusca > Bivalvia > Unionida > Unionidae > Potamilus > Potamilus streckersoni. Next base: position 9,653,612 of record JAEAOA010002345.1, on the reverse strand, counting down.
TTTAGCTTTCATTATTGTGCTCTAATAAATGCCCCCATTTGCAAAAAATAACACCCCAAGGAGTGTTAATTAGGGAATATTCGATATATTGCTTGTATCAGGCAACTCCTGCTTTTCATGAATAGAATTCGTCTAAGCAAGTATCTATGGTATGTTGTACTTACTTCCTGGAGTATCAATCCACATGGAACAGGAGCTTATTCCAGGATCATAATTTAGGGGGTTTAAAGGTCAGAAGATAAGTGGAAAATGATTGTCCAGATCTGCATTAATGGGAGATTGTCCAGTCTTCTGCAGTATTTGGAGGTTAAATTTTATCTTTTGACCTTTATAATTGCTTATAAGTTGAGACCAACTTCAAATAACATACTCTGATCTGCCTGGCAGATCATGTCTGTGCCCTTTTTTTCTGATTACTCCAAAGAAACCGCATAGATCCAGAGATGCTGGCACCTTTTATGCACTTGCAAATCTTGATCTGTGCAGTTTGTAGTTCGACTCAACTTTTAAGAGTGTATATATTGTACATCTGTAGTCTTATAGTATGTGAATACAAAAATACTTTTGCGTTTTTACAGAATGTTATTCTGTCATAATTAACTTTATGCAACTAGTAATAAATCTCATTTTTGTGTTTCAGATTTCCTTTTCCCAGTTCCCAAAAATAGACCTTGTCCATTTCTTTGTAACATTCTTCAGGTAAGTACTTATATGCATCAGTATATTTGTATAGAAGCAGTAAATGTGTGTGTGTGTGTGATTAGAATTTTTATCATAGCTTTAAAAAATTTTCAGTCATATCGCTACAGTGTCTGCAATGTGGAGGTTTATAATGAGGTCTAGCACAGGGCATAATGACACAGACATGCATCATGAGGTCCCCTCCAGTCATATTATCCTGACACTAGGCAACCAGCCCTAACACTAACCTCTTAATACTGAGCACCAAGCAAGGCAGCAGTTAGTACAATTTTTAAGTCTTTGGTAAGACTTGGCTGGGGATCATTCCCATGACCTCCCACATCCGAGACATACAATCTAACCACTAAGCCACCAGAATGTTAAGTACATTTGTATAAAAGTAGGCTAGCAGGCTTTCTCTCTCTCTCTCTCTCTCTCTCTCTCTCTCTCTCTCTCTCTCTCTCTCTCTCTCTCTCTCTCTCTCTCTCTCTCTCTCTCACACACACACACACACACACACACACACACACACACACACACACATATATATACATGAGCCAGTTCTTTGGTACCCTCTTTACTCCAGGGCTTTAAACACCCAAACTTTTGTATCCAATATTATGTTGTATGCACCCTATGTTTTCAGACAGTCTTGGTCAGAAATGTATGATTTTTGTTTTCAGATGCGGTATATAACACCAGTGGTAGTTCACAAAATTAATACAAGTGTGATTTGAATACATTATATAGTATTTGACAAACAGATATCATGACAATATACACTGCATACAATTTATTGTGAAGAGTTGGCATTTTATGATTGCAACCATAGTTGTACATGAATATTTGGTACAATCATGCATGAAAATTATGATTTTTTAAATGTATATAGTACATAGTTATTATTTTCACATTGACTTCAGTAGATATGAAGAATGAGAAATTTTTATCATTTTTAAGTTACATTTTAAAATTAATCATTTCCTTAAGATAAAACACAGCATTTACTAAAAGGGAAAATTTATAAAACTGCTATTCATGATCTTCCCATCAAAATGTCATTTGGTTAAATATGGAACATCATTTTAATCTGTACAGAGTAAACTAAGTTGTGAATCTTCCATTTTCGATGGTCACTCTATCTCGTAATTTGCAGTCTTGATGCCCTGTCTTAATCATAAAAGGCTGTATAAAAAGTATACATTGAATGCTCGAGTCCTGTTATCATGTCTTTCATGACAAATTTCTTGGTTTATTAATAAATTTGTACAACATTTACCTTTATAACTGACAAACTGCTATTTTAGTGTATTTTTTTTTCTCATTTGAAAATAACAGCATTTAGACTTAATTGATTTTATTGTATCTACTTTGCCATTGCAGTCATTAATTAGCTAACCAAACAAAAATAATTGGGTCAATCTTGTCCCACCCAGTACAAAGTTTTTTAACAGTTTGGTTGGGAATTATTTTCCTTGTATACAGTTTTTGAGACATCAAAAAGATACTTGCTATCCAAAAACTAGTTAAAAATTGTATGTAAATAGTTGGGAAATTTACATATATGCGAGATGCACCAGCAGAAAATTTGAGGTTTAAAATACACCTTATTTATGTGGAAACTAACAGTAAGCCTTTTGAGGTGTTTAAAAAAACATTTTGTCAGTCCTGCTGAAAGTGCATGTCCATAATGTCATGACATTATTTTCAATTTAATAAAATACAACTAATGTTGGTCTGCAAAGGGCAGTTGCTTTTAAGGAAGTTTGTATATTTTATCTGCTCATCTGAAGTAACCTTGTGTGTCTTTTTTAATGAAAAGAAATGAATATTATTATGAATTGTTTTTTTTTTTTTTGAATTCTTAGTAAAGTGTGTTTAATTTCCATCATTCTTTACCAAATTAGTCTTAGAAATATCTAATTGTGGAAGACTTTATTTGATGAATGTTTTGTTAGAGATGACCACTGAAAATGAGAAGAATAAACCGTTTGTACCATTGAAAGATTTGATCCACTATGATATTTTTAAATTCAATGAAAAGTGATTGAATCGTGATTTCCCATGTTTTAAACTTTTGTAATAAAAAAAATCAACATAACCTTAGTTAAAAATTTGGAGAAAAAAATTGAGATCAAATATATGCACCAAATTTTAATGTTAGAAATCCAGAAAGTATTGAGACTCATTAAGTAACAATCACAAAATGTTTTTGTCTTACATCCTATTTTCTGTGAATAAGATTTTTGTTGGGTTTTTTTGGATTATATAATCACACAGGAACACTTTAGTTTGTATTGTTCTGAGGCAAATAGAGTCAAGTGTCTTATCCAAGGACACTGTGAACTGGAGTGTGAATTTAACCCACATCATCCTGGTCACAAGTAACAACACAACAACAAATAAACCACAAGAGCTTCCTAGATATTAATGTAAATAAACTATGTTCAAGTAATTTTACCTTTTTGGTGCAAAGTTCCTCATTTGTGACTTTGCAGATCATGAGAGTAAAGATTAATTGCCACCCCAAATTTTTTTTTTTCATAATGCAACCTCTTTTTATGATAAGGCAAACAAACTTTTTAGAAATGAATTTAAAATAAGATCATTGATGAAGTACCTTATATATTGATTAACATAAAAGTATCACCACTGAAAATCTCAGGTTGTTGGTTAGGGCTGTTTCATATATAAACATACATGGTGCTCAGTGAAGAAATTTTTTTAACAAATACATGCCAGGATACTTTAATTTCAGAGTTCATAATAAATTGATAAAAAAAAGTTCTAAATTGCATCTATGGGTGAGTATCCCACATTAAAAGTGCTCTCCCTGGGTCCCAGGTTTGTTTAAGTGGAACAGCCCTTCTCTGTTAAAGGGTTGTTGTTGTTGTAGGGTTTAACGCCATTTTCAGCATAAGATAGGCTATACATAGCGGCCAGTATTAATGGCGGAGGAAGAAACCAGGCAATCCCCTGGAAAATCCCGGAAAGAACCACCAACACACAAGAAGCTACTGGCAGGTTTTCTCACTTACCCACGTTAGCCAAGACTGGACTTTAACTCACGCAGACAGAGGTGAGATGGCAGTAATCCATAATGGTCAGCACATTAAAGGGTAAAATGATACAAAAAGCAACAGGAATTCATTTTGTCAAAATTAAAAACAATACTAGCTACATATTATCAAGAGAATGTAAGAAGGGGGTTTCTGTTAATATAATCTACATTACCTTGGTGTAATTTTGTTGTCAGATGGAAGTGAAAAGCAGATGGCTATGTAATAAAATTTAGAGTGTGATACCACCATTAAAGGATAACATTTAATAATTCTAAAATATTACTACAAAATTTTAAAAACACAAAAGAATAGAAAAAGATTTTAAGTGAATTGACCCAAAAATAAACTTTTTTCTGGGTAATGCTTGATTATGATTTTCATCAATTATTACAGTGGCCAAGTGGTCTAAAGCACTGTCTATTACAGATCACTGACATCTCACATCTGTCTGCGTGGGTTCGAGTCTAGAATTCATCGAATGTGGATATGTGAGAAAGCTTGCCAGTAGCTTCTCGTGGGTTGGTAGTTCTTTCTGACAGTTTCATCCTCCACCATTAATACTTGCCGCCATGTATATCCTATCGTGTGCTGAAAAATGGCATTAAGCGCAACAACAACAACAACAAAAATATTGTATCAACATTTGTACTCAATCAGTAAAATGGAATTATCATGATGTCAGCCTGATATGGTATCTGATTTTCAAAGGTACCTTTACTCATGGTGTCTGATATTTTACACATGTAAATAGTTTCTTTTTTGCAAACATTGCTTTTAGTCCCTTATCTCTCAATTTCAGTTGTTTCTTGTCTCTACTGATAATAGCAGCGGTACTGTACAAAATCAAACATAAATATGACAGCTATAGGAGGAGGCAGGTTAGTACTTGTAAGCTTGAAATATGGAAATAAGATGGGGTGAAACGGTACACCTGTGCTGCATATTGATATGAGTCAATATACAGATATTCATTTGATTCACTATACAGATATTTATTTGATTCACTATACAGATATTTATTTAATTCACTATATAGATATTTATTTAATTCGCTATACAGATATTTTATTCACTATACAGATATTTATTTAATTCACTATACAGATATTTATTTAATTCACTATACATATATTTTATTCAATATAGAGATATTTATTTCACTATACAGATATTCATTTGATTCACTATACAGATATTTATTTGATTCACTATACAGATATTTATTTGATTCACTATACAGATATTTATTTGATTCACTATACAGATATTCATTTGATTCACTATACAGATATTTATTTAATTCACTATACAGATATTCATTTGATTCACTATACAGATATTTATTTGATTCACTATACAGATATTTATTTCACTATACAGATATTTGATTCACTATACAGATATTTATTTAATTTACTATAGATATTTATTTGATTCACTATACAGATATTTATTTAATTCACTATACAGCTATTTACTTGATTCACTATACAGATATTTATTTGATTCACTATACAGATATTCATTTGATTCACTATATAGATATTTATTTAATTCACTATTCAGATATTTAATTCACTATACAGATATTCATTTTATTCACTTTACAGATATTCATTTGATTCACTATACATATATTTATTTTATTCACTATACATATATCCATTTTATTCACTATACAGATATTTATTTTATTCACTATACAGAGTCCACAAAACATTATCAATACACATATCAACTTAATGCTCATTTCATCTTTCAGAGTTGTGTTCATGGCAAGGTGATTCCATTTTATGTTTTGACATCTTGCTTGTATTTCCAGTATGCAGATTATAGTGGGATATCGATTTGTCATCTATTCATAATCTATTCTCATTCTTGACATGATTTTCAAAATACTTCCAAAGGGATGACCTGTTAGTTGTTATTGGTTTTAGTTCAACATTTTAGGCCTTTTCAAGCTGTACCATTTCATCAGATGCTGGACTTGTGTTGTTATCACTTTGTTCTTCACTGCATGAATGCTTTTAAAACATCTTATGTCATGTCTTCACTTAAATTTGGATTGCATTATGATCTAAGCTTTGAAAAAAAAAGATTTAGTGCAGTTAACTCTGCAAAGAAACTCTAATCTAAAACACCAAGTATTTGAGCAGAGATGACTGACAGCCAGATCAATCCTACTCACTGAAGATGCAAAACAACTACCTTAGCCACATGCACTCATTTTTCTCTGGATTTTTTTTTTTTACAAAACCCACTTGCATTCTGGAAATTACAAAGGTGACTATGACTTATGGATTTTGAACTGCTTCATCTCTTATTCTTTTTAAATTTTGTTGACCTGATCATTTGCTGATTACAAATATCAGTGTAAAAGGTGATGTTGAAGACTTGTCCCTATGCACAATTTTATTTCTTTGCTGATCATTTAATAGTGACTTCAGCAAAAAGCTTATGTTTCTTTGTATTTATGTGGACTGAGTTTTGATGCAGTGCTTACTGTGTGTCTCTTATTGAATAAAATACAGTGAGTTCTGATATGTTGCTAGAATAAACTACAGTGAGTTCTGATATGTTGCTATTGATTTATCCCAGACCTGAACAAATAATAACCACCAATCAGTACTTAATGTAGCATATTTCATTGTGTGACTCACTGGAAGTATAGGCTTTAGAATCAGTTGAAGTTAAAAAGCTGCAACAGGAAGCTTTATGTAAAAGTCATCATTAAATGATAAAAGTTTTAAATCATGGATAACAAATAAGTTTGGAATGTCTCCTTTACATTGACATGTTGTCAGTAGCTGAACATGCAGGATGAAATAATTAGCTTTGAAATGGTGGAAGGGGGAAAAGTTCAAAGCACCTTGTGGTGATTTAAATTTGACAACATTTTTCTGTTAATTTGACAACAGCTGTCATAGATGAATTTTCAGCTTAAAGAATAAAAAGGCAAAATGACTAATAATTATTCATGACTGCAGAAGAGTAAAGTAACTTAAATAGGGAAAGTATTGTTTTTTATCAGTTCTTCACCTCTTGTATCGAAATGAATATTGATTTGGAAAAAGTATCAGTGCAGGAGACCTACATTTCACTGGCATAGATAAGTTTGTCCAGTAAGCTGATGATGAAATAGGGCTTTTTCATGCTTTACAAATAATGTTTTGTCTAGAATTGTTATACTTTTTGATGGGATCAATCTTAATGAGTGCTACATCCTCTCACAAAATAGGTCACTGTGACTCACATTTGTATGATTCTTTGACTTTATCTTGATCACTCTTCATGCAGAAATCATCAAACTAGATGGCTGTATGCATCTCTGTTAGTACTGTTACCCTGACAACAAAAGAAACTCACCGTTACATACATTTCATGCTTTACTAACTGAACATTTTGTATTTAGTTCATGACAACATATTTTTTTAACTTTGTGTATTATCCAGTGATGCCTGGAATAAGGAACTTCAGTGTGAGGATGCACCAAGATTATGTGCCTACACCTTTCATGCTAAAGTCATTAAACAAAAAGTCTATATTACATATTTCATGTACCACACCTGTACAAAAATGGTTAATATAACCTGCATTTAACATTTTCCAGGTTCAGGTCAAGTTTCTGCATTTAACTCACAAACATAAAGATTTTTATAAAATACATAAACACTGTCCATTTTGGCATCACAATACTAGGCAAGGGGATTCATTTTGATGAGCACTGCTCATTTATTTGGGTCATTATGACCTATATTTTACACTTTATTAACTTCATTAGTTACATTTTGTGTTTGATCTTCATTTTTCATGGATTGTTCATGCTAGAATTGTGAAAATATGATGTTATTCATTTCTGTTGCTACCATACCTTTACAACAAAAGGATGTTCATTGTGACCTAGATTTTATTCAGATTACTTGCTTTGGTTAAGTTTTGCATTTAGCTGATAAACACGAGCTTGGCATGCTATGTGCTTGCTGTCATCCACTGAATAATGAAATATGGCTAGTGCATCTTTATTAGTTCTGTGTCTGTATGATATAAAGAGGTCTCTGTGACCTATATTTTATGATTCAGTGACATTTACAATTTGTGTTTAAAGTTCATTTATTGGGTACTGTTCTTATCATGAAACTTGATACTTGATTGCATCCTTAGAACCAAAGATAGTGACTGTGACTTTAATTTTATGTTTGAATCACATGGGTTGAGTTTCTTGTTTACGACCACATTGAGTCTTCAATGTTCTCTATGTCCTAGCTTACACAGAAGACCTTTTCTGACCAATCTAGCTTAAAGTAGGAATAAATATGGTTTTTAAACTTTCCCTTTTAATGACTTTACATTGTGTGTTGTGATAGATTATCCTTAAAAGGTTAACTCTGTATTGTACTGCATATGAGTATGGAAATTAGATAATTGGACTGCAGTCTGCATGTTTTTCATGTGTGACATCAGTTTTAATGGCTAATGAAGGCAGTTATTGAGGCATTAACTGTGCTTGACAATGTACTACTGGCTGTCTCAGCAAGATTGCTCCAAACCTGTGACTTTCACCCAGTAGAATCTGGCTTCATGGATTGGAGAGTGATCATAGAGCCTGAAGATCATAGAGCCTGAAGTTTTTAGGGAATTCATTTATTTTTTTAAACTTGACACAAAAACATTATTGATCTTTGGTTATCAACTTGTTGAACTACCTCAACTTTGATATTATTAGGAAAAATATTCTCTTTATTTTGTTTTCTTCTATGTCACTGTTGGTATGTAAGTATATGGACATTTATGTATGTATCTTTCTATAAATATTACCCATGTTGATATTTATACCAACAGTACAGTGGAAAGGCATCACATTTCTTTTTTTGTTAATTCCACACCTGTCTGCAATTCTGAGAATGTGAAATATACAATAAAATAAGTAATTGAATGACAAGGAACACTGAAAGATATTTATTACAGTTTAATTTGAATGCAAAATTTCATGAAAATGAAAACTCATAAAACATTGTAATGACTATCCAATGTATAGTAATAGCTGCAGATTTTCTCACTGTGTCCTTTATTTCCTAAAACAGATATTGCCATTTTTACATACATGTTTGTACACAGCAACCAGCTGCTAAAAACAAGAAATCAGCAGATTAGTTCTCCTTTCTCAAAGCCCATTTCAATCAAGATTCTCTGAAGTGCTACTTTATAATGTGTGCAAATAAAGCACTGTATAAATTGCCTTAAAGGCAGATGTTTTGACATACAGCATTCACATGTAAATGTCAAATTAGTCACATGGGAATATTATTTTGCAAAATGGTTTACAGTCATTGGATTTGCTCAAGCATCTAATCATGAATTGTTGAGAACTTTATGCTTGTTTAGTGATGACACCTGAGAACTCAGTTATGTAGGATTATAATAGTGGTACATGTATTAAATGTGTTATGTAGGATTATAATAGTGGTACATGTATTAAATGTGTTATGTAGGATTATAATACTGGTACATGTATAGGATTATAATACTGGTACATGTATTAAATGTGTTATGTAGGATTATAATACTGGTACATGTATTAAATGTGTTATGTAGGATTATAATACTGGTACATGTATTAAATGTGTTAAACAAGTGTGGAAAAAATAAGTGAACAACTTTGTTAAGATCTCAGCATTTACACCAGACATTAGCAGTAAATTAATTAATCAATTTAATTACTTCAGTATGGATTAAACCTGTTGAAAATGAATGTCAGTATAAAAGTTTTACAAAGACATATACATCATTGTTATTTTTTCTTCTTTTTTTGGTACACCATAAATCCAAGAAAATTAAATATGCAAGAATAGGTGTTTTTCACCCAATTCATTGAAAATTTTAAACCCCCATAAAAAAAATGTTTTTCAAAGTATTTAATCTTTGATTAAACTTTGATTTAAAGGAGTTGAAACCTCAGAATGCTTGACCACTTAACTTTCATTTCTAAAGCTTAATGTTTCCAAAGATAATTGGGTTTCAGACAAATTTGGCATGCAGCTTTATAATGATGAGACCTTAAATGAGGTTGATTTCCCAAGTTCCCGATATCATTTATAGGAGTTAGGTCCCCTGATTGCCAATCTGAGTATGTGCTACATTTTTTCTACAAGTAATTACCCCACCTTTTCCCAGTCATGTGTTTTCATAACTTTTGTATATGTAGCACAACTTTACCAGGTTTTGTTTAGCATACATCTTGAGATGGGTGAGAATTGAACACTTGCATTCCAGTGCTCCATAACGTTATTTACAGAAAATATGCCTTTTGATTTTCCATCTTCATGACATAGTTTATAAAGCATTACTTTTTTAAAGAGGTTAGATTTGATTCATGCAGCTTTATATCATGAATTTATTTTCCATCATTCAATTTTATCATTTATAGGAGTTATGGCCCCTGATCAACTGACCCTTAGACTTTAGGTTTATGTGGCATAACTTTGCTGAGGTTTGTTCTTATTTGGATTTCCACTAAACATTTTTATTAAGGAATGTTGGATTTAAACCATATTTATTGTACACTTTTATTTGGATAAGACACTGGATGAGATGGATTTCCAACATTCTTCATCCTCATTTAGAGGAGTTATGGCTCCTGAAAGCCTGTTTTCTCCAAATGCTGGTTTTGTAACACAAGTTCTCTTTTTAAAACCCTGCCAAGCAAATTACAGTGTGTGGGGTTGTTCATGACAATATATCACTTTAAATTTGTGCAACCCAATAGAAAGTGATGTCAGGTCTTTTTCTCAATAAAACTGTTAGAAGTCTACCAAGAAAATTTATGATTTAATCTAAGTTGTAAGCTGTAGAAGCCTGTGTGACAGTTGTACTTTAGGTAGTAAAGTGAAAATGATGTACCTAATAACAATTGATTTTTTGTTGTTGAAGGGTGTAATGCCATTTTTCAACACAAGATAGGCTATACATGGTGGAGGAAGAACTCTGGGAAAACTCCAGAAAGAACCACCAACCTATGAGAAGCTACTAGTAACCTTTCTCACATACCCACATTGGCCGAACCCAAGACTTGAACCCACTCAGACAGAGGTGAGATGGCAGTGATCTGTAACAGCGAATGCTTTAGACCACTCTGCCACTTGGTGCTTCGATAACGATTGAAGATGTTCACAAATTCCACAATACTTTTTTTTGTTCCAATAATTGATAAACGATTTTTATTCTTTTTTTAACCAGAGAATGATGGTTGAAATGGAAGAAATGGCAAGCAGACCTTTTGCAGTGGTTACTTTAGAACTTGAGAAGAAGATCGAGGCAGGCAATGCAGAAAAGAAAGATATAAATGTAGATCTTAGGAAAAGAAAACGGGTAATTTTTCACAGCCTTAACAATTCCAGTATAACTAGCAAAACCATTGGTTTTCTGGTTGCACCTCTTGTTGTACATTGTTTGTCATCCTTATCATCAACTCTTCATTTTTACCTTATTGTTTTAAATTTTACTTTTTCTTGGCACCATATAGCCTTTCTTGTGCTAAGTTACCATTAAATGCTACTACATACAGACATACAAACTCGTTTAACTCTTAATTATTTAGACATGGATATTTTACAAAATTGGCATTGTTTTGTTTTTAAATGAAAACTTCATTAAAATGATACAAAATTCAGAATAAAAAATATTTGCTTGCTCAGTTTCATTTGTTTTTATAATTGTTGGCGGTACTATTGCAGTATAAGAATCAAAGCTATGAGAATCTGTTGAGAGGTCAGATTGTCTGCATAAATTTATACATTTTATATTGTTAAAATCTTTTATGATGCCCACCTGTCTCTAGAGAAACCATGTTTTTGGAGAGCAGAAATCATGATCTTTCAAGATAGGTTCTACTGAATTATTTTTATTATTATTATTATTATTATTATTATTATTATTATTATTATTATTATTATTATTATTATTATTGTTATTATTATTATTATTATTGTTGTTGTTATTATTATTATTACTATTATTATTGCTATTATTATTATTATTATTATTATTATTATTATTGTTATTATTATTATTATTGTTACTATTACTATTATTATTATTACTATTATTATTGTTATTATTATTGTTATTATTATTATTATTATTATTATTATTATTATTATTATTATTATTATTATTATTATTATTATTATTATACAGGTATCAAAACCAGCTCAGATTGCCCTAGAGCCTTTGCATAACCAGAAGGCAGCTGTCATATCTTTATTTGTCTGCCTACCAACAGGAGATAGTGACTGGTCACCCAGTGGTCAATCTGGGCTGGCCATAGCCAGTACTTTAGTTACTTTAGGTAAGTTTATATTACCAAAGAAAAATGTTATATCTTAATTTGTCTGCCAGCTGACAAGGGACAGTTTCAAAATTACCACTAGTCAATATTGACTGGCTATAGTCAACTTTTCCATACTGGAGGTGGTAATGTTACATTTCTTTGCTAATACTTGACTGACATTTGCTAAATTAAAATTATTGTTGGAATATAGGTGAAATGTGCTCTTTCATCAGGCTAATAAATTTTCTTCACTTCAATTCTTTGCACTTTTTCACAATTTTGATTACAACATTCATTTTGCTACATTAAACATCAGGGAGTGACATTTTCAACAATCTTTTCCAGTATTTCATACAGTAGGGTACACATTTAAAATTTAGTAATTGGAAGTTGTTTAATTGTCACAAATACCTTTTAAAATGAAGCAAAGTAGACCTGGAGAATAAGCCCCTTTATTAAATGTGCAACAATGTTCCAACATTTTGCTTGTGAATAAGCTGCCATTAAACATAACTTTTTAAAATATTTTCTTCACAAAAGACTTGAGGAAAATGAAAGATAAATTACTAGGTAGAATTGCTGCAAGTAAAAACATCTCTTCAGTTTTATCTACAAATTACTTAAGGATTTTTTTATAAGGCACAGTTATATTTCAAATGTACATAGAGTATCTACTAAAAAGTGTAAAATATGATTTTCATTCTCGATATTGTGAAATGATTTTTCTATTATTGCTTTATTAGATCATAATTGGAAGTTGTCATTTTTTTCCACTGATGGTTTATTTTCTGCTTTTGATATGTTGGAAAAATTGAAACACTGCTCATATTTTTTCTTCTCCTTCAAATTGCCCTTATGATATGCCACTATTTTTGTTGTTGCAGGTCATCAGAGGAAACAAAGCTTAGAACATGTGAAAACAGATAAAGCCAAATTCAAGAAATACCCCTTTTCTCCTACAGCAGATACATGTGTATAGCATTCATTGTTGTGTCTATTTAAATTGTGTTGTGTACATTCATTATAAATTGGAATTGCATTAATGTTTGAGAGAGATGACATTTATTACAGTTCCTTATTTACAGTTGATCATTTTGCATTTGGCAGATATGGAAGTCTCAGTCAGCAATATTTGATAAATTCTTATATGAAGACTTTTTCAGTGCAGCACCACATAATGGCATTTTTTTTGGATGTGTAAATATTTACTGTAATTTTCATTTTACCCCAATTGCTACATGAATTAACCCCAGCACAACTTTAAAAATCTCATTCATTTCCCATTGTAAAAAGTATTTAATAAATTTTGTTTTTTGTTCCAAGGGATTTCATTCATCAAGTTTATGAATTATTTCTAATATCTGTTACTAAGAATAGTTTATATTTGTAATAACAAGGTACTTTATTATTAAGTTCTGTTTTGCCTTTGGATCTTGAACAGCTCATCAAAGCAAAAAGAAACATAACTCAGTCTAATCCTGAATGGAAATTATTGGTCCGAATGGTTACTTTTCTTGATATAGTTTTGACAGTTTCTGTGTAGCAATTTAAGCAAAACAGTCAGTTGAGTAGAAAATTATCATCAGGGATAATTGCTTAAACATCTTAACAAATTTGACTTCTTTTAAACTATTCAGATAAGATATGAAGATGTGAAACATGTACAATGCATTGCATGTGTTTAGAGGGATATTAGTATTAGCATGTATAATAAAAATGGAACATTGTTATTAATACTTCAGAAGTTAAAGTGATTCATTTTAATGTTGTAATACCTAAACCCTCCCTGTCATCGTTATTTTCATTGAATTGATTTATTCCCCACCAGGAATGTAGCTGGGGCATGTATGTTGACCCTTATCCATCCACACATCAGTTTATGCATCTACCACTCTTGATAGGTTTTTTTATGTGTACATAGGTTTCTTTGGTAATCTGGTATCCAAATTAAAAGTGACCAAACAAATTACATTATGTATGACCCATTGTTTGAAATTATATCTATCTTAAAATTTTTGCAGCTTATGCAATATGGTAATCTTTTTTGTTAAAATACTATTAAAGTGCTAAAATAATTTGGTGGTGGTTGTGTGTGGATGGGAAGGTATTTTTGTTCACTGATATTGCTACAGGTTTGTTGACTTAATATACATATTTGTCAGACCTGAATAATATAAATATTTATCACATATCACACCCAAATGATGTAGATATTTTTCTTGACACATAACTTTTAGGTCTGATATACTCAGACCTTTCTTAAATGCATACCTGATAAATAATTGTATATAAATTTGATAATGGTATAGCCATATTCTACTTGACTAAAATTTATATAAAAATATTGCCACAAAATTAATTATATCCCCAAAATGTTCTTGCTAAAAATGTATTCCTTCTTGCAAAATCTACATGCAATGGAATTCGTTACTTCATCCTTTTTTAATTGCACAAATGATTAAATTCTTTGACTTTTTAAGTCGGTGCACTCTTTAAAGGTCCAAAATAAATTTTGCCAGATATGTTTACAATAATATAATAATGAACTTGTTTATAAAGGATAACTCAGTTAAATAGAATTAATCTTCCTTTGTGTACTCTTCTACATAGATAGCAAACAAGTATAAAATTACAAAGTATTTTGAGTCACTTTAGGGCAAAGTCTCTTTGTAGAAGTTTTCTCTCCAGAAACTGTAGGTTTTTGGTACTGTTTTCAGTCTTGTGATATAAATGATAGTTTGGTTATAAATGCAATCACAATGTTAAGAAATATACGAGAGGATTTCTGAGTTTTTCTGATATTTCTGAATGGTTTGCATATTTTGAGAAATTATTGAGTGTCAACAGGTTAAAAGTGAATACAAAGTTTGGCTAAGAGGTTATTTTTACAAATGATGCAGTTGTGATCTCTTTGAACAGAATCATATTGATCTAAATCAACCTAACACTCTAGAAGAGATTCATAAAGCTCCCAAGTCATGGAAGTACAAAAAATTCATCATGGTATTATAAAAAGAAAAAATTCAGATTTAGTAATTGTGTGATTACAGTTTAAGATCCTTCAAGAAGATATTTTTTTCACTCCTGATGTGAAAGAATTATTTGTCCATTGCCTAAGGGAGGGGAGCCATTCTAATAAAGTTGATAGAGCATCATGCTCATGATCCAAAAGGGTTACATATTAAGTACCCATCTTGACAAGTGCCATAAAATAAAATAGCTAAAATAACAAAAGATTGTGCTAGGGTCAGAGTAAAGAGGCTTGAAATAATTATAGCATTTTTGTGTGTGTTTTTGAAAACGTTCTTTTATTATTGATGGAGAAACATATTGGGGAAATATTCAAGAAATGTTCTTTGAAAATCAAGAAGATACAGAATCGAAAATATTACATAGACGATATATTTATTATATATGCTTGTATTATTAAAATGAAAAGAGATTATTGTTATTGTATTTTTGTTGACTTTTCCACAAATTTTGATTGTGTACAGCACCATATTTATTTTAAATGGAAATTTACTTCATTATAAACTTTATAAAATTATTATTTTGTGTATGTATGTATGTATGTATGTATGTATGTATGTGTGTGTGTGTGTGTATATATATATATATATATATATATATATATATATATATATATATATATATATATATATATATATATATATATATATATATATAAAGATGTATTTTAAGTCCACTCTTTGCAAGTAAGTATTTTCATTGGTTGAAATTGAATGGTTGTAAAGAAACAACAGTTCAAAAGTAGACGACATCACTGTCATATGCTGATGATAAATGCTAATATTTTTGACACCCTTATATCTTCTCTAAAATAAAATAATTAACCTTTTGCTTTTTTATGGAATGAGACCAAAACTATGAAATGGCTCTTGTAAGAAGGTGTGCCATATAAAGAAAGATAAGTTTTGTATTGAAAGAACTTTATTCACTTTAAGTTTATATAAATATCTACGCAGATGTCAGTATATTTCTGGTCTTAGTTGACTGTGTGACTGCCAGCCTTTTTATATGCATTAAAAATTAATGGATGAGTATTTTCATTGTGTTGAAAATGTTCGGTGTTGTAATTACATCCTTAGAACAGAAAAGATGCCTCAAATGATGCAGTTGTGAGAGAAGTGAATCTTTACCTGTTGTCAGGGGCTCTGAGTGGCACTGTGGTGTAAAAAAAACTCACCATTTAGAATCACTGCCCTCTCACCTCTGTGTGGGTTGTAGTCTTGGGTTTGGCCAATGTGAATATATAAGAAAGCTTGCCAGTAGCTTCTCATAGGTTGGTGGTTCTTTCCTGGTTTCTTCCTCCACCACTGATAATGACCGCCATGTAAAGCCTATTTTGTGCTGAAAAATGGTGCTAGACCCAACAACAACAACAACTTTACCTGTTCTCAGGTAATTATTTAATGACATGTATTTGTGGTTAAGTGTTATGCAGATGGATGAGTTGAGAAATTTCAGTGCATGTTATCAAATCTTGAAATCATTTGATGAAATAGGAAGAATGACGAGGCATCTCATGTAAACAATTATCTATTTAGAAACAGGTCCAGTTACATCAGGTAATGACACAGAGTCTAACCATGGTTAACATCTTTTCTGGTATTCAGAAATTACAGGAAAAATAAGGGATTTATAAAACTTAAAAATCTTTTAATTTTGAAAACTATCTGGTATACATGCCCTTTAAATTTAGGGTTCATCTATCTAGGTAGAGAAGTTTGAGTCAGATTTTAGCTATATAGATGGCTAGAATAAATAATACAAAATGGGAGAAATATTATACTTTTTTGTTTCACTATAATTATGTTATTGAAAATACATGTCACTTGCAGTACAGAGGTTTAATTCCAGTCTGCTTTTTTTAATAATTTGTACAAATTAAGAGTTTTGTTAGAAGTAAGAATCAAGAGATATGTAATGTCCTTGCGGCTTACTTATATTTAATTTAAGACAGAATTGTATAATGTCTCAGATGGTACAATATATTGCCAGGATGCATTTTTTCTGATAGCACTATGTGTATATCTGATTGACCGTATGAAGAATATTTATCTTTCAAAAAGATTGTTTAAATTTTTTTTAATGTATAGGTTTTTTTTATTCTCAGATATGTTTCTCATAAGGTTTTGATTATACTGTTTGTGGTATTATTGTATAGAATGTATGGGCTGCTGGCCTTAATTTATTCTGCATAAATGCTTACTTCAAGCTCAATATGTGTAAAATTAATTCTTTCAGTAGACAATCAACATTGTATGAATAAGAAAGTATTCTCTGTAAGAACTTGTACTCAGCTTCAGTGAAGGATTGCGATAAATTCTGGAACCATTTATACTGCATTGTTGTTTTCTGTAATATCTCTTGCCATTAATTTTTTGGCACAATGTGCAGTAGATCTTATTTCATTTTAGTTACACTATCACATATTTTACCAATTCTTCCTTACACGATGGAATTACATGCCAGCATGAAGATTAGAAATGAATTAGTAGATGTTGCATTTTAATACTTCATACAAATTTTGAAACTTTGGTGTCAGTAAAAAATTCAGCTCTATAATCTGTTTAAATTGAAATGACCAGTCTGCATATATACAGTCATGACCGCTGTTGGAATAAACATTAATTACACTATTCAAGACTCTCTTCAGCAGTATAATCACCAGAGAGCAATAAACCTCTTAATTGAAAATTCAGTCCAGCACATACATTCATTTAGTATGCTCCATAATAAACAAATTTGCACACACAAATAATCTGGGTGAAGGCCTACATCCATCAACAAGATAAAAAGATGACAAGATTTACTGATTGTGTTTATATTTGTGAGTGGTAGGCCATTACTCAAATTGCCATATATACCTGCTTATAAGTCTAGTTAAATTGTAAACAATACAGATCTTGATCTGTTTGTTTAAATGATTATGCCTAACTAACTGCACAGACACTGATCTGCATGCATATTTTTTGACAGCAGATCTGGGTCTTTGCAATTTGGCTCATCTTATATATGGTAGTTCATTCTTTCACTCATTTCTTCATGCATTTTTTCAATAAACATTTTCACACCTGTTACAAACTGTTGTCAGATTTTTGTGTAGATGATGTACACTTTGTACCTGTCAGGTTTTGTTAAATATAGGCTTACATACGAATTTATATGCAGAAATGTTTTGAATTAAATATTCTTTTGGCAAGAGTCTGAAAATGCCCCAGCACAACTTATAAAAAGCACGTTTTAAAAACTATGTTTATGTATGACTCTCTTAGTTTTGACCACATAATATAAACATTACTTTGTAAAAAGGGGCCCAGAGTGGTCTAAAACACTCACCATTTTGGATCACTGCCATCTCACCTCTGTATGCATGGGTTCAAGTCTCAGTCTCAGCTAACATGGGTATGTGAGAAAGCTTGCCAGTAGCTTGTGAGTCGGTGATTCTTCCTCCACCATTTATACTGGCCACCATGTATAGCCTATCTTGGGCTAGAAAATGTTAAACCCTACAATAACTTTGTAAAGTGAAAGCCAGTGCATAAGTGAATGAACTAAATCAAAAGGGTCTTTTTGAATCAAATAACTTTTACTAATTATGTGATGACCTGTTTGAGATGATTTATTCTTACAATGCATAACCGCTTCGGTGGCCTAGTGGTTAGAGCATTAGCCTCAGATGCTTGAGGTTGTGGGTTTGATTCCTGGTCAAGTCATACTAAAGACTTACAAAAATAGTACTAACAGCTACCTTGCTTGACGTTCAGCATTAAGAGGCTAGTGTTAGGACTGGTCTGCATGGTGTCAAGATAATGTGACTGGGTGGATTATCATTTTACGTCTGCAGCATGATGCCCCAGTGTTAGACATCACTATAAATAGCCACACTGCAAACATTTTAATGATATGACTGAAAAATTGTTAAAGCTACATTAAAAGTCATAATCACATCACATCTTACACTGCGTATTGCACAGTTCTGCAATTTAATCAAAACTATTGTAGAGTAAATAAAATGCCTCATTTATAAAGGAAGTGATGCATATACTATCACATATTTGGACTTTACCTGGTACCCTTTTTTGTTCAAGGTTCATTTCTGTGTATGTGAATTCACAAGATCTATATTTAGCCTATGTTGATCATGTTAAGATGATGACCATTACCTCTGGTTATTATCCTTAAAGAGACAAACTCAGCAGCTGTGTAAAGCCCCAAACACCATACTGTCAGCTGTGTAAAGCCCCAAACACCATACAGTCAGCTGTGTAAAGCCCCAAACACCATATTGTCAGCTGTGTAAAGCCCCAAACACCATACTGTCAGCTGTGTAAAGCCCCAAACACCATATTGTCAGCTGTGTAAAGCCCCAAACACCATACTGTCAGCTGTGTAAAGCCCCAAACATCATATTGTCAGCTGTGTAAAGCCCCAAACACCATACTGTCAGCAGTGTAAAGCCCCAAACACCATACTGTCAGCTGTGTAAAGCCCCAAACATCATACTATCAACTGTGTAAAGCCTCACACATCATACTGTCAGCTGTGTAAAGCCCAAAACACCATACTGTCAGTTGTGTAAAGCTCTGTACACCATATTTTCAGCTGTGTAAAGCCCCAAACACCATATTGTCAGCTGTGTAAAGCCCCAAACACTATATTGTCAATCCTATTATGCCAGCATTTGAGATAATGATATAATATTTACCTTATAGGTACATGTTATGATTTACTTTTGTCACCTATCATTTCAGTAATGAAAACCTGATGTTGGGAAACAAACATTGATAGAGATGACCAGAATACTTACCTTATGGTATGAATACAATAGTGGCTCTAGGCACAGATGAAATATGGTCACTTGTGAGGCATAAATTTTATACTTTTGGCCTCATATACTGGCCACATGCTGTATTAGAGGGGTGGCCATCCATGAGTAGTATTTTTTTTGCACAAACTCATTGATGCTGAGACAACTGGCCACATATAGTAGGTGTCTGCTGATGAGGGGGTCAGATTAAAGGGCAACTACTGTAACAATATATAGATTTGTATAAATAATGTTTAATACATGCATTGTAAGAAAATATGTAGTTTGTGTCGAAGGATTTTTAAGAACCGTAACAGTTTGAGTCTTATTGCTAAGATGTCAGCAGTGGCAGTTTATAGTGGTGTTTAGTACTAGGACAACATGCCTCATACATGCAGCATCACGTTCCATCCAGTCATTGTTCTGACACTAGTATGACCAGTCATAACACTGACCTCTTAATGCTGAGCACCAAGTGAGGCAGCTACTAGTAAATTTTTTAATACATCTTTGGTATGAATCGGCAGCAGTTCGATTCAATAATAGATGAGAATATAACATTCTGTATCTCGTATTTATTCATTATGTGAATATGATTAATTCTAAATGTACATGTACAATATTGTCTGTGGTGGCTGATCATGAGCTAGAATATAATATGGAAATTAGAAGGAAATTTAAAACAGTTTTTCAGTCCATATGCCTTTTATGAATGAGTATTGTCAGTTATGTATGATAATATTATTTGTGATGCATTAGATGCTTTGAAATTTCTAAATCAAATACAAATAATAGTGAAGGGAAATAACTCCTTCAGTTCAATATTTTACTATCTCAACAATTCTTGGAACCTAGTAAGTTGAGTGCATGTTTAATCCTTTTATTAATGACGTTACTAATTTTTCTGACCAAAAAAAAAACAATTATCAGCAGTGCTCACAGTCTGATCAAGCCAACCATCTTGCACTTAATACAAATCACTAAATTGTATGTGATAATGTGATACATGTTAAACAATATTATATACCAAGTTCTGCAACATAGTAAAACACAGTATGGTGTACCAAGGTATATTGTTCCAGAATTTGGAAACTATATACCAGGTATTGTTCTGGTGTAAAAGTGCTTGAAATGTTAAAGAGACTATTTAATTTTAGACAAATGATGCTGATCTGCAATCACATATGAATAAAGACAGGAAAACCAGAGGAACCATGAAATAATTGTATCTCAATTGCATTGACTTCATTTGAATAAATTTCAACAGAAAGCATCCTACAACCCTACTGCTCTTATATTTGACGAGTAAGCAGAAGTCAGTTGAGTGATATTAGACCAACTTGATTCTCATGTTTTAAAGAGTGTCCATTACTGCTGGATAGACCCCTTCTCTATCCACAGAGTTTTTGTTTAAGGCCCCACAGAGAAAATTATAGTTAGTAGTAACCTTTGGAAAACATTAAATTTTAATAGGTCTGGTGTTGAGAGAATTAAAGTTATTGTAACTTTGCTGTTTATAATTTTGGTCAAGAAATGCAAAAAATTTATAGTATATATATTTGGGCTAATTTGTAATTAATCTCCTTGAATTTTCAGCTATTATAAGCTATGTATTGCTCATATTGCAAGAATTTACAACAAATTTAACATTTGCCTTTAGAGCATTTTTGTTAATTAAATTTAATAAATATTGGAAATTATCTTTCTCTGTTCTTTCCACTGTTTTCACATAGCCACTATAGCTCAGTTGAAGAGCATCTGACTTATAATCTATGGGTCAAAGGTTAGAGACTCACTCAGACCAACCTGGATCAGCCTTGTGATTAGCCATCATATAATATTCCATCAGATCAGGGTGTGTTGTTTATTCTGCTGATTTTTCTTAATAAATTGCATGGACCAATATCTGTTGGCACATTATATAATGGCAGATCTGGGTCTATGCAGCATGCAGTTGAAATGGACTCGAAAGCAAGTACAGTGTATATATGGTACATCATTATTATGGAAACGTTGATTTGTAAATTGTGTAAAATCATTTTTCCCGTCATTTGAAGGAGTTTCATTTTCTAAAAATGGTTATAATTAAGAGAGTAGTTTTGTTTAATATAATCATCGTCATTATCATCATTATCATCATTCTTGCAATAGCCATCATCATCATCATTGTAATCATCATCAACAATATCTTTGTTATCGTGCAGGTCAATCATCAGCACAGCATCACCACCATCAATCAAATAACATACTGGCGGATCTGGGTCAATGCATTTTGTCAGGTAGATTGACTTTGAAGATAGGTAGTTCTTCTAGTAAAGAAGAATCCTGTTGATTTTGGGGTCAAAGGTCAAAATAAGTTGTAGCAATTTGATAAATGGTTTTTGCTCTTCTGATTTGCAGCTTTTGTATAATGATTATGGTCACTATGACAAAGATAAATGTTTTTTATGCTCAAGTTCTTTAGTATCTACAATTAACAAACTTGGTAAACTGCTTGCATTGGGGTAGTTAAGATGCCTATTGATATTGGATTCATAAGATCAAAGTTTGAGGACATGAGACTAAAAGAAGAGAAATGGTTTCCACACAATAACCTTAGTTCTACACAACAGACCTTGCCCAAACTTTGTGGATAACTTGCACCTGCGGTAAGGAAGATTTCAAGTTTGGGGCCAAAAGAAGAAAAGGTCACATTTATTTTTGCCTTAAAGAAGAAACGTTATTTCTGCACAATAAATTTCAGTTCTTGACCATGATGGCAAGTTGACTATGGGTGAAAGTAGAAACAGTTTCTGCATAATAACATTGAGTTCTACATCACACACCTGGACTAAACGTTGTGGATGGCTTGCACTTGGTGTATAGAAAAAAAAAATTTAATCACAAGGAACAAGCTCTTCAAAATGAATGGTACTCTTCTGTCTGAAAAGAATTCTAAGAAATACAAGACAAGACCCTTTCTTTTTAACTGCAGAGTGCTGAAATGATCTCTGATATTATTGCACTGTAAAATTTTCAAATTAGCCAATGTTTCACCCATCAATTTAGGATCGATATAATTTTCATTTAGGACAAGCTAGACAACAAAGGTTTTTGGATGGAAACTCTATGTTGATATGACCATCCATTCAGGAGAATAAGTTGAAAACAATTTTAACATGTTCATTGAGGCAGTCCTATTTCAGATCAGATCAGCACTAAATAGGTATAATGATTAGTCATTCTGATGAAAACTCTATGTCAGTATTTTACTTTACTCTTCATTTTAACATTTTTATTTACTTTTTTGGCACCATACAGCCATTTATTCAGCAAGGTAACATTTAAAATTAATACATACATATATGTGATTTAATTGTTTGTGTAAGTTTTAAAATTCTTTTTATTTCATTTCTGTTTCATTGCTTTTTATTGCAAATTAATATTTTGTTGGATTAGAGATTCTTTTTTTTTTTCAGTAATGAGATAAATGTTTACTTAAGACGAAGATGTATTATGTGAGAACCATCATTTAGTCTGTCTTACCCTGGTAACAGTCAACATGAAGTTAAAATGATTGGTCAGTATTAGGGTCATACTTTCTTTGCGTGATCACTGTGTGTAAGAAAACCTTTTATGATTGGTTCTTAAGCAGGGACAAATTGGTCTATGTGATCAAAATAGTGTAGTAAGAGTCCACATGACCAATCTCGCGAGACTTGAAATGAGGCATTGGGGTTTTAAATATGCAATCTTAAAATTTTTTGCGTAGAGTAATTCAACACCTTGAAGGAACAAGGTATATTATTTAATTTTTTGCCAATATTGTTTATTCTTCGTCTGAATTTTGGATTTAATATTTTATTTCCCTGGAAACTCAACAAGTTGACTTTTCTATAAAAAATTTTGAAAGATATTCATGGAAATTTATTCTGGAATTATTCGGAAACAAAGACTGATTCAAGTGAGGAATTTTTTATATTTATACATTGGACTACATCTGACATCATCACCTTCCATATTTGTACGTCATCGGGACTTGAACCTGGATTTTCTTATAGGACTATTCTTAGGATCAAATTTTGAATTATATTCACAGACTGGAAGTCCTATTTACTAATTTTTACATTGTTGTCTAGGGAAATAAATTGTTTTAATAAAATATACAAAGCTTGTTGGCTTTCACTCTTTGGTTTGTTACTGAGTATGAGCCCTTGTCACTTAACAATACATCTACAGACCGCTCCAGTGGCAATGTTGTTAAGTGTGTAGAAGGTCATGGTCTTGAACCCTGGCCAAGTCATACCAAAGACTTACAAAAATGGTTCATGTACTAACAGCTGCCTCACTTGGAACTCAGCATTCAGAGGTTTTAGTGTTATGACAAGTCGGCCTTGTGTCAAAATAATGTGACTAGGTGGGACATTATGCTACATGTCTGCAGCATGATGCCCCAGTGCTAGACATCACTATAAACTGCCACACTGAAGATATTGTAGCAATATGACTGAAATTTTTTTAAAGCTATGTTGAAAATCCAAAACACATAAATGCATGCATGCATATATACTGATTCTGGAGTGTAGAGATTATGATTTTGATTCTGACATGTAGAGAATGTAGTTAAAATTAATAATAAAATAATGTTTTCTGCACATTAATCCAAGTTCAAGACTGCAGACAGTGTACCCTGACCAAAGGTTGAGGTCATTGAGACACATCTATCATTAATCAGCAGCATCAACGATACTGTTTAAGTTCTGGGTACACGAAGGACTATTAAACACCTGACAGATTTATGTGATTTATTATTTTTATTCAGTGATATGTAAAATTAACTTGTTATGCTAAAATGTTTGGTAAGTTGGTCAAAATGTTACAGGAAAAGGAACACTCCATGCTTTTTCTTCTATTGATTATGTGTCAGTCAAAGTAGCAAGTATAATCTAAGGATCAATCAAACGTGTGGGGGTGTTCTACTGTGCTCCACAGAAAATGAAAACGATCACAATTTTTCTAAATAAAGCAAAGGTTGTCAGAAAAATCAAATAAAACTCTCCCCTTTCATTGAAAAGCTACATTTTTCAGCTGCTAAAATCCTCCTTGCACATGAGTTTAAAAGACTCTCCACCATGCATGCCTGGTGCATCAGTCCTAGCATACCATGTCCTTAGGAGGTACTGCTGCAAAATCTGCCTAGAACATCATGACTTTTAACAACCAAACATCACTGCTGTTAAATCTTCCTTGCACAGAATGAGTTTCAAAAAATTTCCACCATGCATATCTAGTGTATCAATCCTAGCATGCCACGTGCTTGAGAGGTACTGCGGCTAAAATTTGCATAGATCATGATTTTTGCGAACCCCAAAATCACTACCGAAAGTCCTCCTTACAAATCATGATTTTCTAACTCCACGATGCAAGCCTGGTGTATCAATACTAGCATGCCATTTAGTTGGGAAGTAGTGTTGTTAAAATCTGCCTCAAACATCAGGATTTTCTGAGAACCCCACATGCATACTTGGTGTACCACTTAAGTGTTTGGGTTATAAATGTTTTATTGGGTGTGAACATGTGTGAATGAAATAACCTCCAGAATGAGGATGAAGTTCTTACCAAAACAAAGAAACACTTCTAGCATACATGTACACACGATTGGGATGCTGTTCATTAAAATAATTAGTGCGCTCTTACTATAGTGAATTTTAATGAAGTAACGCCAAATAAAACATGTATCCACAATGTAGATATTTCAATGCAGTTTGTATGTATTGATCAATTATGAACCATAATTTTTATTTACAACATAAATAAGCGTTGTTAGGTTTAACACCATTTTTTAGCACAAGATAGGCTACACATGGCAGCCAGTATAAATGGTGGAGGAAGAACCCTTGAACACCCCGGGAAGAACCACTATAAACTATAAACTGTCACACTGAAGACTGAAAATTGTTAAAGCTACATTAAAAATCCAAATCATACACACACACATAAATCTATTTGGCAAAAGTTTAATGAATATCTGTGTTTACAGTTCAATATTCTCTTTTCTATGAAAGGAAATGGCTGATTTTTCAATCTTTTCTCATTCTACTTTTCTCTGATTTAGCTGATGATGGCTTAAATATGTCAGTTTGGAAAGCACTTTATAATTCTGTTTTAACTTGATACATCGATACACCCTATTTTCTGTTCACTTTAACTGGATATAATCGGCACACTCTATTTTCTGTTCATTTTTATAATTGGTTTATCCTTTTTTTCTGCACCATTCTACTTATATTGTACCATTATATTTTATTGATCAATACTGAAACCAAAGTATAGTTTAAAAGAATACAAAATCTCTTTCTGTTCTTGACCACAATTTGTTAATTTATACAAAATCCATAATTTTTACTTGATTTGACTATTGACTCTATACACTGCTAAATCTGTTTCATTAGCTTGTTTTAGTATGGTGTTACACATAACAAAAGTAGTGCTTTAGCCAAGGGAGGTAATTTAGTCTCATTTTGACAATCATAGCTCTTCATTAATTTTAAATGGTAAATTTCAGGAAATCTGAAGAAAATTTTACCCAAGATAATTTTCTTTAAAATAACTAAAAGCAAGATAAATTAATATATTCTGAACCATTTTAACAAAGTAGGTAGGATTGTTCATTAGGACATGCTCTGGTTGGCTCTCCTAACAATAGCTTGGGTTTCCATAGCAACCATATGGAAAAACTGATTTCTTTTTCTTCTACAGAATGGCAAAGCCAATTTTGATCAAAACTGGTAGGATTATTTTGTTATGTATGCTTTATAAAAATCGTATCTGGGATGCATCCTCTGGTTATGTGTGACTTCCTCAGCATCCACCTGGAAAACCTATTTTTAACTTCTCCAGAATGACTGAGCCCATTTTGATTATACATTGTAAGACTCTTTCATTGGATATGCTTTAACACAATGAAGTTCAGATGAAACCATCAACAACAATGTGGCTTCCATAGCATCCAGATGCAAAATTTTTTCCACTAGTACATCAGAATAGCCGAGCCAATTTTGATCAAATTCAAAAATGGTTCTTAGAACATGCTCTACCAGAATTCTCTCTGCGGCTTCAATTAACCCATATTTCTAGGTCAACTGGTCTTGCATTTTTCTACACGGCAGTTGAATGATCTCAGACCCACTTGGACATACTGTTATGATTTATAAACTAGTTGTCTTGTTATTAATGAAATGAAAGAAAAAAGGAAGAGCTATAGAATAATGCATTTTATATATTTGTGTTGTATGTCAAACAGATACTAGTTTATATTTAACATTCAAATAAATACATATATGATTTAAGTATACAAAAAAACTGCTACAGCAACTTTCTGGATCATAAGATTTTGTTACTGGTATGAACAAGCACTTGCTATTAGTTTCATTGATGTAAAAAAAATATTTAAAAACAACCCCAGAACAGTATTTACCAGTCTATAAAACCCTGAACTATATATGGTAACCACTCCTAGCTGGTCATGTGTGTTAACATTCTACATAGATTTGACTGTTTATGAATGGATATTCTCAACCCACAGAAAGTTTCTGCACAGGCATGACAAAGCAATAAGAATGAGAATACTTTATATACCTTTAGTTAAAAAATTTTGCTTTATTGGGTCAGTTTCCTCTCTTTTATTTGAGGGCCTACATGTGAATGTGATCGAGTCATTAGCATCAACAGAAATCTTTGGAGGACATGGTGTAGCAGATATAATTTGTAGTATGAAAACTAAAACAAAATTCTCTTGGTCAGTGATTTATCAGCAATATAGACAAAATTTTGAATACCAAATGGCCAAAAGTAATATAGTCTGACAATACCTCCCTGTTTGTACCCCCTCCAGCCAATTTCAATAACATAAAGCATAAATTAGATCAGAAATGCATGAAACTTGCTCAGTTCATCCATCAATTTATAATTTCTAATCTGTGACCAGTGAGACCCTAACACCTTCATTGTCTGCGCATTTCACATTTAACGGAAGTTTTAAATATAAACGACCATGCTCGTAAGCCATTTCCAGTTCCTGTACAAGTCCATTTTATGCAAACAGTGTATGCACAACTACTCATGTACACTGTAGAAGGAAAATACTATGTCAGCTGCTTCCGATTTTTATATTGTCGAATAAAGCAAAGGAAAAGAACGGCAATTACAAATTTGCCTTTCATGTGTATTTAACAAGCAGTGTAATTTCTATGTACATGTGTGTAAAGGCTATAACTCTAATCTCTCAACATTATTATAATTTACAGAATTATGTGGCAGTTACCAAATAGGATGAACTACATAACAATGTTGTCTGAGGAAATCAATTTGGCTTAAGTGTACACAACATGGCGCCGTGTTAGTACGCTGTGTTAGTATGGAAAGTTTGTAATGCATGAACAACGCAGACAATGTCAATGTTAGGGCCACCCTGGTCTGATTCAAGTTAGAAATTATAAATCAATGAATCAATCGACTAAGTTCTGTGCACTTTTTATTACATTAAAAATTACTGTTATTGAACTCAGTAGGTTGTATAGTCGGATTATAGTTATAAGGATTGACTGATTAACTGATGCTCAGTTCAGGTCAACTTCTTTATTTAATTATGCAGAGTTTGTGCTACAGAAGAAATTACTGATGATAAAATCCTGACTGATCTGGTTGCTGACCATCTGTTTGATAAAAGTATGGCCAGGTATACATGTAAGGTTGAGTAGAGACTGGCAGGGTATTGCCTTCTTGAATATTTATAGCAGTTGTATTTGAATTGCCGTTTGTATTTGGAACATGGATTGGAAGGAGAGTATTGGGTGAACCTGTTGGAACAACTTTTACAGATGGAATGTTACTTGACAAATTGTGCAGCTTGTTCTGCTGTAGTAAAGAAATGTCCATGGTTGAAAGTGAGGTTAATAAACTCTGTGAGTGATGTTTCTGTTGCATTAACGAATGGGCATCTCCTACCATTAGATGCATAAGTGGAGTACAGCTAGCACTGGTTCCGTCTACAGGATGTGAAGAACTACTAGGATTATGTAACTCATTTTTGTGTACAGCACTGATGCCTTGTTCAGGTTTCACTTTACCAGTATTACAGAAGGATCTCTGAGAAAAAGTTTTTGAATGTCCAATCACATTTTCAACAGTATCATCTTTCTGATTGATCAAATTAGTGATTGTCTCTGATCCACTTTTACTGTGAATTTTCATGTGCACTCGAAGATTATCAGCACGTGAGCAGGCTTTTCCACATATATCACATACAAATTTTT
Organism: Potamilus streckersoni; assembly: GCA_016746295.1. Lineage (NCBI taxonomy): Eukaryota > Metazoa > Mollusca > Bivalvia > Unionida > Unionidae > Potamilus > Potamilus streckersoni. Next base: position 9,624,416 of record JAEAOA010002345.1, on the reverse strand, counting down.
TAACTTCAGTATGCACAGATCTTTGATGTTTGGATAGCCCACCTTTGTCGGGGAAGCAGCGGCCACAAGTCAAGCATTTATAAGGCTTTGCCCCTGAATGGCGCCGTTCATGTGCCTTACACCTTTCTTTTGTTTTGAATGATTTACCACAAGCAGAGCAAGTATAGGGAGTTTCAGTCTTGTGAACATATTTATGAGAGTAAAGTGTGGCATAGGTTTTGAATGATTTTCCACATTCATTGCATGTAAAAGATTTTTCTTCATTGTGCACTGCTGTATGTACATCAAGTGTACTTTTGTACATAAACTGACGCCCACAAATATCACACATGTAACGAGTCCCATCTTCCGTGTGACGGCGACGATGAGCCTTCATGAGGAATTTTGTTTTATAAGTCTTGAAACAGATATCACATTTGTATGATTCCCCTGATGCGTGTTTTGACTCAGTGTGATATTTCAGTGCCTGACTATTCACAAAGCCCTTGTTACAGACACTGCATTGAAAAGGCCGCCTATCTCCATGTGACATTTCATGCATTCTCAAGCTTGTAAGATATGAAAATTGTTTTCCACAATCTTTGCAGAAAAACCCTTTTCTTTCTCCATGAAGTGCCTGCATATGAATTTTTAAATGGTTGGAGGTCAAATAGGTTTTGCCACACAGATTACATGCATAAGGACGAGTCCCTGAATGCTTAAGCAGATGGAGTTTTAGGCTGTGGTTGAAGTTAAAGGTGGCATTACACTCAGCACATTTATATGGCTTTTCATTTCCATGAATGCCACGCTTGTGGTGGTACAACGACTCCTTGCTGGTAAAACATTTACCACACATGTCACACTGCCAACGTTTTAATTCATGAATGTTTGCTATATGTCGTCTTAAGGCTCGTTTTGATTTATACTCCTTTCCACAATTGGGACAAACTGTTGAGTTATGGGCTGTTTCCTGTCTCGCATTCAGCTTAAGTGTGCTTTTACTTGCTCTTGTTCTGGCTTTTGAACTACTGAATGGGTCTTTCTCTGATCTCCTTTTTGATGTCTTTTCCTTAAAATCATCACCAACTTGTTTAGCAAATGAATTAGTTTTAACAGTTTGGTTCTTCTTCTCTCTAGGCGATACTCTTTTTAAAGAATCTGCAATAACTTTTTCTGGTACAGGTTTTCGACCCTTACTTTTTCTCTTCACAGTTGTTAAATTTTTATCATCTGCTGCAGTGTCAAGGTTAACTCTGTGTTTCTTCTGCATGTGCCGAAGAAAGGCAGCATTAGATGGACAAATCTCATCACAAAATGTGCATATGTACATATTACCAATATCATGCTCCTGGCGCAGATGTTTTTCCACTGCAATCTTTGACTGGAAATTAGAGGGACATAAAGGACATTGGGATGCATTCTCCTTCAAGCTTCGTTTATCTTCTGTATTAGATGGGGGTGAACTTGGGATCACATGAGTGATTTCATCTGCTTCTTTGTCATTTCCATTGGTGATAGCTATCTCAAGACCGCCTTCCTTCTTCACAGTTACATCTGATGCAGACTCTTCTGAAGAAAAAAAATATATAAAATAATTCAGTAGTTTATAAAGATAAGAAAAGATGAGATTTCATTGGAAATGAGATCAAATGCATCATCTGCAAATTTATGACATGTTCAGTTCCACTGAAGTAACTGGCTCAGTCACAAAGTAGACATCTACCCCATGACAATGGTAGCAACTCGTCAAAAACCCACTTTCAGTTTTTTAAAATCTGAAACTGTCAGTGAGCTGATAACCGAATTAAATCTTCAACTCTATAAGAAACTATATTTCTTTTAGGAGCCATATGCAAGATGGATATCAACAGTAGCCATTTTGTCTGACCACTTTATACTGAATACAGACTATAAACAGAATAGAGAATAAAACATGGAATATTACGGACTAGATCCTACCCACATCTCATGTGATATGCTTCACAGATAATAATGAAAAAAACTAGGGTTTTAGTTCATTCATAAATTAAAATAACATATTTTTTGTGCAGGCATACAAACCATGACAATGAATAAAAGAGCATTCTCACTTTTATCTGACCTTTGTTTCATTGATAAGTAACATTTATTTAGCAGGTAGTGATGAAAGAAACTAACTTTTGAATTAAATAATAAATAATAATAAGATACAAAGTATGTGAAACAACAATATACATGCAAGTATATGGTATTTGATATTCAACTACCAAAAATAAAAACTAAAATAGGTAAAATTGTAAGATGTATCAATAAACTGTATGAACAATATTCAACCAACTAAAAAGAATTTATTGTTATACACATATTATAAAATATACATCAGTACAGCAAGTTAATTTATAGTGAGGAAATTACCTGGGAGATATGAAAAACCATAACCACAATATGAGAGAGGGATTAATTACTCCAATGAGATGAAAACACCATAACCACACTAAGAAAGAGGGATTAATTACTCCATATAGATGAAAACACCATAACCACACTAAGAAAGAGGGATTAATTACTCCATATAGATGAAAACACCATAACCATGCTATTTGAAAGGGATGAATTACACCAGTGAGATGAAAATACCACAACCAAGCTGTGAAGGATAAATTACTCCCAAGAGATGAAAATACCATAACCACACTATCAGAGGGGGATGAATTACTCAGGATATGAAAAACTATAATTACACTATGAGAGAGTGATCAATTACTCCAATCAGATATGAAAAAAAACCCATAAAAAACACTAAGAGAGAGAGGGATAAATTAATCCAGTGAGATGAAAACACCTTTAACCAAATTATGAGAGGAATGAATTATTCCAAAGATGAAAATACCATAACCATGCCATGATGAATTATTTATTCCAGAGAGATGAAAAAATACAACCATGTAATGAAGAATGTATTACTCCTGACATGAAAACACCATAACCATGCAGTAAAGAGTGAATTACTCGACAGATGAAACCATGCAGTAATGAGTGAATTACTCGACAGATGAAAACAGCATAACCATGCAGTGAAGAATGAATTACTCCACAGATGAAAACACCATAACCATGCCGTGAAGAATGAATTACTCGACAGATGAAAACACCTTAACCATGCCATGGAGAATGAATTACTCCAGAAATGAAAACACCATAACCATGCCATGAAGAATGAATTACTCGACAGATGAAAACACCTTAACCATGCCATGAAGAATGAATTACTCCAGACATGAAAAAACCATAACCATGCCATGAAGAATGAATTACTTGACAGATGAAAACACCATAACCATGCCTTGAAGAATGAATTACTCCAGACATGAAAACACCTAAAACATGCAGTAAAGAATGAATTACTCGACAGATGAAAACAGCATAACCATGCCATGAAGAATGAATTACTTGACAGATGAAAACAGCATAACCATACCGTGAAGAATGAATTACTCGACAGATGAAAACACCATAACCATGCCGTGAAGAATGAATTACTTCAGACATGAAAACACCATAACCATGCCGTGAAGAATGAATTACTCGTCAGATGAAAACACCTTAACCATGCCGTGAAGAATGAATTACTCCAGACATGAAAACACCATAACCATGCAGTGAAGAATGAATTACTCGACAGATGAAAACACCTTAACCATGCCATGAAGAATGAATTACTCCTGACATGAAAACACCATAACCATGCCGTGAAGAATGAATTACTCGACAGATGAAAACACCATAACCATTCCTTGAAGAATGAATTACTCCAGACATGAAAACACCATAACCATGCAGTGAAGAATGAATTACTCGACAGATGAAAACACCATAACCATGCTGTGGAGAATAAATAACTCCAGACATGAAAAAACCATAACCACACTATGAGAAGCATACATTTACCGCAAGTCTGGGACATTTATAGTGCGATGGATTGCACAGGAGCGATGAAAAAAACACATAACCATGCTGCAGCAGTATAATGAGGGATTTTACAGTGAGGATTCTGTGTACTTACAAAAGAAACTACTTTTTTCTAAATTCCTCAAGCAAGATGAAAAACCACCAAAACCACAGTATGAAAGGAAGCAGGGACTTAATAGTGTATGTACATTTGGCAAAACTTTATCTAAATTCCTCAGAAGAGATGAAACACTTCTAGACAAACAAAAGTTTTGATAAACAAATGGGTTTAAGACCAAATCTGCATGCGCACTGAAATAAGTGGGGGAGGGGGGGCAGGGGCAAGGGACCTTATACCTTATATTGTTTACTAAAATCATTTGGGTAACTTTTGTTGGATCCTGAATGCTGTTGTCTGAGTCCCCCAAAATGGCCAACAGAATGGTTTCTGGTTCTGAGCAATCAGATGCACCCCACACCTGAACCTTAGATCTGCATGTGTCACTTCAGACTATTTTTTCACTTTTTATAGTTGAAAAGACCTGCCTGAATCAAATCATGCCCCTTTGATTAGGCGCAAATTGTTATGAAGGAAGAAATCCCTCTTCAAACAGCAAATGATGTGCATTTTCAAATCAACTGCCATCATTCTCTGTTAAAAATGCCTGCACTAAAGTCTGTATAAAATTTGCAATGCAAGTAGAAACAACACCGCCAAAGGTAAAAACCAAAATACTAGTTTTTGGTTTTAACAAACATCAGTGCCCTTTTGGAGGCAACTTTCTTCCTACGCAAGTAGATCTTTTACACAGGCTGTTTGCATGGCCAGAGTCCAAAAGAACTGACCTACCTATACATAAATGTAAATATACACATACCTGTAGGAAAGCAAACTTTCTTACCACATATACTCGCTTATAAGTCAAGTCCAAATGCAAATTGCACAGACCCATATCTGCCATTGCATAATACAATGGCAGATCTAGGTCTGTGCAGTTTGTTCTGAGTAATTACAAGAACAAACAACACAGACACCCTGGTCTGTAGGCACATTATGCTATGACAGATCAGGATTTTTTTTTTGTTTGCAGTTTGACTGGACTTATAAATAAGCAAGTACAGACAGTATATGTATATGTATTTACTTAGATAATTACTGCTTGTGTGCCCTAGTGGTTAGAGTGCCTGCCTGGATATGGGAGGTCGCAGGTTTGAACTCTAGCTTGGCGCTCAGCATTATGAGGTTTGTATTAGTACTGGTTGGCCTGGTGTCAAGATAATGTGACTGGTTAGATGTCATGCCATATGTTTGCAGAATGATGACCCAATGCTAGACATAACTATGAACAGCCACACTGCAGACATCATAGCGATATGACTGAAAAATTTTCAAAACTACATTAAAAATCCAAATAGCACACAGTTAATTATTCCACAAATGTACTTACTTGGTTAGGATAGATACAATCTTGTGTCAATAATATGACCTATGCATCTCCCTTAAAACATTACTGGGTAGCACTGAATTTTAGTTATTAATGTTACATTTTAGTCATTCAATAACATACAGGTCACTCCACTATCATGTACCAACTGAGCAAAACTCAAGACCCAATCAACTGGACAAAACTCGATACCTTATCAACTAGACAAAACTTGATACCTTATCAACTGGACAAAACTTATACCTTATCAACTAGACAAAACTCAATACCTTATCAACTGGACAAAAATCAATACCCTATCAACTGGATAAAACTTTATACCTTATCAACTGGACAAAACTCAATACCATATCAACTGGACTAAAATTGATACCTTATCAACTGAACAAAACTTGATACCTTATCAACTGGACAAAACTTGATACCTTATCAACTGGACAAAACTATAACTTATCAAATGGACAAAACTCAATACCCTATCAACTGCACAAAACTCTATACCTTATCAAATGGACAAAACTTGATACCTTATCAACTGGACAAAACTGAATACCCAATCAACTGGACAAAACTCTATACCTTATCAACTGGACAAAACTCTATACCTTATCAACTGGACAAAACTCAATACCTTATCAACTGGACAAAACTCAATACCCTATCAACTGCACAAAACTCTATACCTTATCAACTGGACAAAACTCTATACCTTATAAACTGAACAAAACTGAATACCCAATCAACTGGACAAAACTTGATACCTTATCAACTGGACAAAACTTATACCCAATCAACTAGACAAAACTCAATACCCTATCAAGTGGACAAAACTTGATACCTTATCAACTTGACAAAACTAAATATCTTATCAATTGGACAAAACTCAATATCTTATCAACTGACTTCCTTACATATATCCTTTTTACCTACCAGTAATACAAAAACACTATTCTTAAGCAGGTTGACAAATTGTTTGTCCCAAGGGCAAAATGTTAGATTAAATATTTTCAAAAAATAATTAATAAAACTTAGTCAAAGTGTAAACAAATACTATCAAGTTGGGTTTATCTGAATCCCCTAAAAATGTTCAAGTAAGACATGTAGCAGTTTGAAATACACAATGACAGTTCTTACCATGCAGACTGAAAAAAGAAATCTAAGTCATGTGAATATTTATGAGCATAGAGTCCATGTGACAACAATTAACACTGGATCAAATTGAAGAACATTTTATTGCTGTTCACTGCCACTTTTGTTATCATACTGCTGTAAACAAAATTTTTTGTTTCCAAAATATTCTTTTTATATCATTAGAAACTGTCATGTAAGGCCAATGAATATATACTATTTTGCTTTATTGCAACAAGTCCATCAATTCTGTTACTATTTTTAGTAATACAAACTTTTTTTGTAACAGAGAGTGGTCTCTATGCCAAAGAAAAGGTGTGGATTGAAAAATTTTTACAAGCTAGAATGTAATAGCTATACAAATGTATACTGGTTTCAAATGAGGTCAGAATCTATTTATTTTAAATTTTGTTGAATATGAATGTTTATCCACAATTATTTTCCGATATCTCTTTCAGTATACTTCTGTCTTTAATTGTACAGCTATAAGTAATGGCAATTGTACTTGTCAAGCACTTTATATCTTGAACATTTTTAAATGTATCCTGACAATGTATATCAGTCAAACCTTAAAATACTAACCATCCACATTAGAAGCAACAGACTTTTTTCCGTTGATTTCATTTACATGTCCAGGTGTCCTGGTTGCTGAGGATAATGAGGTAACTTGTTCTGTATTAGACTGAAAACATGTTCTTGGAAGCTCCCATGTTTCCAAAATGTTTTCTCTAAATGTTTCTGCTTGGAAAGTGTCCTCTGCTTGAACTCTGATCTCTGATCCTGAATCAACAACAAAACTTATGTTGACCTTGACCTGAATAGATGAGGAAAACTTGACATTTTTGGAGCAATAGATTCTTAAAAGCATCAGGAGAGATCTTTTCACATCTTCCACTGGATCCATGACCGATCTCCTCCAAGGTTCAGATCTTCAAACTGGCCACCATGATCCTGAAATATCAATTATTGATCTGCTTCAGGACACTCAGATTATATGTGATTCAAAAGAACAACCACTTTAAAGACAAAAAGCAAGATTATAAAGAGAGTTATCGATAAATACATCTTTTTTTAAACCAAATGAATGACTGTTTCTCTTGAATTTCTAAACTGTTTTCATTTTTATATTGAAATGAGACTTTTACATACCTGTACATTTACATTTGGTTTAGGCATATGCAAATTTGTGACATCATAGACCATCTGTACCCATATAAAACCATCATGGCACTGAAAAGTTTTCTTTTCATTCCAGTATAACACTTTTATAGGACCAAATTTTGTAAATAACTAATTTATTTTGCTTGATCATGTAAAAAAAAACAATCTTTGCTTGATCATGTAAAAATAACAATCATACACGTTTTGCTGTGTGTAACCATTGATTTGCCAATGCACTCTGCAAATATTTGAACCTTTGACTCACTTTTCCCTCTTACTCAGACAAAAACTTGTATCTGGCAAAATGTGTTTTATCCCAGTACAGTATTCCATCATTATAACCCTGTCCATGGGAGACATGGTATATACTGCCTTGTAGGTCAGACCACCTTATAAGGATATACATGTTGTTGTTGATATAGATTTTAGTGCCATTTTTCAGCACAAGATAGGCTATGCATGGCAGCCAGTATAAATGGTGGATGAAGAACCCTGGAAAACCTTTTAAAGTGTAAAGAATGAACCACCAACCCATGAGAAGCTCCCAGCAAGCTTTCTCAAATACCCACATTGGCTGAGCCTGAGACTTTAACACATGAAGTCAGAGGTGAAATGGCAGTGATCCTTAACAGTGAGCACTTTAGACCACTGTGCCACTCTGCGCCCCTTCCCCCCATGATATATCTAATTTTACTACTGAATAACGATGTGATCCATGGCCATGCCAACTTTAAATATGTACCATTTTGTAGCAATACACCTTTTAGTTAGACAGTGCTGTACTATACAGCAAAGATTATAACGTTTCACAGAAGACTGCGATTATTATAACACTATATCCAAAAAACAAATTCATAGGTACCTTTTCAAAAAATGAATTCATAGGCGACTTTTCAAAATGTTTATGTATTTGTCCATATTGATGATGTTGGGATTACATGTAATAAACAATTTATACTTGTATGAATACTTAAAAACTTACATATGATCCTAACAAAATTTTCAAATGATATACATATATATCAATACTATATCACCAAAATATTTTTCAGATAAGACAGTAAGTTTTACCAACCAATAAAAGTGTCAGCTTATATGTGCATGTATCAGCCAATGAAACTTACAAAAAAATACTTCTATGTGAAAATATTTTTGTTCCATAGCTCAACAGATCGGTACTCAGTCAACATGCTGGCACAGAATAATAGATAAAGGATGTTCCTCGTTTCTAAATTAATTAGTAAGAAAAGAGCAAAACAAAAACATTTTGAATGCTTTAATTACATTGAACAAGCAACATGTGATTCTAAATTACTGGATATGACTTATCACACCTGTATTACTTGGTGCCTTTGTCAGGCCTATGTTAATTAGCAAATTGTGAATGATGTCTGATTATCACTTTTGTTTCCCAGCACCTGATGCTAATCTGCTTTTAAATACAGCCTTTAATAGACTTTTTTGCAAAATCCATTCAACAGAAACTGACATGATTTTGACAGAAAGCATTCAGAAAATATTATACAAATGATGCTATTTCACAATCAAAAATGGTAACTATAAACAACATTACAAAAATATTTAAAAGCATTCTTCTGATAAAATGTTCAACAAAATTTAAATTTTGTGATCATCATTAAAAATACATGTAGAAGAAAAAAAATCTTGGCTTCAGTACTATTTTATATGAAAATATGTATGTTAATTTATTAGGATAACCAGAGGGATTAAAAATCATTTAAAACAGAAGTTAAGAATAAATTCTTTAAGATCATTAAAGAAAGTGGTGGAACTTGTACAAAAATAAAGGATATCAATAATTTTCTTGACTTTTGTATCCTCTATATTACATCACCACTCCAGGCTTTTAATATTTTTGAATGCCTGTAATTCAAAAGAAATGGTCATCTAATAATGTCAACTTTTAACATGAAAATATAGCACTTCTGCCTTAATATCCAACCATTTATTCTGTTAACTATGACAAAAACTCCATTCAGTTTTGAGAAAATCCAAATATGCAGTCAGCATGATTTCTACTGACAACTGTTAAGAGACTGAGTATTTAAAGGTGGGGAGGATCTTTATTTTTCATATCAGGTACTCATATAGCTTGAAAAACTATGATTCATAGCTCCCCCCATATTATATCCAATATATTAATTGAAGAATTTTTTTTTTTATCTCAAGGTAAAAGAAAAAAAAAAATCCCTGCTCTAAATAAAATTCCAGGCCCCCTAACAATCTCCAACCTGAATATTAAGCGGACTGTCAGTGAGTCTCTAATAGAAAATGTTAGCACACATTTGACTGATAAAATTAACCATATATAAAAATTTACTTCTTTCCACACACTAACTCTTGTTGAAACTATAAAATAAAATTTAACTCTAAAATTAAAAGTCATATTACAAATTCTTCTATCCAGTGCAAAGACTGTATAATTTATACAATTTATTTATATATTTATTTATATAATTTTTTTTTAAGAAAGCTTTATGAAAACTGTATGGTTTGTATGCGCTTGTAAGTCAAGCCCAACTGCAAACTGCATAAAGTGCTGGCAGATCTTGGTATCTGCAGTTAGAAGTGTAGACCCTGATCTGCAAGTGCATTATATGACAGCTGATCTGGATCTATGCTGTTAGCAATTGGACTGACATTTTATGTGAGTCTATACAATATGATATGTGAAAGATTTAGTTTCAACAAGGATTGTTCATGGTCCATGGCCCAAAAGTCTTCCCACATAATTAGAGACTTCAAACACCTGCATACGGCGTGGTTGACCAACAAGTACGTCTCTGCCGTTTTTTTTTTTTTTCTGACAGCAGCTGTCAGAAATAAAAAAAAGGAACATACTTGTTGGTCTAACGGCGTGGTACATGTGCATTAGCAGCATAATGATTCTGGAAACACCCCCCCCTCTCCCTCTCAATGTCGAGATTATTTTGGGATTCGTTTAGAGTCTTAGACCAACAAGTAGGCCTCTGCTTTTTTTTTTTTTTTCTGACAGCAGTAAGAAAAGAAAGAAGAAAAAAAAAGAGACCTACTTGTTGGTCTAGGATTCGTTATTAAGGGGAATGAAATTAAAAGCTAGTTTTATAACTTTAACCCTATATTCATTCATTTATCTTGTTTAAAGGATATTTACTTAATTTAGAAAACTGATGGATATTTACCTTCCCTATGGGCTCCTTCTTAGTTTTAGTCTAAGCCATACATAATGATGGCTCCCTCAATCATGAAATTGCAAACTCCCTGTGATCCAGGGCAAGTCAAACGTGTGTTAAGACATATAAGCCTACATTAATTCAAAAATAATATACACTTAGTTACATAGCTTGACTCATTAAATTAAAAAGTTAAAAGGTCTTGAAAGTCCGAATGTTCCCTCTAGGTTCTACCTTCTCACACCACTGTCTGCCAATGGGACCAGAAACTCACCAAAATTTGGCATCGACCTTCCCATTGGTGTGTAGATGGCGCTGTATGATTAGGTGGAGGCTACTCTTCGATTAGTAAACGTAAAAGTGTAGATATGTTTATGTCCCCTGAGAGAGAGAGAGAGAGAGAGAGAGAGAGAGAGAGAGAGAGAGAGAGAGAGAGAGAGAGAGATTTGGTGGAGAAGGGGGTCATTTAAAATTTCAATACTTTCATGTACCCTGCTTAACAGACTAATTTACTCATTCACTAATAATGTTAGATAAAGGTAGGGGTTGCTTGTATAAAAACGACATTCTCGAGGTTGTTTTGTTATTTTTTAAAATGTTTCTTTTAACTGATCACTTTCGCTCACCCCCAAACATAAACAACGGCAGTATTATTAGAAGCTGTAATACGGTTACAAATAGAGTAAATAGACAAATATACAACTAATGACAGACAAATAAAAAATCCAGACCTAATTCATATTGGTTCGTTATTCTCAAAACAAGGTTACAAGTAATAAATCTAAGTATATGTTTGATCATATCGAAGCAGGCTAAACATTTTCAGGCAACACAAAAATTATATTGCTGTTTTATTTTTAAGAAAAAAGATAGCAGGCAAATATATTCAGTACTTGTAAAGAGTGTGTAGGTGAGGATTATCTGTACTTGTGTACAGTGTGTAAGAAAAACTGTTTCTGTTTGTTTAGAGTGTTTAGTGTTGGCAAAGATTGTCTGTACTTGTAGAGTGTGTTGACGAAGATTGTTTGTACTTGTGTAGATGTATACGCGAAGATTTATTTATACTTGTATAGAGGGTGTACGCGAAGATTGTCTGTACTTGCGTAGAATGTGTAGTCAAAATTGTTTCTATTTCTCTGGAGTGTGTAGTCGAAGATTGTACTTGTTTGGAGTGTGTGGGCAAATATTGCATGTATTTGTATAGAGTGTGTTTGAGATGATTGTCTTTAGTGTCTGAACTTTAAAAGAATAGTTGTATCTGGTATAATGGAAGGAAAGGTAAATTTTGTTCTTCATACAATACACAATCACACTTACAAACAAATTGGTGAGGGATAGTGAATGAAAATTATGGTATTTTTTTAAATAAAAAAGCAACACAATCACATGTTGCTACATAATAAAGATGGGGGCAATACATTTTTCATATAGACACTCAATCACAATGCCATTTTTAAAAACAAAGCACGCAATGACACATACGAAATGGTCCGTGTAGTGTTATAGTTATCATTAGGAAATCATTCATGCTTATATTAAATCGGAAAAGCGTATAATGTTTTATTTTTCATACAAATACACGGTCACCCATACAAAAGAGGATTGTGGTATATTTTCATAAAATCACACAATCTCACGTCAAATGCGTGTAGTGTATTATACTTGTATGCCAATTATTTCTTTTCGTACAAACGCACAAGTTCAAAGGAAGAGAACGATGCGAAAAGCACAAAATCACATACTAATAGGTTAGGTTATGCTATAATTTTCAGTCCAGTACGGGTATAAGTGGGGATACATTTTCACAAACTCAAGTTCACACAAAGCACAAAATTCATAAGCTGGAAATAATATTTAGTATTATCTTTACGTAGAATACTTGGTGACGTTGAAGTGACCCGTTGCTTTGAGTAGAGAGAGCAATCACGGGCCTTGGGGTAAGAAACACCCGGGCCTATCCTAGTTCTTGTTCAAACAAAATTTTTCTTTAAAAAAAAAAAAAAGTTATGTTTGGCTTTGGCTCCTTTACGGGCCCGGCCACTCGGGGATATATTCCCGGTTGCTTCCTGCCTCGCTTGTCGGCCTTACTTGCAAGTGGTATCCTCATTGTATGGGCAGGATACAAAATTGATTGTTCGTTTCGATGGACCGACTCATATTATGGATTTTATTAGATGTTTGCCTAATTTTAGACAATTACCTGATGGGGGGGTCAATGGGGAGAACAACATAAGGCAGTTATCGACCGGAGATATTGTTGTACAGTTTTAGAAATTACGTCGTCTAAATATGCAGTTTGGTGTCTTTTCAGTTTGTATTGGAGTGCCAGTCCTTACTCCAACAGGGTTGCAATAGAAAATAAAAAATAAAAACACTAACAGCACCACACCAGAACATAAAATGACTCTGGCAAATTCACACACCCTTTTATAAATTTAAACAAAACTAAAAAAGGGACGAAAACCAGCTCTTTGTCTGATAATCCAAAGAAAGAGGAGTACTTTCCTACGTTTCTAAGCCATAGGCGAGATACGGAAACCAGGCCCACTGCCAGCCCGTGGCAAATGGAAGGGATTGCTATCTCACCCCAAGCTTATTGGGATCACGAAACCTCTATATAATTTGATGAACCAGAGCAAAATTTAACCCTGACCAAATTTGTACCTTTATTTTTTTTATATACACAATAAAACCATGTACATGGCAAGGGAATCCAGTGAAAAACACATTAAAACATTTAGAAAATCAGAATGTCGCCTAATCATAACCAGCTATATGTGCTGGGATAAAGCAAGTAGTGTCAACGTAAGTTCTTGCAAGTGAAGCAATATAATCTATTCGCCAGAGCAACTATAAAGGCCAGCAGGCCAGAGAAGTAGGGACAATCTCTCTCTCTCTCTCTCTCTCTCTCTCTCTCTCTCTCTCTCTCTCTCTCTCTCTCTCTCTCTCTCTCTCTCTCTCTCTCTCTCTCTCTCTCTCTCTCTCTCACCACGATATTATCGATGACCCACTCAATGACCCAGTAGACAAACCAGTCAAGGACCTAGAAAGACGATCCGGTCAACGACTCACTCTACAACACATTCGGCGACCCGGTCAACAACTCAGTCATTACCGGATTTAGGCATAAGCTAAACAAGATACAGCTTAGGGCACCAAAGTCTGAACTCAGTCTGAAAGTGCCACTCAAATTTATTTTCTACCAAATATGGCCTCTATAGCTTCCCATAGCTTAGGGCCTCGCTTTGTCTAAATCCGGCACTGGACTCAGTCGATGACATAGTAGGCGACCAAATCGCTGACATGGTCAGCGACCCAATCGATGACTCGACGATGCAGAGGACGACGCAGTCAGCAAACCAGAAGGCCGACCCGGTCGACGACTCAGCGACTCAAACGAAATCTCAGTCGGCGACAAAGTCAACAACCCGACGACATAATCGGCGATCCAGTCGACGACATGGTCAGCGACACAGTGGACGCCTCAATAACCCAATAGGCGACCCAGAAAGAACACTGTCAGCAACCCGGTCGACGACTCGGCGATTCACTAGACGACACAGAGACCTGCGATCACGATCCAGTCAGCAACAATCGGCGACCCAGTTGATCGGTCGACGACCGAATCGGCGACCACAAGACGACCCAGTCGACGACTCAGCGAACCAGTCGGCGATTCAGAAAAATGACCCAAAAGGACGACCCAGTCTGCGACACAGTCGGCGACCACAAGACGATCCAGACTCAGTCGATGACCCAGTCGGCAACAAGAAGTCAGGAATAAGACGGTATCCCGCTGGGTAAAAATCTACCACACACTGGAGCTCCAGTCCTCAGCAAGATAAAGCGGGATGTCACTCTAAATACAAAGACCTATCCTAAAGAAACCGAGATAGCGAGATTCGGTTTGGACAGTCGAGGGAGTTTCCGCTTCAATAGTTTTTGAGGGAATAAATGGATGAAAAGAATAAATGAATTAACGAACAAGGAACACATTATTGGACCATTAAAAGGGATAAGGGAAAGAAGGACTATAGAACTATTCCTGAAACCAATCCACTTGAAAACAAAACTCTTCTTGCAAACTGCTTGGGGTGGGTGGGAACAGGAGTATCTATTAATGAAAGTCGCACCATAATATTCTAAGATCATTTTCAGTTTATCAACCAGCAAGTCGATTTAGGTAAAATAAAATCGCGAACAAGAGCGTAAACTCTGAGTTCTTGAAATGTACAACAATGATTATTCCAGAGTTTTCGCGTTTATCACTGTTTTCTTTGAGTTTGTCTGACGTAAACACGAATTTCACATAATTTTCTTTGTTCAATAGGAGAATTGTTTCTCCCTGTGACATTTTCACATCACTGCAAATCAATTTATAAAATGTTGCTTTGTCTATAGATTGGTTCAAAGAAATAAAATAAAATATTATAACAATATATTCAGAAGTTTTCAAATACCACTCGTACTGCCCTATTGGGTATTTAGTGATACTGCTGGTTATATTAGATTTATTACACTGTTTTGGTTTCACATTATGTTAAATCACGCCTGTCTGCTTGCACATAAATAGCCACACATGCACTTGTATCAATTTCAGATTTATGATCTATTTTCAAATTTGACATGGGATTTAGACATAAAATGTCCTGTGAATACTAAATATTATGTTTCCAATAACTAGATTTTATGTTTCAGATAGTAAGCGCCAAACTAATTTGTATGACCCAATGACATCTATCGAATCTTTGATAATTTTTCAGAATTGTTACAATTATAGTTACAGCAAAGAAACAAGTCTTATGTATACCTATATTAAGTTTAACTCTTGGTATATAATTTTTATACAGTTTTTAAGTTTTATTCATGGCTATAAATTCTACAGATTATCTTAGTTGGTAGAGTACGAGCATAGGGTCTGTTCTAAGATAGTAAAGAATACAATATTGCGTAGGATCTATACATAGAAGCTTACATACCTCTTGACAGTTACTAATAATATAATTATTAGTCAACTTGTTTATAAGATTCGGCCTTTTTACTACCCGACAGATGGGTCAGATGCTATCTTAGAAGAATTAAAGTAATTCGTTTTAGATGAGTTAGGTCACATGAACAGATTTTGTGTGTGTGTGTGTGTGTGTGTGTGTGAGAGAGAGAGAGAGAGAGAGAGAGAGAGAGAGAGAGAGAGAGAGAGAGAGAGAGAGAGAGAGAGAGAGAGAGAGAGAGTTAAAAATTTTCAGTATTATCGCTACGATGTCTGCAGTGTGGCAGTCAGTTTATAGCGATGTTTAGCACTGGGGCATCATCCCGCAGACATGTGGCTTCATGTCACGTCCAGGCATTTTATCCTGACAAAATACTGACCAGTATAGAAGGTGTATATAACGAGAGAACTGAGGAATTAGATTGCATTCCTATTTTAGAATCATTCTTATTTCTTTTTGTACTCAGATATTATTTGCTAGGAAAAAAAAACCCATTTGTTTTGACTGTTCAATGGTAATAGAAAGAGTTCACTATTGGACCATAATAATATTTTTGGGGAACTACTGTGAATTATTCAAAGGAATTCTGGACAACGCCATTTTGACAACGTCACTTTTATTTGGCGGACCAGCACATTTTCGGTTCTGAAGTTTATACGGAGCCTTTCATATTTTTGGACTTTAATAGAACATTTCAGAATTATTTGGGATTCACTTGATAATACTGTAAGTTCTTCTCATATTTTCATTGTATAACAGTGATAATTAAAATTGTTTGTTAAGTTTCATAATCTTGTTGATTTTGCTTCTTTCTGTTATTAAGTTTATGACCATAGAGTCCTTACACATATTGACGTGACGTGTAAAGATAATTGTATGTTTAAAATAATTGAGAAAAAACAATGTTGGATAACAAGTTTATTTTAAACATAAATCGCCCCTCCAAACGAGAAACCCATTCAAGTAACATACGCTATACAATCCGAAACTAATTTATAGGAATTTAAGATATGATAGGTTTTTTTTCTTGGTAACTTTTAATGAGCATTGGTGAGTTTTGGAATAATTTCTTTTATTCTTGGGCGATAAAACAATTTCAAATTAGTCGTTGTGGTCGCCATATTTGAATATAAAATCGGTACCATTTTCATTTAGGATTAATGAGACATCGTTAAAATTCTTTGGCTGAAAACCTCACGCTAATATGACCTTTTTTTTCAGAAGTAGCCATAACATTACTTTTAAGATAGTCGTTGTGATAGTCAAATTGGATATATGGATCGTCCCATTTTTCATTTAAGACTAATGAGACATCGTTAGAGGTCTTTGGATGAAACATAACGTCAATATGATCTTCCATTCCGAAGGAATAGCGATAACAAGATTTTTAAGAGGGTGGTCGTGGTAGCCAAATTGGATGTAATATTAGCACAATTTTCATTTAGGACATACTAGATCTAATACGAAGTCTTTCGGTAAACCCTATGTCTAAATAAGTATCAATTCAGATGTAGCGATAATGAGATTTTCAAGATGGCCGCTATTGTGATCATATCGAAAACCAGACCGACATAATTTTCATTCAGAACAAATAGAACAATATGATAAATATATGTGGAGATTTGCGTAGTAATCCTCCAGGTGATTTGAAAGGGTTATCAATGGCAAACTTGTGTCAAGGGACAGATGGACGACGGTCAACATGCCCATCTGGTAGGAGACCAGAGAGCTAAAACAATAAAGTGTGATGTATTTTTGATATAGTGGATTAGCACTTTTGAAGATATTCCTAGATGCAAAGTTTTATACCTAGTTTCTAGGGAACAAAAAAAAATACCCATTCTAAAATCAGACCCTGTCAATTATACAATTAAAATATTAATCAACTGGGTTTAGTGTCAAAGCGGGTAAAAAGAGGAATTGTCACTCATTACGAATTTGCTTTTTTTTTTTTAAATTAAGCTTGCATCAGTTAATTTGCTCTCACTTGGAACCATACCGGCTTGTATTGATGATTAGTAAAGAGGAAATATTAATGTCCCCAAACTGGAATTTTGTTGAACGTTTTGATTGATTGTGCTTTATGTACCATAATGTCTGTCCACTCTTTTAGTCTGCAATTTGCATAAACATGCACAATGATAAAAACACCAGATGTAAAAGTCCTTTAATTAAGTGAGATTTGTGTCTTGTCTGATATGGTCAATGTTACGAACATTACCATTTATTTGCAGGATAGTACTTTTTTTCTTTTTTCAAAATGTGGATAACGAGTTCATATATTTACACCATCTAATTTATTCATGTTTTTTCACAGTAATTAAAAAAAACTGATGATACGTTTTGATTGGCAATACTCGGCCGGGGTTCAAACCTAAGACTGTCCGCATCTGTGGCAGATGCTCTAACCATTTAGGTCTCCAGAGCGGTATTTTGGCCATTATAACCACATGAGTTGCATTAATAGCATGCATTAAATTCTCTCTCGAATGTCAAAAAGAAATATACTGACTTAAATGAGAAATATCATATATATATATATATATATATATATATATATATATATATATATATATATATATATATATATATATATATATATATATATATATATATATAATGTCAATGACACCATAGAAAATGACTACAACATCAGAGGTTGAACGTAAATTTTGTGGCACTCTGTGAAGGTGATCTAACAAAAGAAACCCCACCACCATAACGTTTTGAGACTATTATTAATTATGGAAAAAGTGAGATATACAATAATTTATATGATAGCCAAATATTCTTTTAGCAAATATCTTTGGCTCTAGTAATAATAAGGTAGACTTTCTAAATGAACCCAGTCGTGCAATCTGCGAGAGAGAGAGAGAGAGAGAGAGAGAGAGAGAGAGAGAGAGAGAAAGAGAGAGAGAAAGAGAGAGAGAGATAAGAAGAAAGAGAAAGAGAGAGAGAGAGCGAGAGAGAGAGAAAGAGAGAGAGAAAAAAAAGAGAGAAAGAGAGAGAGAAAGAGAGAGAGAGATAAGAAGAAAGAGAGAGAAAGAAAGAGAGAAAGAGAGAGAGAAAGAGAGAGAAAGAGAGAGAGAGAGAGAGAGAGAGAGAGAAAGAGAGAGAGAATACACCAGTTTATGATCTACTGAGCAAACTAATTCACAAGTCCCAAAAAAAGTTGCTCAGCTCCTTTATTCCATTTATTTCTCTATAAAATATGCAAAGAAAATATATATTAAAGTGTTACACATTCTTTAAATGTCTGATATATTGTCAAGACTTTCTATTATTTCAGGCATAATCATATTTATATTGCAAATGGAACGTTTAACATCTATCAACACAGCATAATTTTACAAAGAATATATGAAAAATTTTTTTAAATGCAAACACAAAAATGTAGCCTTTTCAATTATTAAGAAATATTTGAAACCATATATGGAAACATGGTATATAAATCTTCTGCTACAGTGACCTAAATGAAACAAAATATTCAAATAAATGATTGGCAAGGATAATATTCTTGGTAGAACATAAATAAAGAGAATATAAGAATAGACATAGGGTATGTTTGAACACTTTTGATTAAAAAAATCAAACACTATAGACAAGTGAAGATATCAAACTAATTCAAGCAATATAAGAAAATTTGTGTAGTAAATTTGTTTGCTTATAGTAACAACAATAACAAACAATAAGGCTAATTGTGGTGTGCAATCCATCATGAGATAAAGACATGAAATATGCAAGTTCATAATCATCACAGTACAATACTTTACAGCTTTAACAATTTGTCTTCTTAAGTATTTTATTATTTTTTTCTCCACACAACAGGCACAGTAAAAATATACATGTATATTTAAATGTTTGAAATGAAAGCTTTAAATTTAGGCATAATAAAACATATCTATGAACACAGTATAAATGTTTACATATAAATGTAGAAGAAATAAAAATGTAGCCTTTTCAGTTCCTAAAAAATAATAGAAAAATATTTATGTGTATACATTTGCTCTGCCACAGCGACCTAAATAAAAAAAATGAATTTAAGAAACAAGCAACCTGTAAAGATAACTTTAACAGTTGATAATATGGACATACAAAAAATTTATTAGTAAGATCTGAAATATTGGCATCTATATTCTGAATGCACCAGAAATGAATCCTATACCATATATACTGGCCTAAATGTAGAGTCTTATAATGAACAGCACAGACCACTGCAGTTAATCTTGTGCCTAATATACTAAACTTGTTACCACTCCATTCATCCCAATTAGCATAATGCTCTGTCAGATATGGATTTATGTTGTTTGTTCTGCTAATTACTCTTTACAACTGTAGTTACAGTTACACTTGATTTACATGTATGTAATACAGCATTTCTCAGATCTAAATTGGTAAAAAAAAAAATGGGACTTAAAGATTCATACTTTTTATACATTTACATATTCATACTTTTTTATGTACATGTACTCATGAGAATATATTTGTTGGTTTTAATGGTGTTTTGAGCACGTTATTAGCACCAAGATATTGAGCAAAGGGGTGTGGGCTACATGGATTTTCTGGCATATACTCAGGCTGGCATGTAACTCTTGAATTAAGCCTTTAATGATCTAACAACTAAGACGATGAGATAACTGTTATCCTGACATGTTACCGGAGATACTAAATATGAAGAAAAGAACATTTGAAACATCACAAACTTCACACACAATAATAAAACTTGAAAGAGAGTCCAGAACCAAACAGTGCCACATATAATATCCTTATTTATTATTTAAGAATATCCTTATTTATTATTTAAGAATATCCTTATTTATTATTTAAGAATATCCTTATTTATTATTTAAGAATATCCTTATTTATTATTTAAGAATATCCTTATTTATTATTTAAGAATATCCTTATTTATTATTTAAGAAACAAGTGAAACCAAATGCTTGATTAATTAACAATTGAATAAAGTCCTGACCACATAGACCCATGAACTTTAAACTTAAAATGTTAAGTTTCAACATCTTTACATTAATTGCAGAGAATTAAATTTTTAATAAAAATTAAATTACAGTATCTAGTTATCACTTGTTTTTAATATCTGCATTACCTCACTAAAAAAAGTTTTTAAATTGGCTTCTGCTTCAAGTCAGTTATAGCAAATTTGACACAAGTGCTACAATAATTCTGTCACTGTGGTGCAATGACTGGTATCTATTCACTAGATCAATGCTATTGGTACTACAATGATATTGTTGTTGTTATAAGGTTTAATGCTATTTTTCAGCACATAAGCAATACATGGTGGCCAGTATAAATGATGGAGGACGAACAGGGAAAACCCCCAGAAAAAACCACTGACCCTTGAGAAGCAACTGGTAAACTTTCTCACATACCCACATTGACCAGGCCTGAGACCTGAACCCATGCAGACAGGTGAGATGGCAGTGATCCGAAATTGTGAGCACTTTAGACCACTTGACCACTCAGGGCCCCCTCTAACACAAGGCTGTCATTGTGGGGAACTGGACCAGCATCTGATCACTAGGTCAATGCTTGCCATAATGAATTTGTGACTAACCATATCTTTTATTCTTGAACCAATCTGACCAAGACACTCAAATCCCAAGTCTGACAATTTTTACGTTATGATAACGTAATCAAATATAGAATTTTTTAACCTTAAGATTTTCTTATTGTTATTTCATCTAACAGATTCCTAAATTTCACTACCTTGGCTTAACAACAACAAAAAATCCTAACAGTACTAGAAAAGGGGGTGAACTGGAATCTCACGTACAAAAAGTTGTAAAATATTAAACAATTTTTTCATTGTCATAAAATTTTGTAATTTACTCCATAAATGTGGCTTTATAATTTTGACTGAATATTCAGCTGACTGTAAATACAGTGAGTTTATGATATAAAAAAAATGATAAACTTTGACACATTATTTTTTGTTGAAACCACATGTAGGTCACTAAATTCAAACATCAGCACAATCCTGGTTTTTCAGTGTCCAGTATGTTTATCTATCCACACATAAAGTATGCAAATAAAAAGGCAATATACTCAACAAAATATAAAATCACATCAATCACTTGTGTTATTGAGTTAAAAAAAAAAGATAAGACACTATTCTAACAATCAATAAATTTAATATATACAAGTGACTACTGTGAGGTCTTAACAAAGACAGCTATAAAAGAGGCAGATGCTTGTAGACAGTACCAGTGGAACTATGACTCATGCACCACAGAAGGTTCTAATTGGTCAGTTACACTTATATAATGCTACAATCACATTTTTCATATAATTAACATTCTTTAAAAAAAAAATGTCTAAGACCTTCTCACCATGAACTTCACTATAGGACATATTCCAGACAAAAATGGTTTCCTCCATCTGTCAGTTCTTACTGCATGCCAAAGCATTAATCAGGAATATTTTATGAGGACAGGTATCCTTTTTGTGGGAATCAATTAAACATTGTATGTTGTACATGCCAGTCTAACAAAATCCTGTTTGGTTCTTTAAGACATTAACCCTTCTCCAAAATTAGTGAAAAGTAAAACCAATTGCAAATGTAAAAAATAAATGGACCAAAAATGTTTGCTTCTTCAGTGCATGACCATTCTTTATGTCATTCATTCAGCACTCCCTTACCAATAGAATCAACACTTCTTGCTGATGAATAAACCATTTTAGGGTTTTAGCACTCATCAACCAACAAAGTAAACAGCTGTGGAAAACTACCAATCTAAGAACTCTCTTGACAAGATCTTTTTTGTTGTTGTTGTTTGGCTTAACGCCATTTTTCAGCACACGATAGGCTATTCATGGCGGTTAGTATTAATGGTGGAGGAAGAAACCGGGAAATCATCGGAAAGAACCACCGACCCACGAGAAGCTACTGGCAAGCTTTCTCACATATCTACATTAGCCGAATCCTAGACTCGAACACATGCAAGGTCTTTTTTTATGGCTAAGCCTTCAACGACCTGTAATTAAAATTTTCCACATGAACTTATGAACTTAAATTGATGATGATCACAGTTTGCAAAGAAACAAAACACTGAACAGAATTTTGCCCTTCATACAGACCTAATGACACAGTTACTGTAACATTTCACTTATCACCTGCTACAACATATTTCACAGACAAGAAATAAAATTATTGTAATTTCTTGATTATGTACATTTTTCTTCTCCTTCAGTAAAGCAAATAATATTGCATCAAGAATATAAGGCAACAAAATAAAGAGACATACAGATAAAACAATCCATGATTCTGATTTTCAAAAGCTGAAGAGATTCGATGTTTCTAATTATATCATTTTCATAATCACTCAAATATACTTCATGTGATAAAAAGCAAAATAATATAGAATTTACTTTGATCAAAATATGGGACATGAATTAGAATAGCAAATATAAAAAGACATTTATTTAATACATATCGAGAATGACCTGACATAAATCTGAAAGAGAGATGGAATAACAAAAACAAAATCAATGTTTAATGATCAATCAAGTGCTTAAAAAATACATTTAATTTTTTGTGCTGGCAAAAGATGCACATCTTTTTAAAACTGATGCCATTCAAAATGGTAAATTACTACTTTACAGTATAATTTTATAGCATCAGCTATTATTACTTTCATTTATGGTATAAATTTAATAGCATTAGCTCAAATAAAGACAGATTTAAAAATTAAAAATAAAATACAATTTGAATGTTTTTGCACAACTGCATGAAATTAAAATAATTACATTAAACAAATTTTTGTTTTCCGTTCCAGCAGAATACATGTGATGCACAATTTACAACACAAGCATAAACAAGAGGTCCAAAATGGCCTGACATTGGTCTGTCAGCTGATATCTGCCAAAAAACCAAATGCAAGAGAATGTGGTTAAGAAATCTGAGTCACCAGTTACAATTGCTTTCCAAAGAAATTTCCTCCAGTTCTGCTGGTAGCAAATTTTATGAAAACACATTTCAAGGTTTCCCTCTTTTATGTACTTCCATCAGATTTAGCTTTGACCATTATTGGAAAGCCTCAATACCAGGATATTTTCTGAGATAAAGTTGTTGGTATGTTATTTAACTTTTTGCAAAGGTGGCCATATCCCACAGTGGACTGGTATCTTTTGTATAAATCTAAGAGGGTTACACAATAGGATGCTTTTTTCAATCTGGGTTGAATTCTGATGAGCAATTTTATGAAAGGTTAAAACAGGCATTTCCAGTTTTATGAGAGGTTAAAAAAGGCATTTCCAGTTTTAGTAACAGCAGCCATATTTGCGAAACTTAAAAGCACTTTATGTCAGGATACGGCCAAAAATCTGGTAAAATTCTGCCCAGTACATTTTAAGAATGAGTTGTTTAAAGAATTTTCTATTGTTTGTCATGCTGATAATATCTGATGGTGGATCAGTAACATCTTTATGAACTAAAGGTCAAATTCTGCAGTTAAGTTTTTTGTTGTGCCCTAGTCTTACTTTTACTATTGTTGGTATGAGTTTGACAGCGGATCAGCATCAATCTTACAAAATGTCACATTTCGTCAAATTTTTTCTGGTCAGGCAAGCAAACAATATTGCAAAAGCCTGCACTGTCATCAGCTAGAGTGACCATGTCAAACGAATCAGCCATTTCTCAATTTTTCATCTAAAGTAGGAAGTAAATCATTGATTTTAGGAAACATACAAATGAAACGCCTCAACCAAAATGTGAATGGAATTTTTTTATTAGTGACCAAAAGGAAAAAGTGACATTGTTGTTCAAGATACTGAATAAGCTCCATAAGGAATCTTGCGATGTATGATGAGAATCTATCAAGGCATTTAGGCAACACATATGCAAATGAAAATCTTCAATTCATGCCACTGCCTTAAAAAGTTATGTCTTGCCTCACACTCAAGTGAGTTTGACAACAAATTAAAAACCAAAAGTTGGCATTCTGTGATTTTTCAATAGTTTATTTAGTTACCAATTTGCTCAGTGGTTTAAATTCTATTTTATGAGAGATTCCTCCATTGAATTTTCTTCCATTTGTATGTTTTCAACCCTGGCCTGTAGCTTAATTTTCTGGATCAGCATGGTGAAATATCCAACCAACATGACGAGGCTGAAGAAACTGGACAATCCATACAAAACTAAGCTCCAAGGGGTCTGAATATTTGAGTACACCAGGTAATGTGCTTGTACTGAACTCATACTAGCAGAAGTCACTGTCAGTGAAAACTGCAGAGTGCCTATAATAAATAAGAAAACAAAAGAATTTATATTGGTCATTTGACAAAATGTTTGCCTTAATGTGTAAGCAACTTGGTATTTTGATCTTAGACCTAAATATCACCTGTAATCTTCCTCATGTCTGAAGTCATTTTCCATGATTCCAAAAGTGATAAAGCCATTTCCTTTTAACTTTTAAAAGACTGCAATTTTATCAAATGGGTGACAATTGGTCATGCCTTATCTTTTATATACTATTTTCTTAAATTTCAATGAATAGCTGATAGCTAAACGTGAATGATGAAGTGACATTTCATTGTAACTATGAAATTTCAATAAATAGCTGATAGCTAAACGTGAATGATGAAGTGACATTTCATTGTAACTATGAACCCTTCCAAAAAAATGTACACTTGAAAGATTAAGTGACATTTTACTGTAACAATGAACCCTTCCAAATAAATGTACACTTGAAAGATTAAGTGATATTTCACTGTAGCAATAAACCCTTCCATATAAATGTACACTTGAAAGATTAAGTGATATTTCACTGTAAAAATGAACCCTTCCAAATAAATGTACACTTGAAAGATTAAGTGACATTTCACTGTAACAATGAACCCTTCCAAATAAATGTAAAACATGAATGAAGTGATATTGAACTGCAGCAATGAACCCTTCCAAATAATGTAGCAATGAACCCTTCCAAAAGATGTAAGTATCAATGAAGTGTCATTTCACTGTAACAATGAACCTTTCCAAATAAATATATACAAGAACAAACTGTTATTTCACTGTTAAAATGAACCCTTCCAAATAAATGTAAACATAAATGATGAAGTGATATTTCACTGTAACAATAAACCCTTCCAAATAAATATATACATGAATGAAGTGTTAATTCACTGTAACAATGAACCCTTCCAAATAAAAATAAACATAAAGGAAGTATCATTTTACTTCCAAAAAGATGTAAATATGAATGATGAAGCACCATTTCATTGTAACAATGAACCCTTTCAAATAAATATAAACAATAATGATGAAGTGAGATTTTGCTGTAGCAATGAACCCTTCCAAATAAAAATATACATGAATGATGAAGTGACATCACTCTACAATAAACTCTGCAGCATAGAAGTAGGGGGAATTTGTGATAAATATGAAATGAAGTCTTCTAGTAGAAATTGAAAAAACTGAAACAACTACTACATCTGTAATCAGAAATGTCATCAACAGATTGCAAAAAAGAGAGAAAACCAATGGTGACAATTATTAAATAGACTTATGAAAATACTTTATGATCAACTGCAAAAGCATGATTTATGCATATATTTTTTAACTTTTACATTATAAAAGTTACACTAAGAAAATCAATTACACAAGATTCCCCTTCAACACAAAAACAATTACATTAAATCTTCAAATATAATCTGTATTTCTTTAAAATAGAACATGGGCTCCTTGCACCCTTATCAAATATTATCTTTATTTCCCAACATTATATTTTGCCATGTTTTTCTTTACATTTGCTGCTATTATGCATTATAAACCCATATAGCAATAAATATCTGTGTTTACAGGTTAAAATTTATGTATTTTATGAATGGGGATGACTTGTATTTCAATACAATTGCAAACTGTGACTGGTACACATATTCCAAAATGACATTACACATAACAGGAAACTAAGCTAACTCAAGGCAGGTAATACAGTCAGAATAATCCAAGTTTAATAGCAAATTTGGAGTCTTTTGTTGGAATATTAATGGAGAAACAGACTTGTAACCTACATTACATTCTACAGAAATCATTAAAAATGATACAATTTGAGTATTTTCTCCCCATTTTAATCATCAATGGATTACATGATGTAACATAAAGGTGAGTATAATTGATGCTTCATGTCAATATTTTACTAGTTCCTTGTCACTAGATTTATTTTAAACATTTAAAAATTAAAATGCTTAACTGAGCCACAAAAATAATTAAATATAAATAAATATACAAAATATTTATTTCAATTTAAAAGAATAGTAGCTTTAATATCTCTGTTGGTGCAGTGGCTAAGGGAGTCTACTGATTCTTAATTTCAAAATGTTTTGAGAAAAAGATTGTAAGTAAAGTTTTTAAAGATTAAGTTTTAGAACAATGAAAAAAATTGTTCTCTGATGAAAATAATTGGTAATTATGGTAAACTTTATCAGATATAGAGTGTAAAGAGCCTGTTGTTCTCTCCACATATCACTGTTAGGTGAACCGAAAGTCCTTACTAACTGTTAACTATTGAACAACTGGTTATTGTACAATTTAAACACTGAGAATCCCATATCCCATTTATAAATTGATGTTTATCTGTGTTAAAAAGTGGAGAGTGTCAAACCTATTTTTGATGAATTCTGAATTGGGGACTCTTCCAATGAGTTCACAAAAAATCCTTGTGTTCTATTTAATCGTCAAATTAAAGTAGCTATTTGAGGAAGATAATGATTTATATTTCCAACAAACCATTACTGCAACATGTCAGCAGTGATAGTTATATTTCATTTCATGAAGTCAGACAACAGTGGGCAGACTGTATTTCAATGAGGGAAAAAAAATGAATAAAGAAAAGACTGGTGTTATTTAACAATCTGATTAAAGTCAGACCTCCAAAGTCCTACATACAGATCTGATGTACACCAATAAAATTCATGCTCTGGTGACCTTTTGAATTCCCAGTCCATTTATTGTTAGTAGACTATTGGATAAAGCATTATAAATTCATATGAGGAAAATTATCATCAGTAAAAATATGTTCCAAATGACACGTTTCTTTCAAAACTTTCAAAGTTGTGATTAAACAGAACACTTCTTATTGGTGTCCATCTGATCTCCACTTAAGATTGGGGAGATCTGATTTTGGCTACTTACAAGCCACAGCAAGAGAGACTGTCCCCACAGGGTAGAGGTACATTCCAGCCTTACGATTCCAAATGGAGAATACATGGAAGATGAAGACTACCAAACAAAATGCTATGGGTACCACAATCGTAATGAGGGTGTTGATCATGTGGAACATTTGCACTGAAAAAAAAAAAGATATTACAGTTAACAACTTTATACAAATATTTATAAGGTATAAGCAGAAGCTGCTTGAGTTATTTGAATACTCTAAGGTTTAAGAGTCTACTTCAAGATCAGGGTGTTTTATGATATTGCAATAATTTTAAAAATGTACAAAGTATCATGCTATTTCATTCAATATGATGTACTTTATCTTGAAATCTTTAACTGGTGTCCTTTAGCTTGTATATTTTAATGCAATGAAGCATTTGTCTGCATGAAAACCATCCTGTGTCCCTAGTCTTATATCTTCATGCAAACCATAATGTCCCAAGTCTTACATATTCATGCAAACCATCCTGTCTCTAGTCTTACATATTCATGCAAACCATCCTGTCCCTAGTCTTACATATTCATGCAAACCATCCTGTCCCTAGTCTTACATATTCATGCAAACCATTCTATCTCTCTTGTCTTACATATTCATGCAAACCATCCTGTCCCTAGTCTTACATATTCATGCAAACAATCCTGTCTCTAGTCTTACATATTCATGCAAACCATCCTGTCTCTAGTCTTACATATTCATGCAAACCATCCTATCCCAAGTCTTACATATTCATGCAAACCATCCTGTCTCTAGTCTTACATATTCATGCAAACAATCCTGTCTCTAGTCTTACATATTCATGCAAACCATCCTGTCTCTAGTCTTAAATATTCATGCAAACCATCCTATCCCAAGTCTTACATATTCATGCAAACCATCCTGTCTCTAGTCTTACATATTCATGCAAACCATCCTGTCTCTAGTCTTACATATTCATGCAAACCATCCTGTCTCTAGTCTTACATATTCATGCAAACCATCCTGTCCCTAGTCTTACATATTCATGCAAACCATCCTGTCTCTAGTCTTACATATTCATGCAAACCATCCTATCCCAAGTCTTACATATTCATGCAAACCATCATGTCCCAAGTCTTACATATTTATGCAAACCATCCCGTGTCCCAAGTCTTACATATTCATGCAAACCAACCCGTGTCCCTAGTCTTCTATATTCATGCAAACCATCCTGTGTCCCTAGTCTTCTATATTCATGCAAACCATCCCGTGTCCCTAGTCTTACATATTCATGCAAACAATCCAGTGTCCAGTATTCTTATGTGTTCATTCAAACAATCGTTTGTCCTCTAGTGTTATGTCTTCATGCAAACTATCATCTGTCCCCTAGTCTTACCTCTTTATGCAAACTGGTCTGTGTCCCCATGCCTTATGTATTCATGCAAACTATCATCTGTCCCCTAGTCTTACCTCTTTATGCAAACTGGTCTGTGTCCCCATGTCTTATGTATTCATGCAAACCATTCAGTGTACCAAAGTATTACCTATTCATGCAAATCATCCTATGTAACATAGTCTTATATTTTCATGCAAATTCCCCAAGTCTTACTGACATAATGTGTAACAACTTATCACCTTTAAAAAACAATGAAACTGTTCATGTATACTTTATGTATATGATAGTCTTTAAAAAAAAGTTTCCCAGGCTTTTAACTTCCTGAATCAGATTATGCAAGTTTAAAATATGCAAATAAAGTTTAAAATATGCAAATAAAGTTTAAAATATGCAAATACACATCAATACAGCATGATCTACAGAATAAGTAACCTATACACTCATTTTTAAATGAACAAATTAAGCACTTCTTTAAAAAAAATATGCTCATAGTCTTAAATGAGTTCAATACTTCTTAGGGGCCCCACATGGTTGAGTAGTCTAAAGCAGACCATTATGGATCATTGCCATTTCTCCTCTTGGGTTCAGCCAATGTGTGGTATGTGAGAAAGCTTGTTAGTAGCTTCTTGTGGGTCAGTGTTTTTTTCTGGGGTTTTCCCAGGTTCTTCTCCACCATTTATACTGGCTGCCACATATAGCCTATCTTTTGCTGAAATATGAAATTAAACCCTACAACAACAACAACAACAACAACAACAACAACAACAACAACAATAACAAATTTTAAACGTTTTTATATCAATGTTTGACAACACAAGATAAATCTATTTGCTTAAATCACCTAATTAATTTCAAATGTGGAAAGTTCAGGTCATAAAGTGGCTCTTCTTTTGCACACATACATATGCTTATTTTCATTTTAGTAATACCAGAAAGGCCTTTTTTTTACATAATGTATATACTTGCTTATAAGTTTATACAACTACAAACTTCACTGATCCCAATCTGCTATCACATAATGTGCAGGTAGATCTTAATCTAAGTAGCATGTTACAAACAATCAGCAAAGTAAATAAAATTGACCTGATCTGCTGGCACATTATTCCATTGCAAATCACAGTCTGGGGCCCCGAGTGGCTGAGTGGTCTAAAGCGATGTCCCTTACGGATCACTGCCATCTCACCTCTGTCTGCGTGGGTTCTAGTCTAGGATTTGGTGAATGTGGATATGTGAGAAAGCTTGCCAGTAGCTTCTCGTGGGTCGGTGGTTCTTTCCTGTGATTTCCTGGTTTCTTCCTCCACCATTAATACTGGCCACCATGAATAGCCTATTGTGTGCTGAAAAATGGCGTTAAGCCAAACAACAACAACAACAACAACAGCAAATCACAGTCTATACTGCTATCAGCTGAAGTGGACTTATAAGTATGTATATATGGTATGCTAATTCTCACACACTATGTGGGAATGATCCATGTTTTACATGTTCATAGGTGATAATGAATAATCAAAATCCATGACATTAGAAAGCTTACATAAAGTAAAATATTAAAAAGGATATGTAAATACAGCATTAAATCAGTGAAAATATTTCAGTAAATGATCAGTGGTCTCCTTCAGATTAATTTCAACTCAGACTTCTGAATTATCATGCCAGCTGTCAGTATATTCAAACTGCAGGCTAAAAATGGAAAGACTGAAACATAAATGCATCTCCACGTTAGCTACATGTACACTAACTGGACAGACAGACAAAAAGACAGACTTACTGCTGAAGATCCATTCTGTAAAGTATGTGTCTTGTCGTGTTGACATAATGTTCTCCAGTACAGTGCGAGATGTACAGGTGCCATTACCTTTATGACAAGTTGTCTGCATTATAGGCCCTTTATAAAAAGACAATAAATATATCAATCAATTAGAAATCAGTTTACACATGCCTGTGTGTTCTAACATTTTAAATGCATCCTGACCCCCCTCAAGTCTCAGAAATTTGTAAGGTTTTACAGAAAACATTACCATAATGACATTTTTAAACAGGACAATTTGATACAGAAGACTTTGTGAGCTTCTTGTCTATACTGGTTATTGAAACCAAGTGCCCATCAACTAAATAACAGTGTTAGTTTTATGACCTAGTGACTGGTGACACTTACCTCAGGTCTGGCACTTGCTGTTTTTCATGATTTCCCATGACTTTAGAAAATTCCATATTAAAATGACCATCTAATTAGTAAATGTATAGTACCAATAACACAATTTCCAAGACAGTAATGATTCCATATTGCATTACTGTTTTATTTATGTCTAATTAGATATCGTAAGAAGTCATTCTGTGAAAACGCCATGTTACTATGAATATCAAATCATGAAAAGTTACAATAACAAGATGGTCTTCATGAATGGTTACCATCTTGGATGTCAGATTTGCACTATTTCCATTTAGACTCAAATTCACATGGATAAGAAGTCTTTTAATGAAAACCCAGTGCAGACATGACAATCTATTCTGGAGGAACAGCACAAGATTTCATGATGCCAATAAGGCAGCCATCTTGGATGTCAGACTGTCACAATTTTCATTCAGAACCAACTAGACATCATAAGAATTTTCAAACTGAAAACCCTCCAATGATATGATAGTTCATTCTGAAGTGTTAGTGATACAATATTCAAGATGGGCACCATGGCAGCCATTACTGATATCCACAAGGGCACCATTTTCATTTAGGATGAACCAATTACCTTGGCATGAATGTATTTATAAAGTTTCATGGTAGTACTCCCAGTAGCAAGAAGTAACAATAGGAGCTGCTTAATGCTTGACAAAGATGTCAAACAAATGTCCATAACACAATTTTTCTGGTCTATGCTCTGTATCACTGGTCCCCAAACTTTTCGGGCCACCAACCCCCCTTGTTTATCTACAGTGCCCCCCCTTTATCCTGTAAAAAGCATTATTCATCATTAGAACTCCCCCTCAGTAATACCCCCCCATCCCCAAGGGGCTGGTACCACCCACTTTGGGAACCGTTGCTCTATATTCTCAATGCAATAAAATGGTTCATAATTTTGAGCAATTCTGCACATACAGCAAGTTATTCCATTTCTGTTATGGATATCATACTCTTCCAACATCTTTCTTGACTAAACATTGTCTCATAACTCAAAATGAGGTTCACCCATCAACCGAATTCCCCACACAACATCCTGGGTAATACTGTACCATATAGCTTTGTTCCAAAGAAATATGAAAAACTGATTAGGACTGCAGTACACTGGCATAACTGGTATTTGTGAAGTCAATAGGATATTGGTCTATTATTTGAGACTTATATTATGCTTGTCATATAAGCTGACTAGAAAAGGCACATTGTCAAGACCAAGGTTTATCATTTGTGATTATAAAACATGAGATGTTGACTGTAACTAAGATGTTAGAAAACCTATAATTTTCCTTTTTATATAACATACCCTGAGTATGCAGTGTATATAAACAGGATTCTTCAACATAAATTCAAATCAAAGGTGTGCCTATCACATTCATGCTCAAATTTGTAACTTTTGGTGCACCTGTTTTAAGGTCAAATCCCACCTGGCACAGGAAGGAATCCTCCCTTTCATTCATGCTGGCATGACATGAATCAAAGGCCAGGATCATTAAAGACTGTTGGCATGACATGTCACCATGGCAAAGTCATTAAAGACCATGGTAGCATGACATGTGCCAATGGCCAAAGTTATTAAAAGCCATGTTGACAAGACATGTTGCAATCGTCAAATCCATTAAGGGCTATGTTGGTATGACATGTACCAATGGCCAAAGTCATTAAAGGCTCTATTGTCATGACATGTAGCAATGGCCAAATTCAATAAAAGCTATGTTTGCACATGTAGCAATGACCAAAGTCAGTAAAAGCTTTGTTAGCATGACATATAGCAATGGCCAAAGTCATTAAAGTCAAGATGGCAATTAATATCTACATTAAATAACTTATTTGGCAATCATAACATTCAAGGTCTGTGGTTGTCAAGCAAGTTTCAATGTAAAGACTTTGATATCTGCTAGTGCAACATTTTCAAGGTTGAATGCATACCTATGGTGATAAGATTTATTCTGAGGTTGAATGCATACCTATGGTGATGACAATTTATTCTGAGGTTGAATGCATACTTATGCTGATGACAATTTATTCTGAGATTGAATGCATACTTATGCTGATGACAATTTATTCTGAGGTTGAATGCATACTTATGCTGATGATAGCTTATTCTGAGGTTGAATGCATACTTATGCTGATGACAATTTATTCTGAGGTTGAATGCATACTTATGCTGATGACAGTTTATTCTGAGGTTGAATGCATACTTATGCTGATGACAATTTATTCTGAGGTTGAATGCATACTTATGCTGATGACAATTTATTCTGAGGTTGAATGCATACTTATGCTGATGACAATTTATTCTGAGGTTGAATGCATACTTATGCTGATGACAGTTTATTCTGAGGTTGAATGCATACTTATGCTGATGACAATTTATTCTGAGGTTGAATGCCTACTTATGCTGATGACAGTTTATTCTGAGGTTGAATGCATACTTATGCTGATGACAATTTATTCTGAGGTTGAATGCATACTTATGCTGATGACAATTTATTCTGAGGTTGAATGCATACTTATGCTGATGACAGTTTATTCTGAGGTTGAATGCATACTTATGATGATGACAGTTTATTCTGAGGTTGAATGCATACCTATGGTGAGGTATAATTTATTTTTAGGTTGAATGCATACCTATAGTGAGGTATAATTTATTCTGATGTTGACTGCATAATATGGTGAGGTACAATTTATTCTGAGGTTCAAGTAATGACTAAGACTAAATTTATCCAAGTGCACAATCTGAACTTTAATCAGTTAATTGCCAATTTGAAAATTAAAATAATGGAGAATAAAAATGGGAATTATTATCCTAACTGATTTTAGATAATTAGTGAAAACTAATGTTAATTGGGAGCAAAATCTAGAATGGAAAATTCCATAATGCAGCTTATTTCAACATGTGAGTGTCCAAGGACAAGAAATACTGACTGATCTTGACCATGTCTGATTTAGACCAAATTACTTGCTGATTCTAACCAAGTCTGATTTAGACCAAATTACTGGCTGATTTTGACCATGTCTGATTTAGACCAAATTACTGGCTGATTCTAACCATGTCTGATTTAGACCAAATTACTGGCTGATTCTAACCATGTCTGATTTAGACCAAATTACTGGCTGATTCTGACCATGTGTGACTTCGACCAAATTACTGGCTGATTCTAACCATGTCTGATTTAGACCAAATTACTGGCTGATTCTGACCATGTCTGATTTAGACCAAATTACTGGCTGCTTTTGACCATGTCTGATTTAGACCAAATTACTGGCTGATTCTAACCATGTCTGATTTAGACCAAATTACTGGCTGATTCTGACCATGTGTGACTTAGACCAAATTACTGGCTGATTCTAACCATGTCTGATTTAGACCAAATTACTGGCTGATTCTAACCATGTCTGATTTAGACCAAATTACTGGCTGATTCTAACCATGTCTGATTTAGACCAAATTACTGGCTGATTCTGACCATGTCTGATTTAGATCAAATTACTGGCTGCTTTTGACCATGTCTGATTTAGACCAAATTACTGGCTGATTCTGACCATGTCTGATTTAGACCAAATTACTGGCTGATTCTGACCATGTCTGATTTAGACCAAATTACTGGCTGATTCTGACCATGTGTGACTTAGACCAAATTACTGGCTGATTCTAACCATGTCTGATTTAGACCAAGTTACTTTCTGATTTTGACCATGTCTGATTTAGACCAAATTACTGGCTGATACAGATCAAAAGCCAGGCTGATTCATACCATTTGAAATATAACACAACATGGCATATGCCGGACATATACTAGTAGTTAAAGAAGGTTTATTTTCTGTTCTTACATTTACTTAAGATGGTTTTTCATGGATTTATAGTCAGAATCACAGCAAAACAGATTCAGCTATCAAACTTAGATTTTTAAAAAGTAAAATAACTTTCCAATGTATGCAACTAGAACAGATCAAGTTATTCTTTGAAAAATATGTTCAAACACTTCATAAATCAGGCCAGCATTCAAACAGTAATGCACATCAAACGACTTGTGGCTTTTATTGATTTCTCATCAAAAGTAATGTTTTATTCACAAAATACAGTATTTACCATAAAAGTATGGTGTAAAGAGTTATTGATTAGTAATACAATATTAACACATACTTTCCTGTTATCACTGAGTTTTTATAATGCAAGTAAAATCTCAAACTTTTAATCCAACTTACATCATTTTAATGTTCCTACCTTCAAAACTTTTTCTAATATTAGTGAAATGTACATAACTTGTTTACAACACCTCAAATAATTATATCCTGATTTCTGCATAGATATTTTATCAAATATAAATTAATAGATATATAATCAAACAGAAACTTGCATGTCACCAATAACTGCACTTGACTGGACAGGTATGTTCAATGGTAAAATTATAATACAAGCACAGAATGAAAGTGAAAAGCACCAAACTACCAAACCCATTTGCCAACATATTTTATATTTACTTTAGTTTTTAGTTCTATTGTTTATGCCAAATAAAAAAAATTTCATAGTATTTAATTTTTGTTTAAAACTTGACAAATATTTGACAACAGACAAGTCAGTTCCAGTGATTCTATCCATCATATTTTAAGTCTTGGCTTAAAACAATATAAGTACAGTATATGATATAAACACCGAAAGAATGTCAATATTTTGGTGTGTAAACAATACACACAGAAAACATTTAAATACTCAGTACCAGATTAAACCCTGTGGAGAGCCCCTAGGCAGTCAAACTCTTGTAGCCCCTCTTGCAAATTATTACCTAATATGGCAAGATCCAATAAATTCAATATTATTTTGATCCATTGTAGCGGGCCCCATAAAGGCATGGGGTCCATAAAGGCATGGGGCTCCATAGGCCAGTGACATCTCTGCCTACTGGGTAATATGGCACTGTCAATACTGGTGCATTTCAGTACAATATTAACATATGATATTGTATTGAACCAAATCATACATTTCACAGAACCCAGAACCCCCATTTAAATAACTTTTATATGTTTTAAACAGTACTATTGCAATATTTTACAATATACAGTATAATGATAATTTTTGCATCAATCAAGCAAAAGCACTTGTTACAATTCTATTATAAAACTAAATAACAGAAGAAGCAAATAAAAAATGTTGGAGAGGATAATATCTTGGTATTTATGTTCTAGATTTTGTATAAAAAAATAAAAACATTTTGTTCTTTATTTACAAGTCAACATATTTATAGTGAACATAAAATGAGTACTTTTTTAATACATTGTTTGGATCTTTGTCAAATTCCAAAATAGGGTGGCTATGTTAAAGCACAGGACACACGACCATGACACTGGAATGGGGTTGGATTAACAATATCTACAGGGAAACTGTAGTCCTTACAGTCATGCAATCATAGTAGCTTGGTGATTAACATTTATTTATTTATTCTTTAAGGTAAATTTTTGATTTGTAAAAATTATTTTGTATGTCATCACAAATTTGATGATTATTTAATTATCACCCCCAACCTCGATAGCTGATCACCTAATTTGCTTTATTATATACTGTGACATCTGTATAGATTTTTTATTTTTTTTTACTAGCCATTTGAAATATTCACACTGATAGGCATTCAAAGGTTAATGACCACCTGGTTTTGACACACTTAAAAACTTACTTTTACCTTTTCCAAAATATACTCCTTTCATACTGGTATCTCTCATACTCAGGAGACATTAGTTATTTTAGCAAAGCAAAGTTAAGAAATGATGATATATTCCCTCATTTGTGTAGCTTTCATCCATGTCATACAGAATGTCACCCATTTTCAATCAACTTGCAGAACTTCTATTTTTCTTTTCTCCTGACACTATAGTAAATACACTCTGGCAAAAATATTTTACAGTGCAACATCAGCTGCACATAGAAAACTCAAATTTACTGGAAAAATGACATTAAAAAAAGTATTTGATGTTCCTAAAGTTTTTCTTTTAATGTCATAATCTTCATTTTGAAACAGACTATGCTGCATATAATCAAACTAGGAAAATCATGTTCATATCATATCAAAAAATGTTTACATATGATTTTTAAAAAATTATATTTAGTGATTTTTATTTCAGTACTTAATTAGTATTGTTAATTTTACACAAACTCAATCTTTGAATATATTGTTTTTTTTTAAACTTTAAAACTGGTTTGCATCCTTTGTGAGTTGTCTCTAAAAATGCAAATTAAATTACAAAATGTTACTAGAAATGGTTTTATTTTCATTTATTGCACTTCTTACCATCATCAAACCAATTTATAAATAATAAATTGTTTAAATAAGTTGAATATGGAGATTTTCTAAAATAATGGATTGAAAATGTACTATTAAAGTAAAATTTATTATCTAACATTAAAAAAATCAAACAATTTTTAAAAATAAGAAATATAGAGGATGTTATTTTCATTATTTAATATATCAAAAAATTATGTTTCAAGTAAATAAAAGTTTATAATTTTGTACCCCATTCTAAACAATGTTATGATGAAATTATCAGCTGTGAGAACTGTGGATAACATCTGTTGAGTAGCAGCTGGCTCTCAGACTTTTTAACCTCAACACATTTCAACTTCAACACATTTCAACCCCAACACATTTCAGCCTCAACACATTTCAACCTCAAAGATAATTTAGCCTCAGCATTTCAACCCCGAAGAACCTTAAGGACAAGCATTTTTAATACAACACATTTCTGGACATATGGCATTAAAATTTCAATGACAACGTTCTGATTGGACCAGCTTTTGTTGCTACGACACCTATGTACATACGCAGGGGTAAATCCGACCGTGTTGTGACTTATTCCGACCTCTGATGGTATCACGGTACTAATTGTTTTTCCATAGACCTTAATGCTAAAAGTCAACTGAATCATTGATTTATAATTTCTGAGCTGACTGTGACCATAATGACACTAATACTGGTATCCCCTTGCACCTGTAATGCTTAACGGACTTTCCATACTAACACGGCGTCATATTCCGTACACTATGGGGCAGTTTACGTCCATCCGACAACATAATGACGTATTTCGTCCTATGCGGTAACTGCCGGATAATTCCGTAACTTACCATAACGTTGAGTTTGGAATTATATTCTTTTGCACAAATGAACATATTAATGAAACTGCTTGTTAAATCCACGTGAAAGGCACTTTTTGTTGTTGTTCTGATTCTTTTCCATTGCTTGATTCGACACTAAATATCGAAAGCAGACGACATATGTACGTACATCTTTAGAGGCGTATTCACCCCTTTGTGGAAAATGGACTGGTCTTGAAACTATGGTCTATGGGGGAAAAAATGAGTTAAAGATGTCCGGCTAGTGCATTGAAAAACTTCCGTTAAGCATGAAACCGCATGCGATAACGGCGTTATTGCAACTCTACTCAGAGTTAGGTTAAGAAAATATAAATTAATGAATTAATTAACTAAGTTCTTTGCACCTTTTATCAAATTAAATGTTTCGGTTATTGAAATCGGAAGAGAGGAGGTACAAACAAACGGGTTAATAGGCTGGGACTATATCATGCATTTATTAATAGACTTTAGTTTTAATTAACTCTTTCGATGACTTAAAAGTGTCTGTATCTTCTTTTAATTACATATATCAATGAATAACCATGATTAGTGGGAATGGCCATTAGCATTGTGCCAATTACTGTTTTAAAAATGCATGGCTGGGGTTGAAATAACTAATCGGAGTCGAAATGCCTTGCATATTTTCTTAGGGCCAAAATGTTTGACTTCGGATTAAAATGCTCCCAACTGGACTGGATGTTTATGAAAGTATTTTTATTGG
Source organism: Potamilus streckersoni (assembly GCA_016746295.1). Taxonomy (NCBI): domain Eukaryota; kingdom Metazoa; phylum Mollusca; class Bivalvia; order Unionida; family Unionidae; genus Potamilus; species Potamilus streckersoni. The sequence continues at coordinate 9,585,077 of JAEAOA010002345.1, read as the reverse complement.
GGATTTACTGATGAAAATAGAGAATTAGTGAAATATAGTGTGTTTGCATGGAATGTATCTTTGTTGCATTTCACAAAAGAGAATAATAGGATTTTCGACATGTTTCTCTCCGCGTGACTCGGTGTATATCAGTGTAAACAAATGTTTTATTTATGACCTTGATGAGAAATACGTTCTCTCGAGAACTGCGAGTATACTATACGTCAAAACAGGAGCATCAAATTAGGGTGTCGGACAATATAAATAAAATATTCCTGTCACATCAAAATGTTGCGTCTCCTTCAAATCTGGAGGACGGAGCCACAACTTCCCTGCCCTTGTGAACCAGATGCAACGTTGAATTAATCGTTCTGAATTATCTAGGGTTAGAATGGGACCAATATCTAAATCATATATACCTGTGGACGTGATCTGTCCATCGTTCTCCTCAACATGCCAACCAGGCGAGCATAAGGCTATGACTTGAAACAGAACAGAAATAGCCAGCACCCCTAGCGAGCTAAATCGCAATGCTTGTGATAACGGCATCGTGGATGAAGCAATCCTACTTCTGACAATAAAACTTGTCTACTTTCTCCGAATTCGGATCCGTGTTGTTGACACAATTGGGTCACATTGTCATTCGGCATCACCAACGTCGAAGTCAAGCCTATGGATAGACGAATACACGTCTTCATATATTGCATAGATATTCAGAATGGTCAGTTGGAAGGCCTGGACTAAAATGACAGGAGATAGTTTCATGAATTGGGCATTCTAATTTCTCAACTTAGGTCGCAGGAACCAGTTTTTATGTGCAAATGTAATGCCGCAATCAGCGACCTAGTATTACCCCCCCCATCATACAATTTCGAATTCACAAGTGAGGTTAAAAAGGTCAATATTTTTTATACCTATATTAAAACATTGCAAAAGAAGTTTATTCACCCCAAACCCAAATTTATATCAGCAATTTTTTTCTCTCCACGTAACAATCGCTGCTGTATTATAAAACTCAGTTGAGGGGGAGGTAACTCTGTTTTGTACATTTGTATTAAAATTATTTACGCCATGATAAAATAGCATAAATGGATCATAACTTACTAGATATAGAAAACTAATTGAGATCATTATCCATTTTCTTTGCTCCTTCTGCACAGTACCGGATTTAGGCATAAGCTAAACAAGCTACAGCTTAGGGTCTCAAAGTCTGAACTCAGTCTTAAAGGCACCCTCAAATTTATTTTATTCCAAATATGGCCTCTATAGCTTCCCAAAGCTTAGGGCCTCGCTTTGTCTAAATCCGGCATTGCTTCTGTAGGTGGTAAGGGCACCCCTATTTTGATCAATATTATTCATTTTTTTCAGGACAGACCACAGACAATTTCATAACACGTCAACACGCATAATTAAAAATAATTTAACTCCACAGAAGAATGTAAAGAGATACCCCCACTGTGAGGATTTGGTTGTGGGGGACTGGGGGTGGGGTTCTCCAAATAGTTTATTTAATGATTGTAGAGTTCCCACCCAGGCTCTATTTTGGATGGATGTTAAATTAGCGAAAGATATATGTACATTTCTGAGACCCCAGTCAGCGATGCCGACGGTTAAATGGTTAAATATACAAAAATAGTTAAATTCAATGCATAACAATTTAATAACAATTCAAAAGCCACATTATTCCAATTTCCCCGAGTGGCCGAGTGGTCTAAAGCGCTGTCCGTTACGGATCACTGCCATCTCACCTCTGTCTGCATGGGTTCGAGTCTAGGATTCGGCGAATGTGGATATGCGAGAAAGCTTGTCAGTAGCTTCTCTTGGGTCGGTGGTTCTTTCCGGTGATTTTCCGGTTTCTTCCTCCACCATTAATACTGGCCGCCATGAATAGCCTATCGTGTGCTGAAAAATGGCGTTAAGCCCATCAACCAATTTCCCAATTACACTCTATCTGCTCGACCATTCAATAGCCTAATGCAACACTTGACCAGTGTGAGATAGATTTCCACTGCTCTCGTATTCTACTCATCTGTGTATTCCTCTCTCCTACTTCTCCAAAATCCTTCTCCTCTTTCTCTCCGACTTTTCTAAATTCCTTCTCCTTATCCTAGACTTATCTATACTCCTTCTTCTCGACTTCTCTATACTACTTGTCTTCCGCATACATGTATGATCTGGTATGGTAAAACAAGCATCATCAAACAGCACGTTATAGATTACATCATACATACATACATATATATATATATATATATATATATATATATATATATATATATATATATATATATATATATATATATATATATATATATAATTCACATTATTAAATATCCTAAATCCCGTTATGCTAAACAATATCACAACAATTTCTTTGCCTGACACTCATACAAAATACACAAATTTTCAAATACCCATGCTCTGCGATATGCATATATATATATATATATATATATATATATATATATATATATATATATATATATATATATATATATATATATATACATCCAGGATAACATGCAGCCATATCGACTGATATAACATCATTATAATCGTATTTAGTATTTCATAATCCACCGTGTCCATATTCTATGCAACTTTTTTGTATATCCTCAATAAATTCTGATCTTGTGGGTTTCCATGAATTTTTTTCCTGAGCAAAATGGGCCGCAACAGATGGTACCGTAAAACAATTATTCAGTAGTTGTCTGATTTTGTCATCGTCAGAAGTATATTTTAGTGCAAGATTTCTCATTTCTTTATAAAGAGATTCTGTGCGATAAATATCACCATTGGGTCGTACAAATTGATCATGATAATCGTGTTCCGAACTCTGAAATAACCAAACAGATACAGGGTCACTTTTACTTATATTTTTAATAAAATCAAATACCAATTTAATCATTTTATCGCGTGGAAATACAGTTACAGCATCAGTCCATGCACGTGCATTATGATTAGTGATTGCTATAGGGCTTCCATTTTTTGTATATTTTGCTTTGTTCAATATCTGTCCTGTTAGTGTTTTTACTGTTATTGGAAATCTTATTAACATTTCTAGTTTAGCAACATCCTTAATAGATGCACCAGTATCTTTAACGGTCTTTGCACATTCACATATTTTTTTACGTCTTAAATCTGTTAAACCATTACCACGCATCGCATTTGTAAAATGTTCAGTAATGCGCTCCGCAACACAGTTTATTTTTGTCTCTGACAGTCTCATAGGTTTGAGATCCGCAATATTAATGATTATATATACGAATTACGAGGCGTCCAAAGATGGCGTTATTAGAAAGTGTAGACTAAAGAAACCAGTTGGTAGTATTGATAATGCTGGTTATTTTAGATTTAATATTAGTAGAAATAAAAGATATATATAACATAAATTTATATAGGAGTGTTTTTATGGGGTCATTAAAGATGGAATTGTTATTGACCACATTGATGGATCTCCGCAGCATAACGAATTATCGAATCTGCAAGCTATTACGCTGTCAGAATTGTAGACGTGGAAATAATGGCATTTCTCCTAAGACTTCTAAGTCGGTCATATCTACTAACATAGTTACTGAAGAAAAAATAGTTTTTAATTCTATGTATGCAGCAGCCAATTATTTTGGTATTTGCATACCTTCAGTTAAGTTTGTAGCTGATCATAAACTAAAATCTTCATGTTCAATAAAGTATGACCAAAAGATTATTTTTGAGTACGTATAATAACTGCGTGCTCTTCAGAATATTATTTTAATTTATATAAGGTTCGATTCTATGAATCTTGCCAAGGATTCTGTTTAGCTATACTCACATTTATGGGTCCGCCTTCACTGTCGCTATCTTCAGTTTCACTGTCATGTATCACAGAATCAAATAACATAATCTTTTTCAGTCGCATTACTCGACTGTCTATTATTTTTTCTTTTCGTAATCTTTAGACAGTGCACTTTTTATCTTTTCGATTGAACGCATAAGAGGCGTGAATAGTCCTACTTGTTTGTCATCTACAAAGCTAAAGATTCTAACATAGAATTATAAATTGACTTAATAAATCTGTAGTTGGAATTTAACGTTGATTTTTTTTGAAATTTTCTCTGTTGTAATAATTCAAAGTGATACATGATTTTTTCAGGACTAAGGCAATCGGATATTTGAATTCATTCACGCTTTAATTTTTTTAATAGCAGAAACAATATCAGCAATATTCTCACTGTTCATTATATATATTTATTTATTTAAAATAAAAAATATTTAATTTTTTAAAATTGATTTAAGTAGTTGGATATATAATAAAGCGACATAACTTCTGCCGAAAATCTTATTCACAGAGTAGATTACTTCCCTTCATGTAACGTCATTTATGTAAATGACCTGATCAGCAATAGTTTCACTGTTCATTATATTATTTATCTAAAATAATAGTCAAATTGTAAAGTTGTAGTCCCCATGATAGGTGAGTATTATATTTGATTCTTCTTTCTAAGAATCATTTTCTAACTATCATTCATTCTGTGAATTTTAATAATCAATCATTCTAAGAATTACAATATTCAATCATTCTAGGAATTGCAACAGTCATTCTGATAAGCACTCATTCTAAGAATCATTAATTCTGAGAATCGCTAATTCTGAGAATTTCTCTTTCTAAAAATCATTAATTCTGCGAATTTCTCTTTCCGAGAATTTCTCTTTCTGAGTGTCATTAATTCTGAGAATTGTTCTTTCTGAGAATTACAATAATCAGTCATTTTGAGAATCTTATTAATTCTGAGAATTGTTCTTTCTGAGAATTACAATAATCAGTCATTCTGAGAATTACAATAACAAGTCATTCTGAGAATTGTTCTTTCTGAGAATTACAATAATCAGTCATTCTGAGAATTACAATAAATATTCATTCTGAGAATTACAATAATCAATTATTCTGAGAATTACAATAAATATTCATTCTGAGAATTACAATAATCAATTATTCTGAGAATTACAATAAATATTCATTCTGAGAATTAAAATAATCATTCATTCTGCGAATAATAATAATAATCAGTCATTCAGAGAATAATAATAATCGTTAATTCTGAGAATTAAAATAATCATTCATTCTGCGAATAATAATAATCAGTCATTCTGAGAATAATAATAATCGTTAATTCTGAGAATTAAAATAATCATTCATTCTGCGAATGATATTAATCTTTCATTCTAAGAATAAGAATAATTTTTCATTCTGAGAATTACAATAATCTTTCATTCTGAGAATTACAATAATCAGTCATTCTGAGAATTACAATAATCAGTCATTCAATCAATAATAGTTGTTCATTCTGAGAATAAAAATGAAAATGTCACACAATCCCTCACGCGGAAATATTTATATCTATTTTGTTAATCTGACAATTTCAGCCATAAATGAGCATTCATTATTGTTGAAGTTTCATATATGGTCGTTAACGGTTGGTTCAATAATTATAATTATTATAGAATTTTATTATGAATTTGATTTAATTTTCAAACATAATACTATAAAATATAATCACGTTGTATTTTGCTGCATTAAGAGTTGTCGACCGTTAGGGTTACAAAGATATAAATAACTTTTGAACTAAATACCAGCGACGGTAAGTTTTACGTAAATCGGCTGAAATTTTAGGTTATAGAGACATATATGTACCATTATCTTTTTGTGTTACACTTTTGTTGTTCGCTAACACTTACTTGTTTGTGAATGACAGATAATTAGGTAATAATTGTCTGAAAAACGATGTATTCTGTTCGTAATTAAGCATCGATAATATGTTACATTAATGAACAAAGGGAAATAATTTATCTTTTGTTCAACATAGATTCAAAGCATAGTTCCGTTATGAATTCAATTAAATATCTATTATAAATATTATTAATAACGAGTATTGGAGAGCCACACTCGGCCAAAATAGCTCAAAAGCGATTAGAGGCAATTAAAAAACATCTACCTATTCGTGATTCTGTTAAGAAACAATTACAATTGTGTCAGGAATCTCAAGTTTAGTTTGAGGATGGAACAAAACAATTATTTAAACCGATTGTAGAACAAAACATTATTACAGCAACCGAAGCAACACAACAATCTCTTGCAACATTGCCTGCCGATATTGCTCGTGCACAAGCAGCTCAATATTTACCACTAACACCACCCGTTCAACCCCCTCGACCACCAAGAACCAGAACTAAGATAATAAATAAATTTACGCCTAAAAGTATTGTTGCTTGCAGGGACCCAAATCAATTATTTGATATTGCCGCGTTTGGATATTATGAAAGATAAAATATGTAAAACCAGAATGTTAAATCTCTAAGCTCTTCCAATTGGATCAAGGATGTATATCGCATCTCTACTGGTATTCGAGAAATCAGATCTGATAAAGAAATTATATATTATAACAAATTTGATGAAATTATGAACAATATAAAAGAAGTTGAACAACGAGAACAAGAACTAATGAAATTATTGCAATCACAACCATCATCACCAGAACTTAAAATACCAGAGGGACCAGTACCACAACTACAATCACCACTACAACAAGAGATACAACGACAACGAGAACAACGACGAGAACAACGACAAAAAAGCACCGAAATCATTTGAGCAATCACTTCGTGATTATCCAGTATCACCAAAACCACCATCAAAACCAAGTAAACAGGCAGCACCGAAACCAATCGAATAGGAAGATGAAGTATTTCAAGACCCTTCTGGTGCATCTTGAAGTTGTCTAGGTAGTGGTCTTATTTCTAGTCCCAATAATGTTCTTGCTGATGTTGAACGACTAGAAATTCTGATTGGAGGAAAACGAGCTGGTAATAATTCCACAGAAATTATTAATGAAGTAGCAGATATTTGTAAAAGATTATTTACAGGCGGTATCATGGACATTGATGTGTATGAGTCTCTTACTAATGAAATCGCTGATGATTATTATAGTGACTAAGTCACCGGACTAAGTATGTAATTAAATATAATGACTATTTCATAAAATGATAGTATATAGTACTCAACGTGGACCAACTATGGTCAGGGCAATTAGCTCTCTAATACCGATTTACAGGGCAACCTACGGAGATGGGTTAGGTGATATTGTGTAGGGTATGTTTAGAAGAATAGCCCCAAAAGCAATACCAATTGCAAAGTAGCTGGGTATGAAAGCTATTGATGTTGTTCGTGAAAAAGGTATAGGTGTTGCTGGTAATTTTGCTAGTAAAGCATTCTCGGCCATCAAAGATAGACTAGCACTATTAATACGCAAACCACAAACCGTCTGACCTCAACCAGTGAAATTGCCCAGCACTGAATTAATGCCTGCAAATATCAGTAAAAATATAAATCAAGTCGCTAATCAAACACTAGCAGAGTTGGCTGATATACCCTTATCAGAAAAAGAGAAAAATATAACCGCGAGTCTCATAGCAGGAAGTGGTCTTCGTTTTAGACGATAATAATTATAATAAATATGTTTAAACGTATAAGTGATCCTGCATTTAACATGGACGCACCAGTTCTCAAAGATGAGTGTGTGTGTGCGATTATCAGTATTATTCTTATGACGCCCGTATTCCAGATCAGCGTGGACGAATTGAATTACAGGTTCAGGATACAAGTAGATATTTCTTACCCGCTGAAGCATTTATTGAGGTTGAAGGTGTAATATTAAAAGCAGATAATACTGAATACGCCGCTAATGATAATGTTGGTTTTGTTAATAATGGTATTATGGCGTTGTTTGATAGCGCTACGTACATGATTGACGGAAAAAATATTGAATCAATTCAAAAAGACGTTGACATTGCTACAACAATACTTGGTCTTGCAAGATACAGCGACGATTACTCAAGATCAGCTGGTCCATCAATGATGTTTGCAAAGGATACAACTGATTTTCCAGAAAGTAGAAACGTGACTATTGGTAATGTGAGAGCTACAGGAGGAGCTGCTGATGCTCCTGCAGTATTATCGATGAATGCAAATTTTAACTTAGGATTTGCAGTGCGTAAATCAATGTTAAAAGGTGATAGAAGAACATATTCACGTGTAATTCCACTATCACATATCTTTGGATTCTGCAGAAATGTCAGAAAAGTCATCTTCGGAGCCAAACATATAGTTGTACTCGTGCGAAAAAGTACCGATGATGATGGTACGCTGAAGAGCTGATGCTGCTGCAACTAGAGTACTTCATGGTAAAGTTATACTAACCAAAATTTCGCTCTGGATGTCAGTAATGTCACCAATGATATATGAAGAAGATCGGTTACTGTCTTTTATGAGTCAAGGTGGTAACTCAATGTTTTCATGGTTAACGATGACCACAGATGTTATCCAAAGTGCAATTAATGGTTTATTTACTTGGCAGATAGCCTCTCAGCAAGGTATTTCTGCACCGCGACATATATTTATTGCGCTTCAAAATATAGCAGGAGTAAATAATCAGACACAAGTATCATGATCTTTGATAAGCTCGGTGTTTCTGAGGTTTCATTAAGAATAAATGGACATCAAGAACCATCCTAGGATATTTTGTTAAATTTCGATCAAAATCAGGTAGCACGTGCATATCATCGTCTTTTGGGACTTGATCAAAACGTTGATACTTTTTTAAAAATATCACCACTAGATTTCACAACGCTGTATCCGATTTATTACTTTTCGCTAGAACATTTAGATTTAACTAGACAATCTATTGTAGATATACATTTTCGAGCTCGTGTAAATCGAGGAGTCATTACTAATTACAGAGCAATTGCTGTTATACTCAGTGATAAATCAATATTACTTGAAGGTGTTGGTGGACGAAGAGTCATTGATGCGCCAGTAGAGAACATGTAACACGTAATTAGATCAATTATGAATATTATAAATATCATACAATTACGCTAATGTTACCCTGACTCCTGGTCAGGTCAAAAGACTGCAATCAGCATCAAACAATAACTGGAATAAAAATATCGTTGAAAAAAGAACAGATAAGCGGTTCAAATAAATTATCGTTGACCGATCGTCAATTCAAAAACTTTAATGAAGCAAAAAAAAATCAAATAAAGGCGTCAAACTTAGTCTTTATGCAGGCGCTATCAAAGATACTTTAAAACGGGTGGTATATCTCCCCTTCTCGCAGCTATACCAGCATTAATAGCCGCTGCAGCCCCTGATGTTGCAAAAGCAGCTGCATTAGGCGCTGTTGGAACTGCTGCTGGAATGGCATTAAAGAAAGCAACCGGACGTGGAATCAAAAAAAGGAAAAAGGTCTCAGATTACCAGGAACCCCGCCTTCATGGTACGGAAAAGGTCTAAGACTTTTTCTGATCTCGCCTATGTCTAATTTTGATTTACTCGATGCTGCTAAAAAAAACTAAATATAAAAAATTTCAGAGGTGTTTTTATGCGCGATCAATTACCAAAACAACCTAACAATACTGAAATAGGTATTATTAATCTCGATAAAAACTCTGGACCTGGCACGCATTGGGTAGTGTATGCAATTAATCCAAGTGGAATTATCTATTTTGATTTATATGGATTAGCGCCACCAAAAGAATTTCTTCATTATGTCAGTAATAATACTGCCCAAATCTGGTATTCAACGCTACCAACACAAACATTATCTGATCCACCAATATGTGGTCGTGAAGTACTTAATGTTCTTGATGCTGTATCCATGGCACCGCAAGGAAAGCCATCTCATAAAATCGTGCACGAATATATCACATTATCACATTTGAACAGACATCAAAAAATATATTGGTAAATATTTACGGAAGATCTGCTCGTGGTAAAGCTCGGCAGCAAGGTGATTTATCTAAATATGCAACCCTCATCAACTCAGAAATGAGATTGATGATTTATTAAATATTACAAGTGTGGATCAAAATGAAGCGGCTGTTTTTCAGAACAAACAAGGACGATTAAAGACAAGCAATATACAACTACCAGACGTACTTATACGAATTCCTACTGCAGTTGCTGATAATATCGTTACTTTTACTGATCAGGGTAAAATACAGGATTCCGGTAAGTCAGTTAACGATTATGTCAGAACGACTGGCAGTGTATTTAGTGGAGACGTTATTATGAACAAAAATAAAATTACAGATATTGGATATCCAACCACAGATAGTGATGCTACAACAAAAAATATGTTGAGGATCAGGAATCTAAGTAGGCATTAATCAACTGAGGTATAATGCGTGCATTTCTCAAGATGAACCATAATGGTATTAGTAATTTAAAAAACACCAGAATCTGAGTTTGCTGCTGCTACAAAAAAATACGTTGATGATAAAGAGATTCCAATAACGACTTCGTTAACGACAATCAATGATGGAGTTGCTGCATTTATAACTGAATTTCTAATCACATGCAAACGTTTCTAAATTTTCGTATAAATATAAACAAAACTAATAACGAATTTTTTGGAAGTCCACCAAATGTGATATAAAACTTACTGATATTAACACAAAACTCAACGATATTATTAGTGGAATTCCAGATATTGTTCAAAAAACAAGCCTGATTAAAATTCCTCACAAACAGATCATTAACATTGTACGTCGTCGGATCAGGCTCAGCTACATGGACACAACGAAATAAAACCATCAAACACACCGCGCAGGTCGCTGGTATATATATATATATATATATATATATATATATATATATATATATATATATATATATATATATATATATATATATATATATATATATATATATATATCTATATATATATATATATTGTTTGTGTTTAGCGTTGCAAAATTTAACATACTTACCACATTAGCCAATAAATTGTATAGAACCGTATCTGTAATGTTGGATAAAGATTCTGAAGAAACGTACACGTTGGAATCATCGGATAGAAGTTTGTCCTCCGCTAATTACTGGTGGTGTCTGGAATTTGTAACTAAAGCTCCCATTTTAATTACTTAATTAAATAACAACGTCATTAGGTATAATGAATCCGATGACAGAGTCACTCATTGACGTTCAACGTCACAGATATAATCAGGCGTGTAAGTGTCAGACTAAACTAAAAAATATCGAAGAAAACAAGTTGAAAGTAAAAAAATATCGCTGACGCATGGTTGTTATCGATGTAGTAGTTTACTCGGTTTCTGCTGTTGTTGCTGGAACCGGATTATTATTATCAACGTTAACTATGACGGCTCCTGCGGTTTTAACGATTGTCGTTTCTACGACAACAACATGTGCAGGTATTCTCAGTATTATCGCTAAGAAAATATCTACATGCACGAAGGTTAAATTACGCTAGTACATGATGAAATTACACACAGCAACAGCCGCCTATTATGCTCACATCTTTCCTTGTACCTCAGTGATGGTAAAATATCTGATGAAGAGTTCGTTATGATAATGAAAACCTAGGATGAAGCATTCGTGATGGAAAATAACGCATCATCTAGTGACAATAACGAAAGGATGGAGAATTAAATAATAAACATAACAATAATGTCTGATTCAAGAGAACTATTGCAACAGATTGTCACTAATACGACGCCATCAAAAACTACTATGATATCAATAAGTTCGACCAATCTTGAATTCAGCGTTAACTTTCCAACTTCAATTCCAGTAAAAGAGATAGCATTAGCTGAGTTACGTGTTTATTATAGCTGGCCTAATATCAGATCAAAATCATTTGGTGAACTACAGACAAATAATTCATTAGTATTCGCAAATAAGAATAAATCTAATGGAACTCCCGATTGGCAAGTAGTTAGTATTCCAACTGGCAGTTATCAATAGAGCAAATTAATGAAGAATTCCAGCGCAGAATTCAGTCTATAACGGGAAAAGAATCGAAGATAGCAATTACTGTTTACGAACCAACATTATCGTCGGTTATTGAAATACATTCTCCTGACTATGTTGTGGATATTTATCAAAGTTCGATTACATCAGTGTTAGGATGGCCTGAAGTCGCACCAACTTATCAAGGTCCGCCAGAACCAACTAAAAATGAGTTTTAAAACGAGTTAAAAAATTTTTATTAAAAATCCAGAATATTGAAAAAAAAAAATCCATGGTATTCTATATTATTTGATTATGTTTCAAACGACGATAGTTATTACTTTACAGATTTTGATGGCAAAAGGATCCTCAAGATGACTGAATCACCATTTAATGTTATTGAAGATCCCAAGGCGGGACGACGTAATAAAAACATTGTTGATGAAGAGCTTTTTAAAAAAACTTTTAGATGATCTCAAGCCTGAATACGATAAAGCGCTTAATGATTTAAGAAATTTACTTACTTCATTATCACAGCATTATGATCACAATGTAAAGCAGCAAATAATTGAGTTAATAAAACACTTAAATGGGATCCTATTAGATTTATATATCGTCAATCGAAGTATTATAAACAATGCAACTGTTCACATACTTCCACATCTTAAACAGTTATTTATTCATCATTATAAAATAAAAGAAAATGATTTACAAACATTTATTATACCAGTTCTAAATATCGCTAAAATGAATAAATCATTATGCGATCTTATTGAAGAATATTATCCGGGAGTAATTCAATCGTGGAAAAAATTAATCCGGTTTCCAACTGTTCTCAGATATAATAATGACCCATATGGAACAGGACATTATATTTCACCTAATATTGTTAATATAACATCCACTATCGCACTAAATCTAGTATGCTATCTGATTGACAGTAGCTACCAAGTTGACCTTTCTAAGTCTAATCAGGCTCAGCAGGGATACATATTATATTCGTCCAGTATTCAAGCACCTCTAGGGTGGCTTATTGTATCTGAGTCAATAAATCAAATCTACCTGCGTGTACATAATCCATTATTTTCAAGAATGAATTTCAAACTCACAAATCAGGATGGAAATATAATTGATTTGAGAAACGAAACTCTATATATTAATTTATACATACGCTCGTAGATTGGTCTTGATAAAATCTTTGGTTAACCTCCCATTGACTATCAATAGCAGCAGGCAGGGTGAAGGACAACAATTGAGGAGCTTTACGAGTAAACAAAATCACCTGACAAAATCATAAAAAAATACGTCAACAATAATATAACAATAAATGAGCTAACCTCCTGACAAAGTCTGGCGTATGGAAATAGAAAAGTTAGACTTTAGTTTAGCGTTATTGACGTATTTTTTCAGCCTCTGCAGGAACCTTTTAATTTTTGTTATGACTCGAGCAAATGTTTGTAGGGTTCACCCTGCCTGCTGCTGTTGGGTGGTTTTGGGTGAACTGTGCGGCCGTACCAAATGTTTGACATAAATAGCAAGTTACTTATATTTTAACCGGGAATTTTTGCTACTTTATATCATCGCACACATTTTTGTTACGGTACCACTTTCTCGGTCATCTCGTGGATTATTACCGTCACTGCCATACTATGTCGTTTTATAAAAAAATATTTCTGAGATATAAAACAATTTCTTTTTATATCATTACGATATTTCTATGCATAGGTGCTATGATTGTTTGAGTGACTTATCTGTAACCCTGAAAGCCTTCAGATTTTAATTGCCTCGTACAAATACAATTGCCATTTAGGGACCACTGGGTCAATTGTCGTCGGCTGATGGATTTTTTTTTAAAGTAAAACAATTATTGGACAAATCAAGAGATTTATATGTACTGCATCAACAAACGTTTGAAATATAAATCAGTAAACTAGTTAACATTTTGTAAACAAAAGGCATCTTGAAAGTTTGCCTTGGGCAAGGTGGAGGGAATTATGCAAAGTCATAAAGTTTAATAGTTGCTTCATCTGCTTGAACTTGTCCACGCCGAGCTTCTTACACTCTTTTCAATGAACTTCTTTAGTAATTCGATCCTTTCTTGATGCTTGTCTTTTACATTTTTATACGCTTACAAAATTCGCCTATATAAAACGTGATGATGCAACAACGAAACATTTTAGAAGGATCACGCGCTAGCTTGTCAAATATAAAAAATATCTATTTGTCCTTGGTTGCTCGATGATATAATTTGATAATCTTATCTTTCGTTACATCACCGCATTGCTCGTTTGCAGTATTTCTCAAATCAACATTATCCAGTCCGGGAAATAATATGAAACAAGTATTTCGTCTGATAAATGTATCGACGTGGTAAGCACCTTTGGCGAGATAGACCGAATTACATATTTTACGCGATAAAAAATAAGATCTGATCTTGTTCATCACCTCATTGTTTAGCGGAATTTAGTCAAATACAATTAATTTTATGTTCAGTTGATTTAAATTCGTTTACCGGAATTAGTTCATCAGGAAGTTTATCGTTGTACTCTTTCAATAATTCGTATTTATCCTGTTGCGGGAATGGTGTAAATATATACCTTACCATAGTTAAAGTTAACGTTGAGCAAAAGACTCAATAACAAATTTGTTTTACCCGATCCTGTACGACCCACCATAAGATAAGAACATTCTGGAAGTTCGTTATTGTGTCTTAGACTAATTAATAGTTCGGTATCAAAATTTAATATATTCGCCATTGCTGTTATACAATTTTTTATCATATTAAACCGACTAAAGTTGACAATTTTGTGTAGGACGATAAATATGATGAGCTATTGCACAAAATTTGGAACAACATTAGGAGATCCATCGAACTAAGGTCAACCGGTCTGACAGTACATAAACATATTATGAAACTGCTAGAAGGAAAGTGACAAATATGAATAATTCAGCAAAATCCACTTACGTAAATAACAAAAATTATTGAAAGTACCCGCTGCAATCAGATACTTTAAATCAGAGATCAACATGACTGCATTGTGCATACTGAACCATTCTCACCTTACAGCTATGGTACAGAATTTCAGTAACTATCAATTCATATAAGTTCAGCCTATATGTATGGATTTTCTATGAATATTCCTAAAGAAGCATGCCCCTAAGTCATGCGCGCTTGATCCAATTCCTGCATCACTTTTTTTAGTGCTTGGATGCTATATTGCATGCTCTGACTGACGTCATAAATCTACTGCTGTTGGTGTTTTCCCATCGCTTTATAAAACCTATATTGTAAAGCACCTTTTGAAAACCCAAACCTTGACCCCAACGACTTGAAAAACTATCGCCCTGTTTCTAATCTCTCATTCATGTAAAAAGTCTTAGAAAAAGTTGTCCTTTCTTAAATAGCATGTATTACTCAAATTCACATAATCTTTTCAGTAATTTACCGTCGGAGTATCGCCATTGTCACAGCACTGACATTTTTCTAAGTAGACTCAAACACAAAAATCTCTTCTCTGTTACACTGCACGGACTGCCTCTGGTCAGAAATACACATGATCTCACCCATGTGTACACTCCTGCCATAGGTTTTTCGCTCGTCATCTGACACTCGTTTTCCTAGAAGTCTAGTACTATGGACAATATTCATTTGCATATCAGGATCCATCTGCTTGGCATGAACTGGCTCTTATCTCAGACATAGGGACCATGATCTCAGACATAGAAACCACGATCTCAAATATAGAAACTAGTATCTCAGACAGAAAGACCATGATCTCAGACATAGAGACTATGATCTCAGACATATAAACCATGATCTCAGACATAGAGACCATGATCTCAGACAGAGACCATGATCACATTCAGGAGTGTTCTCTAAACAAATCGTTTCCTCCAGAATATATAAATTGGCATTCATCCATTAGTGGTTATTTTTAGATTGAAAGTTATTGTAAACTCATTTTGTTGTTTTAGGTAATTTTGTGCAAACCCATTTATGTTTCATGTTGTAAGTTTGTTTTAAGATGTTTGTGAGACAGTTTCATGTGCTTAATGTTGTCTTTATGTACACTTTTCTTAAACCTTTATGTGTTAGCTTGAAGTTGCAAAGCACTTAGTTGTTTTAAACAGCTCTGAAGTCGTTGTCATTATTATTATTATTATTATTATTATTATTATTATTATTATTATTATTATTATTATCATTATTATTATTATTATTATTATTATTATTATTAAGAAATATGCAATAAGGTGACGCATTGACATAATTATATTCATTGTAGAGCATGCAATTTTAACAGTAAATGCATCTGTAAACTTTAAAATCTACCCATTTTTTTATCAAAATATGTTGTGACATTTAAATATAAGTCCTCTATAAAATTAACCATCCAGGCTAGGAGCAATATATTAGACGATATGCGATATACGTAACAAGGATACAATATTTGTCACAGGCTAGGTAGGGCAACTAGGAGTGTTTTGTAATAAAAAGGGAAGGCGCATTGGCGCCAGAGTTCTTTCTGTCATTTTATGCCAAATCCACACCATACTATATAAATAGTATAATATAAGAAAATATTGTCTAAATGAGTGCAGCTTTCTTTCTGATTTTTATTTCAAAACTTTTTTTTATGGGTTACATCCCTTATGTGCCTTTCTTAAAAAAATATTGGTTTCTTTGATTTAATGGTGCAGTGATGAGGGGTGGGATAAATAGAGAAGAAATATGTATTGAGTGGAGAAAAGGAGAAAATGGTTTGATGAGAGAGAGAGAGAGAGAGAGAGAGAGAGAGAGAGAGAGAGAGAGAGAGAGAGAGAGAGAGAGAGAGAGAGAGAGAGAGAGAGAGAGAGGGGTATGTAATCCTGCCGAAAACAATTATGCTGACCCTTATTATCTCTTATCATCGCACAAACATCAGAAATCGTTCAAGGAGGCGACTTCATACAGTGTAAAAATGCAATGGTATTCCGCATAATTTGATATCTCTCCAGTATCGTCAATATCGCATATCGTCATAAATGCACTCCAAAACCAACGACATTGCTTTGTGGACTCTTTTCCATTTCCAGATGATATACGGCATTAGCAATGCATGGAACGCATGTTCGTTACAAAATAACTTGGAAAGATTTTGACATAGTTTTTTAGGGTACTTACCGTTCGTGGTTTTTATGGCATATTCACTGGACGACGTAGGCAGTGCTGAAAGTGTAATGACGGTTCAATTCATAGATCGCGTGTTGCGCTAAAAAAAAAGTCGTTGTAGTAGGGAAATACGGTGGGCTATAATAAATGCCGAACCTGACGGCAATTTATCATACATATAGTTGGGACATTTTGTAAGTATCCATGGTTGAATTTTCTCGCCACGAATACGACACTGTTTAGTAGTCTGGTCCCCTGTTAAGTATGCTCCTTGCGTTGCACTCCGCTATACTATTAGTATAGGAGGCAGGGTACAGTTTTGTAATTTGGCCCCTGGCAAATTTCTTAACTTAAGGCTATGGTGTGACTTTTTCAGCAATTATTGTCTATTAATTAAATATATGGATATATTTGTGACCTAGGTGTTTCGGGCTTGTGTTGTTCTTGAAATTGATGTCAGGTATGTACACCTTCCATAGTTACTCTACAATATGTTGATAGTGAAATACCAATAGTTGTCTACGAAGAAGAGCTAGCCTCTCGTAAAAGTAAGCATGTGGGTTTGGGACAAGGAGCATATCTCAAAAACGGCTTGGATGACAACTATTTTCAACTGCATCAGCCTGTTTAGTACACACTGTTTGGCAGAATTGTAATCTAGGAAAAGGGCTTGTGTTTGCACTGTGAGTACCATATGGTGTCAAAAATGACCTTCGGACATGAAAATTGCAGGTATAAATTTGGGGTTGGGGTGGATAAACTTCTTCTGCTATAAACTGTCACTGGCTTCTCTGGTCAAGCGGATAATATTTTTATGCTTTGTTTTAATATAGGTATCTCAAAATATGGACATTCTTGACCTCATTTGTGTATTTGATTTTTTATGATTTTTTTTTACTAGGTCACTGATTGCGGCATTAAATTTGTACATAAAAATTGGCCCCTGCCCCCATAGCGGAGTGCAACGCAGGGAGCATACTAAGCAGGGGACCAGACTACACTGTTTAGCCGGATGATCTATCCTGAAGAGGGATTCCGGAGGATGAGTAGAGAGGGGACACGGACAAACACTAATTACAGTCACAAGATTGATTTTTTATTAACTTTAGTCTCAAAGATATTCTGTATCGTTTCCGTGAAATTCTAAATTGACCTTAAATTCGCAGAAAATGGATTAATCAGCTTCATGAACTCTTTTTTCATAATTGATGTACTTAATACAGACGCATTATCAATGGGGATGGGGAATTTCAAGATTACGCAGATTATGTTTTACCATATTTCTTTTCATTGTCATCCCTAAGGATGGGGTCAGTACAAACTTATACGTTGATATGGTGACTAATTTTCAGGCAAAAACAAGTCGAAAACAAACGTCTTCGGAAGTGTATCACATAGTTTAGAAGAAAAGAAAGAAAGTTCACAACACAAAAGGTCCAATAATAGTCATCATCATTATCAGTATCCGCATCACCAACTCTATCACAAAAACGGAAAAGTAGTATTAAAAAAGAAAAGGAAAAATTACGATTACAATTATCAATTATTAGTGAATAATTAGTTCAATACTCGATAATAATAATAATAATAATAATAATAATAATAATAATAATAATAATAATAATAATAATAATAATAATAATAATAATTGGTTTAAAGTGGTGGTAGTAGTAGCAATAGCAAGAACCTGGAAAATCGTCATGAATATTTGTATTTCGTTTGTCATCATTACAATTTGTACTCACATTTAGGCATATCTGCTTGCCACTAACTTTTGAAAGAAAACAGTAGTAGTACAAGAAAACAAACGATGCGTAGAAATCTTTCAAAAGAGGTAAGATTTATGGACCTTTGAGTGACTATGCAAGACTTCAATGCACATTGCCCGGTTTCAGTTTATAGTAATGAATATTTCCTATTTCATAGATTGGTTTAACAACATCATATGTTATGGAGACGTTTTTGTTGTGAGACCATTTTGTGTATAAAAGTTCAAATCCAGATATCGATATTCATAGATTTGTTGTACAGCCATTCCTCAATACAGTCATAAGTATAAGGTTGGTAAGCAAGATAAAACTTGTTGGCAAATAATTCCTTTCTCTTTAGTAGTCTTTTCAAATCTCGGAGGCCGAAGATGCAGACAGACCTGACGTATTTACCATAACATTCCTTACCCCATTCCGCGTACACAGCTAGGAATTTCTTCTCATCTGGGTGACCTGTGAACACAATGGGGGAATAAACTTAACAAACAAATTAAATATATTATAATTCAAGTACATGTACTTGTGTTTTCAATAGTTTGCTATACAAATATTGTTGACATCCTGCTTTCTTGAAGAAATTGGAAACGACTTCTACGACTTCTGCATATTAAGACATTTACAAATGAACTTCAAAAGAGTGAACATTAAAATATTAACAATTTCACGCTTTGTTTACCTTGGTTAGTTATATGTGTAATCTACAGCTAAAATTCCCTTTACATTGCAAAAATATATTGCGCTTTTTGAAAACTTGAGTGTAAATCTTACCTGAATAGCTCCCTGGAGCACCAATATGTGTATTGTAGTTTAAAGTTGCCCAATAATACTCGTCTGGACTGTATATGTCCCTTGTCCAGTCAAGAAAGGCTACAGCCTTCCTGTCAGTTAGAATAAATTCTACAAAATTCCTGCTAAAAACGCCATATGCACTGCCCTTCACGATTGAAATATTGAATGGTGGTGGTGGTTTTGCTTTCGTCGTACGGACAAGTTTAGGTTTCATATTGCTTCCAGAAACGTATTTGTAGTGATATTTAAATCTAAAATCTAACCTTCGTGGACCAATAATGCCTTCGATATTATTAGTACCATTAAAACTATTTAAAATCTTTACTAACTCAAAGTTTGTTTTTAAGGGGAACTGCTGACTCGGTAGGTTTATGAAATATTTCCACAATTTTCCCTTTTCAAGCAAATCTTTCATGCAGTTTAAATCAGCCTGAAGTCTCGTGAATCCAGCGTACACAACGCTCTCTTTCTTGGAGACTACAAAAACGTTGTCAAAGCAGCTAGCTATTGCATCAATCCCAGAATGCACAACGGGCTCTGCCTTAAGATCAACGTGAATGCAGTACAAATTTTGTGGTCTGTATATAGCTCTAAGAAGTCGTTCGGCTTGTTCAACATCTTTGTACATAAGAATGCTGAAAGATATAGGAAATTCTTTCTCCTCTTTAGTCACGTGATAATCTAAGTATCCTCTCCCCTGTTTAAAATCATCGCAATTAGAGGCAATAACGGAAAAATTAGTGTCAGGCACGATGGGGCGGTGCGATGGCGATAGTTTTTCTGCGTGTAATATTTCTGAATGTTCTCCATTGATAATTGCTTTGCAATTCACTTCCCGCACATATCTTCCCTGACTGCCTTTAATAAATTTAAAAGGAATGGTCTGAATCACTTTAAAATTATTTATATGCATTAGTAAATCAATGTCTCTTGAGGACCAGTCCAAGGTATGTTTTCTCTCGTCGCAGGTTGGATCTTTGCATTGAAAATTGTTTAACGAGACAACCATTAGAAGAAAGACGCAAAGCCAAAATCCAAAGCATCTGATAGATAATTTGCACTGAAAACATTTTACTCTCATCTCAAGACTCTTGTGTCTCCGAGTACATTCTTTCACTAGTTTTTTCCAGGAATTAGTATCTGTAAATAAACATGAAAACGAGAGAGTTTTATGCGTGTTTGTGATCAATTTTTGATATTCTATTAAGTAACAACATCAAGGGAAGTAACTCACCAAGTAATTCAGTCGCTGAAAGCAGATAATTTTCTTGGACAACAGTTACGATCAAACAGAACGGCTTTATTTGGTTAAAAAGTTGAAGACATCAATAACACTTTCTTTAGGGCCATGTTAGAACTTAGATTCATCGTTACACGTTTCCACTAGATTTATAACTATTTACCGCAATCAATCGACACTGGAGGACATTTAGCTTCCAAGTTAGCATCAAGGTCATGGCCGCTTAGAGAGCCGATTTAAACCCAAACTTTTGGCAAAGCCATCCAGGCAGTAAAGATAGATCAAATTCTCAGTAGTGTAAATTCTCTGTTTCTGTGTGTAATTTCATATATACATCAGAGTCACGAGAGCGTCTATTTAAGAAACGCTTACCTGGTACAAAAAGAGAGAAGATTCACAACCCTTATCGGCAAATCATGGACATACAAAACTAAGCGCCATACCGAAGATTTTATCATGTATAATGGCATAATAAAACAACAACAAACGAAGTAATGCTCATCTTAAAGGAATATCACCACATGCAAACACAATATTATAACCAACGTGAATAAATTTTTAGTGCTGATATAACCTGATTATTATCAACAAAATAGTTTTGGATCAATTTTTCTATATAAAAGTAACAAACTCTGTAAAATCATTGATATTATCAGAAAATTTAAATAACTAGGTCGTGAAGAGCACAGATTTTATAATCTCTGAAGCAACAAAAGAAGTGAGACAAGAAGCTGTGCATTTAAATGAACAACTTCTTGAACAGTACACAGAGCTTGCAAGGCAAAAGAACTTACTGCGGCTCTGCCCAAACAACCAGATATTGATTATGCTTTAAAAAAAGACACACCAATAGCCAGATATTTAAATTTATAGTAAAATAACGACTGAATGACCCAGTGCGTCTGTTATATAACTTTGTAGACTATTCATATCTTGATTGACTGACTGACCCAGTGCGTCTGTTATAGAGCTTTGTAGAATATACATATCTTAACGACTGACTGACCCAGTGCGTCTATTATATTGCTTTGTAGACTATACATATCTTGACGACTGACTGACCCAGTGTCTGTTATAGAGCTTTGTAGACTATACATATCTTGACGACTGACTCACCCAGTGCGTCTGTTATAGAGCTTTGTAGACTATACATATCTTGACGACTGACTCACCCAGTACGTCTGTTATAGAGCTTTATAGACTATACATATCCTGACGACTGACTGACCCAGTGCGTATGTTATAGAGCTTTACATATCTTGACGACTGACTGACCCAGCACGTCTGATATAGAGTTTTGTAGACTATTCATATCTTGACGACTGACTGACCCAGTGCGTCTGTTATAGAGCTTTGTAGACTATACATATCTTGACGACTGACTGACCCAGTGCGTTTGTTATAGAGCTTTGTAGACTATACATATTTTGACGACTGACTGACCTAGAGCTTCTGTTATAGAATTTTGTAGACAATACATATCTTAACGACTGACTGACCCCGTACGTCTGTTATAGAGCTTTGTAGACTATACATATCTTGACGACTGAATGACGTCTGTTATAAAGCTTTGTAGACTATACATATTTTGACGACTGACTGACCCAGTGCGTCTGTTATAGAGCTTTGTAGAATATACATATCTTGACGACTGAATGACCCCGTACGTCTGTTTTAGAGCTTTGTAGACTATACATATCTTATCGAAGGAATGACGTCTGTTATAAAGCTTTGTAAACTATACATATTTTGACGACTGACTGACCCAGTGTGTCTGTTATAGAGCTTTATAGACTATCCTGTTCTCGCTGTTGTGACGAGACTATTGTACATTTATTTTGGTGTATAATTGATGTTTGTAATATTGTTTATAGAAAGTGTAGTTTGGACTTACTTCAGATGTGCGCCTTTCAAAAACCGCTTCCTAGACTTGTGCGGTAAATTCTATATAAAAGAGCAGATTACTTTTAAAAAAAAATTCTTATATATGGCAATTATTTATTACACTTTTAGAAGCTAGTATTTTCTAACCTGGCAAAATTGTTTTCCCTATTTTTATAATTGCTAAAGATAGTGTACTTTCACAGTAATTTAGAATGATCTTTTGAGCACAGAAGAGCAGTCATTTTAGTTAGCATGTTGCAAAATTTAAACAACTTCACTTTGCACCATATATATATATATATATATATATATATATATATATATATATATATATATATATATATATCTAGAGAGAGAGAGAGAGAGAGAGAGAGAGAGAGAGAGAGAGAGAGAGAGAGAGAGAGAGAGAGAGAGAGAGAGAGTTAAGTCCCACAATAAGAACACAGCTATTATAATTGTAATTTGATTTTATTTTGGTTGTATGGCTAAAACATTTAAGTCGCAAGCTTAAAAATAGTAATTTTGAATAATTACCCGTATATTACCCTGCAGAACAGTATTTATTGGTGTCAAGTTCCACATAAGCCCAGACATTACCGTTTTAAGGCATAGGCACGTGAGTCACGTGCCTAAGGCCCCATGTAGCATGGGGTCCCGCGGCAGCCCAAAAACGAAATTTCAGTGTCGGTTGTGTTAGCAGTTTAGTACTATATTAACAAATTTAACAAAATGACACATTTGCATATGGAAATGCAATGCAATACTCTGTATTTGAGACTGAGAGACTGAGGCGCAATTCTGGCTACTTTTTAGGTTAGAGTTTGTGCCTAGGGACCCCAAACTTGAGCCCAGCCATCCACCTTCCATGATGAAAGTGAGTTGCTTTTTGTTTGTTTGTTGTTGTTTTTTTTTTTTTAGAAAAGAGCTTCAACATTTTGTCAAGATGGCAACCAGTGATATTAAACTTGTCACAATTATTCACCAATAAATCACCAATAAATTTTACATTTTGGAAGATAGTGGAACAGATGAGGATCCTGGAGGTCAAAGGTCAAAGATTAAAATGTTTGCTGATTGTTCTAATATTAGAATATGGAAGAAAGCAGTTTTATTTTGTCATCTTCATTAATTTCATTGCAAATGAAAGAAAAGAAACATTTTTCACTATATATGTCATTCCCTACATTCAACAGTTTTACATTTAAAGCTGACTTCACTTCTTTGCTCCAGGACTTTTTCTAATTTCCCTACATAATTAAGGTCGTTACATACACACTACGGCCTCAATATATAATGTGTAAGCAAGAGGAAAATAAGCATAGTTACCTTGTATTCATGCATAACATTAATGTTGATATACCATTTTATTCAGAACATCATACACAATGATATGAAAGAAAAATAATTGCCTAAATGTTCATATTTGCTTTAAGTGGCGCTCTATAGTTTCGTATTTTGCATAGGGTTAGAATTTTACAGGAAAATAATTTTCCCGGGTTTCCTCAATGAATATACTGGCTGTTTAAAAAATTATCTTGTACATCTTAGTTATTGTTAAAGAACGTTTAATTTCTTTTATTTTGGTGTATGATTGATGTGCGTAATGTGTGTTAGAAAGCATGCAGCTTGGCCTTTCTCCAGATGTACATCTTTCAAAAAAAAAAAAAACCAATGCTACCCTCCACTCGGCCATTTTCAATCCATGGACTTGAAAAAAGCCCATAACTTTTATTTTTACATTTTATATATATGGCAACATATTCATTGCACTTTCTGAAGATGATATTTTCTAGGCTGGCAAAACTAATTTACCCTACTTTAATAATTGCTGAAGATAGTGTACTTTTACACTAATTCAGGATGATCATATGATCACAAGAGAACAGTCATTTTTGTTAACTGTGTGCTTTTATCATGTACAGTTACCATAAAACAGTGGTCCCCAACCCCCGAGCCACGGACCGGTACCGGTCCGTGAATCAAATAGTACCAGGTACATTAAATTATTTCCATTTTATTTACTTTTGTGTATTTCTCTTGGGTTTATATTCACTTATATTTATATTTATTTATATTCATTTTAGTTGTAACTGTATTTTTTTGAAGGCATGTTTAAATACAATTAAATTAAAATTATTAAATCCGAACAATCTAAAATATAAACAATGAATGCCCCTCCCCCTCAGCGGGGCGCGGTATAATTGTCAAACGTTGACCGGTCCGCGGCGACTAAAAGATTGGAAACCACTGCCATAAAAGATCCCGCTTAATTTATACAATATATTGGTGCAGGTTTTTAAGCATCACAGTCTTCTGGAATCGTGATTTCTCTACTAATTATGACTGATTTTGGGGTGTAGTTGGTTTGCATCCATTATATCGCTTAGATAATATCCCAGAATTCAAATATTGCTAGCTTCGACACTGGTGTTTTCCCTGTGAACACGGCTGCTACTGTGGTGCGTCCTAGGTCAGTGGATTTATATCAATTTGAGTAAATTTGGATGTACGCCTGTGGTCTTAAACTCAGTAGAAAGAAAGAGTGAAAACCAACAAGTTTTGTAAAATTCTACAAATGATTTGTTTCCCTAGAATACAAAGTGAAAATTTTAAAACGAACTTACAGCATTGAGACTTAAAGTAGAAATAGTCCTTAAACTTCTACCACAGGTCTAAATGTACGAAGTTCCAATTGAATTTTAGTAGTTTTCCAACAATATTCCAATACTGATTGTGTTGGTGTGTCCTAAGTCTTGAGCATGCTTATGTGACAATAATCTGGAGTGTGGTAATGGGTTAACAGTCTTTTGACGTATCGCAATAACATATTCCAAAATGTCCTTGTCTAAATTCATTATAATTCCAAATTAATTTTTCTGTCCAATAATATTATTGAGTACTTTGTAATTACAGTGAATAATAATCGGAATACGTCTGTTCTCATTAAACGCTGAAACAACAGTAAGACTGATTTCGCTTCATCTGTTAAGGCAAGAACAAATAGTTCATTTTCAAGTTTTAAAGAAAAACATATAAAAGCTAAGACAATAATAGAACAAGCATATAGGTCAGTCTCATCTATAAAATATTTAAAGTTATTGTAACAGAATTGAGTGGGTTTATTTTCTTGGATTTAATGAACAACACAAACATAATGTGATGGTTGATGGAAATTTATAAAATGAATTACTATATATATATATATATATATATATATATATATATATATATATATATATATATATATATATATATATATATATATATATATATATATATATATATATATTAGAAATCTCTCTCACTCCTATCACACGATTGATCCAATCACTTCACACACATTCACGGGATGAAAAAGAAAAAGAATATAAAAATATGATTCATTTACCTCTAACATGAAAAAGTGAGGTTCAAATAACCTCATGGAATGCAGAAATGTTTGCACTAAGATCACGCAATGTGAGTGAGATTCTCATAATTTCACGTAATAATAAACAATGAATTCTACGAGAGCAAGATTTACATAATCTCATGTAATGCAATAATGACAGCGTGATTCACATAATCTCAAGCAATGTAGCAACGAAAGCGAAATTTACATAATAATCTACAATCAATTGAAACGAACATATCACTGTAAAACTTGAACAGTCCTACAATTCACAAAATGTTACACATCACAGCTTCACTGGATCCTTGGATTGACCCACATTTATCGACCGCTCACACCCTTCACGGATCCACCACAAAATTATACGTACGAACGGCATCCATAACCCTGGTATTGGTTACGTCTATATTCGTGGCTCCACAACATGTATACTCTTACGTATACATATACGTACGAACAGCACTGTGCATTACGGACAGCTATGTTCAACCCTGAACTTGGATACACATACGTACAGACAACACGCCATTCTATGGACAGCTACTCTCAAAAGAGAACCCAAATCACATCCAATCGCGAAATACATATCCATATAAACGTTAATCAACTTAAGCGTTTATAGTAAGGGAAGTATCACATCATACATTTCCAATGAAATTATTTTGTCCAAATGTGATAATTTAAACATTAGTCAGTAACTATTTGGCAGGTTTCACTGTTCTGTGAATTATTAAATGTTATAGAGGCTCCGGTGGGTTTTGCGAAAGCAAGTTTCCCAAATATAAATATTCATGGTAGAGATTCGGTGCTACGATTGTGTTTTCATCTCATGGGCTGTTGCAATATTACCGCAACTAATGTCATTATTAATATCTTTTTATAAACGAAGCACACAAAACCCCACCTAGATATATCTTTGTCTCCTTTTTTATAGAAAAAAATACAGCAGCACTGAACTGAATACTTACACTGGTCTGAATATTTACACTAGCCTATGAATATTTACACAATGGTATGAATATTTATACTGGTCTGAATATTTGCACTAGTCTGAATATTATACTGGTCTGAATATTTATACTGGTCTGAATTCGAGAGAATCTTCAAGTGATAAGGACCCTTTAATTGTGACCAACGACACACACAATTTCACTAAAGATTGTTAATTTTTGTGACTATCAGTACGTTTAACCTCTTTTGGCAATATTTTTAAATGATTTGCCTACATTTATCAACACTAAAAACGTACTTAATCCAGTTTCCATTCTCAACTTCAGATGAAAACTGCACCACCTCCAAATTACAATGCCCTTCCATTTCAATCAACCAAAAGGATTTTCATTTCTTTAAAAAGAATGCGTCTCAACTCGATGTAAGCTACCGTAGAAATTATACTGACCGGAACAATTGATTGAACTGCAGATGTTTTATTCCGCTTACTAATTATACCAACCATTGGCATGCCGGTTAATCGGTTAGATGGCATGAGAAAATGGGATTTTGCCATTTGAATGATACAAGGTCTAAATTAATCAAGAAGTGATTAAAAAAAAATTAAATTCAAATCCATTTCACATGATGAGCATGAAGGATATGGACTTTGAGCGATATTCTTCAGCCTCTTTGTGCAAGTAGTTCTTCACCAGTCTCAACCAGCACCACATAGATTTTGACCTTGTGATTTCCCAGGAAGCCCTGAGCTACCGCGACAAAGCTGTTCCAAACTGCCTTCTCCTTATTAGTGAGCTTCTTGCGGAATTCATTGCATTCCATGGTCTTCATATCTGTGGTCCAACGAAGACACCGGCTTTGACCTTTGCCTCAGACAGCTTAGGGAAGACGACTGGAAGGTACTAGAAGGCATCCAACTACTTATCAAGAGCTCTGACAAATTGTTTCGTAAAGCCCAGTTTGATGTGCAGTGTTGGCATCAGCACCTTCCGGGGGTCCACCAGTAACTAATACTTGACGTTGTTCCTCCCCACACAGAACTTGGTCCACCGTGGCCAGTCACGCCTATGGTAGTGCGCCTTCTTGTCCCAAAGGCAAAAATAACAGGGAAACTTGGTAAAAACACATTGGAGACCCATCCGGAATCCCGCCATTTTAAAGTCTCCAATGATTTCTCAGCTGTACTCATCGTACTTCAAGGCATCCAGCAAGGTCTTGGTGCTGTTGTAATCCTCTTTGAGGAACAAAGAGTGAGACGTGAAGAGACGGGTACTTGTTCCAGCTTTGAAACTCCTGGATGAGCTGTCAGTGAAGAAGCGCCACTCATTCTGGTTACACACGATTCCGATTGTCTCAAACAAACTGATCACATTGTGGCAGAAGCAGGACCAATCGGATGAGTGAAGAAGCTGGAAAAAGCTTGGTGACGTTTCCTCTGATCTGCAACTTGCAAACTTTATCTAACAAGTTCTTCTCTTAAACCTAGACGTCAAAAGCTCGGCATTGGAATTGGTGAGACCAAGATCTCCAATCAAGTCGTTGAGGTCCTTTTGGTTGGGGTAGTGTGGGTTTCTCTCGTCAGTTCCTCCTCTAAAATTATCATCTGGATCTACAACGTCTTCCTCGCTCTCTTCTAAAGACGGCTGATCTCTCGGTGGAGGAGTGGGTGCTGGGAGCTGAGGGCAGTGTGGCACAGGTGCGATGAATGAAGGAATGTTCGGATACGTGACAGTAGGTGCACTCTTGCCACTCCCACCTTTGGTAGGGTCTACCATGCAGAAGTAGAAGTTGCTTGAGTGGTCAGTGGGTTCCCGCCAAATTCTAAGGATAGCGAACTTCATAGCTCTCTTTTCCCCTTCTGACCATCCTACAAAAATACATTTTTTTTTTGCCCATGACTAATGTGTAACAAAGTTTATAACATACAATTCCGAGCAACAATTGTCCATTTTACCTTCCAGAGATTTTTGCAGTGCTCGCAGTTGAAATGAGGTGCCCAATGTTTGTCCTGATCCCCTACAAACATGCCTTGCACATCATAGGAAATGCTTCCACGAAGTACTTTTTCGCTCTTGCCTTGATAAATTATCCGCAAGCATAACAAAACACGTTTGCCGGATGCTTGAAGCTTTTTGATGCCATCTCAGAAAAAATTCAGATATGTATCCACGTAGGCAGCTGGAATAAAACTGGCTAGTTGGCTTAAGGCCCCTGTATTTTTACTAGTATTTTATATTACTGGAATGTTCTAGAAGTTACTCAAAATTTACTCGGCACTGAATCTATCTTGAATCTTCTATAAAATAGGTAAAATTTCTAACTATCACTGTCCTGATCACAAAAGCGAAGTTTAAGGGTAATAATAGCCTTTTTCTATACTTTTCAGGAATAAGCAATTAGGAAATATAACTTACTACTCAGGAGAAAAAAGAAAAATTTGTTGCACGGTGAGACCAAAAGGGGTTTTGGCGCCCTAAGACCTCTTGCGCTCGGGGCAACCACCTCGTCCGCCGCTCTCTCCGTTATTACGTTACTGAGTTGAAAGCAATGTTCAAGATGAAATAAATGATTTTAATTCTTTTATAGTAGAGGTACATTTTATTACCTTTATACCGGTATTTCGCGGTATTTTTTTCATGTCGCACATATCAGTGTACTTTTTCACATCGGTAGTTTCCGTCAGCCTGTAATGATATTATCAGCATGTATTCATATTCCTGACTGAATGTAACGATATTTGTACGCATGTGCCGATGAAAAACTCGTATATTTACGAGCAACTAAACATTCCGTAAAGCTAATGGAATTCGTAGTCGACCATGTACTTCACTGTTTTATGTCGGTTTTCAGAATGTTCATCTGCTTTGTTACCTTTTCATATATATTAACGTTGATTTTTCTTTCGGTGATTATGGACGTATCCCAACTGTTAAATTAGTTATTTATATAAATGTGCTTTGATATTTTTTACAAGAATGATATATTGTATATTTCGTGTTTAGCTTGAATTAAGTATTGCATATACATCCTGCTGTTCTCTCAAATTATAATGGATAGTAAAAGCCGTATTATCAGTCTTTTTTTTTGCATAATAAAATTTCAAAATTTTGCAAGATACATTTATGTTAATTCATCGATAGCTCTGAAAACAATCGATGTAGCCATGACAGCAGACTTTTCAAACGCTGAGAATGTGCATACCCATAATGCATTTCATACAAAATATGAACAAGTTTAATTTTGGATTAAAAAAGAAGTTGAACAGGATGCCAATGCAGTGAGTGTGGAAACAAACAGTACCAGTTTGGTCTACGATGATTTCACAGATATGTACAGCCAGAAAGAGAATGTAACGACTTTTATACAGCAGCTAAAAGATAAGTGTAAAAGAGATATGAAAACAACAACTATCAGTGGGCCACAGACTGAGACCAGTAAAACTTTATAATATACCAAGATTCCGATCGAACTGAAAATGACTTGACACCGCGTTAGTCATGCCTAACAGATAAAGATCTACATCTATTTCAAAAAGTCAAAACCATCAGTAAATGCTACAACAAATCCAAGAACGGTAAAAATGACATGTCAGCAAAAATTATTTTTCCTACTATATAGGTCAGAGCTAGACCTGCGAAACAAAAGTATTTTTGTCTATGGGGCGGTTAGAAATGAGTGTGCTGTAAACATTCTACTTGTATGGTTCAGACTGCAGAAGTAGCAATTTTCTTGACATGTGGATTTTACTCAATGTGACTTTGTTATAGACCAGAAAAATGGGAAACAGTTAAATCACACCAGTCGTCCCTACAACAATGACTTACAAAATTACGCTTATGGAAATGTTTGTTGTGTCCGATAATTCACTATTTTCTTTATAATAATGTGTCCGATAAAGTTTGATTTACTATTTTCTTTATAACGCAGTGTCTGGTAGATCTTCATTAACTCTTGTTTTTAATGATGTGTCATATATGGCTGGATTCACTATACTCTTTGAAATATCGTGTCCGATGAAAGATAGGTTTACTGGGTTTTTTTTATAATGCAGTGTCCTATAAAGCTGGATTTTCTGTTTTCTTTTCCGTAAGGCTGGATTTTCCTAATTTCTTTTTAATGCAGTGTCCGATAAAGCAGGGTTTACTGTATTCTACATAATGTAGTATACAATTATGCTGGATTCCCCTTTCATGTGGTAGCTGTTTGTGTAGTTAAGGTAGAGAAATGAGAATGAACAGCTTGGCACCTTTGACGGAAGAGAAATGATGATACTTTTGTTCACGGTTTTTGGACGGTATAATGCGTCATAATAGAGTTATGTCCCCTTATTTCACTTTTCTAAATAATGAAAATATGATTGCTTAGTTGAAACAAAATCTATCTCAGATGTTGCAATGAATATCACTAAATGCATAATAACAGAAATATGTGCCCAGGATTCGTATTAATATATACATGTATATCTTAATGAAAATAACTTTACATTTAAAATTTGGCACACATCACAGAGCTCACAAATAAATTCGTTGTGTAGATTATGTGAACCTATATTCAATCGATAAAAGCATGCATGATTTTTACTACATCAATATTAATATTATAATTAAGATATGTTGTAATTTACAAGTGATGTTGTAATGAACAAGTGACATCTTGAAGCTGAAGAATATTAAGCAATATTTAATAAGTTTTCGTTTGACATTTTCTGATAATGTTTTAGTTTTTGAAGTCAACATTAAAAAAATTGTCAAGCGAGTTTTAAAGGTTTTATGAAAGAAATGTTAAAACTGTATTAAAGTTTTTGTACAAGTCAATGTAAGAGTTTGTTTAATAGCTAGTCAATGTTTGTTCAGTGTGTGTGTGTGTGTGTGTGTGTGTGTGTGTGTGTGTGTGTGTGTGTGTGTGTGTGTGTGTAAAAGTCAATGTTTAATTTTGCACAACCTCTTAAGTCCGAACAAGGCCCGACAGTGTGTTCTACAGAGCCCTTCTTTTAAATATTAATTCTTTTTACATTATACACACGGGACACTTTTATAGTATTTGGCGACACTGGTGATGTCTATACCCAAGCTGGATTTATGATCCTTCTAATCATCTTCCGTTGCAAATAACCAAGTTTCATAAGCACATGCCTGAGTTGTAAAATGATATACGACTAAACCTGAGCAAATAGTTTGTCAAGGTAAAGGTAATAACACTTGTCTATAAATGATATTTCATCTATATCCGTTACCCTCCCCACCACACCACACCCCCATCCCATCTTTTCTTATAGTGTAAAGTGGCGTTAAGACCAATAATGAAGTTAAGTACATTTAGTACGATAAGATATTTTGGTAATTGACCATGCAGTGATACATCAAAATTAACTTAATAAAAACGCAAAGATATAAGGTTCACTACAAAATGAGCCAATAGAGTTATATTTAAAGAGTCACAAGAGCTTAAATACATTTTTACCAGTCAAACATTATTACATCAACCATTTAACTAATTAAGATAATAAAGTCAATTATTTAATCAATAAATCAAACACCAAACCGGTCAACCAACCAATCAATTTTATAATGAGTGAATGAATGAATAAAGCAATCAATCAATTAAACAGTCAATCAATCAATCAACCAAATCAGAAAAAGTGGCTGTCCAGACATAAAAGTTGTTATGTGGGTCATGTATATTGAATGATAAACTCATTTGCTATTCCCCAGGGATCAACTTTACTCCCTTAAAAAACAAATCCAAATGGAAACCGTACAGATCGAGATCGGCCGGCGTATAAAGCGCCAGCATATTTTGGTTTGTGTAGTTTGTTAGGAGAAATTTGTAGAACAAACAACACAGACCCTGATCTGTAGGCGCATTATGCTACGGCGGATCAATATTTTTGTTGTTTGAAGTTTGACTAAGCTTATAAGCGCTTGTATACGGATACAAAGGTGCTTGAGAGTCGTAAATCGGCAGTAGAGGTATTTCCAAAGGTCTGGTATTCTTTTGTTGACTTTAGCATTGTTTTCCCTGTACGTCCGAATGGTAGAAGTTACACGGAGAATTAGAGCAAACAAATAAACTATTCGGTATAGATACTTTTATTTATGGATTATTTTCACTACTCCAAAGTTAACGGCCGGAGAGCTAGACAGGTAACATAAAACGATTCAGATCAGTAAGGCCATGGGTAAGTGTGCTGTAGAGTTTCTTTTTGTATTTTTCGACTGCAGAAAGAGAAAATTTCTTGAAATGTGGATACTGTTCAATGTGACTCTGCAGAAAACTCTAAAACTGAAAAGATTCAATCAAGCCAACTGTCCCTTCTACAACTTTCCCTTCGTTCTAAAATTTGGTCTCCAAATTTTGTTTAAAAATTTCATTAAATAAATAAAGTCATCTCATATAAACAACCACACTTCAACATATAATTTCTACAGTAAAAAATTATATATTAATAATACAAAATACTACTATAAAGATGGTCACGATGCTTTTTATATGCAGAATAAGTTTGTTTCACAATTTAAAATGAATAAATTGACAACAGATACAAGTTCAGTATTATGAAGTTAATCAAACATGAATCAGTGTTCACTGTTGTATGTAATCCAATATTTTAAATCCAGAAATGCAAATAAATGTAAAGAAGTTCACTGTTAATTACAGTAGGGCCTAATTGTATACAACACAAATGCAACCAGAAAAATTCAGTTTCATCCAAATGTTGAAATTCCCAGTCGACAGATCTAAATCCTACTCAAAGCAGATGGCGCTTTCATTTGCATGAAAGTGTAAGGTGTTAATATTGTACACATGGAAATAAGTCTCTTTGACGGAATCAGCCTTTAGAAAAGACTGAACTAAAATAGTCAATATTTCAATCACAATGATATAATCACAATTACGTAAATCTTCCAGTGTCGTATCATTGGGTGTTCGAAAACGAGGTTATGGAAAGAAAGAAGATAGTTGCGGAGAGAATTATATGACACTGTACCAGTTAGATTTACACTGTTTATTTGAAATCATGTACCAGTCCTTATTTTCTATATCAAAATTGCCATTTTAGGAGCTTCTTTGTTTAAAAGATTTTCAAACTATTGTTTTAGACTTATGTTCACCTGAAAATCCCTAATTAATGAAAATATTCAGCTGGTTCCCAAGTTTTTGAACTAACATGCCACTTAACGTTGTACATTTTTCCCCACGATGTTGTGAGAAGATTTATAGTTTTGCTGCATTACCTGAGATGGGTATCTGGAAAGAGTTCTGGCTGGTCTGATCCACACAAGTTGGGTCCTTCCTGGATCCTCCTCCTCCTCCTCCTCCTCTCTCTCTCTCTCTCTCTCGTGCAATGAATGGGTCACCGCGACCTCTTTGTGTCCGTGAAGTCTCTCTCGTGCAATGAATGGGTCACCACGACCTCTTTCTGTCCGTTAAGTCTCTCTCTCTCTCTCTCTCTCTCTCTCTCTCTCTCTCTCTCTCTCTCTCTCTCTCTCTCTCTCTCTCTCTCTCTCTCTCTCTCTCTCTCTCTCTCTCTCTCTCTTGTGCAATGAATGCTTTCTGTCCGTTAAGTCTCTCTCTCTCTCTCTCTCTCTCTCTCTCTCTCTCTCTCTCTCTCTCTCTCTCTCTCTCTCTCTCTCTCTCTCTCTCTTGTGCAATGAATGGGTCACCACGACCTCTTTCTGTCCGTTAAGTCGGAGAGTGCTGCTATCTTTGC
The DNA here is from genome assembly GCA_016746295.1 of Potamilus streckersoni. Classification (NCBI taxonomy): domain Eukaryota; kingdom Metazoa; phylum Mollusca; class Bivalvia; order Unionida; family Unionidae; genus Potamilus; species Potamilus streckersoni. The sequence continues at coordinate 9,550,426 of JAEAOA010002345.1, read as the reverse complement.
AGGACCATTATATACTTTCAAGCCGTTAGCATGAATCAGTGCTCTAGAGTTTGGAATAATGCAATCACGCAACAGACACGCGTGATTCCTTCCAGTATCACTATTACTATACGGTCCAGTTCCTTTGTTCTAGAATTTGTATTATTTTCTAACAGGTTCGTTTGGATTGTGTAACCATACGCGCTGACTTTTGTTCGGCTGCTTTAATGTTCTAATATTCCCAGGGCCGGATTTAGACAAATCGAGGCCTTAAGCTACGGGAAGCTATAGAGGCCGTAATTGGTATAAAATAAATTTAAGGAGCCCATTCAGAACGAGTTCAGACTTCTGTAGCTTATTTAGCTTATGCCTAAATCCGGTACTGAATATTTCTTATGTTGCTTCTGTTTGCATTTGAAATTATTCTGTGCTGTTTCTGAAAAAACATCAAGCTTATGTTCCAACTTCTATAAACATTTAACTTGTGACTTAGATAATTTTCCTTGTAAAATTGAATCAAATGTAGCAACTAAAGAAAAAAAAAAACAAACAATTTAATCAAATTGGCCACAAATCTGCCCAATGGTATCAAGGGTCAAATCTAATGTCTAGGATTTTCCAGCAGGTTATGCATCTCTTATCCATCCAACAATTCGAATCTTCTACTTATTACCTTGAAATCCAAGTGGCTGTGGAAATATTTCATATTATTTCATGAATACTTTGGACCATCCATAAGATTTCATCTTATGTCAATTTGTATCATATGTATATTTGATTAATAGTTAAAAGAAAGCTTAATTTCTAAATATTTCCTCTTCTTTATGACAGGAGGTGTTATGCATATTTAATTTACACCTAATATTAGAAATTGCTCATGAAATAAAGCGTCTGCCTGTTGTTTACCTCATTTTATCTAATAATTTTAGTGATAGACCTTCTAATTACAACAAAGATTTTATCTTGAAAACATTTGAAACCTTCATGAATTATTAAATTAGATAATAGTCTATATGTTTTTAGAAAATGCTAATTGTGACCCGAGTTCAAGTAGAGGACTATATAATCTTGCTTATCTAAAGATATATTCATTGAGACATTAAGATACGAGCAGAATCAGCTGTATTGTTGTTATGCATTATTTCACTTCAGCTGGAATTTATTTATTTATTTAAATTATTTAATTCAAGGTATTTTTCTCTGAAAATATACATTGTACAGAAATAACATTCTTGGAAATAGAGACATGGATTAATAATGAAAATCAAAAAAGGAAATATTCTTGGATTGTATTACTGTAATTCAACAAAGACTGTTCAGAAATCGCGACAACACAGGCCATCACAGGCACATCAACACTTCCAGCGTGGATTCATTTTGAAATACCACCAAAGCTTATTGATAACTTTAGCCACTAGGACTTGCGTTAGAAATTCTAGGATTATTTTGGGTTTAAATATGCAATACCGTGAGTTTTGTGACAGTTTTCACTTTGCATATTTCGGAAACAAATTATTTGTTGGATTGTGCAAAACATGTTGGTTTTCGCTCTTTTCGATTACTTAGTTTATATAGCCTGATAACATTTATCTAACTCGCTTGGCTGTTTCTGATTCATAAATCTGTTTCCTATGTTACTCTCGACCTCTGATATCTCAGTAATGAGTTGTACAGATTTGTTAAAATATAAATGATTACGATATATTGGATAAGACTCACACTCACTTTCAGCCTCTGTAGCAAGATATTAATATTATCACAGTTTAAGTATAATATATATATATATATATATATATATATATATATATATATATATATATATATATATATATATATATATATATATATATCTTGTCTCTACTATAAATTATATCCCTTTTGACCTGCACTCGGAATCGTGGTTGATATTACGCAATAATAACGTCATAACGTAATAATAACTTCATCGACGTCAAAAGAAATAAATAGCATATCATCATTAACAGAAACATAAACAATACTTTGAGGCAATTGGAACTGAATGATGCTTAAATTTTTATTTGCGTTGCATTTTTTATATTCAAATTTAAAGATCAGGTATTTCATTGATTGTAGTGTTTTTGCAATTCCTATCCTTTTACATGAATATGTCTTTATTACAATTAGTTGCATGTTGGTCGGCCAAAACCTTCCAACGTGGGAAGAAGCACTACTATTGCTTTGAACGAGTCGATGTTATTCGACACTCATCAAAAACAGCATAGGATAATCCAAAGTCATAATAATAAAATAATAATAACAAAGGAGTAAAGAGTGACGTGTTATCAGTGCCTTTTTAAGGTATAACCACGCAACGGGAGAGGAATGGGCAGTCCAAAAACAAAATTTCGGTGTTTGTCGCGTTTGCAGTTTAGTGTTTGTGCCTAAGGCCCACAAGCTTCTTAAATAAATGCTCAGGTGTTTTTGATGACATAATACTGTAGTTATCGCGTCAAGTTTATACTGCGCATTAAATGCTAAAGTTACTAAAGCTGACGGCGGTAACATATAGATTTTTAACAGTCCTATCCTGGTTAATCTTACCAAAACAAATATTCTCTCTTTTGAATTTCGCAAAGTAGTCTTTAACAAAGTTTTAATTCATACCAACAATAGTTTCCTTATGTAAATTATCCATGTCCAGAAATAGCGAAAGCTATTATTTCACATAAAAAAAAAATAAAATTAAAAGGCGTCAAAATTCAGCCATAGGCGCCTTCGTGGATATAGCCAGGGCAGTACAGAGCGATTACGGGCCCTGGGTTAAGAAACTCTTCTAGTTCTTGTTCAAACAAAATTTTTCTTTTATAAAAATCAAAAGTGTTTTTAACCGCTCCGGTGGCCCAGCGGTAAAAGCGTCCGCCTCAGATGCGGGAGGTCGTGGGTTCGAACCCCGGTTGAGTCATTCCAAAGATTTACAAAAATGGTATTAACAGCTGCCTCGCTTGGGGTTCAGCATTAAGAGGTTAGTGTTAGGACTGGTTGGCCTGGTGTCAGGATAATGTGACTGGGTGGGACATCATGCCACATGTCTGTGGCATGATGCCTCAGTGCTAGACATCTTTATAAACTGTTACACTGCGGACATCGTAGCAATATAACTGAAAAATTGTTAAAAGCTACGTTAAAAATCTAAAATCACACTAACACTCAAAAGTGTTGTTCGGCCCCGGGCCCTGGGGATATATCCCCGGTTGTCCCTCGTTGGCCCTGACTAGAGCTAAAAATAAAAGGTGATTTGTACACGACTAAGACAACTGTTTTTTTTTTTATGAAATGTAATATATTAGCTATAAACATGAAATTAATCCTAACGTGTTAAGTGAATTCTCGATGTTTATTGACGGCATATCACACCCTTCCTCCTTTTAATGGAAAGGTCATGTCAGCTGTCAGAAATAAAAAAAAATATCAAAATGAACTGTTTTATCCGTTCGTAGATATAGTGTGTCAATAAATATACTCGGCTAAAATATATATGGGTTAGCAGGATACTACTTACCAGCGTATCGCATCTCACAACGTTCACAAACCAAAATGGTTTCAACACCGTTTCCTTCTGTATATAGTTCAGCCTCCTATCGATCGGTTACAACCCCAAAAACTAGACGTTTAATATGCAAAGGGATATACTTTCTCGAATTAGAAGAAGTTAATAACATTTAAAAATTAAACACGTTATTTTAAATTAGAGGCAGGAAAGTCAATGTTCTCCAAGTCCTTCGCTTTCTGGAGAGCGTACCTCATATATACGTGGATTCACCTCGTGACCTGAGATTATGGACTTCCCATTCAATAGGGTTACATTATGGTGACGTGTGAATATCGATTTTATAGCACTTAGCCAGTCTTTACAGGAATTTCCATAGAATCAATACGACTTTGGCATTGCTTGTAGTCGTATTTTGCGTACATTGCTAATATTCCTGATGACTGTCGGCTCATTTACAAGCATATACTGCAACGTGAAACTTCAACTGGAATTTGATTTTTATAAAACATGTATTCCCTCGCTAGTCCATTTGATGTCAACCTCGAATTTTGAGCTTTTTGGGTATAAATTCTCTTAAGAGCAAAAATGAGTATAAGAGAGAGAGAGAGAGAGAGAGAGAGAGAGAGAGAGAGAGAGAGAGAGAGAGAGAGAGAGAGAGAGAGAGAGAGAGAGAGAGAGAGAGAGAGAGAGAGAGAGAGAGAGAACAAATTATATGGCGAATAACAACCCTTTCAAGCGCACTGGATCCACCAAGGGATCACGTGTATCAGGGATTGATTAAGATAGATACAATAAACTGACGACAAACAGTGCGAAACTAGTAGCTAACTAGCTAGAGTTGTAAGCGCTCAGGCTAGTTAGTTACTAGTTTCGCACTGTTCGTCGTCAGTTTAGTGTGTGTGTGTGTGTGTATATATATATATATATATATATATATATATATATATATATATATATATATATATATATATATATATATCGGAGCATAGAAAAAAGATATTTTTCACGTCTGTGTAAACCTCAGTAAATAGAAAAAAAATCTCAAAATCGATTTTTTGGGGTGGTGGTGGTGAAGACAAGGTTGTGAGGTCGTATGTATGTATGTATGTATGCATGCATGTATGTATGTATGTATGTATGTATGTATGTATGTATGTATGTATGTATGCATGCATGCATGCATGCATGCATGTATGTATGTATGTATGTATGTATGTATGTATGTATGTATGTATGTATGTATGTATGTATGTATGTATGTATGTATGTATGTATGTAGGTATGTAGGTATGTAGGTATGTAATAAAGAATTACAGACTTCTAAAGTTTTCTTTGATAGAAGCATGGGATTAATATAAATTTCAGTGATCAAATTTCAACGTTTTTCAGCCGATATATTGGATTTACGGTACTAAGAATATCGACTCATTGGAACCAGTTTAAAAAATCGAAAGATACAATAGATTATATATTGGTTTGGCAGGCCATGATTGGTTGATAACGGAAAGTAACATTTCAGTAAAAACAATATTTTGAGAGCTTATCCAATTTGAGACAAATAAAGACAATTTTTATTGGTGGAATTTCAGTCCATTTATAGACTTGACTTTTTAGTACCTGTTTCTCTACGTGCGGAATTGAAAACACGTTTCAAACACGTGTAGATAAAAGGCCACTGCTCATATGCTTTTGTCATCAGATAAATCTGTACTGAGAAATATAGATTTGATCATGAGCATTCTGAAATTCAAATCCGCTGAATACTTAATATAATGTTTCCATAGGTCTAACATAAAAGCTATAGTAGTACAGCGAGTCATATTATCCAAGGACATAACGTGTGCAGAATGATAGATCAAGGGAGACAAATCAGTGTTAAACAGTTATTTTCAACAACAAATTTGAGAGGTTTTTTCCCCTTGTAAAGTACAATTGCATTTCGAATAATAAACTGGGATGTAAGTTGCATAAAAACACTTAAGTCGATGACAACAGATACACGAGCCTTTAACTAAGTTTGAGCGATTTCTAAAACTAAAAACTTAAAACCTAAATCGCAGACTCTCATTGCCGTTGAAAACTAACCAAAAATTATTAGCAAAACGTCTCTAAATGGGTTTAAGAAAAATACACAAAAATGTTTTGTAATTGATGCATTCCAATAAAATAGTTGTTTTCTTTATCGTTTGATTTTACATAATAGCCATAGAGATACTAAGCATAACAAACGACTAACAAACTTATAGAAGGAATTAAGATATCAAATCTACGATAGAGTTTAAAATGTTCCAACACGCCGATGTTTGTACAAACTTCATAAACGACCTGAATTATTTTAAACATCTCGAAAGAGAATAAGAAAACATTGGGTCAAAGATCAACCATGAAGAAACGGAAATACTAAAAATAGGAAACTGGAGAAGAAACTCCAGGCTTCCTTCCAACAATATTCCAATACTGATTGTGTTGGTGTGTCCTAAGTCTTGAGCATGCTTATGTGACAATAATCTGGAGTGTGGTAATGGGTTAACAGTCTTTTGACGTATCGCAATAACATATTCCAAAATGTCCTTGTCTAACAAAAATCAACATTAAAGTATCTATATATCTTTGGACGAAGTAATACCAATATCGTGATTTACGTCAAACAAGAATCAATGGCTCCTCGCAAAAACACAAATCCGCGTGTGTTGGAAAATATTCGTACTTGTTATTTGTTATGATTAGACTCTTTTTGTGACCCAATTAAGTAGATAGCCTCCCTTGTGGAAGTGCATGACAATCTACAATTAATTTCTGGTAGCTTTTTGATGACATTTTATTAGTCAGGATTGAATTGATTTTGTTTAAAGGTGCTAGTTATAAATTTTAGAACAACGATTAGTATTTAAGATTAGTATTTAAGATGAATAAATGCACCTACATTACGAAGTTTGCACAAAGTTTAAAAACATTCAGATGGTCAAATAAAATACAATGGCCAGTCAACTACGGCCACTGCAGGAGAAAGCGCATTTGCTACAAAGCGTTTTGAACGGTGTTCTATGACTAACAACATCTATTTTATCAGAAATACAGGTCTGAGCATTTGAAATGGCATCATTTTTCATTAGGACTGAGCGAGACCAATGAAACCCAAGTTGCAGTATGCCATCCACAACGTTTCCAAAAATTCTCAATAATTACCTACGTTGAAGAAGCGTGATGAACACGATAAAGAGGAGCCATTTAAAGAGGGAGAAGACAACGAAAATCATCAAACCCCACCATACAAAATACCTACGTCAAAGATGACATTTAGTTTTGCAGCCACATTGACACATACACTGATTCTGCCAGAAATGAGAGCATGGGTCAAAAAGATTATATTGGCGCTATCCCCATCTGAAGCAGAAAGGAGAAAAGTGGAGAAAATAAAATGGTGACACCCGATATCGCATAATCGTCAACTCCCATTCCTCTTTCTAACACCTAAAACATCGCACAATAGCAACGACCAAAACTACCATAAGAAAGAAGAGCATCGGATTTTTGGTTTACTTATTGACTATAGGCGGACCTTTGGCTAACATTAAGTACAGTCCACACTAGCTACAGGCTACGGACCTTTGGCTAACATTAAGAACAACCCACACTCGCTTCATGATACGGACCTATGGCTAACATTAAGTACAGCTCACACACGCTATATAGGCTACGGAGGAATTTATAACTTGCACCACGCTGCAAAAGCAAACCTTAAAAGCATACCCCTGCGCAAAGTACGACGATATTTGCAAGAACACTCTACTATCACGTTAAACAAAACGATTTCACGCAAGTTTTCAAGAAGAGATAAAGTGTTCTTGTTTACAGATTATCAATGGTAAAATATATGGCTGATGTTTCACACTGTCCTTTGTACAATCGAGGTTTAAAGAATTGGTTTTGTGTCTTCAATGAGTTTCAAAATATGACCTAATTTCTGACATCAAGAACGGAAAAGGCACAGTTTGTTTTTTAACCGTGCTTCTAATGCAAACGACAATGATGTCATATACATCACATAACATCTCAATGCAGTATTAACGTTAAGAAGGACATGCGTAATAGGAAGAAATCTGTAATCTCTTTTCCATTGATTTTTATGAAAACTAATATATTTCTTTTTTGTTTAGATGCCTTGGGTGACCATATGCCATAAGGCGCTCAACTATAGCTATCAGTGACAATTTCACCTCTGTCCCCGGAGGTACGACTCTCGACTCAGACAGCGTGGTTTGGTAAGCAAGCTTGCTAGTATCTTCCACTGGGTCGTAGGTTCTTTTCGGTGTTTTCCCTGGTTCTTGCTCCATCAAATATTCTGACCGAAACGGATAGCTAGGCATGTGCTGGAAAAATGATATTAAATCTATAAAATCAAACCAAACGAACTATTTACTGATAGTTTTCTAAACGTTTGCTCAATATGGCGAACCATTTTCTCATTCATTATAAGATTTGTTGCATCGGGCGCTGACCTTTTTCGATGGTATCTTTAAAAATTATTTTTTTGGTGAAATTATTCAATTTATACCAAACATTTATGTTAGTAATATATTGCAATTAGTTTTGCAATGTGTGTATGTGTGTGTGTGTGTGAGTGCTTGCGTGCGTGTGTGTGTGTGTGTGTGTAGAGTGTACAGCAAAATTAGACAGAAAATAATTCATTTGCCGTTGTGGGTTTTGTTGCCCCTCTAATGGTAGGATGGGGTGATTAAAATGGGTGCTGTATATATTTCAGCGATATAAGTTATAGGAAGAAAAGATGATTGCGTTAATGTCCATGCAAGAACATTCGTTTCCGTCTGAGCAATAAAACATATTCCTAAGCGCACGCACGCACATACGCACGCACACACGCACGCACAAGCACACACACACGCGCGCACACACACACATAAGTCAATAGTGATGGATGCACTTTACGGACAATGGCACATACATGGATAGTTTCCGGACAATGTGAATTTAACATGGGGAATATTGAGCCTGTATACAGCCAAGGGAAAGTTAGGGCTGTATAGGGAGAATAGGAATGGAACATGTGGGGTGACGTCACGGTACTGGACATGGGCAACAATGTTGCAAGTGGCTGACCTCAGTCGAGCCAAGCAGGGACAGCGGGGGACAAAAAATCTATAACGCTTGGCGGGGAGGGGGTCAATTAACTTTATATAACGCTGTGCTAGGCGGGAACCCGTACAGTTTGTACAAAGCACACGAACATCGCCTGGCTGGGCGGGAACCCGTACCATTAATACACCCCTCCCCATAAACACATAGCCTGGCTGGGCGGGACATAGACAAACAAACACACAAAGACACAAATATGGCAAGAGAGCAGATCTTTTCGAGACATAGAAGTGACCCTGATAGGACCTTTTTTTGTTAACACCATTCAGTTAACATTAAGAGCATCATACGGATCTTCTTCGCTTTCTCAAACTTTGTTTGACTAATATGCCGTACATTAAGACTTTCTTCAGACAGTCTTGCTTCTACACATACGTCCTTCGTTTCCAAAGGGCTGTATCAGTCATCTGGGTGATAGCCCATGATGATTTGACATAAATGAGATAGTCAGCGTGGAACATCTTCGACGAAAGAAGGGTGGACGATTCTACATTAGTCCACATCTTGTAACGAAAACAGGAGAAGGGAATGAAGTAAACCGCGGTTATTTATGGTGGAATAGCGGATGGAAACGGATTGAGTTCATTCGCCAATCTAAATACGCATGAAGGGATGGCATAGCAGTGGCTACCAAAGCCAATACGGCACTATTTCCAGAAGAGACCGATTTTAATTGGGATTTAGTGGAGTTTTCTTTCTTTCACAATAAGTTGTTATCATACCAGCACATTCGCCACCTTCTCCTTCATTACCACACGTCGAGGATTTTAACAGAGACAGAAAGAAGAATTGGAGAACTTTTTTTGCAACAGCAGAAAGAAGCAGAACAAGAAGAAGAGGCAAGAAGAAAGCGACAGAAAGAAGAAGCAGAGAAAAAGCAAGGTCTAGGAGAGAATGAGGACAGTGAAAGTCAAATGGTGACGGTACTCGTAGACATTATGGCAGAGTTAAGGAGCCTGAAACAAATGTATCAGACTTCTTTATTTCGACCCAAGAAAAAAGACCTTATCAAGCCAAACAACGTTGTCCACATACCTGCGACGTCTTGAATACCAGCCCTTTTGATTTGTACCAAGTCATCTACAGGAGCAGGTCCAGAAGTATGCATTGGCCGTGGCAAAGGGAAAATGCAGTTAAAGCTCATTACTTCTCGTTCCTGAGTTTGCTGTTTTAAAAAACAAACACCCAAATGTCCTTTTCAGGGCCATCCACCTCTCTTGAAAGAAATAGCATTCATTTTGCCTAAATCAATTAAAACTCAAAATCCCTTTCTTTGGCCCATGATAGAAGTGTGTGCGTGTGCCTGCGTGTGTGTAGGTTCTTATTATAAAACAATCAAAGCCAGGAGATACGTTTTATTTCTGTTATATTCTGGTTCAAATATACAATCCAATGTCACAACACATCACTTTAAAAAAGCTAATTTTTCTTTTCCTTTTGTTTTTTTTTTCTTCACTCTCTCCATTTATTTTTTATTTCTTCACTGTTACAGGTTTTCCTTCTCTTCTTCCTCACTTTCTTATCGTCTTCTTTTGTTTTCACTTTCTTAACGTGTCTGGGGTTTTCTTTATTGTAGGGTAACTCTTCTTCCTGTTCAGAACATCTCTCTCCCTCCTTCTCCTGTTATTTCTTAGGGCAGTCTTAAGACCAATATCCTTTCTCTTGACAATGACAACATGTATTTTGACGTTTGGCTCTTTTGACACTTGTCTTGCTTTTTTGACGGTCTGGACATTCTGAAGAAAATTGCCCTTTTTTCTAGCAGATATAGTATATAGACCTTTATCTCGAAAGAAGTGGTGGTGGGTAGCCCTTCGGCTTCTTTGATACCCCGCAAAGCTCTGATCAGAAGTTATATATATATATATATATATATATATATATATATATATATATATATATATATATATATATATATATATATATATATATATATATATATTTAGAACTAATAGTATAAGACTTTAATTCAAGCTTTCTTCACCAAAAAATTCTGAGAGGAAGACTTGTTATCAAATGAAACTTTATGAGTCAAGGAATAGCTATCCGCCTTAATAGAAACAGTGTCTAAAGTTTTCACCTTCTCAAGATAGGTCTTGATATTACTATAAATAGAATTCTTGAACACTTCAATTGGTATCAGCTGACTGAGGTCATCATAATCTTTTTCAACCTTCTTGTCTGAGTACCATTTTTCAAATAGTGGTCCCCTCTCACGTGAATTTGGCATAATAAGTCTGTCAGTTTCTTTTCGTAAACCGTTGTCGATATGCCTTATTTTATAAGCTATAAAACTTCAGGATATATTCCTTAACCACATCATAATCAGCTTTCTGTTGTACTGACAGTAGCTCTGTCGATAAGTACACTTTGCAATAACACAATCTAGTGCTTTCTTGACCATTACAGATTTTTTTTTAAGTTTCTCAAGGTGAAGAAAGTATTTATCAACTTCTTTATTTTAAAAAAAGAGAAAACACTCTTGATATTTCTGATAATATCAAAACTTGTCTGCAAACGAGTGCTTCCCGCCAAATCTAATTTAAACTGCATTTCATTTTCTTCTTTGCACCTTTACGTTAACATCACTTCTCTTCTTTCCATATGCCCCCTCTCTGCATTTTCATCATTACATCCTGAATCTGAAGCGTTCTTAACTCTTATTGTTTCCTGTTATATATATATATATATATATATATATATATATTTATATATATTTATATATATATATATAGATATATATATATATATAAATAAATATATATAAATATATATACATACATATTTATATATATAAATATATATATAATTTAATATATATATATATATATATATACATACATATTTATATATATACATATATATATATATATATATATATATATATATATATATATATATATATATATATGAAAAGGCTGATAGGATACTATTTATCCTGACCTATCATCCAGACAACCCCAAAGAAGGCAAAATCATCGCGAAACACAGGCCTATCGTGGTATCATCGGAATTTCTAAAGCCGATCCTTCGGAACAATCTTATTGGAACAAGGAACCTCATTGACTTCAAAAATTTTCGTTTCGTTAAAATTTTGTATTGTGATTCGGATTACTTGGCGGGCTTTGTAGTGTCATCTAACGTCTTAGTTTTGGGTCAAGTTATTCCGCCTGGGTATATATACGGGGCAACTGTGGCTGCTATGGTGATGTGTTAGGAAGCGATATAGAGTGAAGATGTGAAGATGTCCCTTCAGAGCAAGCACACTCGGTCGTATTCCTTGGGTAGGAGAGAGCCAGACCAGGGATCTAAAAATGTGTGGGACAACGTCTTTCATCGAACAGCAGCCCGGCGCTACAAGGCTTGTCCAAAAAACGGAGAGGTCTTGCGACAATAGACGTTTTAGACTGAGGATAACTCTTCTTTCGTCATTTCGCACTAAGGTCTCTCTCTCTCTCAATCGATCTCGAACGGATAACGTCGCGACTTTGCGACCAGTCGGCGACCCTGCGGCACAGTCGGCGACTGCGACAAGTCTGCGACTAATTCGGGGACTGCGACCAAATCTGCGACCGAGACTGAGACAGTCGGCGACCAGAGAAAGACCAGTCGGCAACCCTGCGACAAGTCCGCGACCCAGTCAGTGACTGAGACCGAGACAGCGACACAGTCAGCGACTGCGACCAAGTCTGTGACCATGAGTGCGACCCCGTCAGCGACAAGTAGGAGATCTAGTCTGCGACCGGCGACACAGTCGGCGATTCTGCGACACAGTCGGCGACTGCGACCAAGTCAGCGACCAAGACCGCAACAAGTCTGCAACCAGTCAGTGACACTGCAACAAGTCGACGACCCAGTCGGCGACTGCGACCAAGTCGGCGACACTCAAGAATCCAGGAATAAAACGGTACCGCTGAGGTAGAAATCAGACAGACGGGGTATCAATCCTAATATAAAACCTATGATTAAAAGCCCGAGATAGCGAGACTCAGGACCGTGTAGCCAAGGGAATGTTCCGCTACAAATTGGTGGCAGCGGAGGTAGAGGAGAAAAAGACAAAATCAATTTGGTTTACGGAGGTTCGCGTGTAGGCGACTGGTTGCTTGCCCACAAGACTCAGCTAAAGACAGTGATTCCTTTCGAAGATAAGTTTCGACGCTTGATGAAGGAATGCGAAGATTTGGAGAAAAGACTATCTGCAAGGAAGGGGACATTGGCTATGAGTGCGGAGACGACTAGGAAGGCAGGTGAGCGGTCGAGAGAAGGAATCGATCCCAGAAGACAGATTCAATTTAGTGGACATGCGATATCGACACCCTCGAAGTCTCAGGAAACCAAGAAGATAGCCGATACTACAGTGACAAGGGATGCTGTACAGAGAGCTCTCAAAAATAGAAAGAGAGCTTAGAGCAAGGGAACGGTTGCAGAAGGAAGCGACGAGGCGACTAATCATGCGCAGACACCTTTGAAGAGGTCGGTCGTTACTCCAATGTCGTATCGAGACGACACCCTTGTTAGATTTTATCACTTACTTCGAAATGTACTCGACCTTAATTCTTGAACAGAGGAAAGAAAGAAACTGCTTTTAATTGTCGCACATCAACTGTTGACATTGCCTGAGAAGTCATGTTCTGAATTAGTTGAAGCTCTGAAGCAGAGGCTCGCATCCCCAAACCAGACCGGATTATACAGAAATCAGCTAAGGAGTAGAATTCGCAAGAACGGAGAACCTTTACCAGAGCTTGCGCAGGCTATACGGCGGATTGCGACTTTAGCTTACTCTGAGGTGAGTTTCTTTTTGGTTGATACGCTCGCTAAAGAACAATACATCGATGCCCTGGACAATTCTGTCATACGTTTAAAGGTACAACAGGCGAGACCCGCTACGATCAACGAAGCGGTAAAGATAGCTGTCGAGTTAGAGGAGTTAGCTAGAGCTGAGCTATAACGACAGGGAGAAAGAAGGCATGCCCGTGGTGTGTCGTCATATGATGAGGAACAAGGGGCAGCAATCAGATAACCGATAGAGAAAATGATGGAGCTAACCATATTAATCGCTGAACTTACGACTGAAGTTAGGAATAAAAAAACAATCGAGGAAAGTCCCTAAGCGACGCAGAAACAAAAACTATGATGATTTTGCTTGTTATGTGTGCGGCCAGCAGGAAAATTTAAAAGAAAAAAGCTGCTTTGCTATGAAATCATGTATTTCGCGACAGACCCTGCAGTTGACGGGTCATATAAAATACAACAGGAACGAGAGGCAGAGACGCAAAAGAAATAAAGTTTCTTATCGAGTGGGAAACTAACTGATCGTCGGATGCTGACATGGGTTGTATGTGGCAGGCACCATTCAATGGACTGGTGTCAATCTCCTGATAGAAGTCTATAGGAGAATTAAACCGGAGAAAAGACCAGACACAATTCCTGTAAGAGAGAAAGTCAGTCTCGCAGACGGTAGACCTATGTCGGTTGACGGGAAACGACGTTTAGAAATAAGCCTACATGGTGTTCGTCGACAACATAAAATCCTGGTTGCTGATATCCCAGCCAGCAGAGGGATTACTTGGATTAGACTAACTTATATATATATATATATATATATATATATATATATATATATATATATATATATATATATATATATATATATATATATATATATATATATATATATATATATATATGAAACTGAAGTGTTCCTAATTCTTATTCTGTAGTACCTTAACCTGATCTATCATGAATAGAGGTAGGTTTTGGTTAGGAGTATTAGTTAGTTACTTTGAATCGAAGGAATAAATGTGAACTGAGTATCTGGATGACCATGATGAGAATCAGTTTTCGTTCTAAATCAATAATTATCGATTTAAACGAGATTGCTCTAGTCTGACACAAGGGGAGTGTACCCTAACAGTGTTAAGAAAAAAGACGGTGTACGAGTAAAGTCCCTTATATCGCTTGTGCAGTCACAATAAAAATAATGGCTATTTATCACGAACCGATTATCTGTGTCATCAGGCAAATCTCAGCCATACTTTCCAGATCACAAATACAAATATTTGCGAACATATCACACTAGTGTAATGTATGCTCAACACCTTTGAAACACAGCAAACAGTAATTCGACAAACCCTTCAGAGCTGTTTGCGTTTGCTATACAACGAACACTGAACTTTTGAACTTCGGATGAATAGCAGTGGACAAACAAAGCTATTGGAGATAAGGATTGTGATATAATTACAATTATTATTATTATTATTATTATTATTATTATTATTATTATTATTATTATTATTATTATTATTATCATTATTATTATTATTATAGTGATGTAGATGATAATAATCATTATCTTTATCGTTGTTTTCTTCGTTGTCATAATCATTTTGCATAATTATTACTTATGTTGTCGTCCATCATACGAGGTTATTCAGAACTTTGAGCGAGTGATATTTGTCTTTATATTTATTTGTCTTTAACTCGTAGGACTTCCTCTTCGGCCGACTAGCTTCCTCTTTCAATGTATCAACATGTGCCTTTCTCACAATGGCTGTCTCCTCTTATTGGACTGCAGCTGCGCGACACTTTGTAAGGGGTGAGAAACAGGATGGGTTGCTAGGAAGAGAACAATTTTCTCTAATCTATAATCTGCTAATCTCTTTCCAAGGAGATATCGGTCATTACCATATACAAGCAGTTACGTGTTCACCACCTTAACATCGACACATTTACTCTAATATAAATAATCTTTTATTCAAACTAATAAATAAATATGGTATTTATGTTATAAATAGATTGAGTATTTCTTTTCCTGTTGATACGTTGTTTGTTCTTGATAATGTTTTATGTTCATTGTTGAATCCTGTTTACTTCCTTTCTTTGAAGTGGTCCTGGGAAGCCAATTGTGGTTTAAGGCGTTCACCTTTACAGATCATTGAAATCCTAGTTCTTTCCGCGCAGGTTCGAGTCTCGTTTCCATCAGCGTGGATTTGTGAGAAAACTTGCCATTCCCTTTTGTTTGGTGCTTCTCGCGACTCTCCTGACTTTTTCCTCATGCAAATTTACTGGCTGCCATGTATAGTCTATCACGTGCTGAAAAATGGTGTCAAACCCACAAAATTACAATTAGTTCGTTAAATTTTGCCTCTAGTTTTTTTTTTTTTCTCGCAGTGTGCTTTGGTGGTCCGGAACGATACTGTACAACATTTCGGAAACTTCTACAATTCTATATATGCCCATCAAATCTACATTGCTGTTAATATATTAAGATATTAGCCACAAGTAAACGTCAAATTATTCATCATGATAATTGTTCCAAATACAGAGGTTTCCCTGAAACTTATCTTTAATTTCAAAAGTTGACACAGAAAAGGAAACCACTACGGGAAATATTGGTTGAAAAATATAATCCTGAAGCGTAAACATTGATGGTGATAACTTCCTTACAGTGGAAGTCATGCAACTTATGTCCAATCCTATAGGATCATAACATGTGCAAGGTGCGTGCGAAAGAGGATCTGCTGAGTTTTTTAATAAAGTAAACAGTTCAAAATATAATCTTATTGGACCGATGGTCATGCGATAACTGTCTGTCTTATTAATGTTGAGATAATGTGTGAACACAAGAAATCGTGCATGTCGGGATACGGGATACTACCATGATAGGAAAATAAATAAATAAATAAATAAATAAATAAATAAATAAATTAATTAAACCGCAACTCATCCCAGACTACTATATCTGGTACACAAACATCCACACACTAAAGAAAATGTAAAGTATCTACTCTTAGACTAGGCCATACGATATAAGTGTACGATGGTGTTGTTTGTTTTTGACAGGAAATGCATACAAAGTGCACCGGATCCAGTTTGCGTTACGTAGAGACGCATCATTACCAAATAATGCGATCTACTGGGAGATGTTTTTTTTTTTTTGTAAGACACAAAAGACTGCTGTTAGCGCTGCTGGTGGAATTAACTTTACCCCTTAATGCAAAGAGGATGAAGATTTACCTTTGAAAAATATGGTAAAGTAGTTTACAGATAACGGAAATGTAGACAGGAAGTAAACGTATTTAAAATGTTTACTCTTTAAAGGTTATGGATAAGAAACTGAGAAAAACAGGAGTGCGACCACAAATTCGAATGATCACATATTACAATGATCCAGGATGTAGGGGTGTGTTCTTTTCAAGGCTGAAGGCATGTGAATTCCTTTCTAGGCTAATGAAAAGCAAATAAACAAAATAACAAAGATACAAATGTTTTAGAGAAAAGAGATGTTGGTTTATAACAACAAAATTATCGTAAATATGTTCAATTTCGTGAAAAAGAAACCTTGCTGTTTATTGACAAGTGACATTTTCTTCGATGCAAAAAATTCATGGTTCGGGGTGAGCATCGTTTGGTTTCCACAGAAGGTTATTTATATTTACAAAGGAAGAATTACCTGAAGATTAGCATACATTCAATCTGAGGAGATTGGTGAATGCGAGACCTGGAGAAACAGTTTGTAAACTGACCCACTTACCTGCTTCGTTCCATCTCCCATTTTCAAACAAGCGTCAATTAAATATTAATATTTAAACAATAAGCTATATATATATATATATATATATATATATATATATATATATATATATATATATATATATATATATATATATATATACACTGTTATCTTGTCAGATTCATAGTGACTCACAATGTGCTGAAGGTATGTCTAATTTAATTAAACATCGTCTTAAACACATTAATTTCATGGGAAGAATTTGTCTATTTCATAGAATTCAATTTCATAGACACCATTTCACCAACTTAATGCTGGCTCTAAACTGAAAATGTTTTTGCATATGATTTCATTTCATTTATTTATTAATTTTTATTTAATTAGTAAGTCCTATAAAATTTATGCAAATTTTGTGATGCTATATATATGGATAAAAATCCAAAATACTCAGATTACTCTTTTAGTACTTCAGTATTCATGTTGTCGATACCTTAGCACACTCCGATATTCTCTGTTGTCGATGCTTTTGATTTGTAGTGTTTGCTGGCCTTTCTTAATAACTATATCTTATGTAGATCTGTATTTTGAACTTGACTTTGTCCAAAATTGAGGTCACGGTGTGCTTGACCAGTAACATTTATTCTGTAAGCAACATAATCCATAGGTAATATTTTTCTGAGTATGGATTAAATATTCATATCCTTATTAATGGAGAATTGTTTACTTGAATGTGAGTCTAGGATATTCAGATTTTTACTTAGATGTTTCTAAGCTTGTTGACAACTTTGAATGCTTTATAAAGAAGATTGACCTACATCCTGGCTCTTTTATTGTATATTCACTTTTTATATAATGTTGTTTACTTGAAAAATTACTCATTCTGGCCTTAACATCTGAAGCAGAATCAGTCTTATTGTTGTGTCCACTTTTTAGTTTGGGTGAATTTATTTATTCAAATTATTATTCACAGGAATTACTCATTCTTGGTCTAGAGCATTATTCTGGAATTATAGTTATTACAGACCAAAAATATTTGGATTATATTATTTGCCAACATTTAAAATCTTGGTACATCGCCACATTCCAGGCGACCGGCATATTAACATATTCGAAACTATTTGGAATACCACTGGAATTCAATTGGAACTGCATACATTCGACTTGTGATATAACTTTTTGGACCATTTGAGATTTAATTCACAATACTGTAAATTCTTTGCAAACGTTCACTTTCAGTTGTAGTTAAATAAATTATCTATTGAATTTTGCAAAATATGTTGGTTTTCGCTTGTTTCTGTTACTTAGTTTAAGACACTACAATCTGAACATTTGCTATTAGTATCAAAGAATACGAGGGACTGCGACCCAAGATGTACTCAATGCCCGTTGGGGGCTTAAAAAAAAACACATCAGAAATGCGGTAAGAGATTCAATTGTGATTTTGCAAAGCGATCTGCAGCTGCATATGTATGTGAATCTGCAACAATGATGATGCGAATTCGCACAAACATCAAGTCTGATACGATCAAAGAAAGATCGGCTGTATGTGCACACGGGACTTAAGTTCTAGTTATCGAAGTTTCACTATTACGTGTTTAAACCAGCGTTGGAAATGTTTTCATGCGGCATCGCACACATTATGAAATTATGAATGAGTTAAACAACAAGTGATATTCAGTATGGCATCACAAAAAAGGAAAATTTTTTATTTTTGCCGCTGACTTTGCTACAATGTTACATCTCATGAGTTAATTATTAGCCCAGCGGGATCAAGGAAGCTCCAACTGTTGACGATCACCTTTGTGCTAATGCAGTCAGGAATATTACGGTAGCGCTTCGGTCATCGCCAAAATGCAACTCTTTTACTGTTAGTCTCTTTTCTACAGACGATGAAGTTCATACCATGGACGACCTTGATTCGAGTGAAGATACATGTGTCATAAGTAATAATATGATGCATGAACCAGACAATCCTTCAAGAATAATTTCCAATGATTAGCACTTAAACAAACTTGATCTATTCAGCTCAATGATTTGCGCACGTGCCTATTTTGATCCGTGACAAGACCGACTTGGTAAAGTTATTTCACAGCAGTGTCGTACATGATCATTGCAAATATCCATTGGACTGGTGTGCTGTTGATTCCTCATGCGACCAGTTTCAAACATTTTCGTGAAGGTCACCGAAGACCCACATATTTTTCACACTTTATACTTCACTGGTTGACCACTCACGTATCGCGTGGGTCTGGACGCGACAATTTAAAAATAAATGATAAATATAAAATCAAAAACAGGAAACCGCCAGTGATGTCATAACGAAGAATGCTGATTGATACGATATAATTGTTCAGGATCGACTGACTCTTCGCAGTTACAGAGATGTCCATCCAAGCATCAGAGATATACTTGCGTTGTGAAAGTCAGAACCGGAAGAGCTCACAATGACGTTTGAGCAAATGTTTGCACCACTGATGAAACCTACAAAAGATATTACAGTCATAGTATCGCTTCAATTTTTTACTTACAAAGTTCCAGGAATGATATTTTAAAGCTCCATCTCCCAGTCTTGATAACTATTTTGCAGAACCGAATCTCTAGAAAAAAAAAAAGAATTGTGATAAAAATGCCCAATATGGTATTTAGAAAGTTTACAGAAAAAGCAAAGAGACATCAGCAAGAATTGGAAAGCATTATAAGCAGCCGTTGAAAGAAATTCAAAGCTGAAGACACTGGTAATGCCGTTTAAACATGGAAAAATTTTTAATAAACAAAAACCTTGTATGTCAAGTTCCTATAATTATGGGTTAGGCACTAGCCTACTGTGTGACCCCAACGGCTTTGTGGTAGTATGTGTCGGGTAAATTCATGCGGGTAACAAAGCACCGATTTCTGAACGGCTGCTCACCAAAAACATCATGGACGCGTGAACGTTTCGTTTGTTAATGCATGAACTTGTTTAAGACATTAATGATGTATATTTTGAAGCGCTTAACCTGTCAAATGAAATCAATTTTGAGATGCAGCAATGCATTACAAATGCAACTTTGAGTGTTGCAACTATGATTAGAATCTCATCAGGAAACCGAAAGTCTTCCAACACGAATAACTTCTGGGTAATCACACACTCTCGGGCCATTTTTGGAGTTTCCCCGCTAATAATTCGTTTGTGCTTTTGCCATAGACCAGGTCGAGAAGGTATTTGGAACATTGTTCAGTTTGCCATGGGCGCGTAAGAGCTTAAATCAATCAACGAAGAGATCCGACTGACGATAACGTTGGTGACTACGTAGGATTCGAAACTTTTTATACATGAGCATTTACGCCATTTAACTAATCTCCAACGTATACGGTGGATATTGAATAGTCGTAGCTGGAAACAGTTACAAGTTCTGTCCTGAAGACATTAATAAGATTCCAGACGATAAAAAAATCTCAGTGCAGGACCCAACGGTAAAAGTTACAATATCGCGCTTAACATGTCAGAATCCCCACCACGACTCGGGTTAATCTTGCCTTGGACGCTGTCTGTGGCATTCATAAAGCCTCATTAAGAACACCGCAATCATTTACAGGGTGACATATTGCTTGTGTTTGCCACGACTCAGGCCACGGGTGACCTGGTGTCAATTACTCACACGCACATGTATCTTCCATGCAACAATTTACGGTTGAGAAACCTTCGTGTTTCCCTTATGGATCATGATGGGCACATACTGGATCTACACAGTGAGACCTGAACGATTCAAATATACATTAGAGATCTACCGTTTGAATAAAATGACAGTAGTATGTGTTTTTGTTTTGTTAACAACAGAAAACTTGTTTACATGGTATGTTACAGAACTGGTCTCGGGATAATTTACAGGCGCCCCAAAAGTTGCTCTCGGCCTTTGCGCTCTGGACCAATCGCTAAAGCAAGCTGCAATGTTAATCTTTGATAGCATAAAACTAACGCTGCGGATCGTTGGAAAATCTATGATTGCAAGGGACTCAAGTAATTCGAGATCGACTACAACGATTTGTGACTCCAGTACCAAAGTCGGTTACACTTCAGTCAACAACAATAATATCAACCGGGTCAGTAAAATTACCAATGAAATCACTTAAAATATACAGATTCGATGACTGCAACAAATAAATGATATAAACGATGGCCCAATTGAAATAGATATCCGATCTAATATAAACGCGCCTATGTCACGAGATAGAAGCAAGAAAGATTATCAGTATGATAATCAGTATACTTTTAAGCTAAAGTGCCAGTTCAGCAAGGGCTATAGGACCTCTGGTTCGGGACAAATATCGGTATTTTCTTCCATGTGAATCTATCTTGGAAGTCCAATGCAAAATTGTATACAGTGACAACGATGCTGTATACGGTTCCGACGACAAAGTCAGATTTGCCCAGGCATTGTTCAACAGCACACGGTGTCTCATTGATGGAACAGAAGTTGAAGAATGCTTGGACAAAGTTCACATTGGTACAAAAATTATCGGACTCGCCCAAAAACAACCAAGATTATACAAGATCAGTTTCATGACCCATCTATGATGTTTATCAAAGACACAAACAATCGCCCTAATCATATGCCGAATATAGTGTATATCTTTAATCTACTTACACAGGCTGCATTCGTGGACCCACAACCCGCTGATATGCTTTCCAAACCTGGTGCTGGTGGCGGCCTTACACTGTTTGGAGCTAACCGGACATTAAAACTTTCCTTTTCAACGCGATGAAAACAATTTAATTGGACGCAGGGAGATTTCCTGCTTGCTTCCACTACTGCATATGTCTGAATTCTTCAGAGAAGTTCGTGTGATTATTTTCGGGGCCAACCACAAAATCACATTAACTTGTAAAAACCACGTTAATAATCTATTTTGGTTTGATGCTGCTGGCCCTGCCAACGGTAAAGTTTAGTTATCCAAACGTTTGCTCTTGATGTCTTAAACAAGACCCTCAGTAACAAAGGGCTAACGTTTGATAACATTCATTGGGTCTAGCAGAATATTTACACTTTAATTCCTAGCGATGTCAATAAATTTAACGCAACACACTGTTCGCCAGGAATTATTATGCCAAATAAGTACCCAACAAAGTTTTAACATACCACTTACATATTTTATAGCATTTCCACTTTTGGCAATTTTAAACATCCAAATCATACGTTCCATGATATTTTCAGAACTGGCAGTGACTAAGGCCTCGCTGAGGGTAAAATGTCAACAAGAACCAGTTTTGCCCGACTTTAAACACAATCAAATCGTGTGTGTTTATCACCGGCTGTTGAAATACCTGTACCGTGTCTACTGTGCAGACATTTTGTTACCTTTTTCGAGCATCTGGACATGGTTAAGTGGTCCGTGATAAACAGCTATTTCAATGTACGAGTTGGAGAATCCGGTAACAATGAGTATAGATGATTGGCCGCGATTCTCTCAGACCAGACAAAAACCTGCTGTTGCCGGGTTTGAGTGGCTGAATGGGGATCATTAACGCGTAAGCGGAAAATTCAAATAATTTTCCAAATTTTGTAATTGAACCTGTAACGTTTTAAAGAAAATATCTCATCTGCATAAACAAATACGAGTTGATATCATCTCGAAAGATCTAAGTGCAATCACTGACTGTACTCGATGGCTGCTGAAGATAAAACGATCATTATGGCTGAGTTTGAGATGTCAGCATAAATGGATAAGCACCTGCAAGTCAGAGACAGATAATGACTGTGCCGGATTAAACCATGTGGAGGCCCAAGACAGTCGAAATCTCGCGGCCTCTCTCCCCCGCAAATTATCTCCTAAATAAGTCAAGATCAAATCAATTCAATATTATTTTGATCCGATATCGCGGAACCCTAAAAGGCGTGAGACCTATGGGTTGGTGCCTACTCTGCCAATTTGATAATCCGGCACTGCATACAGAACCTGGAAATAGTAGATTTACATACAGTGAAAGTCAAGCCATTTCCTTTTGAAACATAAGAACATAATTAAAATTAACGATTGCCAAGAAAATAAGCAGACTCTTCATTTCATGTTATTGCAGAAATACAAAGCCAGCATGGTTAGATTCATGCAAAAGAAGTCACAGGCATGTATGGAATCAACTCAATTTAAATATATCAGAAATGAAATGCAATCAAATATTGATCAGCTGTAAATCCATCTGGTATCGATCGGAATGATCTACATACATTGATTGATTTTAGGTCGATACAAAATATGGTACCGACACAAAGGATATACAGCCAATAATTGACAGTATTAAGACAATGAAAACATCTGATATCAACAACAGAGATCCACAGCCACTAATTGATATTCTAAGGATAGTCATAGCTAGATTCTATGCTGTAGAAGACAAGTATTAGAACTGGATCAAAAATAAGAAACAGACAAAATATTATGATACAATTACATAAGCTCATACTACTTACAACGGCTTCAGCAGTTTTCGGACGCTTTACTGCAAGTATCAAGAGGGGTTTATTAAACAACGATGGTCAAAATGAAGCAAACAGTTGACAGAAAAATTATTTGTTCAAGTTAAGCAAGAAATCGAAGAAGAACTGGCTGAAAAAGATAAATCACTAACGGGTTGGTGTACCAATTATTGTTGTAACCAACCACGTTGTTTACATGTCGAGTATTGATTCCAGTCATAACAATAGCCATTAGATGTACTCCCGTCTTACTCACGCCGTATATGAATCGGCATATGTACTTGTCACTGAAGTGTATAACAATTGTGAACGTGTACTTTATGGTCATGCACCTTGTGGGGCATGGTCATTGTGACCGTGGACCTTGTGGCCCTTGTAGATCATGTACTGAGTAGAATAATAATAGTGGTTTTGTTGATTACTGATCTAAGTTTAAGTTTTCTATCTCACGCGGTCTTTCCTCGAGCAGGAGCGTCTGTCAGTATCTTTCACACGTGAAGACATACTCACTGGGAGGGGTAAAAGGCTTTAACCTTGATCACAATTGGATTAAAATCAGACCTCCACTGTTATACATGAAGATCTGAGAGTGACCGCTTAGGGGTCATGTTTTTGTAATTTATGAAGATCAGGAATGTGTACCGAACGATTTGACTCACTTTCAGAATTTTGAAAGCCGCATTTCCATTTGCTAATTCAAAGGTCACCATAACATGACCCCTAAGCGGTCATCGTCAGATCTTCACGTGGGAGGGAGATCTGATTTAATCACATTGACCCAGAGGAGTAAAAGAAAATACAAACCTTCCATTATCATACTACTCCGTTCATCAAGTGTTGCTTTACCATAAGACACCAGAAACCAGACTTAATAAAACTTACAGAAGGAAATTATGAACTGTACAAAGAGGGAATCATGTGTACTTGTACTTTATGAGGTAAAGAGCTTACGAGTTAGATTGAAGTTTCTCCGCACTAATGAATTAATTTAATCGTTTCGTTATTTATTCGTTCATTTCGCTCATTCATTCACTTATGTCTTCCTTTGATTATATTTGCATGTATAACTTTGTATCATTCATACAATCATTCATTCATTGATTAACTCGTTAATTAATTAATTTATTCATTCCTCCTTCCTTCATTCATTCATTCTCTGTGAGGGTGTTTATTTTCCCCAAATGGGTTATTTGTCATTGCATTCATTTGTTGATTCTTTATTCAGTCTTTCACACAACTATGCCCTTTCTTTATCATTCAGCAAACCAAAGCTCCAGTTCTATATCTCTGTTACATAAAACCTTTCTCGGATTACATTCTTTGGCAACATATGTAGCAATCTTAATGAATGAATTCGAATGCCGGGCTAGAAAGCCGAGGAACTTCAAAAATGTTGGATGTACTCACTCCAGATGTATGATCTAATGAGAAACTCCATTCATGCTAGAGCTAAGTGTTGCATGATACCTAGTAATGTCAGGGACACGTGACACTTGTCTCCTGTTTGTCCTTCCTGTGACCATGCGTAAGATCATCAAATAGTTGAATGACTATAAAACATAATCCACAACTCTACATTGTCATTTAAGCAAAATTAAAGCATTTTGGCAGTTTTGTTTTCTTCGCAGTATCAGCATTTGTAGAAAAAAAAAATAATGTGAGAGATTCTTGTAGTATGCCAACTAACCGATATGCTGGTTTATGTCCCCTTGGCTTAGGTAATACGTCAATCTGATACCGATACTCCACCATGTCTGCCCTATTTGAAAACATGCTTAATCCGTTATATCTTAAATAAGCGTATCATTAAGCAGGATTTCATTTTAATAACATTTCTATCCTATGACGTCGACGAGTGGGTTTGTGGAAAGGTATAGGATTGACATCGAAATGCGGAAAATATTTTTTTCATCGCCGTACAAAAGATTACAAACTTGGAACTTATAAATAGTATGAAATGGTGGCTCTTCGACGTGCCCCTATTTCAGGTGCTCGTATATGTCAACCTTGTGCAACGAAGATGAAAAATTTTGCATAACATTCAAACGTGATTTCATAACTTTTGTTTACATCTCCTTTCATAAAGTATCTGAAAGGCGAACTAATTTCACGACAGCTCTACTTACTTTCTTTTTAATTTTTTCCCTTGAATTTTTAGAAATTCTGTTTTTATGTTATTTTCATTTTCATTTCCACTGAAATTGTTATTCGCTTGTTGTGGATGTGCTAAGAAAAGAAAATGTCATACAAAATAACGAAATAAAAATAAGAAACTCTTCCTCTCGGGTATCCAACCAAGCCCGTAGGTATTGAATAAGAAAATTGCAAAGTCACGAAGCTTTTTTTATAGCCTATGGCATATCGCCTCTTGACTGAAAAGTTGAGTGTTCGACTCTTAATCTATCGTACATACTTGTCACTCCCAGGTCCAGGCCGATCTCTAATTAAACGAAGGCTACATTTTCCTGTATGATACACTTTTCCCCACCCTGATATAATCACTTTATTTATGCCAATTCTCTTAATCGCTTTCGACATTTCTCCTGATATTGTATTTTTGTGTTTGTTAAATTAGCTTCACTGTAGTAAACCAAAAGTAGTTCTAATTCAAATACTTATTGCTGCCCAAGATTTGAATCTGCTTAATGATTTGTATGTGAAAATGTCTCTTGAAAGGAAACTATATAGGGTCTTGTATATTCTACTTAAACACAATAACACGGAAGATCGTTATTTTGGTGACATAAACAGGAATGCACAATGAAATTATTAGAGGGGATGTTGTGAACTAGAGTCAATGCACGTTCTCTTGATAACCTCGGAAGAAAACAAAACAACACTTCCTTTACTAATAAATAATTAAATTGGTCCCATTTTCATTTTATTTCAAGAGCATTTGTTTACTACGTATACATATATATGAGAGTCAACAATTTTAATTATATATGATATTACAGGGAGAAAACATTATGATATGGAATCGTCCATGTACTTGGGAAACACCGTGGTATCGAATCATCCGTGTTCTAAGGAAATATTGTGATATCGATGTGTTCTAAGGAAGCTATGAGAGTTTTTTTTTAGCCGAAAAAGGAATGGTTCCAGAATTAGGACTACGAAATGTACCTTTGGCACAAATAAAGTAAGTATCTTCTTTTGACTCCAATTCGTCTCTTGTCAGCAATTTTTATTTGTATTCGGTGAAAGCATAAATTCCAGGAAGAAATAAAGATATCCTACACAAATAACGTTTTTGCATATAATAAAAAAATCAGTTCTTATTCCCATTTTTCATGTCTGTCTATATAAGGACATTTTCCCTTCAAAAATCAAATTATTTCATAGTAAGAACAAAAACTACTGTCTAGATGAAAATCGTATATTTTAATTTACTTGTTCCATTTTTTAAGGTTGTATCACGCTACACGTATCATAACTTGATAAAAAAAAACAAACAAACGAAAAACAATGAATAAATTATGGTACATTTTGCCTTGAAAGTACAGTTCGATCTTAAAACCAACGATCAAACTAGTTCTACATAACTAAATGTGTACACCTGTTCTTAAGCTCTTTCCTACTTTGTTTGGCTGTATATACGTCCATTTTATACTCGAGAGGGTTGCAAAATAACAATTTCCTCTGACTGGTGCAATATATGATTTTGTAGAACAAAAAAAAAAAAATAGCGAAATTAATATTATCCTGGTTTGTCATTACTTTGCATGCCTTTGTTCAGTCCATTTGGCTGTGTGGTGCCATCATAATAATTGTTTCGTCAAAAGTAAAATGACGACTCCAGGACACTGCATTTTAATGACTGCAAAATTTAGTAGTTTTACTGCTGTAAACCATTGTCTTATCAGGATATCGTAATAATTTGTTTTGAATTGCATAGTAAATGTTGTTCGTTTGTTTGTTTATAAATATTGCAGTTGAAACTTTTAGTTCTAAATTTATTTAAAATTCCGAACTTCTGGCACAAACAGAGTACTGGAAACCAATTTCATGCTGATCTCTCAATATCATAGCTAGTTTAACGCGACCAATACACTGTGTTTAATTTCTTCGTTGAGACACTTCAGAAAAGTTAAAAGACGAATGTAGATGTAGAATTATACAAGATTTTGAATTAGAAGATAATCTCAACGGTAAAGGTCAAAGCAGGTCGAACACCTGTACGCTGCTAATCTTCCGAGGGGATGCTACGAAATGTCGTCTGCGTATACGCACCTGAGAATTCTAGTACCAGATGTTGTGATACCTTTGAATTTTCCGACTCAATAAATTTTAAATAAAACGTCATGTTGATGCTTCACTTATTGAATTTTTCAAACAAATAAGTAATAATGTTAAAGAAAGAGGCGTTGGTTTTTGCCTCAGATGTCAGTACTACACCCGACTAGGACTTGCCCAATATATTAAAATGAGCATGTTTAGGGATTTATGAGACAATAGCCTCTCAACAATTAAATATCAACGTGGGATACACGGGTCCTGCTGATCGTGTTGTTTATAATCGTGTAATATTTGTAAAGAAACACGTGGGTGAGAAATGAATGATTCTTCGTGGTAATCACGCTTCTTTGAGCATATCAATTTCCAATTTCGAATATTAATTTAAATCGTGGGATACTTTTGAACAGCAAAAACAAACCCAAGGTGTGGCCAGATCATGTGATCGGTCCTTTGTGTCAGATTCTGTCTGTATCCCGTACCACCTTTAGCCGCAAAATGAGTTTCGAAACCTTAAATGTTGATGGTACCATAGTGTATCATTCAAACATGTATGTGTCATTCAATAATAAGCCTAGTATTGATAAAGCCACGTAAGTCTATTAACCAACTGTATTGAAACTGAATGTCTATGTCAGAATTTTTATTTTAATTTTAAAGTTTCTTAGTGTGGACTTAGTCATAATGGTTCCATTTTTAAACTTTACGTTTTATCTGACTATGCCATCGGCCCGTAATTTGATGTCGAGGCTTTCTGGATACAAGTTGGCGTGACTCGACAGGCTGCAGAGGTATGGTTATTTTTAAATGTGTTAAGAAAGCCAAAATACCTCCCCTTTTTATTAGAAAATTTGCATTGTGATACACAGCTTACGTAACTAAATAAAAGAAGTAATCTGAAGGTAAGGATCGTCCAATTTTAACTGTAACTTTCTATAGGCTTGTACAACATATATGACACGTTAATTAATTAATTAATTAAACAAAACTAATTAATTCAGTTTTCACCATTAACAGCGAAGCGGATATTACCTATTTATGAAGGAGATGTCTTACGAAGGCGATAGTCTTCTTATAGAAAACTGTCACGGTCTGCAAACTAGCGATATAACAGGTTAATTTACTAATTAATTATAAAGTTAATTAGTTTCTTTCTACAGCTACCCACGAAGCGAATGCCACTGGATACGGTAATTGTTGAGTATTTATATAATTTAGTTCCTCCCGGGATGAAACGATACCCCGTTTATGCCATGTAAAACAAATTTGAATAATGACATTCTTTAGGATCGTTTTGGGGAATTGTCCTGATTGATTCAAAAAGTACTGAATTACACTTTCAGCTCGACATTTAACCTCATAAAACACGCTAATGGTAAGTGCAGCTGATATGCACATGGTGTGATATTTCACACTACGAAACATTCCATGTCTCCAGACAAGGAGCATAAAATTGCACATTCTAGACTAAATAAATGTAAATTTTAAGTGCTCAAATGAACAGGATTCGCCTTACTAAGAAAATACAATACAAGTGAATTCGACAAATTCCATTTCTTGTCAGTGACGTATGTCATGAAATTGAATATTTTTTTTTTTTTGGCAGATAATGTATTAATACAAAGAAAGTCACGCGTTCGAAATGATCATGCAAATGTCGATCTAGAGTAACAAGAAGACAGTGGTGAATTCATTTATTTTGCATTGTGCAAACGACTACAAGATAAAGAATTTCTTTTCAAGCCGGTTGGAGGCTGGAAATCCCCAACCCCCAACCTAAAATAAAATTACATGGTCGTTCATTTAAAGCACTCAAGTGTCAAGACGAGATCCTGGCAAGCGACAGTAATGGTAGTACAATGTATGTCGTGTTTGTGTGTGTGTGTGTGTGTGTGTGTGTGTGTGAGAGAGAGAGATTTTGAAATTTTAACCTAGTTTTAACAATTTTAGTCATATCACTGCGATATTTGAGGCCAAATGGCAGGTGTTATTATGCTAGTATCATTTTTTTAAAATATAAATCTTTTGATATGACTCAGCCGGGTTTCGAGCTCGCGAACACTCGCATTAGAGATTGATGCTCTAACCACTTAGGACAAAAATTATATCATAAATCTTGTAAGTCTAATATGTTTGTAATTCATTTCAAAATGTCCTCTTTTGATAAGAGAAACTTCATTTTAATATAATTTTCATTTAAATGTATTTTTGTTCTTGAGTGAAGCGTTTACACCACCTGATGATGTCGTAGCAGTAAATAGAATGTATCTGTTCTTTTAATTAGGGCCTTAAGTGGGTAGGAGGGTGTCCACCACCAACAAACAGATACTACTACATAAAACTAAACGCAATGCAAACGTAAATTTGTCGAAAGTTTTTATTTTTCTCCATTTTATTTTTAGTTACAGGGATAAATTTACGCCATGAAAACCAAGACTGCAACGATATATTGATTTATCGCGATACACCTCTGCCATATTTGTATCGTGATACGATTTTCGCGTGTTG
Source organism: Potamilus streckersoni (assembly GCA_016746295.1). Taxonomy (NCBI): domain Eukaryota; kingdom Metazoa; phylum Mollusca; class Bivalvia; order Unionida; family Unionidae; genus Potamilus; species Potamilus streckersoni. The sequence goes on along the minus strand of JAEAOA010002345.1, from coordinate 9,520,074 downwards.
CGATACTTTACTCACGTTTCTGCAGTACGAAACGGATTATCAAAAACTTTGAACAAGTTTTCAAATAAAAACAACTGCTACACTTGTAAAAATTTAAATTGCAAAATTTAACTGAAACTATAATTATGCATGCAGTATTTACGTGAGATCCCGAATAGCCGAATGGTCTAAAGAGCTCACCGTTACGGATCATTGCCTTCTCAAATCTGTCTGCGTGGGTTCGAGTCACGGAATCAGCAATGTGGGTACGTGAGAAAGCTTGCTAGTAGCTTCTCGTGGGTCGGTGGTTCTTTCTGGGATTTTCCCGAGTTTGTCCTACACCATGTATAACCTATCTTATGCTAAAAAATGGCGTTGAACCCTACAACAGCAACAACAGTCAGTACGGTGTCTCTGAAAGCAGTTCCCGTAATCCAGTTTTCAAGTAACTTTGATTCTTCATTAATTTTAACTTTTACGGTACCATCGGTTTCCTTTACTGCACCTGTAATGGTGCGTATTGTACTCGCTTGTAAGCTGAATCCAAAAGCATAAAACATAGACCTTGAGCTTCCGTTGCATGATGCGCCAGCAAATCAGTGTCTGTGGGATTGTTTTTTTTTTTGTTCTACTTATTACTACTAACAAATTATATAGACTCAGATTTGCTTGCAAATTATGGGTTTGAGCAGTTGAACACAACATATAAGCGACTATATACGGTCGGTCAAAGTTCGCTGAAGGTCTTTAACTCAAAGTTGCGCTGGAAGTTTTGAGTTGTATCGTCCTCTCATTAATTATTAGTTTATTGTAACACACTTTATTAATTGTCAAAGCTATACTAAGCAATACGCAACTAGTTTTGTCTAAAAACTCTAACGAACTGCATGTTCTGTAGGGTTCACTCAGAACGAGGCTAATGGCCAGGGGTCGACTTGTTTCCAACACTTCATAATCTGTTACAGTTTCAAAAAAATAAATGCACTTAAATTAGGACATTGGTAAGATAAATCAATATGAATAAATGCAACTTGTACCGTTTGATATTTATCTACCTCCCCAGCTCCCGAAAAAAAAAAGACAGCGAGAATTTCAATTATTTAGCGTCATTGTAAAAAATGAAACAACCGTAACAAGAACACAAAGCTATTAAAGGTTGTCGATCTTGCATAACGTCATCAAAGTTGTGCATATTAAACCCTAGATGGGCACTTCGCGTGAAATAGCTGAAAATACCATGACGGTTTTTATGTACATACCTATCCTTTGCTACTATCAGTAAATTTTTATGTTACTATATGTTCTCCAGGGAATTTATCAACCAGTATCAGCAAGACACTTTACTTTTTTTTTAAATCTTGTGATATAAAATACAAACGGTGGACTTCCCGCAGGGTATGAACTAGGGATTTTAGCTGTTTTACTAGTTGACCCGTGGCGCCCGTGCTCGCCACCTTTTCAATCTCGTTGACATATAAAAGGAGACCAGTAGCATTTTAATCTATTTTGTTCTCATTACTAAGAAGAAAACTGGTTGTTCGTTCCTTTTCAACATGGCATTAAAACTGAATGTCTCCCTACTGATTTTATAAATCATCAGCGGCTTAGACACATGTTAAGATTTAATTGTGATATGTTTAGTGAGTTTTGTATCTTGTGTTGCCCCAAGCTTTTCCCTGACACGTGTACACAGCCATTCTGGGCCGAGAAAAAAAGAATAGGATTTTAACGAGTATTTTTAAATGATAACCAAAAGTACGATTTAAAAAAGTATATGTATTTGAGAGCACTATCGAGTATGTTCCACTCATCTGGTGCTCGAATCATTCCCTTTACACTAGAATATGATAAAGTTGGTGTTATTGTTGTCTGTTAAAGTTTTAGTCACATAGAGCTCCGGATTCAAGACATAATGCATAGTAACTCATACCATTTAAGGATTGTGGAATTTATAGGATTCGATTAATTCATTGTACTTAAAAAACGATCTATTTTAAGTTAGTTTTTAGCATTATTCTTAATTCCAGATTAAGTGTTTGTTAATTTGAAAAATAGTTTTAAACTAAGTTTCTCTGCAAAATTATAAATGGGTTTCTGCTCAAGCAATTTTTATGCTTTCCAGCATGGAATATTTTCTTTTTTTAATGTTGACTATCAGTAACCTTGCCAAGCAAGGTCGTTTGAGTCTACATGTATTTACACTCCACGTCCTTGGAAAGCTCTTGATGTTAAGTGGCAATTAGAGACGAATACATCTAATCCATCTAATACTGTTCAACCTGACTCTCGCGTTGTTCTGTGAGATGTTCGCAAAACGAGGGTCTTATAAAATACTCCTTCGTTCTCTCTCACCGATAACATGGCGCTTCAGTGAAATTTTACAGAAGTTAAACAACGCAAATTTTCCCATGTCCTATCCCTTCTCAATATATATATATATATATATATATATATATATATATATATATATATATATATATATATATATATATATATATATATATATATATATATATATATATATATATATATATATATATATATATATATACGTATTTTTTGCAATCATTCAAATTAAAATTGTGTTTAAAGCAAAAAGGATGTCCTTAAACACCACTTCCGATGCCGAGGGTGTATGTCGATCAGCCATTGAAAATGTCCATGTGTAAAACGTCATCGTATTAAAGCAATTGCGTAAGACATCACTTAATTCCATCACCTAATGAACTCGCTTATTTTTTACGAGAGTCTTGATCAAGTTTTAAAATTAAAATAAATTAAATACCACCGTTTAATGGCGAAACCCTCAGTATAGTTGAACGAGACTACATCCATTTTTGTTGCCGTCAAATTATGTGGATAAGTGTGCGTTTACAGCGTGGCTAGATAAGGTCGTTGTTATATTTGTCATCAATCACTTCTTGCCTTCTAATATTACTATTTGATATAGCTATTTAGTGTCATTCTAAAGGAACAAATTTTTTTTTGGAACACAATACATTTTTAATTATTTCCAAATCGCATATAGAATATACACATTTCAAAGATAAACGGCTTTATAGCTTACTTTTCGCTGTTTGTAAATACGCAGATTGATTTATATTTGTGATATTCGCTTTAATGGAGATGTTGTTGATGATGATGACGACTATGATGATGATGATTTAAAAGACAAATTTAGTTTATTTTTTATTCTTTATTTATCCTATTATTTGAAGGTAGATTAGCAGCAATGTGATTAGTAACGTCTTTTAGTCACTTCGTTTCTTTTTAGAATATATGCACTTTAGTAAGAGAAAAGTTCAATAATTCATGTATTGAATTTTCTTAGCTGTCTGAAAGAAGTTCTTTTTGCCGAGGATTATTATTATATATAGACACTTAAAAATAAATATTTATTGTGATGCAGTAAACGAAGTAATATAAACTAATATCCCATATAGTGAAGGAAATAAGAGGTCGATTACATGAGAATTTTACCTTTAAAAAGGGATTCCATATATTTGTTAGTGACCTAATATTGGAATGTCCATTTGTATCACTGACCACATCACTATTAAAATTGCAAAAAACCAGGGTGAGTTATACCATTACAGACGTATTTGAACATTTAATTTCCATCGAATTTCAATGTCATCTTACAGCCCGACAAACAATTTCGTCGCATATATGTCTCATATAAACAATGGATAAATTTAGATACACATGCCCCTGTTAAGAGGGGAAGAACATAAAATACCAGCAATTTGTGCTATATAATGCAACACTACTACATTAGACTTGTAATTTATGGGAAGTCCGAACTTTAGCCAGACATATATTGGCATCAACATATTAGACGCAACGATGAAATAGCTTTAAAAGAAGACACATTGACTCAAATTTGAGATAAGACTTTCTTGCGAGTCTGCTAGACTCTTTCTCGCGCCAGTTCCCGCTATTTGTACACACCAAGCTAGCCACGTGGTCGGGAACACAACACTTCAGTCTAGAATGCTCGATAGTAAAGCAGCATGGTAAGTACAGATACATTAAGATTGCCTCTTTAATTTAAGCATATGTTTACTTTGTCTGAAGCCACAATTGACTTAAGTCAATGGGTCAGCGTAAGTCATTAACAAGCATGTACCGATGATCTATTGTCTCCAGTCGAGTATGTAAGTATTTAAATGGTTTTAAGGTACATCAGCACAATTATGGCTATTAAGTGCCAGATAAACAATAGGTGCAATAAATGATAAAGTAAATTATTGCTAAAAACTTAGAAGACAGGCTCGTCAAAGTCGATATGTTCTGGAATATCTAAGTGAGATTGGGAAAAAATAGTTATACAGAATAAAAAATAAAAAGAAATATGTAGAGATATTACAGTGTACCCCTTCAGATCATGTTTGAAAAGTGATTGCTCACAACATGACGCTGCTCTCACCGTTCGAATTTTTATACAGACTCAGTGTTATTAAGATTCTGTATTTTATTTGTGTGTAAAATTTGAATTATTTTTATTTCATTTCTGTATCGTGGTGTGTATTGTGGTGACGATTATTGTTCACGAGAACTGATATTTTCATAAGAGTTTGTTTATTTAGATCGTAAATATGTTTCTCGGTTCTTATAAGAGTTCTTTGTTTAAAATTTAGAACGTAAATGATTCTAGGCTTTCGTAGAGTTATTTATTCATAGCCGGTTTTGATAAACAGTCTTAAATGATTAGCTGTGTTCAAGGTCTTTTCAGAGTATGTGTTTATATCTGGTACTACCCATTATCAGATGATGAAATAACCATGCTATGTCCGTGCGCGTGTAGCATGTAAGGACATCTCTGTATAGTTAAATAGACTTAGGTCCATGTGAAAGAGGCAGTCAAACAATATCTCAGCTGTGTCGCAGTCAATTGTATAGTATGCCTTGAGAAGACGATATTATATTTCTTTTGCTGGATTAGAGTATTATAATATACCTTGAAGAAGAATGGTATATTTTCCTTGTGCCAGAAAGAGAGTTAAATCTTCATTACATATATAAAGCTAGAAAAATACCTTGTTATAGATTTGCCATGACACCTATAGGAGTTCATCTACCTTTGAATAATAATATATTCCCTGGAGATCTATATAAGTGGATTATGACCAAACATTGTGAAACTAATTCTAAATTTGAATAGTACGGTAAAAATTGCGGTTCAGCCTGAAATTATGAACCTTTGCGTAAAGACTTCATCTGACGTCATCATCCTCCATTTAGTGGAAAAGTGAAATTATGAACATTTGTGTAAAGACTTCATCTGACATCTCATCCTCCATCTTGGAAACAACGTGACTTTCAAGCAAGACTCAGAACTTTTTATTAATATGACTCGTTTATATTCACAATTCTATGATAAATATTTAAATGTTTATTCACAAGCCTTAAGTCCTATTTTACATTTTCACCTCTTTGACCGTATTTTCTAGGGAAATAAAATTATCTTTGTTACAGCTTACAGAGTTTGTTGTCTCCACTATTTTTTCTGTTACTTTAAACGAGCCGATACGTAAGATCAAAAAACTAAGTAATGGAATGCTTCGCGTCACTGTATTTAGATATTATGTCATTACAGCGGGATACTGGTCTTAAGCTTCATCAAAAGTGTTGAGCAAGATAGGTACATAATAATTTTTCCCTACGGGAAAACAAATCGAAATCGTGCAAGCTCCCAAACATCATCCATGTAAAAAAAAATAGTTGAAAGAACTAGCAATTGACTGATAAATTTGAAAAGGAAAAGCCAATGCTTACATTATAACAAATGGCCTTCAAGTTAAGTATAACAATGGTATCCCATATACAACCCACCATACTTCCATCCACACCACCCACGACACACTTAGAGACCGGTATCCTACCCAACTGAGAATTGCTAGTTGGCGCAGAGTCCATAATGGTGCTCTTGTGGTTAAAGGGTATATTTGAAGTAGATGAAAATTATAACTTGTTGGGTTTGTTCTTTTACGGATACGACTTTTAGCTTTTAACGGAATTTTGCTTTAAATATGTACATTGAAACAGTCTCTCTTTTATATAGCTCAGTTATTGCTGATAAATGTATTATGGACAGATTTACTACAACTAAAAGACTGCGGAATTCATCTTGAACAGATATTTCCTCGAAACGTTAAAAGAAATTAAAAACAATAAAAACCAGCAAAACATTGACTCACTCAATAAACTTGGAGAGGACATCTTTCGGTGTTCTTTACATCGCAAAACACGGTAAATTTTCAATGCTAGTGGTAGAACTGACCATTATATACTAATATATAAGTAAGTTATGTATTCTTACTTGTACAATAATGAATTGTTCACTGGCTTCCGTCATGTTTTCGTTCATTTGTTTTTTTTTTTTGGGGGGGAGGGGTTGTGTACAGTTTCATATAATATTGTATCACCGATTCAAAACATTTATTAGACCTTTCTGATTACCAAATTGGTTGCAATTTCCTTCGTATATATAATATAACTGTTGAGCAATTTCACTATTGTTTTCAAGATCAGCCAACTGGAGAAATGCCTATAAACGCCTCTTCATATAACACTAAGCAATAGTGGCAATATAGTACAGGTTATTAGCTGGGTAGTGAAAAATCCTTGGCCTGACGTCATTTGGCAGAGAAATTGCTATAGCTTTCGAGGGCATTCTACACACATAAATGAGGAACCAATGTTTTTTTTTTCATTCTCAGTAAATAAAAGTTTTTAGTATAAACTTAAACAAGCATACTAAATGTTCTGCTAGGTTACAACCCCAATCCCACCCACCCCACCATCACACACAACTGAAACAAATAGGTATTTCAACGTCTTATTGATCATTTGGTATGGCGTTCATTGCATGAATGAAACATCTGCATTGCGCATTAACACACGCAACTTTACTGCTATAGGAGCGTAAGCCTACAACGGTGATTCTTCTTGTGCGGTGAATGAAACAATGTATATTAAAGACGATGGAATGTCCTGTAACCAAAGAAAGTTCCTACTGTATCGACAGAAGGAAAAATGTCGCAATACATTAAGGAAATGGAAGATACGACTATAAATAGATCAGCAAGATATTCAGCCTAAGTTAGTTCTGTGATTTCCATTATTCAATTTTTTTGCCGTCATGGTGGCGGGTAAATTTGAAATGTTCATTGTGTGTCAAGGTTATTATCAGGGTGCTGTGGCCCATAGGTCTCGAGTAGTACCTAAATTTAAGGATATAGATTAATTTTGGGGTTGTCTGAGTTTCAGGACATTTCTAGTACATGATAAAACATTTCTATTGAGAGTGGATCAAAGTTCACTGTTCACGTGAAGGAGAAGTCTTTCATTGATACGCTGTATCAAATGTCATTCTCTCTTTCTCCTTCTCCATCTCTCGATCTATCGATTGATGAATCTAAGTAACAAGAGCTATTAGCAATCAAAAGAAGTTATTCTTATAAATCATATTTTCTTTCTCTATTGAATTTAAGTCTTTTGAATGTACTATATCGAGAATTTCTTTATATAATTTGGCTCATAGTATCTGGATGATAGCTGGAGCGATTGTATATAAAGAGCAATACCAAACATCATCACTATCATCGTCTATTCTACAACACTGGTGTCAGATAGAAAGGTCTACCATCACATTTGGCTTTTGGTGCGCGTCAGATTTATGGTACAGTGAGCGCTGGACGTTTCTTTCGACATTTGTATTTAGCCTTAGCCAGAAGTAGTTCATCGAATGCGGACACTTATTTCCATAAAAGGAAGAGGTGATTGTTTTTACTTACTGTGGTCTATACGTACATGTTATCAGCTGAGTTCTTAATAATTCTGGACCCAAGGTCATATGGTGCAGAATGCACGAGCCTGAAAGGTCATTCTTCGTGACATGCGCAAAGATTCTACGCGACATGCACAAATACCCATTATTTGTTTTATTCCATTCTGACTAGGATCAGATCTAAACTGATGTACATGAAGATATGACAGCGACCGCTTCTTCTGGCAATCTTTGTTTTTACCATAATTGTTCATTTTATCAACCAATCAGTTGAAGTCTTATATCTTCGTGTTTAGAGCTCAAACATTGTGGTTGATGAGCATGAATGTGTTCCAAACGATTTGATTCACTTTCATATTTTTGAAAGATGCATTTCCATTAGCTAATTCAATTTAGCTAAGCGGTCGTCGTCAGTTCTTTACGCAGGACAGGGATTTTAATATTCAGTAAATAAGCGTTTTGTTACATACTTGAAAAAGCATGTTAATAATTATGTTATGTTGTAGAAATAACACAAAGGAAACAAAGTATTTTGTGTAGATTTTATTGAACGTTTAAAACTTCATACATTGTATGCTGAAACCCAATCAGCGGGCAATAATACATGCTGCTTCATTTTGCTTTCGAAGCTCGTGCATACGGGTGTTGTTTCTCGTTCAACAGCGAACGAAATTAGGTTTGTTAAAGAAGACAAAAATGTCATTTAGTCAACAACAACAAACAAAAACCACAGTGAGAAATGATGCAATACATTCGTGAATGTTAAAGATACATTTATAAAACGACGATCCAAAACAATTTCATCAAAGTTTGGTCGTTGATTGTCCTATTGCAGTGCTGGTGGTGGCTAAATTTAACTGTGCAGTGTGCGTTAGGGTTGTTGCCCATCAGTCTTAAATAATACTTGAAAACAAAAATATATATTTAAGTTGGTTGTGTTTCATGAAATTCCTACTTCAGATTAAACAATGTTGTTCAGAGTGGATTAATGTAAATTGTTTACATGCAAGAGGCTGTTATTCAATACATTATATCAAAGTCATTTTGATAAACACACACGCACACACACACACACGCACGCATCCCACCCCTGTGCTAATAGCAGAATCTAACGATCACTATCAGATAATTTTCAATATTTTTATCAATCCTTTTTATTTTTTCTCCTTACAAATAGAAGTCTTTGGGTGTATCTAATTTCTCTTTATTTAAATTAGGATAAACGATATTTTATGCAGATGCTGGATATAAAAAGCAGTAAACAAACATCGACTCTTGGTTAGTGAAGACGATTTTAGCTATATTCACCTTCATCTATTCATGTTGTTTCCTCCCCTGAAAACTATTTAGTTTCTCAATTTTTTAGTGCAGTTTTCAATTAAGTTTTAATGTATATTTAATTTATACTGCTTATTGGCATTTTATAAAGATTGCATATTATGTATATCTGTATTTTATATATGCCTTTGTCTAAAATCAAGCTGATGGTTTACCTGACCAGCAATATTTATTTTGTAAACAACATAACAGAATATTTCTCTATTATAGTGGATTAAAAATTCATCGTAAATACAATGTGCTCAATAATATTCTTGGACAGAAACATTAATTAGGAGTGACAGTGAATTCAGATAATGACAATTTGGATTATAATATTTTTAAACATCAAAAGATTGTTAGTACACCACCACACTCCAGTTAATTGGCATATTAACATATTCGAGACAACTGGTATATCAACACATTCAATTTTGGAATTAACGCAGGCATTCAGTTTGAACTTCTTTGATTTGGACATGCGATAGAATATTTAATCTCTTTTGGATTTAATCTACAATATTGAAGGTTCTTTTTAAATGCTCTCTTTTCTATTCTAAGAAAATAAATTATTTGCTGAATTTTACAAAACATTTTGGTTTTCTGTCTCACCACAGGGTCGTAACAAAGTATTGTATTGATATAAAACTTGCCACCTGGAGCAATTGTTATATAAATGAGCCGTATCAGATCAGATCAATTTCTGTTATTAGAGATTTAAAAACGGCGATATTTTTGTGTTAGGCTCTCATTAATTGATAAAGGTGTGCTTATTGTATGTTATATTAACATAATACGAGGTAGAAGGAACCTAATATACATTTCTCCAAGGGTTTGTCGTAGTTATTAAGAAAATGGGACCGATTATTCCCTGATGTACTCTAGACGTATTACGTAACATATTGGCAGAGTAGATAGGTATTTTGATCCGATAATCATGGAGATACTTGAGAGATTTGTGCAAGTTTTGCGTAGCTTTATCCCTGACTATCATAGCTGACAAGTGCAGACACGAGGAGCCCGAGTTGAAAACCCAAGAATTTTAGCAGGTAGTATTTTGTTTTTCGGATAAAGTTCAGTATTATGTTTGAATGGTTTGTGCATACAAAACGGTACTTGGAGGTGAGTGTGGGTGGCTCCCCTACCGAAAGAAAATCCTCGACATAATCAACATATCTACCTCCAAGCTTGGAGTATTTACTATTATCTGCGTACCGGTGTGACTGAGTGAAAGAGAAGAATAGAAAACACATTCAAGACGGAAACTTTAATAAAAGGTTCCATAATGACAAAATCAGTTTAAAAAATTAGAACGTTTGCTGCTGTCCAGTTGATACCAACTGGAAAACCTACCAATGATATTTCTGTAAAATATGGCAAATTGTCACTAATGTTTGAAAGAAAACCATCAGCACATGACTTTCTTAAATCAGATGAGATGTGAACACTTTTCACGTTCTGCATATATGCCAATGCACCATCTAGTTCAGCTGAAGTTAATCAAAGTGGAAATAGTTAATAGTCAGATACAACCAGTTGATATCAATTAACTGGAAATTATTCCACAATAAATATCTTTTAACCCAAGATACAAGACATGTTATAAATTTGCCTTGTAGACTAATATGTGCCAGGTGAATGATATAAGGCCCACTTGGGTTCAGATGCCAAAGGGTACCTGCCTCTTAACAATAAATCGGCTCATAAAAGGAGCCAACGGGCACCCGTGAAAAAAAATTTCCAAATTCAGATCGAGGCACAGAATAACGATTAGGGTTCTAGGCTCTGCCTCGTGCTCATAATGGCTGGTATGTCTGCTTATAATTTACTTGTCATACATGTACTGTATAATAATACAAGAGAGTACACTTCTCTACTTTCTCACGCTACGTATTTAAGAATCAACACCGATATTTAAAACTATACCCTCCTAACTTCGCGCCTCTCCGTGGTTCGTGTACCATTTCTCTCGCGACTTGATCGTGCTTGTTATGAGATCCTGACAACATTTACCAGGTACCTTTCATCGACAGCGACGGTAAGTACTGATTAAGAAATATTAGACGAAATAAAATTTAAACACGTACTACAATTCAAATAAAAGAACGCACTATATATATATATATATATATATATATATATATATATATATATATATATATATATATATATATATATATATATATATATATATATATATATATATATATATATATATATATATATATATGTGTGTGTGTGTGTGTGTGTGCGTGTGTGTATGTGTGTGTCTTGACGAATGCCATTTTTTTTCTCAAGCGGAGTATTAGCTGTTCAAGTCTGGATCGCTCTTCACAAGTTTATTGGATTTTTTTATATTAGATGGTAACCCAAGGCAGATATATTTGTAACGGCAAAGGCAACACAAAACCTTGGCTAACGTAACATGCTCTTCTTTTATCATGTTAAGAAGAAAAAGAAAATGAATGAAATGGACAGCTAGCTAAACAGAATGAAGATTTTCATTGAAATATTTAAATATTTGAAATCTTTATTTTTTAATAACACTGAAAAAATATAATCAAAATTAACCAAGTGTGTAAATATGGTAATTTTCACATTAATTTTACTTGAAACAGTTCCAAAAAAAACCCAACAAAACAAAACGGTATTTTGGGGGCTTAGTGTGGCCGAGTGGTCTAAAGCTCTGACCATTACGGATCACTGACATCTCACCTCTGTGTGAGTTCGAGTCCAGACTCGGTTAAAGTGGGTAAGTGAGAAAGCCTGTCAATAGCTTCTCGTGGGTCAGTAGTTCTTCCCCGGTTTTCCATGGTTCTTCTTCCACTTCTAATACTGGCTGCCATGTATAGCCTATCTAATGCTGAAAAATGGTTTTAAACCCTATAACAACAACAACAACAACAAACGTTATTCTTGAATATGGAATCACTTGTCATAGATTCATTCTATTTTGATACTGCATACGTAGCAGACCAGTTTAAATTGAATATAAATATACAAGTCAAACGTGTATACAAAAATAGAACTTTCAAGACGACGTGGAATCTCTAACTCGGTGGATGGCAGAAAAAAATAAGACAAATTTGAGCAGTAGTGAATTAAGCAAACAACAACAACAACAACAACAAAAACAACAACAAAAACAACAATAATAATAACCTGCTTAGAGTTTTGTATATTTATTATCTTAACATCAAAGTAAAGAAACTAAAACATTTATTTGCACCCATTAAATGTTTGATATATTTAATTAGTTTCTACAAAATGTAAAAAAAATATTCACCATTTCAACACCAAGTCTGTTTTCCCGAATTCCAGGTAATGATCCCAAAGATCAGTTACACTACTATGGTACTTATTATAGAGCAGCTAAACCATACGCGAAGAATGACGTAACTGCAATTAAACTATTTTCTTGCGAGCAAACTTTTTGAAACGGGTTCGAAAATTAATAACAGCAGCAAAAAGTATACATTTCATCATATTATTTCCATTATTTTACGGATGATATTTCATTCGCCCATGTATGTATGTATGTATGTATGTATGTATGTATGTATGTATGTATGTATGTATGTATGTATGTATGTATGTATGTATGTATGTATGTATGTATGTATGTATGTATGTATGTATGTATGTATGTATGTATGTATGTATGTATGTATGTGTGGTAAATTGGTGGCGTTCAAACGCTAAACAAACCCCTTCTCTACGGTTCGTTGCAAAGGAATGACCTCCCGCGGTGTAATTTACCCAGTGTGGATGGATAGAAAGAAGAATGTAGATCTCTGAGCAAGTATATTGAAGAAATGAAACAACGAGCCACCCTCTTTCAATGAAAAAATATACAATTTAATAAATTCAACAACAGAATTTCAACTGGAAGAAATCAATTTCTTTGCTACAAAAGAAGAAAATATACTAACATGTACTTAATAAAAGCAATACAAATTTTCACTTTACTATTACTTTTCAGTGACAGAATGAATACAGTTTCATCAGAGCCTACAAGTGGTGACCTTGAGATCAACGCAGAATGACAGGATCACCTCTTATCCGGACATCGAACTTTCCGTTCTTTCCTGCACTGCAAACCTAAGTCTATTCGTTTGGAATTGGACTTTTGCCAGTCAAAACTTGAACGACTTGACGATCGTCTCTAGACTTAGACTTCGGCTGGGGATTCTTCCGATGAAGTCTTCCGTAGAATTTGCTCAGAATTTGCCAAGACGTTTGCCATGATTTGGAATTTGCTCAGGAAGCTGTTTCCATTGCCGTTTTTATTCCTTTTCCACCGAACTTCCAATGTATAGTCTGTCTCCTATCTGAGACAACTATCACGCTTTACTGCAATCACGAGAAACGTACTTTCTACGTTCCAGAAGTCAACCTTCTGACTTCTCCCAAGTAAGATTGAAGACTGAAGCAATTTTTTTTTCCGAGTAGAACCACTAATTCCTTACAATAATTAAGTTTCCATTAACCAATTAGAATCGACCGTTTCCTAAATTCTCTTACGTAGAATTTTTGATTGAAGAAAAGATGCTAATCTTGCCGCAGTTAACTTCCCTTTGAACAATCAACTATCGACTTGCTTCCCCTTTTTACCCGTCGAGTTTGAGGAGAGTGTTATGCCAAACCCTTGTACCATAATTGATGACTCAGTCAAATTCGTTATATGAAACTGTATTTCCTTTAATGTTCAGAGATGAAATGAGAATAATCATATAACTGTCTCTAGCCCTTTCTACTTTAATTAAGATGACTTTGGTACAATTTATTTAATCAATACTTCTAAGAGTTTTCAAAATTCGACACATCACAGTATGTATGTATGTATGTATGTATGTATGTATGTATGTATGTATGTATGTATGTATGTATGTATGTATGTATGTATGTATGTATGTATGTATGTATGTATGTATGTATGTATGTATGTATGTATTAATGGATGGATGGATGGATGGATGGATGGATGGATGGATGGATGGATGGATGGATGGATGCATGCATGCATGCATGCATGCATGCATGCATGCATGTATGTATGTATGTATGTATGTATGTATGTATGTATGTATGTATGTATGTATGTATGTATGTATGTACGTCTGCCAGCCTGTCTGCCTGTCTGTCTGTCTGTCTGTATGGATGGATGTATGTATGTATGTATGTATGTATGTATGTATGTATGTATGTATGTATGTATGTATGTATGTATGTATGTATGTATGTATGTATGTATGTATGTATGTATGTATGTATTTGCCTTGTTATTCACATTACTCATTGCTGTGAATGGCCGATGATCCCAGATTAATATAACGGTACAGAATTAGCTGCTTGATAGTCTCTTTCCTTGCCCTTAATATCATTTTTGTCTCAATATTTTATAAGCAAATGGTATTTCTATAAGATTTAGATATCAACGGCTTATCTGATTTAACGTTTTGCAAGGTTAACAGTGGAAAGTGATTCTGAAAGATTTTAAAATTTCTTTTCTAGACGTTTTGATGTGTTTCAACGATCTTAGTATAGTGGAATATTTGTGGTAAAAATGGAGGCTTTATGTGGTAACCGATTTGAGACGGTGTCACGGCAGCTATGACGTTGTCTCCAGTTTTCTAACGGTCAGGATAATATCAGTATACGGGGTTTATTTTAAAAATTGATCTGGCTACATCTTTTCTTTGAGAGTATAATTTTTGTTAGCTCAACAGGTCGTGATGTGATCGTATGGCATAACCCTTCCTCAGTCGTCAGTCTGTAAAGAACGACTAAACCAGATTAAATTAAAATATGGTAATGTTCGTTAGGATATATTGCGATATGGTAGCATTAAAAGGGTATGCCAAATGTTTTCTACTTTAAGTTAGGTTTGTGAACGTTATGTTAATGAAAGTTATGTAAAATCAGCTATCTTTCTAGCACTGGAACCTTTCAGTCGTGTACACACAGCACGGATGGGTCATCAAGTCTTGAAACTTTTTTAGAAAAAGCCTCTAGCTATACATGAAATCGCATGAACCTACTTAGCATGCAGTGTTGTGATCTAACTAGAAATTTCTACTTGTGATTCAGTTTTTCTCTATTAAAAATCCACGACAAAACATTCCGAATAATTTTGACTACATTTTAATGGGAACACCTTTTGATTGCTTTTCGAGCGGTCTATATGTAAACACCCTCAGATCCATTGGGCTTCTTGTGACGAAAATTGCTCTGCTGTAGGAAACAAAAACAATTATAAACACGATGCTTTTTACGTGCACAATTGTGAGCCGCGTGTACCTGAGCAATTTGACCTTGATGCAATGCGTGTGGCAAATCTGTTTTTACCATTAAAGAGTATCACATCGACTTTTCGTGTTTTACGAAGCAGGAGAGCTTAACCTTTTTGTTGATGCGTGTAGGAAAAAGAGGGAGATCTATCAGCAGCGCCATTAGCTGCTGATTGCCGACACAGTGCCTATGCGTGGGGTTGTGAGCCGAAAGTTTTGAGTGTCATCACTGTAACATTGTTTGGCAGTTCGAGGGGGAATTAACCCCTGTACATTGACACACGCAAAGCCGCCCGCCCGGGGAATCTCTCAGCATAGAGATCTGTAACTGTTGTGGTATGGACATGTTATCATTTAAGTACCAGAGAAGCATGTTTTAATGGTAATTGGTTGGATTAACCGCTTTCTTGTCATAGCTTCGACTCTGTGACTGAAATGGAAGTACAATAAAAAAAATCATATATGTCCGCAATAAGAAACGTTTTTGAGTCAATACGAATGTTTATTTTGACATGGTGTTCGGTCTAATGAGATACCAGATGTTCATGCAGTTCTTTTGATTAGTTTAATTTGTTTTCTTTGATGTCTTACAGTGCATAAACCCATGAAGGTCATTTAGTTCTGTGCAATCGGAATAGAGTGTCTTGCCAGGGGACGTACAATCCGATTGTAGAATTCGAAGCGGCACTGCTCAATCACCACAAAGTTACATCCAAGCAAGTGAAATTTTTTTTTGGTATATGTAACAGCAAATATTTCATAGTTACGAGTCGGTGCATATTTGAGTCATTTTCAACCCAAAGCAGCCTTTAAATGCGCAATGACTAATAAATTACTGTTAATATACATTGTTTGACATGTTTTTATTATCGATATGGCTTACTCCTGCGTGGAGCTGATGTTCTTGAATGTAATGATTAGAGAACCTTATGCATGCACCAATTTAATAAAAGTAGCAAGTAGTCAGTAAGTATTGATTTATCGGTTCTCATTTTACTCAAGTTAGAAACAAATCTTATTGTTATCATTATCACCCTGTTATTGCTGTTGATAGCTTTAAGAGGCACAATTTATCTAACATACTTTATGGAACTAATTTATTCGTTGGAACAATACCGACTGAATTTTTAATGGCATGTGAAATCCTCGCTTTCGCAAAATAGTCATGAACGGTTTTCCTATCTGTTCAGTTAAACAGAGTATTGAAGATTCCGTGATGATACTGACAACGACAAAGCTTTCTCGCTATCAAAGGGCACGGAGGACCTATATTTGTCGATGAGTGGACGTTGTAAATATCACCACTTGGAAATACTTGGTCGGGCGAATGTGTGCTTAGGAATGGAACAAAATCACCTTGTGTTTATATCATATATAATGCTTCAATTTCGCCAGGAGAGAGTTTTGCACACATTCATTTACGTTGAAACGTTGTTGACATTTGAAATTCAATTTGCCCACTGCTGGTAATGAAAAATCAGCACACACGTCGTCACCCTGCATAACCCCGGCAAAACACGGAAACCACCCCACAAAGTAGAACGTGGCATGTGGCATTTCTCCCACTTGCGTAACAGGATAAAGGCCCTCTAACCCCCGTCACCTGTCAAAGTGTTGAAATTCCAGATTAAATCTTCAGTCTACAAATTAATGCACGTCCACCGGGAGAAAAGTGATATTTCCTTTGATGTGTAGTTGTAATTGAACTGCAACGGTTTACATTTTCAATTTCAAATTCACGTTTGAACTACAAGAGGTAATAGATGAAAGCCAGCCAATACATGATCGACTCCGGTAAACTTTAAAGTAAATAGATAGCTTCTCGGTCTATATTTGCCTCTGTATTACTTGTTTTCACCACACAATCTCAGAGGTTGAGACCTTTTGTAATAATAAACGATAAATCCTACTCACAAGGCACCTTTCAAATCCATCTGTACCCAAAGGGATTAGGTGTTTACATGTAGATATTTTGTAAATTTAGCTAATATCTCTGACATGCGACAACATCATATGAGCACAAATGAAGCTGAAATAAAATACACCAGATCGATTTTGTCATTTGAAGCATTGGGTCTGATTTTCTGAACGAGTCTTTTTCATTCACAATTCCAACATATATTTTAAAATTGAACAAAATTATTTTTGCAAGTGCCTGTCACTAAAAGGACATGTGTAAACTATCCACACAATAAACCAAGTGTCTCTGCCAATCGGTTTCTGTGTATGTATGTATGTATGTATGTATGTATGTATGTATGTATGTATGTATGTATGTATGTATGTATGTATGTATGTATGTATGTATGTATGTATGTGTGTGTGTGTGTGTGTGTGTGTGTGTATGTATGTATGTATGTATGTATGTATGTATGTATGTATGTATGTATGTATGTATGTATGTATGAATGTATGTATGTATGTATGTATGCATGCATGGACGGACGGACGGACAGACAGACGAAGGTAAAGATGCATTCAGGAATTTATTGTAGCTCACAACGGAATGCAATTATTTCCTCCTGTCTACATTGGCCTTGGTGGAGTAATTTTGTATTTCTCAAAGCAACAGAATAATTGTTATGCAAAACGTTTTTCCTCTCTCATATTCAGAGCTTCATGATTCGTTCAAAATAAGTTTTCTTGATGTTCAGTGTATAACACATTCTTAAAAATATATATTTTCCTCTGTTCCTATTCAGGTAAATTGTGCCCAGCTGTCTCCTATTGATTCAAGATGTAAATAGTTGTCTAAACAATCTAGGTTCTTATTCTTAGTGCTTAGTTAATTCATTTTTCCATCACAACATAACCAACTTGTTTGTCGGGAAGTGTTTTTCCTCCTGGCGCTGCTCTCTCTCTCTCTCTCTCTCTCTCTCTCTCTCTCTCTCTCTCTCTCTCTCTCTCTCTCTCTCTCTCTCTCTCTCTCTCCCCGCGCGAGCGGGCAAGCATGTGCGCATGCACGTGTGCATGACATATCAAAACGAGTCCTCTTATCAAAGCAAAGTCCTTCAATTTGAGAGGAACAACTCTCGAACAGCCTGTTATTTCTCTTGTGTAGGAAAGATCTCGAACAGCCTGTTATTTCTCTTGTGTAGGAAAGATCTCGAGCAGCCTGTTATTTCTCTTGTGTAGGAAAGATCTTGAACAGCCTGTTATTTCTCTTGTGTAGGAAAGATCTTGAACAGCCTGTTATTTCTCTTGTGTAGGAAAGATCTTGAACAGCCTGTTATTTCTCTTGTGTAGGAAAGATCTTGAACAGCCTGTTATTTCTCTTGTGTAGGAAAGATCTTGAACAGCCTGTTATTTCTCTTGTGTAGGAAAGATCTTGAACAGCCTGTTATTTCTCTTGTGTAGGAAAGATCTTGTGCTCACAATCGTGGTGAACAAGTGATTTAGGAAAAAAATGCATATAGCTTACTTTTTAAAACAAAATACTTGTTAATTCGAAATTTTCAGAAATATTTTAGAAAATGCACGAAATACAAATTAATTTTTTTGGTGGGTCTGGGGAGAAATTTTATGCAAAGATATGTAACTCGTTAAAAGGTTGTTCAACAAGAATTCTATGTCGTGGTGTGTGTGGAGGTAGGGTGGGTGTGGGGGTGTTTAAATAAACTTTAACAGGGGGTTTGTTCAGTTGTCTCCTTTGAAAAAGAAAGGGTTTTCAAATAACTGTATGTCTGTGTATGCGCGCGCGCGTGTGTGTTTGTTTGAGTGTGTTGCACTATCAAAAAGTACTTGATCATCAACTTTGGATGAAGACATACTCTGTGTTTGTTTGCGTGTGTTTGTGTGTGTGTGTGGAGAGAGAGAGAGAGAGAGAGAGAGAGAGAGAGAGAGAGAGAGAGAGAGAGAGAGAGAGAGAGAGAGAGAGAGAGAGAGAGAGAGAGAGAGAGAGAGAGAGAGAGAGAGAGAAGCATCCGTACAAAAATTAATCGTTTGAAATGAGACAGATTCGATTATAGCGTTCATGAATATAAACCCAGAGTGTACCTAACTTGCCCAACGTTCCGGAATTTACAAATTTTCAGCAATGGACAATAATTCATTGAATAAAATGTACACTCTAAATGCTACCTATTTCCTGTCAAAAGGGTTTTCAAGTAAGTGTGTGTGTGTGTGTGTGTGTGTGTGTGTGTGAGAGAGAGAGAGAGAGAGAGAGAGAGAGAGAGAGAGAGAGAGAGAGAGAGAGAGAGAGAGAGAGAGAGAGAGAGGGTGGGGTGGGGTGAAAGAGAGAAGCATCCGTTCATGAATATAAACCCACAGTATATCTAACTTGCCCAACTTTCAGAAATTTACAAATTTTCAGCAATGGACAATAATTCATTGAAAAAATGTACACTCTAAATGATACCTGTTTCCTGTCAAATAAATTTGTCGTTTACATCAAAAATATTGTAGTGTATATACGAGTAGAATTACACATATCTCCCATACATAGTAAATTTATACATAATTCAGCAAATGAAAATGAAAAGAAGAAAAGAGCACAAAAAAAATCAAACATTCTGAAGGATTTTTGGAACTAAAATTGTATTATAATTTAGGAAAACACGAGTGAAATGACTAAAGAAAAGAATGTTATTATATAGATCCGTCATAAGAAAACTTCCATAGCCCATATGATGTTTTAGCAATTTATTTTAGCTCTTTTATAGAGGCGGTCTGTTAGAACCTAACATTTTAACTCTTTTATATTTGGTTTGTGGGGGGGGGTGTGGCGGTGAAGGGGGACAAGACAGATGCCACCCCCCGTAAAGAAAACTGAAAAGTATTTCATTTGTTTTTGTTTCCCCCAAAGGTGTTTTGGAATGTAATCTTTTATACTAGAATTTCAAAACAAGATTTTTAATTATTTTAAATTGTGATGGAGTATTTCTTGTTCCCTTGTGTTTTATAGGTGTATTCCTCCGATAAAATTTCAATTATTTTCTCTGATTCCTTCACCTAGTTTCCATTTGTGTCCTTTGCCAAGTGTCTTTTATGACCTGTGTTTTCTATATATAGTATGCTATATTGTTGTAAGTGCTATATGTATCTTGTAAGGACGGCATTTAAATTAGATTCAATTTCCCCAAGTTTTCCATCCTCAGGTATGCATAATTAGAACCTAACATTTCCCCTATTTTATAGAGGCGGTCTGTTAGAACCTAACATTTTAATTCTTTTATAGAGGTGTAGTGATGTATCGAATTTTGAAAACTCTTAGAAGCTTTGGTTAAAAGAATTGTATCAAAGTCAACTTAATTAAAGTAGAAAGGTCTAGAGATAGTTAGATGATTATTTTCATTTCATCTCTGAACGTCAAAAGGGAATTCGTTCTAGCCGACGTAACATGACCGAGTCAGATGCTATGGTACAAGAGAATGACATAAGACTCTTTCCCAAAATCGACCGGTTAAAGGCAGGAGATGGCTATAGATGATTGTTCAAATTAATGTTAATTACGGCATGATTAATTGTTTAGTTGTCTGGTCAATCCAAAAATTCTACGAAATAGGTTTAGGAAACAGTCTATTCCGATTGGTTAATATGGATTTATGGGCGTAACTCTGTAAGAAATTAAAGGTTTTACTTTAGGAAAATTCTTTAGTCTTTAATCTTTCGCGAGGAAAGTTAAACGATTCCAGGAGGAACGGGTAAGACGTTATCTCGTGATTTGGCAGTAAAGCGGGAGTTTGTCTCAGCGAGTAGGCAAACTCTACATTTTGAATTCGTAAAAAGTACGTTTTCATTATAGAGTAAGGGGCCAGATAGTTGTCTCAGTTAGGAGACGGACTATACGTGAGGTTCGTGGAAACGAATAAAGAAACGGCAAAAGGTACGCAATCTTAGTTTCCCGATTTTAATATGTTATTTCATTTGTTGATCTATTTCAAATGTATTCTTGATATAATGTATGTATGTATGATTTCATTTTGCAGGATTTTAGTGAAATGCTAGTCATGACATTTATTCTTTGATTTTCTAATTATCAATTCATTTGGAGAATTGGCAAGATTGAATGTAATTAAAATTTCCTTAGATTAGTTGAAAAGATTGCATGTAATTGAATCTTGAATACATAGGAGTGATTAGGAATTTAAATGAATTAAGCTTAATGAATGATGGGTAATGTTTCATAGTTTATGGATTAACTCTGTTTAGAATGAGTATGACCTAACATTACATATATACCATATACTAGTTTGTAATATTTAATTGATCACTTAAGTGTATATCTATATGCTACTTTGTAATATTTAATTGGTCGAGTAAACTATTTTAGAATAGTTAGATCTGGAGGTCTAAGCCATATGTAACTTAACAGAGTAAGAAGTCAAGGGGGGGTTACATACGGGTTCATACGGCTGAGTTGAATTTAATTGACCATCCCTAGCGTGATCCGAATTAAGGTCAGGACAAGCATTGACCGTTTATGTAAACATAACAGTTAGGGAGCAATGAGTTACTGCGGCAGAAGTTATGCCTTTTGTTTCTGAGCCGAATTAATGTAAAAATACAGATATACCTGAGAATGTGACCTATTGTCTATTGCGAGACATTTTTTTTATTGAAGGTAACAGCTTTCCTGGATTCACATGAGAAATTCCTGAACAATCACAGGACCAGAACAAGTTCTACGCAGAAATCTAAGTCCAGAGACGATTGTTAAGTCAGAGTTCGACGGACAAGAGTCCAAGACGAAAAAGCTAGACAAAGATCGGCAGAGCAGGGATGAACGGAAGTCTTGATGTCCGCATAAAATATGTGATGAAGTCTCTCATCGTTCCACTCAAAGGTCACAGCTCATTGGCAATGAAGATAGTAATTTAACGTTGAAAGTAATTTTACATTTAAAGAAATTTGTATTGTCTTTTTATTTGAGTACATGTTAGTACCATTTTCCTTCTTTTGTAACCAAGTCATTGATTTCTTTTCATTTTAAATTCTGTTGATAAACTGATTAAATTTTATATTTGTTCATTGAAAGGGGGCTCGTAGTGTTTATTTCTTCAATATACTTGTTCAGTGATCTGCATTCTTCTTTCTATCTATCCACACTGGGTAAACTACACCGCGGAGGTCATTCCCTAGCAATGAACCGTAGTGAAAGAGGTTGGTGTGGTTTGCACGCCGCCAATTTGTCACAGGCGGTCTGTTAGAACCTAATATTTCCACTCTTTTATAGAGGCGGTCTGTTAGAACCTAACGTTTCAACTTTTTTTTATAGAGGCAGTCTGTTAGAACCTAACATTTCCACTCTTTTATAGAGGCGGTCTGTTAGAACTTAACATTTCCACTCTTTTATAGAGGCGGTCTGTTAGAACCTAACATTTCCACTCTTTTATAGAGGCGGTCTGTTAGAACCTAACATTTCAACTTTTTTTTTATAGAGGCAGTCTGTTAGAACCTAACATTTCAATTATTTTATAGAGGCTGTCTCTTGGAATCTAACATTTCAACTCTTTTATAGGACACACGGTACTAATGGCATGGAAAAA
This sequence comes from Potamilus streckersoni, assembly GCA_016746295.1. Taxonomy (NCBI): domain Eukaryota; kingdom Metazoa; phylum Mollusca; class Bivalvia; order Unionida; family Unionidae; genus Potamilus; species Potamilus streckersoni. Next base: position 9,497,209 of record JAEAOA010002345.1, on the reverse strand, counting down.
TGGGAACCAGCCTGGAGATGGGTGAACATAAAATATAGTATACATCAATTTGGCCGGCCACGATTGGTTAAATGTAAGCTATATTTTAGGAAAAGGAATCGTTTGAGAGCTTATCCTAGTTGTACGTGAATAAAATACAGACTTTGTTTTATTGATGAAATTTCAGTCCTTTTACAGTCTTGAGTTTGAAAACACTCATTACTAAAATTAGCACTTGACTTTTTGGTGCGGAATTGAAAGGACGTGTTTCAAACTCATGCAGGTCCAGAAAATGCCGCAACTAATATCCTTTCCTCTACACAGAACCTGGCATCCAGGTTTCCTCTATGCTGGTAAATATAAGTTTGATCATGGGCACTCAGCAAATTTAAGTTATTGGATTTTTAATATGGTGTTTGCATAGGTTGGCAATGAGAACTGAATTAGTATCGTGATTCCTATAGAGGCTGTCCGTTATAACCTAACATTTCAACTCTTTTATAGAGGTGGTCCGTTAAAACCAAACAATTCAACACTTTTATAGAGATAAAGAAGTTCGATTAGTCTAGGCAATTCCTTGTTAGGAATGTGGCCAGTTTGCTGAGAAATCTGGAATACGGACGTGCTGTTTAAGGGAAGTTTGGCTCTAATTTGCAAAATACACCAAGCACATTTCAGTCCTCTATGGCAATGAATATTGTCACGATGTCTTGTTTTCTCAATCAACAAAGTTGTACGATCAGAGAAACAAACACAAATAAGCTTCCGAAAAAATAAAAGCATTACGCAATTTATTTCGCAATCCAAACGACAGAAAAGAGACACTTAGTTTTTCTAATTGTAAAGTACTGTATTAAGTCTGAGCTTTTCTGTAAGTTCCTAAATATTAAGTAACAGATATACATTTCTGTATTTACAGTAAAGGCAAAGTTAACAAATTAACGACCAATAAACGAGCATGTAAAATGATCTCAAATATTGATTTTTATACCTTAAATAGTTTTTTGCTATTTACGGAGTAGCTTTGTCAGTTAAAATATTGAACTATCATACATGTATTACACACACACACACACACACACACACACATATATATATATATATATATATATATATATATATATATATATATATATATATATATATATATATATATATATATTGTTATGATTTTTTACTTTGCATTGTCTATTAATCTTTTTCTTATATTTCATACGTTTTTGAAAATTAAGTGTTCGAAATGACCTTATCCAAGATCAACTTAATTTTCTACCTGACCTGATTAATTGCTTTTGGTTTTATAAACAACATATTTTTCTCAATCTGAGTGCAAAATATTGGAAATTCCCTATAAAATGACGGTCTTCCTGTTGGCTATCACATTTTATATTATAATTTTACTAACAGTCTTTCTAATGATAACTAAAATTTCATGTTTTAAACATTTTGGGGAAAAAAAAGCTTCCAAGAATTTTTTTGTTAGGTAGTATATTTAAGTGAGTTTTTTGTTTTGTTTAATTGCTAATTGTGACCCTAGGTCAAGTAAAGAACTAAATAATATTGTTGCTCTATAAACTATTAATTCGTGCTGTAAGATCTACGCTGAATCAGTTATATTATTGTTATGTCCAGTATATCATTTTGGGTAGAATTTATTTATTCAAGTTATTTAATTCAAGTTGTTTTTCTCTGGAAATGCAAAGTGCTCATCAAAAGTAACATTCATTATAGTAACATTAATTTATAGTGATATTGAAATCAGTATATGTTCTTGGATTGTATTAGTGTGACTCAACATCACTACGACACAGGCCATCACACACTCATCACTACGACACAGGCCATCACATACTCATCACTACGACACAGGCCATCACAGACACAAAAACATTTTCAGTGCTGAATTTAATTATGAGTACCGCTAAGGTTTATTCAGAAATTAAAACGTTAGGATTTGTGTTAGAAATTCTAGGATTATTTGGGATTTAATTCGCCAAAACGTAAGTTCTTTTTACATTTTTCACTTTGTATTTGATGGAAAGATATTATTTGTTGAATTTTATAGACTTTGTGGTTTGCGCTCTTTTTGTTTCTTTGTTTTAGACCATAAATATATTGACCAGCACATGGGTAATATTTTTAAACTTCTATGTATGTATGTATGTATGTATATATATATATATATATATATATATATATATATATATATATATATATATATATATATATATATATATATATATATATATATATATATATATATATATATATTTCTCAAAGAGTCGACCGACGGCTGAATTTGAGATTTTCTCGTGCGTGTGCCGTGGAAACCATCAAACAGAAATTTAATTGTTTTCTACTAAAACGAATTTCAATGTTTACTTTGAAATTTGAGGCAATTTTTTGCAGCCATATTGCGTGTTCAACCAGGAAGTTACAAACAAATGGTACATGAAACCATTTTTTAAATAGCTTACATTACCTCAGAAGAATCAAATGGTAATTTTTTTCAAGCAAGTATTACAACCGAGGATATTTCCAGCCGTCAAAGGTTGAGTCGAAATGCACATTGCATAGACTCAAATAAAGGTGTACGTATTATATTTTCATTTCGTGCAGAGTTGAGGCTTAGTAAACACGCGCTGCAAGCACAAACTCGATCAATAAGATAACAACTTAAGGTCAAGTGTACCCACAATCTTTTGGTAATGATCACATTGTTTTGGTCAGAGTTGTTATTCATACAGGAAATGTTATCCCATTGGCTATGATAACTTGAAAATCTCGTCGAATTTCTATATACGTCCAAAAGAGACTTCTGGCCATGACTTGATATTTTTATACAAATGTATGCCACGCGAATGATGAAAAACTATTTCTCCCTCATTCAACTTCATTTATTCTTTTTCTTAAATCCTACAATGATGAAATAGTGTTGTAATGCTATGTACATTTTATTCGTAATAGATATGGTCTGTTTCAAAATATACTCAAGAAGGGCTTAGCTCCAGATTCGTTATGAACAGCTGAAAATTCCAAAGAACATAAATTGAAACAATTTCTCGAGAAACATGCCGCACAACTACACATACAGAGAGAGAGAGAGAGAGAGAGAGAGAGAGAGAGAGAGAGAGAGAGAGAGAGAGAGAGAGAGAGAGAGAGAGAGAGAGAGAGAGAGAGAGAGAGAGAGAAAGTTAAACTTGACCATGAGATTTATTTTAATTAGTTTTGCGTGTAACAAACTACACCAATTGCTGTACCATAAAATACCAAATCTTTCTTATGCGGCACTGTCGGGTAGCTGTAGGTAGCTTTGCATTTTACAATATTCACTGTGTGTCATAAAATACAATTTTAAATAGCAAAAGCTAGGAAACCTACGTAAACTAACCATTCATGAAAAGCTTGACTTTTTATCAATTTGCTTACTCAACAAAACCTTCATTCTTACATGTTTGGTCTTGATTAGGCTGATAAATTAGATTCTCCCCCGTGATTTTAATGTTTACGGTTTAGGGGCTGTTATTACCTATTCATTAAAACATGCAAAAAGTCTGCAGACACTTTTGTCTGCACACATCGGTATACATTTTATGCACTTACCGCTATTTCTAGAGGCTGTGGGCTACGGTCAGCTGATGGGATCTTTTGGTTGCATATATATATATATATATATATATATATATATATATATATATATATATATATATATATATATATATATATATATATATATATTTTAATTTTTTTCTGGGCAAACCCTATGTTTAGTGACTTGAAAAAACCAAGTGGAATGTGCCAACCCTCTGTCCTGAGGCCATTTTGAATTTCGCGCTCGACATTGCTGTTACCAATTATACCCTTATGTTTCTTGTGTTGAAAATTCAGTTCTGTTCGTCTATGGTAATAAACACACTATTGTGTTTACAATTCAGTTGTCCTCAACTAGAGTAACATGCGCTGTAGCTTTAGAAATCATAAATTCCTAGAAGAAAACAAACTAAAACAAACACGGCACACATTAGCGTGGTTGGGACTGACCAGGAGCTAATATCCGCTGTAAATTCTATACAGGTCATTAGGTGTCAACTTCAAATGTGCTCTATAGATGTGATCAATCGGTTTATTCCGGTCAGTGCTGTTATAAGGTATAGGCACGCGAGGTTCGTGCCTAGGGCCCCATACAGTAGGGTGGGGTGGGGGTAGGATGCCGCGGCAACTCAAAAACAAAATTTCCATGTCAGTTGTGTTCAGTACAGGATTTACTATTGTGCTTAGGTGTGCTTAAGCAAGGAGCTCCTGTTGGCCAGAGGTGTGTGTCCTATTTTCTTGGCAAAAACAAATTGACGATTGATTTTCTTTTTCAAAAGTATATGGTTATTTTAACTACTCCTAATTTCTTTTAGTATAAGTGCCCGCTAGATGTGTAGTCTTACTGGGCATACCTCCTTCAGGGCCCTAGTAAGAAGCCTTGTAACTTAACTAGCACAGTGCCTCCTTTTGTCCTAATGTTATCAGTTTAGTACTATATTAATAAATATATTAAAATGACACACATGCACGTGGAAATGCAATGCAATACTCTATGTCTGAGACTGAGAGACTGAGGCGCAATTTTGGTTCCTTATAAGTTTAGAGTTTATGCCTAAGGCCCCAAACTTCTTACAACGGCTCTGATTATCGTCATTCACTTCGTTGTCGGAAGAGACAGTGTAAACGGGGTTTTTAAAACATTAAAACATTAAAACCACCTTAACTGATTTGGCGTTCGTTAACTTGGCAATGATATCCTACGGTGTTATTGCCCAGTGTGGACAAATAGATTGCACATTAACAGATAAATGAGCAAGCAATTGAAAGAAATAAACAACTACGAGCGCCCTTTCCAAATAAATAAAAATGAATTTAAATAATTAGTACATAACCAAAATTTCACTTTCAACTAATAAAACAGATTTACTAAAATAAATGTAGTAAATTAATGCATAACCAAAATCTAACGTTTACACGTGACCAAAATTTTAAGTTCAGTCCAACTGATTTACATTGATATATTTTAGTCGCAGTGTTCAATTTACATTTTATTACGAGAAATGAATTTTAATGCTCGACAGCATCACCTGTCTCCTCTCGTCTTGTTCCACGTCTAAAGCCTGTGTTTTGCTCCTTTTCCGACTCCTGTTTAGTCTAACCTCTCTTATATGCGGATTTCCTCTTGACTTATCGGGTTTTCTTTCATTATCTCCTTCCTCCCCCCTCCTCTCTCAGTATGAAGGTGTTCCCTTAAATATGAGAGTATTACGAGAGTTAATTATGGTTCAACAATTATTTGCGTAGAGATATATAACTCTGCTGGTATTCAGATTAGGCGATGCTCACTGCACTATTCTGACATAATGTGATCTTACAAAAAACCGTTTTTACAGATTCTGTATTACATTAGTATAAATGACTTTAGCTGGAAGTTCATTGCACTGAGCGCGGGAAATTAATTATAAATTACCATGTGATTTTTCAGACAAATAGGTTTGTATATACCATCGTACATTACTACAGTCTTATTTACTTTTGGCTAGTCAATTCTTTTCAATAAAATAAATGCTCGATTACTTATGGCATAAATATAGCTCCACTAACCAATAATCTGTAAGATCATTTAAACATTGCGAAATAATATATAAATATACACTTGTCATTAGCTTACGACAATATCATCTTACACAGAGAATCAATTTATGTAACATAAAAGATATATAACACATTCGTGTATTAGGGTTATTTCATATTCGAACATTTTCATTCTTTGAATTACAACATAAATCTCTATGAAATACTGAATATTTGATCACATATAATCCATCAATTATCTAAATGAACTTATAATTACTAAATTAAGAACTAAATTGCATAACGCTAACATGTCAATAAAGCCCTACAAAATGAATACACGATACATGCGTAAATCATAAACATATGAACACGTTTGCAAGAAAATAAAAGAAATAAAATATTAAATGGAAACTAAAATTGCGTACCTAATGCCGTTTATTTCCACACAACTGTGACCTAGTCTATAGCCTGTCTTCTTTTTTAAGACAGCTATTTGATCTTTCTTCGTTAACGAAGGAAACGCAATTCTATTGTTTCCACGGAGTCAATCTCACTTCTCCCAATCAAGATTATCGACTAAAGAATTCTAAGCAAATCGGTCCCCTAAATTATGGTTTCACAAGTGTACGCCTTTAATTTTCTGACCAATCCGAAATAACTGTTCCAAAACTTCTCTCCAACTCATCATGTCTTTCATCAGATTTTGACAGCCTAAGAACCTGTTGCAATTAGGTTTGAAATATCCATTATTTGACGTGTGCCCTTCTTGAACCGATATGGTCGGAATTCTAATGCACGTATGTCACTGTAACGTAGACACTTTTATGTTCAAGAGATGAAATAAGAAATAATCAGTGAACTTTCTCAAGATCTTTCTGGCTAGACTATGTTAACTTCAAAACACAATATTTTTAACCTTAAGTTTCAATAAGTCTTCAAAATTTGCCAAATCACATACGGAAACTAGTTTCCGAATTTTAATAGTAGCAATGAGCGTCGTAAATTGCTCTGGTCTTCGGAATCCTTCGGATATGTCAATTCGAAACAGATAATGACCTTTGGATATGTCAGTTCGAGCCAGGTATACTTTCAGGTCATTAACTCTGGTTTTGAATATTTACTATAGAGATGACAGCAATCGATCTTTTATATCTTTCTCCTTTCGTTCTATTTCATTTCTTGGGTGTTTTACTTCTTTTCTATATTTGCAAATCTGGATCCTTTTAAACTGTGTTTCCTATTGAAGTAATTTACAACGAAGAAACAAGATTTGTTTCAGAGAATCATACACATATAGTTTTATCTGTGACGATGGTCTTTGCTATAAATTATGTATGAAAACATAGCAGAATACTTAATCGACTTTCAACACGCAAGAAAAGTTTTATTTTTAATGCATCTCTTTGTAAACTCAAAATATCTTTCTGAAATTTTAGTAAGGTGCGGAGTTTTCGCTGTTTTTCCACCCTTTTAGCCATAATACAACGTTTATGACGTGTTCATGAATCTCCATTCAAACATTGTAAAACTTTTTTCCGTAACTGTTAATATAGTTTAATAATTTAATTTTTGTAAACGTGTCTTTGCTTACTGAAGTATCGATCATTTAGAAAAATGGATACATGGAAAAGAAACTTACAAGCGATTGTACCAAAATTCTCTGTGTCCTGGAACGAGAAATATTGAGTTTCAGACTAGATAAATTGCCTAAGAAGAATGTAGCCAGATTGCTTAATCCATGGGCACATTTACCGAGGAAGTGAAGGGTGGAGCACAGGTTTTCTACCAGTGGCGTTATGTTTGCTCGTTGGTATTGAATCGATTGATCTCTGGCACATGGCACCTAACTATTTCATTACAATTTTTTTCTCTATTAATATAATTATATCGATGGCAAATATTACTGATTATTTGCTTAATGCTCTGCATTCATGCATATACATTTTGATTGCACTTTGAAATGGCATAAATGCACCTTTGAAATGCGTCAGTAAATTTGGTAGTCTAGATATTTTCGCCCCATATTTCAAGATTACACACCTTGATAAAACTTGCGATCTTACTTTAATTGTTTATCAAGAAATCTTTATATTACAATCTAAGTTCAAAGAAAATGTCCAGAAAAATGGCAACCCTCCCTAATATTCGAGATTCCGATGGATATACTTTAATACCCGCTAATGTCAAGTATCTCTTTAGTAAATATGTTGGCTTAGACGGTGTTTTGCTTTATTACAATCATATCAAATACTACTGAACAAACTTGGAGCATATAGTCTTGTTTAAGCTTTTGATGTAAGTTTGTGGGGCCATTTTGGCGCGTGCGGATATGTATCATATTGCTTAAGTTACAGGTATCAATTGAGGAATGTAGACCGATAACCCGTTTGACATCTTGACAGCACGGCTAGGTACTTACTGGGGTGCAGAGTACGGATTTCCTCATCACCAATGCCGTGTACACACACTTAAATGCAAATTTATACGAATACTACAAATTGTGACGGTTCTTATAAAATATGGGAGATGTTATTTTACGCTTCGAAGGGGACCTACAGCTTGACATTCTTTCTATTTAGTACATCAGATGATTGATATAAACCTACAAATCGGAAGTTTATGATCGTAAAAAAAATAGGTTTAAAGGATCAGAGGGCGGTATCACCTACCTTGTAACTTGTCATTCCTCGAAAAATGTGGTATGAAATAAAGATACACAGAAGGGTGCGTTGGTCTGCACACAACATTCCCATTGCAAGAACCTACTAAAGGAAATGCTATAGCTTTGAATAAATATAAAGATACACCACGACTCAAACAAATAAACAAACAAACATACCTACAAACACACCCAGATAACGTTTTAATCGTAGCGTTCCATGCCAGAATAGATCACGCATAACGAAAATGTCTTTTTTGAAGCATTTAAAAAAGAACCACGATTGACCACTCAAATACATTTCCTACTTTATTTTTTAAAAAACTTATGATTGAAAAATTTGCAGTTTGACCATGTTAGGGGAAAATAACTTCTCATCCAGGGAATGGTGAGGGATGAAATTGCGGACCATATTCTCTCCACAGCCTGGTGATTGCGTTAACTAAATTGGTAGGGCATCATATGCACAATCAAAGGGTCGCGGGTTCGAAACAATCCCAAGCCAGCTCGGGTCAACTGCGTCTTTTTGTCCTTGGGAATAGTACGTTACTACCCTTTCCTCGGCACGGTATATAAAATATTGTCTTAAAGCTGCTGCTGCTGAAACCAAAAGAAAACCACTGTACAAGTGAGAACATTGGCTCAGTTACGAATATACAAACAGAAACCCCGCACCCACCAACTTCTCACACAAGGAAACCTCACGCTTTAAAATACATGCCGTATCACTCAGCGAATATTTTACATGTGACTAATCGTACAATTGGACAACAAATATATTCTTTTCTTTTTGTTTTTACAGGTTGCAAATTTCTTGTATTATCTATACTAGACATACCACCGTAGAAAAGATAAAAAATGTTACAGTGGTTTGTTTTTTTCCTTAAAATTAATTGGATTAGGTAATTGGTAAATTACACGTATCAATAACATACGGTTTGCTAAGGTGAACCAATGGCACTCGCAAGACCCTGAACTATCTGGTATTGCCTTAAAAATAAACGCTGACCCTGTGTTCACAAGAATTCGAATTTCATAGATGATGTACATTCTCGCCATATTACAAGATGATGCTTGACGGTCTTATAATTACAACCATTGTATTCATCTTTGATTGGCGGCCTTACGAAGTGGTGTAGTATACACTGGATTGTAAAGCAATACACATTTTTCAGAATAAAGATCTTGTTTTCTCGTTGTTGTTCTTCTTTTTGGTTTGAAAGGCACCTTTAACACAATATTGGCTATATCATAAAGAGAAAATGGCAGCTAAGAGCCTTTCCTACGGACCCATGCTAGCATGAGCGGGTATCGAATCCGCGACCCTTTGGATTACTACTCTGAGCTCTACCAAATTGCTCCGTCTTTACAGCATGGAAGAAGAGAGATAAATATTGCTTTTTAATGACACGCAATGCTTTTAAAGAATCCTTTATTTAATAATATTTAAGAAAAAGTATATAATTTTCATGACGTTCTTTTGTAGCTGAATAAATACAGAACAGGTGAATTTATTAATATAGTTGACCTATATAAGAAGATTAGAATGTGAAATATTTACGAATTCTCCTTTGCCAAAAGATGCAATAGTCCGATTAATTTCATTTTATTGACATACCGTAAGTCTATGTTCTTATCAGAATAGACACCATTTACCCTTTCAACGAATATCCAAATTTTACTTCCTTGCAAATGGTCATAAATGTACTGCCCTTCCTCCAACCTATACTTTGATCAGCGGATGAAATGTGAAAATCAGCCAATAATTACAAAAATAATTAAATACACAAATAGCAGCATCTTTTCGTTTCTGCCATTCTTTTTCTGTACTATTTTATTCTTTTTCATCTTCCATTGCTTTCTATGCTTTTATCGAAGGAGATTGATTTCACCAGCTATTGATTTCGGACGGATACTATCGTCTTATTCTAACACTAACCCCATTTATAGATTTACCTTAGATTCGCGCAACAAGTTAATGGCATTTAATTGGTGATATAAAGAACAAAGTATTTATGAAATTCGTATAAGAATGAAGATGTAAATAAGTGCACAAAATAGATACCATCTACTCGTGTGCACATCAAATCTAACTGCAAACTGCATAGATCCAGATCTGTTGTCGTGTAATGAGCCGGCATATTTGGATTTTTAAAGTTTGTTAGGAGTAATCGGTAGAACCAACGGCATTGGCCCTGATCTGTAGCCGCATTATATGGTATTAGATTATGGTCTATATTTTGTTTGCAGACGGGCCAGTTTTATAAGGGAGTACTCACAGTAGATAGATAAATTACACTAATAAGTGTTTCAGCATTTTCATAAATCTAGTATATTTTATTACATTTTCAATGTAATAAATGGGTGTATTACATATATTCCTTTTCTCCAGACTCTTGTAAACACGTATATAATTTCTTGAAAACGGTATGCACATGAAAAAGTTCGATTTAAAGTAGATTGAAAATCAGGAAAACCCAATATAGTTTTAAATAAGTGAAGACAGCGTATCAGATACATAAAAGGTGTAGCAGACAAGAGAGCGTTTAAGGACAGATATAACTGTTTAATGAAATGGAAAGATATAAAATAAAGATATAAGTATAAAAAAATATAGAGGCCACATTATACTTGCTGAATAATATCCTCCATTAATTCATCTAAGCTTCTATCCCACCCTTTCTTCCTGTTTATTCGGCGGTAAGATGCTTGAATTACAAAAAGATAACCTTAAATACATACGAAGATGCATTTGTCTTCGTTACCTAATGGATATACACCAACTGCAGTATGCATGCCTTTGATTTTCAGCAGACTCAATTAGACAGGTGCGACAATGTTTCCTTGTACACCCACGCCTTTTTCCACCTTGTATAAGTCGTAGATCAAATGAATATTATGGTGTTGTTCATATCGAAGCATCACGAAAATGTCCAGCACTCAGTTTTATAGTGTCCCATTAAAGATGTAAACTTTACTTTAGCATCAATGAGCTACATAAGAATGGGGAATGGCAAGATTTAAAAGATTTAAAGATTTAAAAGCTCCTAGTGGGTGAGTGAGTGGGTGAATTTGTGTTTGTACCCATGTTGCAAAAATAAGACATTAAAACGACAACTAGGTGTTTGTTGGAAACCTATTTCTCGAACATTTTGAAACAATATAGATTGTTGACGCCCTTATCTGAGAGAAACAGTGTTATACTTGATGGTAAAATGACATCATTAGGTAATAAAATGTCTCGGAAATGCTTACAGGTTAGTATTGCTACCGTTGGTAAACAAAGCAAAATTGTAACTTTATAATACAACTATGTTATTGAACACTGTCAAATAAAAAGCGAAAAAAACAAATTAGTTTATTCTCATGTTAACACTAGACAATTCTTTGCCTGTAACATTCTCTCCAATTTAAACACACACACACACACACACACACACACACACACACAGTGATACAAATGCAATCCACCAGGTTCGTTTCAAGCAAGTCTTGAACTAATGCCGCCAGTAGTGGAACCTATCGGCTATCTCCCACGAACAATCTAACTCACTCTGCCATGCGAGACTCCTGTTCCCCCACCCCACCTTAAGCTAACCAATGGAACAAGTTTGCAGGCAATCACTTGAGATACACAAAAAGACGAATTATAACTCTAAATTGACATCTTCATACCAAACAGAGAGTAGAGTAGTGACAGAGTGGTGTCTGAGATTATTATTGGTCTGTGTTATAACCTGTTCATCCCACCTCCCCAAGATTTTACTCGTGTCATAAATACGGATGAATCTGCAATTAATCCCTGTGTGTACACAAACGAATAATTGCTTGCCGGGTTGCTCTACGCTGATTTTTCATTCACGTATTGTTTCGTCACAGATTTGGTATCAATAATAAGCTCTTGTATAAAAAGGATTCGGTTTCCGTTTGTCGCAAGGTCTTCACTCATTTTTATCACCGGATTTTTTAACTTTACATTTTCCAATTATTTGGACGTTGTTTGTTTTTTTCATTAAAGATCATCGACACACCATTCCCTTTAGTGCCTTTGTTCTCGGTGATTTCGGGCATGTTTCTCGCCGCTTGGCTTAAAAACAACTTCACATATGCCCACAGGTTGAACGTTTGCAGTTTTCCATTCTGATCTTGAAAAATCACAAGCTTGATTTGGTCTATACTGACGACATCCCTGTTGTTCAGCTCTGATAACTCCGGTTTTGTGGCAAACCTGGTCAGATCTACATCTGTTTCGTCGCCATGATTGTGCGTCCGTTAATGTCAACTGGCATTGTATAACTACATCTGCAATTTCCAAGCGACAAAGCAGCATTGGCAAGCCCTTGTTGTTTCGTTGAACTGTCCAGTGCATGCATTGCTCCAATGGTGAGATTTCCATAAATCGGGTTGTTTTTCCGAGTTTGTAACGGCATTGTTGAACAAAAGACCGGTTGACAACTCTCTCTTCTATGCAAATAATGGACAACTTCACGTGCGTTGCAAGCCCAAACGGGCCAAATACAAAAAGTGTCGAGGCGTTATCATGTAAGCGAACAAATGAGTTCTATGTCCAGTTAACCAGTCCATGTTGACAATGCCAGTTTCCATCGTAACCAGAGATGCAAGTTCATCCTGTAAGATGACGCCTCTGAAGAGCTGGATTGATTTGTCATGGTGAGCAAATGAACACTGGTACACGGAAGCATTTTCGTGGCCGTTAACGGCGATGTTACAACCGAAGACTTCTTCGGCTTCGATTCGTCCCGGGTAGTCGAAGATCTTTCCTCTTAGTCGCCCATGGTAGTCGAAGACCTTTTCTTTTATGTAGATTCTCCAATCGTCTTTTTCAGAACCATTCTAGATGCGATTCCGACTGCCCCTAAGGCGGCCACTTTTGCACCAATGGGAGCCTCAGTTGCTAAAAAATCTGTAATCTGCATTAGGAATGGAAATATTTATCCACTCTTTTGTATTTGCGTTACCTCTGACTTTGACACCTTTAATGTTAGCGAGGTGTTCTTTTGTTTGTCTTCATTGGGCTGATTAGTCAGAATTAGCCACACCGGGACAAATCCAGTTAAGTTTGCAGGAAATATTTCAGTGTGACTACAAACTCATGTTTATTGTGCTTTTTATTTTCGCAAGCTAGTTTTGGCTAAGGACAATGTTATTTTGATGATATTAAATTATTTTTAATTATTCTGGTCAATAACATCTTTGTGATAACAATTGCGAGTTTGAGAAAACTACGGATTCTCCACAGGCGCGAAGTTTGTGATAACAATTACGAGTTTGAGAAAACTACGGATTCTCCACAGGCGCATCAATGTTCATCATTCGACCAGCCAAATCATCCAATAACAAGACTTATCAGAGAGGATCATTAAAATGCATATGTAAGTGTGGAGGTAATGCTGATTTGCAATCACTTTGAAGTACATATTGACTGCAGAGCTTTTATACAGCTCTAGATGCTCGAGAGAAAAAGTCTGTTACAACATAGACAAGTCTTTCTGGCAATTCTGCAATTACCTATTAGTGTTTTGATTCGGTTTATGTATGACAAAAGGTTGTGACACGTACGTGCGACAGGTCTGTTTTCGAAGTCAGGCAAGATTACGGTTCTTGATGACCATTTCAGCACCGATAAATTTAAGGATCTCCTCGCCTGTCAAATATCATGCACAAGATCCTTTATTTGAAACGTCACAAAAACGTATCTTTGTGCGATGATACCTTGCTGGGTAATTATTTGCGATGATAACAGTACATTTTATTCTGTATAGTCTTTTGTTGAGGGCTAGGAACGACAGCGTTGACGTGCCACCAGAATTTATAAACGACAAGAAACGCGATTTTGTGGCTAGCAAATTGGTTTTCATAGGCATCCACAAAATCAAGTTTGATAACACATCTTTTCCAGAAGCGGTAGCATTTTGACGCCAAATTTCAATTCCTTCGTGGTTGTCCTTTAGGTGGTCTACCATGACTTGTGTTTGTTTGAAATTAGTCTTTCGGTCATTTCTACAAAATCCTAATATGTGAATGAGGGGAACTTCACACGAAAACTATAATGAACGTCCACGTAGTTGTCCTTAAGGCTGCGTGAATCCATTATTCAAATGTTCGTAAAAGTTAATGAGTATGTCTTCTATATATACGTCTGCAGCACCTGCATGTTTTTTTTAGGTCGGCTAAGTACATGTTGTATGCAATCTGCATGGTTGGCCTTATTGTTAATGAAAATCAGAGTTGGACCAGTAGATCTCGCATAATCGCCACTGTATCTGGCGAGTCTGATAGTCATCGTGGCAATGTCAACGTTGTCCTGACATGCTTCAATTTAATTTCCATAGAAGAGGTATCGCTTGAAGCTGAAGAACACCACGATAGATATTGTTGTTGACAAATCCAACATTGGTACCGACTGAAGAAGAATGGTTTAGTATATGATAGCTGTGTGGTTATGATAGATTTGGTCATGCTCTTTTTTGAAAGAGCTGTGTGGTTATGATGGATTTGGTCATGCTCTTATTTTAAAGAGCTGTATGGTTATGATGGATTTGGTCATGCTTATTTAAAAGAGCTATGTGGTTATGATGGATTTGGTCATGCTTATTTGAAAGAGCTGTGTGGTTATGATGGATTTGGTCATGCTTATTTAAAAGAGCTGTGTGGTGATGGATTTGGTCCTGCTTTTATTTGAAAGAGCTGTGTGGTTATGATGGATTTGGTCATGCTTATCTGAAAGAGCTGTGTGGTTGTGATGGATATGGTCATGCTCTTATTTGAAAGAGCTGTGTGGTTATGATGGATTTGGTCATGCTTTTGTCTGAAAGAGCTGTGTGGTTATGATGGGTTTGGTCATAGTATTAGCTGTAATTTAGGTATTTATTTGTGATTTCAGTTCATATTATTTTATGTCTTTTCCCTTGTGTATTACTTTACTCGAGAGACGTACCCTAATAGTGAATTAAAGGGCTTGGTGTGTTCTTTTCCATCGGAGTTAGGCCGGTATGCATTTACAACGCTGTACCCTAGTGGTCAACCTCCGTTCCTTTCCCCGGCGGCTTAGTGTCCCATGGCCCACTTAAATCTGAAGTGATTGTCTCCATTTATGTTTTAATATGTTATAATTATTTTTGTCCAGTTGTGTATTGTTGGGTAAATCTCTATTTTCTTTTAAAGCAAATTTACTACTTTAGCTGAGAGATATACCCTAATATACCAATTTAAGGAAAGTATGGATGTTCTTCCGCACCTGGGTTAGGTCCGCACGCACTAGCAACGCTGTAACCCTATTAGTCACTAATGATAAAGGTGCCGATTTATATGCCTGCGGAAAATTCACGAAGGAACACATTCCCCACACAGAGTATAACCCACACACTGAATAAAGAAGGAAACAGAAATTCAGTGGACCTAAAAGAAATCATTATTCTAATTTTGTTAAATAGTTTAGCACAAGAATAAGGAATTGTTGAGAAATACACTCTATTCACACACAAATACGCTATTCACATAGCAAACTCACTACACCCAACAAATACACATGAAAGTATATACAGCACAGTGGGTTCCTGGTTAATGACAGTCCTCTATGTTGATGACATAGGCTTGAACGTATTTAGGTTTGCAATGGGAAAGTTCATCTTTAGCACACACCACAGAAGCGAATTATGAGTCAGAATATAGTAAAGTTCCCAGATATCCATTCTTTTTTGTGTGTTCACACGTAATAAGTCATCAATTCACACCATCAATTGCCTTGAAAAATTCTGTCAAGTAGGTCGATAAAAACGAATAGTATCCGTACTCTTTCAATCCAGCTGTTTGGTCTCCAGAAGCATCAATGGTGGCAGGGAATGGTCAAGTAAGCCTTTGCGCAATCTTCTCTTCTGAGATGAGAGTCCATTCCTATTCTAGACACTCTTCCAACTTTTTTGTTCACTCATCATCATATATTTGTCGTGTTATTTCTAACTAGATCGATTTGAGATCCATAACACGGTTCACTGATTATGACTGTATTTCGTTCAAGCATTATCCCGACCAAAATAGGATATTGAGTGTTATTCTTGTTCTAGCCATCTTGACTTCATGGATCTATTGTGTCTTCTTGTTCTGGATCAAAAACATCGTTATCGCCTATCTCCAGAGTTTCTTTGTTTTCCATCTGTCTAGGATCACTTTCCTGAAACTGTTGACGTATAAAACATTGTCAGAGTCTGCACATAAGATGACGTTCATGGTGTTGACTAAAGCTACTGCAAACTGACGTTCCACACGAAGTTGACCCGATATATTAAGGTGGAAATTTCCTTCGTCCCTACCTTGGTCTAAAATGAAATGAAAGTCCCACAATGCATCTCATCATGTTCGTATGTAATCCCATGACTGTTATTAGCACCTAAATTATACATGGTTTCAAACAGTGTCAAGTATGATCTCAAGTAATTTTTCTGGGCAATATTAGGAACCGGGTGTCTAGCACAGAACGTTTGGCCATCTCGTCTAACTTCAGTCTTGGACACGTCGTCGTGTTGGAACGTGAAAGTATCTTGATCAATGGTTTCATTGTGGGATTCATTCTGACAATGACAATGAACAAACGTGTGGGTAGCTGTCCATGGAAAACATTATCTTTGATCTTGTTTCAAAGTCTAGAAGTAATGGTGAAGGTATTCACTTCCACTCGTACTATCCGATACTTGACTGTCGTTCTGCTCGTAGTTTCCCCATTATGTAAAACTTCTACACGACGCACTTACTAACTAGTTTCTTGGATGATAGTTTTATACTTAATGGCATTGGTAATCAAACTGAACACTAGATTTTTTTATACAGTCTCATGCGTATATCCACTTCACGTAACAAGTACTTGCATTGCAACCACAAGACCAAATACATCAATTCTAAACTACGTTCTTGTTTGATATTTCTTTTGATGGTCGTTAAATCCACTATTGAAACTACTGTCATATTGTGTCGTTGATTTATATATGATATAATCATCCAGATAAGTGCTTTTGACTTATTTCCGTACGTCGAAAATATTTTAATGTACTCTATATTAGAATAAGTATCCAGGCTAAGTTTGACCAATTGTTTTTAGTACCAATCCACTTCGCTGAACAACGAATGTTGGAAATTGTTGACGGGTTGGTGATGTCCACTTTGAGAAGTTGAACTTTAAGGATAGTAACTGATATTCATATCGATGTAATCTTCGGTTTGTTCATCGACAGAGGCTGAAATAACCAAAGACAACATTGGATAAATTTGTACCCATTTAGGATTCTTGCATTATCATCATTGTGGGTGTCAAGACAAACAGATCGAGCTCTGACTTGGAACATTTGCAATAATCTCGGTACATCATTTTGCCCATTTCCTCAGTTAGTCACCAAACTTGTTCTCTGACAGCTCCTATTCTTCTCGTCTTATTATTTTCTGAACGTGTTTATAAGATATGGATTTAGGGGTCAACGTCTCCTTATTGTCTCTGCGACCAAAAAGATTTTTTTTTAGAGTTTGAAGGAACACGTTTTTCCCGCTGTCATGAAGGCTTTGTTGGACTTTGTTTGTTAAAGAAAACCTTTTAAAGTAGTTCTCTCCTTGTCTCCAAATGGCGTATTTGGAAGCATACAATGCTATAGTCACCATCTGTTTTAAGATGGATGCTGTCGTACAGAATGATGGTTTTAACCTATCACCCAACACGCCTCATCGTTGTCGAGTGAATCCCTGATACACGGGACAGAATGTTATAAATTTACTGGGGAATCGTTTACGAAAATGCAGTTTGTCCATAACATTTCCTTTCGAGAATATAATATTTTATCCAAGATCTCCTTTTATACTAATGATGTCACTGTCAAACTACGATTTACTGACAGGAAGATAACTGAGATGGGCGTGATACGTGCGGAATTTACATTAAAGCAAATTACTCTGACCACACCGGAGTACACAAACGATAAAATTAGTTCTTCGTTCATATCAACAGGGTAACGAAGATACTTTTAGAACCGATCGTTGTTGTATATGAATTTCGATGGATCCAGGGCAATGTGTTTACAAACATAAAAACATAATAGGACAAAAAGTAACAGGCATTATGCTACCGTCATGAAAATTCATGTTTAGACGACGAGCAATTTGGTCTTGAAACATCACAAGGTATTGTTAGAAACACACAGTAGTTATTGAAGGGAGGAACTCTGAGAAAGAGAGGCAGTTTTGTCCTTAAGGAAACGATGGTTACTGATTCTTCTTATAGTCGATAACTTGTGAAGAATCAGACCTAAATGGATATTCGTTCCATCAAATCTAAATGGATATCGATTCCATCAGACCTAAATGGATATTTGTTCATCAAATCTAAATGGATATTGATTCCATCAGACCTACATGGATATTCGTTCCATCAGACCTAAATGGAGATTGATTCCATCAGACCTAAATGAATGTTCATTCCATCAGACCTAAATGGATATTCATTCCATCAGACCTTAATAAATACTCATTCCATCAGACCTAAATGATTAATCATTCATTCAGACCTTAGGGATATTCATTCCATCAGACCTAAATGGATATTCATTCAACGCACTTTCACTTCTTCATGTCCGATTTGCCTACTGAGCATGTTCTTCGATCGCGAATGCAGTCGATATCGTATACGTCAGTCATTGTAGCTTAAATAAGCGAAACGTTCGTTTAATCACGTCTTCGTTCATCCATTTCACTTGATACCCAGAAAGATCACGTCCACATACTAGTATATAACCTTGTTCCATGTACATTTTGTTGTTTCAATGCCATCCAAATGTTCAGTCCATTACGTCTTTACTTGGGTTGGTAGGTGATGTTTCAAACAATAAGTAAACACTGACAATTTTCAGAAAGCGAAGGATTATAGTAAATGTTTATTTAAAGTGTCTCCATGAGTTGAGATTGCTGCTTTTTCTTTCCCTACTGTTAGATACTACATTTAGATTCGTTTGGTATTGGTTTTGGACGTATCTTAATATGTCCGACGAGCAATAAGAGTATGTGCCGGTTGTAAGATGTTGACTTTTTTCTTGGTGTCTGTTTCCCTGCTGTCTTCCCTTCTGTCTTTATTTCTTCTGTTGAAGAAGGTGTCGACGTGTCTTTCCTAAGCCTGAGTGTGTCATAAAAGGAAGAGTCAATGATTCTTAGTATTAGAGCAGATGTGGTTAAAATAATTCTCTTGTGTCTTCTTCTTTTCTTTATTTTTCCATCACTATGGTTACACCTGGCCTTATAACTTTGGTTTCGCTTTTCATTATCGTCTTTAAGTCTCCGAGTACGTGTAACTGTTTCCTTTAAATTTTTGACGGCGAGATATCTGAAGATGTTGCAGTACTTGTCCATATATAATATGATGGACGGACGCGTGTTTGTGAGAAGCTTCACCGCCCCTTAACTTGGTTTGTATGCGTGTGAGATGATTGCCCGGTAATCTTCAAAATCACGACTCGTTGACGAAAATGCGCAACAGCATACGATACAACGATTGTCTTTTTTCGTCGGTAACCGCACAAGCGATTAAAGCCTGAGAAGGAACTTTGATACGTAACTTCCTTTGCAATTCGATCCGGTTCGACTGGTTCGACTGGGGGAAGTCATGATAATGTAAGCATTTCAGCTCTTGGCAGCTGTCGACTCGCGTAAATTGATTGAACTGAATCACGGTGGGCATAGTCTTACAAGATAAAAGCATTTAGAAATATTGTTTCTACTGGTACACAAACCAAAATCCCTTCAATGCGGGATATGTTTTCATCGTTATCTCATTTTCCTTCAGGGCATATTCCTAAACAATCTCGACGGTATTTACATTGGCAAGTCTTCGTCGGTGCGCGTGAAAGTACTCTTGTACAGGTCCTCATGGTCGGCATAATTTATATGACTTAACTCCGATACCGCATATTAGGCATGGTGGTGCGCATGTGCCAACACGGGACGCGAACGAGTGTGATTTGGAGTACTCTTATTGACATGGTCTACCATCAAGTTTACTATAACCAAGGTATTCACTCTTGATCGACTGCATCCATTGAACATTGTATATACACACAGTTTTCAAGTGCCTTTTCTTGCTTTTTGAGTCGCGGTTGTTTAATATCCTCCTTTGCATACATGGATTGATGATGTAAGGCAGATAATCCAAGTCATAGGTTGAGATTTTTAAATGACGTACAATAATGGAAATTCGAATGGATTTTGCAAATAAACAGGTTTGTTCTTTCTAGAATCAATCCTGGGTATAACTTCCATTAAGTGGATCCAAGTGTGCTTAAATGATCCACACTTTAAAAAGAGGACCCGAGCTCAAGACCCTTTAAATGTAATCCACGAGTGAAACCTCGAAAGATCAATATTTCTTTCCCCTCTGGAATGCATCATAAATTCATCAACATTTGCGAAAATAATCAAATTATGGGTGTTAGAAGGCTCAAACCAGAATCAGTAATACAAAATGTCAAACCCCAAGCTCTTATCCTTAAATCCCACATTATATATTTGGATACTCGTACTCTCACATACAGATATATTATATGTGTGTTATACTAATGATTAACAGATGTAAAAAGAACCTGATATACACTCCTAGAGAAAAATGACGAAAGGAACTCCAGTGGTTTGGTGCTTAGCGTGCCTAGCATCAGATGAACCGGAGTAGGTTACGTGTATTGCCTTTTGGCAAGGTACTTGACTCGACTTTGTTCCACAGTAAATAAGCTGCTGGTAATGCAGTGACGTAAAAGAGCACCAACACAAAACTAGAGATGGTGTATTTTGCACCTACCATTTCGTTAGTTCATAGATGTAAATTGCATCTTGCACTGACAGAGTGGTGCAGAAATGTTCAAGTTTTGACCCCATTATCTAACTACCCCATTATCACCAATCCCCTATCTTTTTATATGTGTATGTCTCTCTCCGTGGAAACCCTACTTCAAGTCACCATAGCGATCGTTCCATATGCTTGCATTATTGGAATAACTAAAACAAGAATTTAAACTTCTAAAGCAGTCTTCTTCTTCTTCTTCTTCTTCTTCTTCTTCTTCTTCTTCTTCTTCTTCTTCTTCTTCTTCTTATTATTATTATTATTATTATTATTATTATTATTATTATTATTATTATTATTATTATTATTATTGTTATTATTATTTGTAGTAGTTGTTGTAGTCGTTGTTGTTGTTGTATTGGAGTATTATTTATTTATTTATTTATTTTTAATCATACAAAATTAGGGCATTTCAAAAATATTAGCAGATCTCCTAGAGATGTTTTTTTTTTTATATGAACTCGCCGGATTCTTTGTCACGTTTGATCGATAATATTGACTTCCACTCAGTCTTGTATGCATTTGATTTAGCAATCGGAACCTAAAATATGTTTCCCTTTTGATCATTGTTCCCGTAATTGTACATTGTTTTGATGATCTTTGTCATAAATAAAATGATTTCCGACTTATATGCAACCATGCACGAAACTCGGCGACGATAACGTGTCAAACGTCAGATGAAAGTGTCTGCCAAACCAGGGTCTAATGAAAGAATATGCCAAACCAAGGTCAGATGAAAGAATCCACCAAACCAAGGTCAGATGAAAGAATCTGCCAAACCAAGGTCAGATGACAGAATATGCAAAACCAAGGTCAGATGAAAGATTCTGCCAAACCAAGGTAAGATGAAAAATTCTGTCAAACCAAGGTCAGATGAAAGAAAATGCCAAACCATGGTCAGATTCTGCCAAATAAGGTCAGATGAGAGAATTTGCAAAACATTGGTCAGATGAAAAAATATGCTAAACCAAGGTCAGCTGAAAGAATTTGCCAAACGATGGTCAGATGACCAAACCAAGGTCAGATGAAAAATATGCAAAACCAAAGTCAGATGAAAGAATCCGCCTAACCAAGGTGAGATGAAATAATATGCAAAACCAAGATCAGATAATGGAATGTGACAAACCAAGGTCAGATGAAAAATTCTGCAAACCAAGGTCAGATGAAAGAATATGCCGAATCAAGGTCAGATGAAAGATTCTGCCAAGTCAAGGTCTGATGAAAGATTCTGCCAAGCCAAGGTCAGATGAAAGAACATGCAAGACCAACACATATTGTTGATAATAGAAAGAAAGATTTTAAAAATATTCGAAGAAGGCAGCCGTAAAGATTGATTCTGACATAAACTGATAAATTGTTACAATAATGTTCTTATTAGTTGCAACCTGAAGTGATTTTCTATTTTTCAAGAACAAGCTTTTAGTCACATATTGTCTTGATCAGAACATAAACATTTGGTTACACCTCTGAAACGTTCCTTGTAGAATGTTAATGTTTAGTATATTTTATTTCATTCGAAGAACATTAGTAACTGTCTGGTACTAGTCTATGAAAGACATGGTGCTCTTTCGAGGACAGTTTGGATTCTTGAAAATAATTGTTCGACTTAAGTATATTTATCTCCGTAAATGTTCCAGTGATGTTCTGAAAGGGACAACTTAGCTTGGTAAGGCATATTAATCTTGGCCGGCAGTACAGAGAATGGTCCCTTAGTTGACTTGCTGGAATTTAACGGCACTTTGAGCATATTATTGGCTATATCATGCTCAGGAATCGGAAGTGAAGTTCCTTTCCCGGGGACACATTAAGTCAGGTGACCCTGGCTGGACTGAGCTGGTATTGAACGCGCAATTACTTGGTTGCGATTATAACACTGTAACAAATGAACTACCGCGGATCCATTTTCCTCTTAGTATCACCCTACTACATCGATGTTACACTTAAAAGTTTATTATGAAATGCTTTATGTATCATAGTCCTTCACAGGCTCAATGATGCCCAATGAGACCGTTGTACTCTCAATTCTGGGTGTAACATTTTATTTCAGGCTTATATTTTTCTTTTTGATTGAAGTTTCGGTAACAATAACTGAAGTTATTGTTTACAATACTTTCAAAAAAGGCGTTGTACTGGGAAACTGGGAAGGATAAGTAGGTTGATAGGTGGAACGGTAAGTAAAAATTTAAATAGATAATGCTTCTATATGTATCAAAATTAAATCTTTTACAGTTATGTCTTGTGCGGATATTTTCATATGTATAAAAGCAGGTACTTAAAAAGCGGCATAATAAACTTACCGTCAGTAAACTTATATTAATTTCCTATTCATTCGAATGTCGGAACCGAAATCACTAAAAATTATTGGACTTTCGATGACTATGGTCTCTACTCTCTCATAAGTAGAATCAAACTACAAACAACAAAGACCCTGATCTGCCATAAGATAATTTGCCTGCAGAGTATGGTACATGTGGTTTGTTATACTCCTTACTCCTAATAAACTACACAGACCCAGATCTGCCGGCGCATTTTCTGCCGAAGATGTCGGGTACAAACTACGAAAACACCAAGAACTTATCATGGTTATTATGTACTTGCGTCTTGTAATTCATGGATGCATTCCACTATGGTACCGTTCGGAGAGTTGAATTCCGATGTTAATGTAACAAATTATGACAATTATCCGGTATTCGCGAGATTTCACCTACAAAATGTACGTCTGTCACCTAATGGAGTCAATTGATAACATAATAAAAGCTAATTAAGCTGATAACCCTCCGAATACAAAACATTTGAGATTCTTTGAAATGGGTGAACTCAATTTATCGGGTCATTACTTAGCATCTACAATCTGCACCGCTGGAGGCAACCTGCTGATAGATGGGTTCACAAACAATATCGCAACATGTCAACTGTACTGGACAATAGTTTAAAATCAGTCCAAAGCCAAGTAAAATTGCGTTCACACTAAATGACATGTATATATGGTGACACAGTGGAAACATAATAATAATAATAATAATAATAATAATAATAATAATAATAATAATACATAGCTGGTCAAAAGATCATTAGAACTTACGTAAATTGTTGCTTTTGTCACGCCAAATTAAAAAAGTATAAGTCAGAGGTAAAAGCAATTTGACTTTTTACTTGGCTTTGGACTTCAATTTTACATGGCTTTGGGGTTCAAATGCTTTACCGAGTTAAACGACTTCGTTGTCTCAATCAATAGACCATTTCATGGAGACTTCGGGGAACTTCGTAAATTGCTCGGAATTTTGATCACGTGGCAGGTGGTCAACTGACCGCAATATCCAATCGATAGTTGGTAGGCAAATAGTCTGGTCCCCTGCTTAGTATGCTCCCTAGTATAGTATAGCGGAGTGCATCGCAGGGAGCATACTAAGCAGGGGACCAGACTAGTGGTCAAAACAAGGCGGACAATTCAGCATTAGCATCAACTGTTCCAACTACTTCAGCTTCGTTTATAGAGTTGAAAAATGTCAATTCAACAGCTATGATGCCACATATATTGACGAAATTTAATATTGGAACTATCCTGTCTTGTTTTCTCGATTTATAGCCATATTTGAGAGTAGCTATGAGTTGTTTTACATCTGGACATGTACATGCGAGTATGGAAACGGTGTCGATATTAAAAATTTAATCCTTTTTTTTTACCATAACACCGCATTTCGTAAATCGAGTTTCGTTTACCAATAAAAGGATTTTTTCGTATTAATCCGCAGTATAGCAAACCTGGAATATTTTTCGACGGTAAAGCTGCAGAAGTCCCAGGTATTTAGCGGGCATTTCTTAATTTGTTTAATCTGATACGTCTAAACAACAATGTATGCCATTTTGTTATGAACAGATGCCTACCAGCGTTTGATTGGCTGGAGTCTAAAGTGACTCGGGAGTTTTCGCATAATTACGGAGCAACTCGGTTAAATCCGGTATGAAATGGGCTATTGACAACAAAAAAAATCTGGACACGAGTATTTTCAATGATTTTATTAAATTAAACTGGAAATAGTACTTATTTTCTCTTTATAGATATATTGGTATCTCATGCCAAAAAAACAAAACAAAATAAGACAGCAACAATGACAATTAAACAAGAAAGATAGCAATAACAGCATCAACAATATAAATGACAATAAAAATGAACATATAACAGCAATAATAACAACAACAGCAAAAAAAAAAAAACAATGCTAGATTATAATAAATCTTATGTTTGGCCGGTGACCTTATTTGTGTCTCTGCAATAAAAAGCTAGGACAATTTTATTTAGAGAAAATCTCTTCCTCACTGATCGATATAAATTTCACATGTCTCTCATAATCTCTGAAAGCTAGAATTGCATATAACATCAAATATACAGTGTGCTACACAATTATGTTTCGTACGATCTCAGATAGGTACAAATACACCATGTATTAAATGATATCTTTTATAATCCCTGACAATTTTAATGCAATTTTACATCAAATGCAAAATGTGTCACATAAATTGTTTTTTATAATCCCTGATAAAAATCGCACTGTGCATCAAACACATCTTATGATCTTTCTTTATTATAATGTCATTGTACATCAAACACACAGTGTTACTCAATGATGTCTTTGTAATCTTTGACAATTGTCATGGCATTGTACATCAAACACACAGTGTTACACAATGATGTCCCTTGTAACCTTTGACAATTGTCATGGCATTGTACATCAAATACACAGTGTTACTCAATGATGTCTCTTGTAACCTTTGACAATTGTCATGGCATTGTACATCAAATACACAGTGTTACTCAATGATGTCTCTTGCAACCATTGACAATTATCATGGCATTGTACATCAAACACATAGTGTTACTCAATGATGTCTCTTGTAACCTTTGACAATTGTCATGGCATTGTACATCAAATACACAGTGTTACTCAATGATGTCTCTTGTAACCTTTGACAATTGTCATGGCATTGTACATCAAGCACACAGTGTTACTCAATGATGTCTCTTGTAATCTTTGACAATTGTCATGGCATTGTACATCAAACACACAGTGTTACACAATGATGTCCCTTGTAATCTCTGATAATTATATTGGCAGTGTATATCAAATACACAATGTGTTACACGATGATATCTCTACAATCCCTCATAAGTACAATGCCATTCTAAATCAAGCCTATTTGATATGATGAATACAGCTGCAACTGTACTTACCATGAATATTAAAACGTATTAAACGACCTTAATAAAGATATGTTATTTTATTATTATAGACATGATCTGGACGAGGGTCAGTTATTAGTTGTCTGGTTGCATTATCTGTAAGCATTATTCTTCGTTGATCAGGAGAACGACCTGTGAGAAACGTTTTTTTACCAACATAACTTTTACAAAACAACTCGCGATTGTGTCAACTTCCCGTTTCCACACTATCTCTAAATGATTACGTTCCTTAGCCCTAATGCAAATAAAAATTGTCATAAATAGATATAATAGACAAGTTCATGACTTACATAATCATAATGATATTTGTAGACACACAGGCACACAGACAGTATGTTGGAACAAATAATAGTTAACCCAATTTTTGATCATCACCCAAAACGGTATAAAGATGGCTGGCTTGATTAGATTTTGTGTCAGTCCTTGACGCTGTTTAATTTTTCTACTACTTAGTGATTTTTTAATTGATGGAAGGGAAGGGTTATACTCAAGTCATATCAGTGCATTGCATTCACAGCATAATGTATACAATAAAAATTGGAAGTTGAACGAGTTGTCTGGTACACCTGTTCTCAAAGACGAAGGAATCTTAGATTAATAAGGAAAACATTTTTATTGAATAAGTTTAGGAGCTACGTCCTTTGAACGGGCATATTACGGTTAATTGAAGGATTTCTCCTTCGTTGTGCAGTGACTGAATTACACTTGATCACCTGCAATGCATCCTATAAAACTGATTGTTTTGCAGGGTGATATTAGCTGAAATCTTAACTTTATGAAGAATTACTTTGACTGGTTATGCCATTCCAACACTGTAATAGACATATATAGATAAAAGAATCAGTAACCCCGCATACAGAACAAGAAAACGACACATACAAAACGAACAAGAAAAAGGGACATACAGAACGAACAAGAAACCGTCACATACAAAACAAGTAAACGACACATACAGAACGAACAAGAAAACGGCACATATAGAACAAGAAAAATAAGATTAATGTGAAATTCAAAACCCGTTCCATCTTATCTGCATAGGAAGAAGAACCTAGATCTTCGGACATAAGTGAATGATGTAGTTTTTCTCTCGATAAAACGGTTCCTTGCTCATTCTATGGTGGCACTACTGACGTTATTTTCTAGTAGAACCTACGCAAGCCATATCTATTTTATAGGCTTTGTTTTTTTACGTTTGCCATCTTTGTCAATCAGTGAATGTACGCTTATGCTGACCTCCAGTGATCTCTTGCTGGCTCTATGTAGGGGGTAGTCGCTCTTAAATTACAGATAACTGACCTTTCATATCGGATACTTCAAAGGAAAATGTTGATCTTCACCTAAGATCAGATTAAGCAAAATCACTTCTTTGTGTTCATCAGTAAGCAAAGAAAGAGAAAATTTTGTATAGCCACATCTGTACTTGAATAGGTGGGAAGATTCGTTTTATTACTGACAAATGAGTATACATTAGCAGTAACAGGCATTCGAGGTCATAATCGGATGCATGCAGTGGCGGTGAGTACAATGAGATTTAATCTTCACTTCTAGCAATACGAGGTCCCTCGACGTTGATAATTAGCATTGTTATGGAATACGCTTTCTGACGCCTTTGGAGCCATTGCACGTCGAAGATATTTCGTAACATGTTCAACGAACGATTTGTTCTGTTTACGGTACTTTGGGCATCGAACGAAAGTTGACGAATCGCCAGAGTGCCATAGATGCGTGAAGATGCTATTAAATTAATTTTCCATCTCTCTGTGCACTAAACAGTTTTAACTTGGTTGTAAGTCGAGCCCAACTCTAAATTGCACAGACCAAGATCTGCACCATGCGCCGGCATATCTGGGTCCATGCAATTTGTTAGGAATAATCAGTGGAATAAACAAAATAGATTCTGATCTGCAGTCGTATTATGTTCCGGCAATCAAGATCTTTTTTATTTTTTAATTTTTAATTTTTTTAAAATTTATTTTATTTTTGTAGTTGTACTCTTACAAGTAGATATCTTTCAAACAAATACTCCATTTTACCGCATTCGTACCAATATAACTATTACATTATGACTCATGACTCAACCGCCATCTTTGTTTTCTTTTTTAAACATATTCATATCGAATACGTTGACTAATTTAGTCTATGAAAATATCCTGTAGCCATCATATTACCAGAATTATATTACTGTTTCACCTCTCGTTAGGCTGATGATGAAGCCTTTTGCAATGCTTCGAGAGATACCAATCTACATGTATATGCCAAAATCATTTCTCTCGAGTCGCAATATCAAAATATTTAAAACGTTAGGTGCAAAACAAAATTACAAGGACACTCTTTTTCTGTTATGGTAAAGGTCGATATTATGAGTGTGTGACCAATACTACTTTGCAATCTTCACAATTTGTTTCAGCACCTAATTGCTGATTAAAATAGGGCATCTGACCAAAATTGTTGAATATTATTGTGTATTTGACCAAAATAGTGCATCTTGAATAGCATGCTAACATATGATCAAAATTTTATTTAAACATTTAAAGATTATAAGTAAACTAATGATTGATTGGTTATCGTACCGGACTCACAACAGGAAAGAGTGCGTGTTCGAAGTCAGCTATCGGATCAGCCCGGATCAGCTACCATTGTATGTCGTCGGACGAGAAACTTTACGACAATAGTCGTGGCAATAAATAACCTTCTTATGTCAATGTATCCTAAAAGACCTAAACAAAGATTGTACTGTTTGGAATTTATTGCCAGTGATTTTTTAAAATACTATATTCCATGCTTATTTAACAAAGGAGCGATAGTTATAGGGTTTCTATGAGGCGCCGTAGTCCAATGAGAAAGTTGCAGCTGAAATTGCATGTCCTTAAAGTTCCATTTTCTAGATCGAGATTTTTAATTTTATATGTTGAATTATATGGCAAGTATATATTTCTTATGGCAAGTATTTAGATTTTATATATTGAATTTCACAGCAAATAGAAGCAGTTTCCTTGTTTAAAAAAAAACGGATTACGTTCACGAGAGCGACCTAGCGAAGAAATTTATAGTAATTCTTGACCTGTGAATGGTAACTTTCAAACTGTAAATGCATTTAATGTAATGGCGTCTCCTAAATGAATACACGAATGATGTATCTTAATACTCGATATTATTCTGAATTGTTAAATTGGACACTGCGTAATGTTACTTTTAATACCAACACATCATTTCACCATCTAAAAATAGCAATTCTGACAAGTACAATAAAATGTCCAGTCACCGCAGTGTAATTCAACAGATACAATCTAAAAACTCAACATACGAAATGGAACTTTCAGCA
This sequence comes from Potamilus streckersoni, assembly GCA_016746295.1. Lineage (NCBI taxonomy): Eukaryota > Metazoa > Mollusca > Bivalvia > Unionida > Unionidae > Potamilus > Potamilus streckersoni. The sequence continues at coordinate 9,467,523 of JAEAOA010002345.1, read as the reverse complement.
CAATCAGTGTGATTCAACATGTTAAATTGAAACTCTCAACATATGTCATTCAAACTTCAACAACCGCCGTGTAATTCAGAAGATACAATCTAAAAAGTCGACATTGGACATCGACTTTTCAACCAGTGCTGTGAAATGCAAAAGATGAAATCTAAATACTCAACATATTATGAAATGAAACTTTCAACATAAACTCTTTGAACCAATATGTAAATTAGGATTTCTCGACTTATGATATTGAAATTGCAACCACCTCCGTGTAAGATGTCTTCTCCTTTCTCTCTCTCTCTCTCTCTCTCTCTCTCTCTCTCTCTCTCTCTCTCTCTCTCTCTCTCTCTCTCTCTCTCTCTCACATTTTTAAAGCACCAAAGTGTATGGTTCCCGGATTAGGTCGCCCACTATTACAAGAAAGGTGTTACTAACTATTAAATAAAATGGTAATTATCAGAAAGATTTATTGGAATTCTTGAAGTCAAACACACTGAACAGTTTTCTATATGGACAATCAAACGGCTCTAGTTTAACTATAGTATTACGATTATTTTGTCTGTAAGGAGTATTGTTAATAATGATGATCGACACTTATCAGGCAACATTTTCTGAATAGATAAACAATCGATTTCATTGAAAAGTTCAAACAAAGGGAGACAACTATTCAGCACATTCTTTAAGCAAGTCTCATTTGGTCAATATTTGACTTAAAATCTCAGCAATGCCATTGTATAATGGTGTCAGGCATATTTATGGAAATGATGGTTGTACGAGACTTGTAGGAGTTTCCTTGACTTGGTATCAGTGTCCATAATTTCTCGATTTCCAAACTTACGTAAGAGCTATATGTAATTGTCCGACCTTCTTCGTAGTGAAATAGTTTCGTTTGTCCTGTTTCTATTCAGTTTGGAGCATGCATTTCTACTAGCGTCAACAGTCTGTTAACTTTTTGGGGGGGGGCTAAGCAGTATTTAACAGAATCTATCTCTTAGAGATCGGTAGAACAAGTGCTATACTGTTTATATCACTACTGAGGCAAGTAGTCTTCCGCTTTTGACCTTGGGCTGGATTTAAGTGGCATTCGTATGTATCACTGGTTTCTTATTTGCTACTCTGCCACAGTGAGACTAGAGTTATCTAGTTTTCACTCTCGGCTTCGGTTGTTACTCTTAAGGATTTTGGTATCGTCAAAAGTAAACCTGATTTTGCTTTGTGGCATTTAATGTCTGGGAACAAACCATATTCGTTTAGGATTTCTTCTTCCTTTTAATGGAGACCTCAAGAGGCCGGTGGTCTATAGAGCTCACCGTTAAGAACCACTGTTTTCTCAAATCTGTCAGCGTGGGTTCGAGTCTCGGTCTTGGACAATGTGCATGCGTGAGAAACCTTGCCAATAGATTCTCGTGGATCAGTGGATCTTTCTGGGGATTTCCCGGGTTCTTCCTCCACCTTATTGGTCTCCATCTTGCGCTGAAAAAAATGGCGTTAAACCCCATAACAACAATAACAACATATCCCCTTTTAGTTCTGTCGACGCATATTTTGTGCAAAGTTGGACTCTTCATCCACTTTCCTGGCTTTATAAAAGCTCGTGTCTTTCTCCTCTTGGGGAAGTCTCTTCAGTACGAAAAAGGGGTTCCCATGCAATTCGTAAAAGAACCTACCTTTGGACAATATATATCGACCCTCATACATGTGACTACTTTCTTTTGGCTTCATCTTGTGGTGGCCTTATTTCTGGCACCGTAATGATTAGGGATGAAAAGATTGTTAGGAATATTCAAGTACCCGTCTTTGATCAATGAGAACAAAGTGACACCGTCGAAGGCCACGATAAAAGTGTTTGTGGGAATCGACTTGCTTTTGCAACAAACTTTGATTTGATTCATTTGGGAGACGTTATCAGATCTGTAATTTTCGACCATCTCAGTCTCACTGTAGCCATCCAGATATGATTTACGACCATTCTCAGTCTCACTGTAGCCATCCAGATCTGTGATTTTCGACCATTCTCAGTCTCACTATAGCCATCCAGATCTGTGATTTTTGACCATTCTCAGTCTCACTATAGCCATCCAGATCTGTGATTTTCTACCATTCTCAGTCTCACTGCAGCCATCCAGATCTGTGATTTTCGACCATTCTCAGTCTCACTATAGCCATCCAGATCTGTGATTTTTGACCATTCTCAGTCTCACTATAGCCATCCAGATCTGTGATTTTCGACCATTCTCAGTCTCACTGCAGCCATCCAGAGCTGTAAACCACACAACTTATCTGGACGCGTTTAGCTGAGTATTATGATGACAGTGACAGGTATCTCCATAACTCGTTTTGAGCTAGGTATATTGTCAGAATTAACTTTGCAGAAATGCTCTACAAATAATGGTACAAGTTATTTTTTTCTTTTTTTAAAAAATACCTTTTGGCTTTCCAGATAACCCCCGAAAGTTAACTTTATTTTTTTTTCTTCACGATATTCAGTTTCGAAACATCGTGGCAAATCTTCATGACTAAGAAAGAATGTCGTATTCTCAATTATTAGTTGAATTTTCCTGGTCCATTGAGTTCACAAGTCTGGTTGAGGTTTTGATGTGTTTTCTATAATGGAATTCTATTATTTACTCACCATGCTAAGTTGCTGCGTTTCTCATGTCATATTGTGATATACTCGACTAAGTTGCTGCGTTTCTCATGTCACATTGTGATATACTCGACTAAGTTGCTGCGTTTCTCATGTCACATTGTGATATACTCGACTAAGTTGCTGCGTTTCTCATGTCACATTGTGATATACTTGAGCAAAGAAAACACTACTCAGTTGACCTTTGCAACATTCCTTAGAAGTTATATACGTTAAATAGTTCCAAGAACAATAATATGTTTCTTTAATCACATTGGTGACCTTTATAAAGCATGGAGACCAGTGAAACTGAATGTGTTCAACTAAGTACCTGAAGCTTGGTGTGACTAGATTTGTCATAATAACGAGCCCATATGACCACCCGTTCAAGGTGAGGATGAAGTGTGGGGCCATAAAATAATAAAATGGCAATTTGTAAAATAAAAAATAATTTTATTTTATAAAAACCATGTCGTGAAGCGGAAAATCGGCGGCGGAGGGAGACACCCTGTTGAGTGGCAAACTCTGCCTGTCTTCAGCGCCAACTACCAAGATCTTCTCTAACCATACAGGACGCAACCCGCGACTAACAGGTTGTTTCCACTCGGTCGCCTTGTACGATAGGCAGGAAAAAAAAATCTACTTTCCGGAGCTCGTAAAGGGTTACGCGTAAGTACGATGATGAACATTTTATTTCTGAGTGAACAAGACAAATAAGAGGTCGCATCAGATTAGTTTTAGGGCCACTGTTCCTTGATCGACCTGGTGTAAGCTTGATAAAATTAGCAACCTACGTGATCGGGGTCACTCGCTATAACGATCAAGGAAAGGATAGAGAGAGATAGTACGTTCTTTATTATTCGTATGGAGATTATATTTGCTCCAGTTAGATAACAGGCTACAGAGTATTGGTTAAGTATTCGTTTTCATCACCATCGTCGTCGTCGTCCTCTCAGCTGATATTATCATCGTCGATGTAGTCGTCATCATCGCCATCATCATCGTCGTCTGCATATATTTTTCACTTATACGCGGCGACAATGAGGAAATAAAATTTCCTTGAATCAAATTACTTAATACAATTGACCTTACTCAAATCCACCCACCTCTTTGTCACACCTCAGAATTGACCAGTCACATACCAGGGGTGATTTCTGTTAAGACCTAATTAGTGCATATAGATTAAACACATAGACAAACTGACATTATTAAAGTCACATGTACATGTATATAACAAATTTGAACATCAGTATCCACCGATATTAGGAAACGAATAGCAAGAAATATACAAATATTAAGATACGAATAACATTGTATATACAAATATCAAGAACCGAATAGCATGAAACACACAAATATTAAGAGATAAATAACATTGTATATACAAATATCAAGAACCGAATAGCATGAAACACACAAATATTAAGAAACAAATTGCATATAATATACAAATATTAAGAAACGAATAATATGACATATAAAGGTAAAACTCAATGTTATAGGTAATATCGCACTTTAAAATGTCATTAATAAATTATACGAAATATAAAAATAAATATATTAAAGAATCAAGATCAGATAAGACTTCTATTGTAACATTAATGCATTATTATTATTATTATTATTATTATTATTATTATTATTATTATTATTATTATTATTATTATTATTATTAAAAAAACTATTTTTATCGCAACCAAAATTTATAAAATTCAAGCATATGTATATATATGCATATGCATTCTAACTCTAATATAGTTGAGCAGCATGCATTATTCGTCAATGTTTCTTAATGTAACGCAATCCATGCAGTTTGGAAAACTATAAAACGTAGAACTCATACAACACCAAGAGGAATGGCCGAAAGACGCTTATAGGCTTGTGCCAAACTAACAAATATATGTGGCGCCTTCCAAATCTGCAGGTGTGGAGGTGTGCATATCACAACAAAATACCGTTTAGCTCTATTATATGTCGAATCCAACTTTAAACAAAACAGATCCAAATCTGTCGGCGCATAATACACCGCCATATTAGGGTTTATGCTGTTTATTTTACTGATTACTTCTAACAAAATGTACCGACCCAGATGTGGGTCTGTACAATTTGCAGGTGATCCAGACGTAAAAGCGAGTAAATGCGGCAGTTTCTTTGAGTCAGTTTACGATATTCCAGATAGCCAAAAAGTCTAGTTGCCTACCTACAACGAGTAATTTAGTTGTTTTTATTTTGGGTTTAACGCCATTTCTCAGTGCAAGTTTGGCTTTAATTGGTGGAGGAAGAACACAGTTGAAACTGCATTTAAGAACCACCATCCCACGGAAATGTACATGCAGCTTTCTTATATACATGTACTTGCATTGCCAGATCCCGATGAGCGATATAAGAAAAGTAATTCCAAATGAAGAGTGTTTGTGATGTAATATTTTTATATAATTAATTGGGAAGTGGGCCATAGTTTCATAGATAAAACGTTTTTATAGGCATGACATGAAAAAAGGAAAGAAATCGTGATTAGAAATTAAAATATTCATCTCTCTCTCTCTCTCTCTCTCTCTCTCTCTCTCTCTCTCTCTCTCTCTCTATATATATATATATATATATATATATATATATATATATATATATATATATATATATATATATATATATATACATACATACATACATACATACATACATACATACATACATACATACATACATACATACATACATACATACATACATACATACATACATACATACATACATACATACATACGTACGTACATACACACGTACGTACGTACATATATATATATATATATATATATATATATATATATATATATATATATATATATATATATATATGCCTGTATGTCTGTCTGTCTGTCTGCAAACCTGCTTATCAGCTTACCATTCCATCTATTTTTTTAATAAGTATATACAGGAGATATATAAAGATAGATTCTTATTGATCAGCCAATCTTTCTAAGGCCTCATTATTTTAGGTTAGGAGATGTCGATAACATTTATCCACTCTATGAGATTTTTCCTTCAAAATATTTCTGGATATTTCCCAATTAAATAGTATTACCTTTGTCTTAATTTTTTTTTCTTTTCTCTTTAGAGAATTTGCCTAATTATGATTTAACTGCTGAGATATGTATATGCCAATGTGGTTAAACAGCGGAAATACCAAATTAAACTTCGTGATGCTCGGATTGTTGTATGTGGTGACAGTGATGAAAATATCTACCTTATCCCAAGCCTTATTTTGGCTCCGCCCTGTTTGATAGACAAATATTCGTGGAGGTATGTAATGGGACGATTTATGTCAGGACTATACCACCTCAAATCCCTATTTACTCAACATCATCAATGAGTGACATTTAAAGACTACCGTACCGGCTTTAATATTCCATATATTTTTTTTCTCTCTGCTGTTTAAATATATTTGCCAATAGCTCTCGATCTTTTGAAAGAAACCGTTATTTTTACTTCAAACTTGAAAAATGCCCATGCTTTAAGTTTATCAAGGAAATATTTGTTACTAAATCGGTAGTATTTGAATAAAAAGAAATAGAAAGACGTGTGGATAAAATAAAAAAGTCGTCTCTTGGTATAAACATCAAAGAGCGATCACGCATGCATTGTTAGACCATACACCGTACAACTTTGGTACTTAGTAACTTACTTACAGGCTAATAGTATACTTGCTTTACTTGGATACTTACTCATTCACTCAGGCCACCTAGTATATATGTACAGATTTTCTGATTTACCGACTTTCTTACGTCCTGATTTTTATTTCTGATAGGCTCCATTCAAGTTCGGCCAACGATCTTGGAGATGAAAACCAGTTTTCTATCGTATTTACCCAGCCATAGCAGAATAGGCAAATACCAATCCGCTCTTTAATATAAATTTGTTATTGATGCTAGTTATTTGTCTGTTAGTGTTGCGCACTTCTTACGCAAAATAATAGTTCAGATAGTTCTCAGACAGCTCCCCTCTAATACTATCCACAGCCATCTCGTTGTCAGAGAGCTCCCTTCTAATACTATCCACAGCCATCTCGTTCTCAGATAGCTCTTTCTAATACTATCCACTGCTATATAGTTCTCAGACAGCTCTTTTTTAATATTATCCATTACCATCTCTTTTACTGTCGATATTATATGTATAGAATGAATCAAACAAATCCTGTGGTTTGTCTAAGAGTCAGTAAATAGTGTTTCATTGTCTAATGATATATCATCATATATAGTCTGGTGAATTAACACCATTCAGCCTGGAACTTACGCCTTATGCATGAATAGGGGAGGAAATACGCTTGCCTGACAGAAAAATGCAGTGATTCCGGCCACCCATTTCCACAATCTTTCCCGTCTTACCCAAAAGAGACGTAAACTAGATGTTGCTTTTTTATTTCTGCATATTAAAGTCCGAAGCAACGTGAAAAGTTAAGTCCATAAAGTTGTTGATATTACGGACCGTAATAATAATAATAATAATAATAATAATAATAATAATAATAATAATAATAATAATAATAATAACACTTTTTATTTACCCAGTTGACTCGGTGGTTATCGCGTGGGACTCTCGACAGTAAGGATGCAGGTCTGAATCTTACCGACAGATTGACCTAGGTCCGCTAACGTGGCGTGTCGTTGGGAAAGGCAGTCTTCTCCAAAGAACCCATCACTATTAAGCCTACTAGTGTTGCTGTACCGTAAAGCACCAAACCAAATTATATTCTATTTTGGTAAGTTTAGTCTCATCTCCAAGATGAACTTTGATATAAGTGTATATGGCGACATTCACATCCCCTGTGGTCCGATTTGGGAGTTAAAAAGCTAATTCACATTCCAAACATACTCCGAGGTGTTCAACTCTTAGATAAGACGATTCCCTAAGCCAATAAATGATAATATACATCTTCTATTAAGTCCTTATTTGTATTTCAATTACCCCTATGACCGCCACTACGTCCTTTGCAACCAGCTTGGTTGAAATTACGACCAGGAGCTGACCATTCGATTAACTGCAAACTTCAACCAGCGCTGAACACCTTTTGGTCAGAAGTCACTGGTTAGGTCTAACCGACCTTATCAAAAAATGGAGGCTAACTTCTCAAGAAAACTTTACTCAAAATTACTTCCTCGAGACATCTTGAAATTCAAAAGAGAAGGATTCTGGAAGAAAAAGGACCAAGAGCAGTACTTCAGATATCAAAACATTAAAGTAATATTGGCGATTGCGCAGCGCCAAGCATAAAAATGAAACGACACAGACGCGACCACGCAAAGTTCCAACAATGGGTACAAATGCAACAGTATTTGTGCTTTTAATGCAAAATAAAATGGTTATACCTAGATTTAAAAATGTAATAAAGCACTGTTTAAAACCTTATCAATGTATTTGAAGTTAAATGTACAAGACGGAGGGTCTAGTGATTAATGCTTCTATATAGCCCAATATTTCTGTTTACGACTTCGCCACACATGGTGCTGAAAAGTAGATTTACAACCCCACGAAGATTTAAGATTTCACTTTTGAAAGAAAATATGTAAAATATGCATAAATACATTTAAGTCCCGTACTATGTACGAGCTACTTAATTTTCTCTTTATTGTTGGAATTGTTCTTGTTGCTGTTGCGATTGTTGTTGTGTATATGTTTGTGCTGTACTTTGCTTTTTTCAAATGGCATGCATTTGTGTTCTTGAAAAGTCTTCGAGTTCAATCGACTATTTAAAACTTACTGTTCATCGATATAAATTCTCATCATTCACTAAATCAACGTGTAAACTGTATGCAACAAAAACACATAAGAAAAAGTTTTGTCATAATTGATAATAAAATTACCTTTTAAAGACTGGTGAAACTTGGTGTTTAACTCGACAATCGCTCACTCAGGATGTAACATCCGGATAAATATCCTGTTATGATTATCACTCCTTTTATGACGATAGCTTGAGTGTATAGTCAATAAATAAATTGCCTTGCCCTGACGATGGTCCATTTGAGTAAGATTTCATAAAACAGAAAAAGGAATATATATATATATATATATATATATATATATATATATATATATATATATATATATATATATATATATATATATATATATATATATATATATATATATGTATATGTATATATATACACACTATACATATATATATATATATATATATATATATATATATATATATATATATATATATATATATATATTGAAAATAAATATCTAATTTCAGTAAATACTTTCTGTTGTGTGGGTTGGGGTGGGTATTGAATCTAATACAGAATAATTGTATTTTAATATTTAATTTTAATATTTATTTCATCATTAAATATTCACAAATATAATATGTGTCTTGATATCTTCACTCTTTATTTACATCTCAGATTCTGCTATCGAACATTACCACAACGTTTGTACTTTCAAGGTCATTCGTGAGTAGTTCTTGTTGAAACATATGGTATTAGTGAGGCCTAGCAAACTTATTAGGTTGATTAGGAATGACTCTTTTCTTTTCTAGAAATATCTTCTCAGGTTAGATTTGGATTTTATAGTGCATATGCAGGTAGACTGGCTTGACACTTTATAAATAAGAATGGATATTGGTTTTCTAAAAGACCGAGTTGTGAACTTCTCTGGAAAATATCATTTAATAACACTTGTTTTAAACGGTTCAATATTTCTTAAAATTGTGGCACTTGTTCGTCTCACCTTTGTCATTTCCCGCCACATGACCTTACGTTATATATCTCTCTCACTGTTATCTAACGAATATTAATTAAAATTCACTTGTACATTCAAAGAAGAGAGGTTAACCATCACAAGCTACCAATTTATCGCGAGCACAACGCATAAGTCAATCTTAATGTGTACGTGTCACACAAACAGCGACAGGATGTACTGCGAGGTTTTCTGCAAAATTATTGTTGCTATTGTTGTTGTTGTTGTTTTTGTTGGACTTAACGCCATATTTCAGCACACAATAGGCTATTCATGGCGGCCAGTATTAATGTTGGAGGAAGAAACCGGGAAATCACCGGAAAGAACCACCGACCCACGAGAAGCTACTGGCAAGCTTCCTCACATTTCAACATTCGACGAAACCTAGACTCGAACCTTCTGCAAAATTATGCATCATTACACCCATATTAAATACAATTAATGTATTTCACATTAAAATCGTACACTCACTATCATTATGTGGGTAGACGTAGAATATTTGCCACTTCTTAAAGTTTTAGCATAATTCTCAAAAGAAAGGATGATTAGTATTCGAGCCCGCACTTTTTTGGTCGTGAGTCCAGCATGTAAACCTCTGAGTCACCACGGCTCCCTATGAACTTGGAAGTAAAGACAAACAATTGATTCGGATTGATGTAACTGTGCCTCATGCATTTTCACACGTGAAATCAAGCAGTACTTTTTCATTGTGCCAAACTCCAATGCTGTTTTCTAAATTCTGTTTACCTTGAGAGGTCATTCGGAACTCCATGTCGCCGTTAACTGTGATGGGAATGTAAAACGTAACAAGCTGGTATCGTTTCAGCGGAAAGATACTGGTATACTTAACCGTTTTTCACCTTATAATTTCTTCAAGATACCTGAAAATGTTTGCACGTATTCTCAAGGCACGAAAAAGAGTATACGATTCACCCTCGCACTCCTACCAAATTGCGAATGGGGATAGTTTTTTTAGCTGTTTTGCGTACTCATCGTATTCTTTAACATCTATTTTTGTTTCTACGGTTTATTAAATCAGCACCACTACACTTCCTTCATAAAATAATCGCTACCTCCATGAATGTTATTACTGAAGCTATCAGCAGCAGCAGTAGTAGTGGTTTTAGTAGTAGTAGTAGTAGCAGCAGTAGTAGTAGAAATATCACCTACTACAGTGATTAAGATGGAGTATTTACAACCCTTTGTAAATGCCAAAAGAAAAGAAGAAATAGATACGAAAAGCCTGTTTTTTTTCTTCTGCTGTATAGAATATTCGTTTCGAATCGTGCACTTAGGATCTATGCACAATTGACCATATAATCTGCATTTTTGCACAACTACACAGATTTTTCACATTTTTAAAAAATGTTTATATGCAACACTACAAACGTTTGGGGGCAGGAAAACAAAACGGTTTCTGGTTTTAAAAAGGGCATTTATTTACCCCTGCACCGCCTTGATGATAAAGCACGTTAATCCTTTTGAAGTCGACATATTTATGCTTTTTCGCACACCTGCAATCGTACATACGTCTGAAAGACAGATATGCATAATGCACGCATAACCAAAGGCAAAAGAAAGATTTATGGCTCGACGTCATAATATGGAAAAGATATTGACGGCCCTTATAAATAGCAGTAATTCTATATTAGCTTGTTCTCGTCATTCACACAATATAAGTGCACTACAGTCTATACTCGCGTGTAACTCGGATTCAATTCCAAACTGCATAGACAGCTCTGCCCTGGTATAATACACCCACAGATGTGGGTGTATGCAATTTGTTGTGAGTAATCAGAAAAACAAACAATACATACCTTGATGTGCCGGTGCAGTTTGCGACGACAAGTTAGGTTCTGTGTTCTTAAGCATGTACATACGGTACACACATATTACAGAATATTTGCTAAGGAAAAATTGCAATCACTTTGAGACCAAGGAGACCTCTTTTCCCCGACTGTCATCGTTGTTCTGCAAGACGTCAATTTTATCATCGCTATTATTATAGCCTTTTTGTTCATTATATTCCAATGGAGTCTGTCTAAAGCTGAGTTGTTGAGAGATATGTAGAACAACTCCGTCCGAATTAAAAAAATTTTTCGTTCACATCCCTTTTTAAACATTAACAATACCAGATCGTAGCGGGACGGAGACTTCACAGTATGGCAACGATAAAGGTCATAAGCTGTCATCGTTGTTCTGCAAGACGTCAATTTTATCATCGCTATTATTATGTCCTTTTTGTTCATTATATTCCAATGGAGTCTGTCTAAAGCTGAGTTGTTAAGAGATAAGTAAAATAACTCCGTCCGAATTAAAAAAAGTTTTCGTTCACATCCCTTTTTAAACATTAACAATACCAGATCGTAGCGGGACGGAGACTTCACAGTATGGCAACGATAAAGGTCATAAGCTGTATATTAAATTCGCATTAATGCCCACTCACAGGAACATGCGTACCGTAAAATCATTTCTTTTTACAAAAAATAAATAAATTCCAGGCGATATTGCTTTTACTCTTTCTGGTAGTGAAAAGACTATCAAATAGTGAAACGAACTATATTGTAGTATATCTTGACAAAAGGAAGCACTTCTAAATATTGCATAAACAGTATACTAACTTATCAAGGTTCCTACAATACGTAATCACCCCCACCCACCACCACTAAAACATGTAGAAACAATAGTTTCATCAACATTTTATTTTCTGAGGTTTATTTGTTTTGGTATGATATACATGTTCACAGAAGTTGCGACAATTTTCTTTACGTAGACGCAATATGTTTAATTTTGTTGTTTTTTTAATTTATATTTTACGGCACAGCAACACAAGCTGCTTATTTAGTGTTCAAGCAAACGGAGTAAAAGGCAATTCTGAAGGACACGCCACAGTATCCGATCAATACAGGTCCAGTTGTAGAATCGTACTCTCACCCATTTGGTCACATGGCTAGCACGCTAATCACTCAGGCGTCTCGGCTCTTGCCTAAGTGCCTCTTACATAATGCAGAAGGGGGCATCGAACCTATTCTGCATCGCTGATTCCATAGACGTAGTATAGTGTTATTTTTCTAATTTAAGCGCTTACTTACATATTTAATTACTCAAGAATGTTGATCTGAATGCAACGTATAAATCCAGTGAATATTTAAGAATATGTGGAATCTACACTACAAGTGTGTGTATGTGTGCGTGCGTGTGTGAGTGTGTGTGTGTGTGTGTGTAAGTTCGGGTGTCTATGTGTGTATGTGTTTCGTATATGTGTGAATGAAGTTGGACATTTTAAATATAAACACGATATTCCTTTCTGACTCAACGTTGTTGCAAATGTTTATTTTTTAAGTATCCAATGTATTATTCTCTTTTTCATCTAGTTTTAATCATTTAAATGTAATGTAGGCACTAGTTATTACAATTTCTTCAGTTGCATGGAATTTGGGTGCTAATTATTAGAGTTGTACCAGTTAAATGAAAACTGAGGTGTTAATTATTACAGTTGTATCAGTTACATGGAAACTGAGGTGCTATTTATGACATTTGTACCAGTTACATGGAAACTGGGTGCTAGTCACCACAGTGTTATCGGTCACATTGAAAACTTGGTTCTAGCTTTGACAGTTTTATCCTCTGAATGGAGCTAGTTTTGACAGTTTTATCAGCTAGACGGAAACTGGCGTGCTCGTTATAACAGTATTATGTGCTAAATGAATACTGAGGTGTTAAATAGATTTTATTTTGAGCAAAGCGCAATTTTAATGGAAGATAAAGACTGTGAAGCAATAGGTCTGTGTTCAACCATATTATCTACATCAGCGATCATATTTTTCATCTCAAGAAGGTCAATTTCCTGGACTTTGAGGATGATTGTACATACTACTATATTTTATTCACCGCAACAGGCTGTTTTAATCGTTTCCTTATGTTTATACTGCATCAGGCTATTTTAATCGTTTCCTTATGTTTATACAGCATCAGGCTGTTTTAATCGTTTCCATATATTTATACCGCAACAGGCTGTTTTAATCATTGCCTTATGTTTATCAACGATTTAGTCATTCATGAGTGACTGGAAGACAATTTTACATTGATAGTTTTATTCCATATAAGCATTCAAATAGTGTGTATCCATTTTGGTATCAGTCGTAAAGCTGCTTGATTATAAACCGGAAGAACGAGAAAGACATTGTTAAATCTCTCTCTCTCTCTCTCTCTCTCTCTCTCTCTCTCTCTCTCTCTCTCTCTCTCTCTCTCTATATATATATATATATATATATATATATATATATATATATATATATATATATATAATTGGTCATGCTGGATATCAAGGTAAAACATATAGCGTGAAACCCTTATCTAACGATTTTCCGATATGCTTGCTCTGGACAGTAGTATTTGTCCATTAATGCACTCCAAATGGCCTTCTTTCTTCCTTATTATCAAATGGGCGTTTGGCCGATATTCGTCGTTTTCTAATTTCTGTTTGTTTGTTTTATCAAATACTCTTGCTTAAAAGAGCTTATATAGTCGTCTAGCCAGAACAGAAAGTTATCCAAATTACCTAATCCGTATATTCTATCATCTCATACAATACAGTACCCGAGAGAGAGAGAGAGAGAGAGAGAGAGAGAGAGAGAGAGAGAGAGAGAGAGAGAGAGAGAGAGAGAGAGAGAGAGAGAGAGAGAGAGAGAGAGAGAGAGAGAGATTGTAATGCATAATACACAAATACACAAGGTCTATTCATAAGTTAACTGACTATAATGTGGCTCTTCCGTGTCAACATCGTGATATATAATTATGTATGTTACAAAGCTTCAGAGAAGATTACATAGTTCACAGGCCAGGCTTTTGAAATTCTATCATTCTATTTTTATTTTATTTTATTTCTTTTCTTTTCTTTCTCTCGGATATTTTGATATTTTATTTACTATATTGATAAAGTTTCAAAGGCCTGTGCTAAGATGAAGCTAAAACGTTATATGCTATTAAAAAAAACAATGACTTTGAGCAAGTGTTGACGTAGAAATTACATCCATGGAAGTAACAGGAATAAATAAGCAAAAAGTTCAAAATGTTCCCCATGAGAGCGACCCTAGATCAGGTATCAAAATTTCAATGAAGATTGAAATTCCTATTTTACGCCTTCCCCCCCCCCCTGGACACAGCGCTATTTAATCTCCAAGTTAAAGCTCCGCGCACGGCCTACCTGTGTGGTCGCGGAATGCAGCGACCTCTCAATAGCTACAGCCAAGAACTATTCTGTTCCAAAGAGGAACACCTGTTTCGTTGTAATTATAATTTTATTTCACCTAATTTTTTCCTTAGTAGCATGGGGCCACACGTTACCCGGCACGAGCTTGATCAGGGTGATTTACAACGTTGTAGTTTTGCTTGGAAAGTATTATGGTCGTGTGACTATAGAGCTTATTGCAGCCTCTGTAGTATAAAGTCTGACATAAAAGGGAATCTAAATCACTCACGTCTGTAGTCCACGAGTTTTTAGGAGTTGTTAATACCCAAATAATGACGAAGGAAATTACTTGGCTAATGGAAAGCACGAAAAACTCATTCACTACCATACGACCTTTGGCCAGTATTTTTTCCATTGTTCTCTAAGTCGTAGGACAGATCCAGAAGGGGCTCCTATATGAGTGTGCAAGGGTAGTTGCAATGTGGTGAAGGGAAAACTAGACGGATCAAAACCATAATAATGACGGAAAGGAAAATAATATACTGAACTGGATAGGTGAGCGGTATCCCGTGTCATTTTTCTTCTTAGATAAATGACCATTATAAATAAAGCTTTGTTAAATCGTCAGCGTATATACAGTATAACTTCAGAAACTTTGGACTCATATCTATATTCAATATAATTAAATTATCGCAATTCCCTAAAATGAATATCCAATACACTTACAGTTGTGTCGCTAGATAGGAAAGTATGGACGGATAAATAGATTGGTAGATAGGTTGGGGAGTGTCTAGTTATTGGTAGCTGATGGATTAATTTTCTTTGATTGCTTGTTTAATTAATTTTCTTCTTTGTTTGTAGACATAGCTACAATGGTCTTGATCACTTAAGAACTTCTTTGTAACAAATGTGACGATTTCGATGGTAGGAGTGACGTAATAAACCGCATACTATTTACTCGAATCTCACACTTCTCCACATACAGATATTAAACACCAGGGTGGCCTTTTTAAAGTTCGGCTGTCTTAGAAAGCACTAACTTTTTGTCTAGGTGGCTATTAAAGAAAATGTAATTTCAAATTAAACTTATTTTAAAGGCTTTGGAACGAATAATATAAATTGATTCGCAGCTAGATGCACCTGGAGTATGGGAATTATTAAAGACCCCACACACTAAACTGAGCGCCAGAATATCATCACATACAGGAGAAATGCTGTCCAGATTAGTATCGTTTTATGTATTAGATGTTGCTATGCCTGGTCTCTTTAAAATGTAGATAGTGTTACATTATTTAACTAAAAGTCTCCAAATAAACAGGCAGCTTCTAAGCCAGTCTAGCTAGTTACCAAGCAATGTATTCATTCACAATCTATGACATAGAAATATTCTCTCTCTCTCTCTCTCTCTCTCTCTCTCTCTCTCTCTCTCTCTCTCTCTCTCTCTCTCTCTCTCTCTCTCTCTCTCTCTCTCTCTCTCTCTCTCTCTCTCTCTCTCTCTCTCTCTGATAGCTAGTTTGATATTACAGGGCAATCTTTTGTAAAAAGCATTATAATTGTTGCCCAAAGAAAAGCATGAACAAAAGGTGGTATGGATGAATCTTTGTTATCAATCACGAGGGATATCATTTGGTGTGAATGGATCAATGCAGTAGCCTAAAACATAACAAAAGCACTAATCCCTAGACTGGCTATATTTGTAGTTGGAAGGGCACCCTGTTGACATCCCCTCCCCCACGGAGCGATAAACCAGTCTACGATTTGCTTTATTGGATTTTCTGGGACTGTTTACACTTTATTGTATCAACTTTACTAGGGTTCAATCTCTTAATAAACTCCCCTACCCGCATCAATTCACTCAAGCCCATTCATATTTTAAGCCAGCTACCTATTTCGGGGCTGTTGTCAAGATTAAAGTTTTGATGAATCAGCAGAATGAAGATGTGGCGCTTTTTGATCTCTTAATTGAAACCACGTCGACGACTAAATTTGTCATCCACTATATCAAAAAGAAAGTAAGTAAACTACTTAGATAGGTAGATAGTTGATTGAGTAGGTTGGAAAATAACATTCACTGATGTTCATAGATCAATCATCCTCTCATTCATTTAAATATTGATTCATGTATGTATGTATGTATGTATGTATGTATGTATGTATGTATGTATGTATGTATGTATGTATGTATGTATGTATGTATGTATGTATGTATGTATGTATGTATGTATGTATGTATGTATGTATGTGTGTGTGTGTGTGTATGTATGTATGTATATGTGTGTGTGTATGTATGTATGTATGTATGTATGTATGTATGTATGTATGTATGTATGTATGTATGTGTGTGTGCGTGCGTGCGTGCGTGCGTACGCACGCAAATATGTAAGTACGCACGCACGCACACACGTACGTACGTACGTACGTACGTACGTACGTATGTATGTATGTATGTATGTATGTATGTATGTATGTATGTATGTATGTATGTATGTATGTATGTATGCATGCATGCATGCATGCATGTATGTATGTATGTATGTATGTATGTATGTATGTATGTATGTATGTATGTATGTATGTGTGTGTGTGTGTGCGTGCGTGCGTGCGTACGCACGCAAATATGTAAGTACGCACGCACGCACACACGTACGTACGTACGTTCGTACGTACGTACGTACGTACGTATGTATGTATGTATGTATGTATGTATGTATGTATGTATGTATGTATGTATGTATGTATGTATGTATGTATGTATGTATGACATAGCCTCTACATAAGAGATGACGTCCAGTTATTTTCATTATTGCAATGTAAAAACATTACGCTGACATTATTGAATATAAATCACGCTATACATGTAAATATATTTACAATATTACAATGATCGTCATTTGACCTCAGCATTAGATTATATTTTCAGCCTCAATTTCATTAACATGATGACCAATATTGAAAACAAGGGAAATACAAAAATATGTATTATCTGCAAAACAAATCTTTTTAAGAGAGTCCAAGGACTGAATTATAATTATGCGGTACTCCATTTAATGTGGTACTCCATTCAATTAACAATATGTAAAACCAAAGCCAAGAATTTCCACCATGTTAAGTAAATCTTACAATGGAGTGATCGTTCCATCAGCCTAACTAGTTTCAAATCGATCTTTGTAGTTTATTTCATGATGTATCTAGCATCAATTCGGTTATTAAAAGTTATGGATTCAGTCAATGAGTCAGTCAGTTAGTTTTTCCGTTATGCCATTCGTCACTTTCTATGTCTCAAGATTTCCCACTTCTTACGGTGTCGTTTAAATTCCGATTCAGTCAATGAGTCAGTCAGTTAGTTTTTCCGTTATGCCTTTCGTCACTTTCTATGTCTCAAGATTTCCCACTTCTTACGGTGTCGTTTAAATTCTACTCACCATGTAAATTTAATCGTAGAGTGGACAGTTAGTGAAGATTTATACTGGCTTATAAATCAACCCGAGATGCAAACAATATAGACCCCGATGTTGCGTCGCAAATCGCTGGTCGATTTGGTTCTATGGTTGTTTGTTCTATTGATTATCCTTAGCCACTGCATAGACCCAGATCAGTCGACGTATTATGCATTGAGCATTATACACGGTTGTGAGCCTCATAGGTGAGTTAACCTTGTTCATTTTAAATCGTTTGTTTCTTTTGCACCATTTATTCCTATTCAATAAAGGAGGCGCCCGTCTTATTAATTCAAGTCATTTAAAGGTCACATCGTTCGTCTGAGGTAAATGTTTCTCTTTCTTTCTTTATTGAAATGTCTTACAAACTGTACATATCGAGAAACTGTTTTGTATTTTCATTGTTTTCAAATCAATTATACATACATACATACATACATACATACATACATACATACATACATACATACATACATACATACATACATACATACATACATACATACATACATACAGTCATAAGTATCAAATTATACAGGTTTGCATCCAACATACAGGACAGCGAGTAAGAGAAACAATCTTCATCTAGACTGTTGTCGGTAAATACTCAAGTAGTTTAACATGACCAAGCCAGGAACGTAAGAGCCATGTACGACTAGACTTTGTTTGAATTAGAAGGCGATCCATGTGTACCACTGGACACCTTGGAATCAATCTGGAATGTGCAATACACGTCTCGATATAGTATTATTAATCACTTCTTGGCAACCATATGGCTCAAGTGATACAAATATACATACATAATTATAGACAGACAGACGTAAAGAAAGGCAGACAAAAAGACAGTCGGAAAAACAACATTTGTGCACAAACAAAATATTATTGAATTTTCTCGCATTTTGGGTAGGAAATTGTATAAATAGTACGAAACCAAGATGTACACATCTCACAATACCTTGATAGATATTTGCTACGTTGAAAGATAACGTTTTTAAAAAGTGTTTAAGTTATGTATATGCTGTATAAATCCAATTTGTCTATGACCATGCAGGAAATCATAGTACCGAGAATGTACGCCTAGGGCTGTCATTCGGACCACCTTATCTATTTACGAAACACGGATTTATAGAGATGTTGCGAATGCTCCGAACAATATTTTCATTTCGCAAGTTTTCGGTCAGTTCTACGGAGAATACGGCGTATACAATCGTATAAATAGTTGTTGTCCGAAAATATTGCATGGTTTGTTAGTTTTGTTTGTTTGTTTGTTTGTTGATTTTATCAGTGAAAGTTTATAAAGTTCATCGACATTTAGTTATATGTTTAGAAAAAATTAGAATACGACTCATCGATCTGAATAACAAAGTTTACCACAGTTTTTTTATTATGGCGGAAAGAATCCGCCTCTGTATAGTTGTAACCTTAAAAGAAAATTAGCTTTGATCGGAAAGATCAAAAGAACAAATTCTATGGCTCTCCATTGCAAATCCCTACATCTTGAGTTACATGTCCCCAATCCCTACCCCAAAACAAAACACACACACACACACACACACACACACACACACACCATCTTAACCAAGGAGTTGTAACACAAAACTCAGTGCATGCATTATGTACATATTTGATAACTGAATCCCTTCTAATAAAACCAATAAGAGTACACAAAAACTATATACCCACTCCAATAGATGTAACATAGAAACTTACAGTGTCTGTAGAATTACACATAGTGATTTAAGACAGAGTTAAGGATAGTGGGAGGGACGATCAGATAGAGGGTGTGTCCCTCTCTAAAGCGCGGGGAAAGAGACATGTAAATTCTTTCATCTAGTTCAGGAGTGAACGCTATCATCATGCTATAGAGATTTAAATCTAGACAGTTCTTCTGATATAACTTCTTTTCATTCACAAGAACGAATTCACTCATCGTGATTCCTGTGAACATTATTAGGCCTTTACCGAACTCGTAAATCTTTCCAAAGTTCGACGAGTAAACAAATCTCTCTCGTGAATCTATTGAAAACTTGTTGACGACGTAAAATATCGTAGATTTGGGAAAGGAGGGCAGATGTTTGTCAATATTCTGGATAAGAACTTTAAAAAATGTCGAGTTGAACTTTTTATTTTTTATTCTGACTTACAACAGTTAGCAGATAGCATATTCTCTGTTAAATTAACAAGATGTCTCAGCTTGTCTTTGCGGTTTGTTTATTTATCCAAAGTGTAATCATGAACGATTTTTATTGGTGCTGGGTTGAGTTACAAAAGCAACATTTTTTTATTCAAACCTTGTTAGTGTGAAACGTTTTTTCTTTTATTACATCACCATTTATTCTCACACGGTTGAAATGACGTACAACCGGCTATGAAATTTGAATTTCTGTATCACACACCGAGACTGAAATATCTGGGTGTTTTCACTTATGTCCACACTTTGGTGATGACACGTGGCGAACATTTTTATTTGTTTGCAAGTTTTACGTCTCTTTTAAAATATTGCTGACCATATCATGCTGCGGAAATGGGAGATTAGCGCCTTTCCCAAGTACACACCGATGTAGCCGACTTGGGGTTTCGAACACGCGACTCTTAGATTACAACTCTGACGTTCTACCAACTAAACTATCGTGGCTCCTGGATTGAATACCTCTCTTTCATAATCCTCTCTTCACCCTCACCATTTCCACTAACAAAAGGGCCAAAACAGGTGTACGTGAACACACACTAGCAAACACCTTGGTGAAATCTTGAAAGCAACAAGCCCGTGTTGAAAAAGACTTACCACAATAAGTCCTCAACCAAACTCTCATTTACAACCAAACTCTTCTAACACCCCAACGAACAAAAGGGCCAAAACAAGATGCTAGGAGAAAAAAAACTAAAAAAAAAAAAAAAAAAAAAACAATCCTGCGTACAACAAGCCTTTGTGATACAAAGATTTTCCATCATAAGCCCTCTCCATCTCCCTTCTATGTCACCCTCAACTCCTACCAACACAAGATGACTAAAACGTGTGCTAGGGAAAACATACTAGCAAACACGTGGTTGACATCCTTACAACAGCAAGCCTGTGTTGTTGACAAATTTTCCATCCAGAATCCCCTTTCCCCACCCTTCACTCCCTTCTTCCCCCCACTACATTATCTATGGGCACTTCTATTGGCAATCGAAGGCCTCATTCGATTACACCACTACATATAACCATCTTGATCCTTTGGACTTCTCTGTATCAGAAACAACAACTTAGACTAACAATTGATGACACACACACACACACACACACACACACCGCTTAAAAAAAGGGTCGCTGAAGCCCAATTAATTGGTATAATTTTGACAATGGAAGTACGCTTAGTACACAAAATTCCAACTACATTAAAATAAGATAAGATAATCTTCAACTTAGAACTTAGGTCAATTGCACAGGTGGCTTACACAATACTGGAGATAGGGAACGTCCATTAGAACATCTGGACAGAATTTGACATACAATCCACTACAAGGTCGGTCCATTCTCTTGACACCAGATCGACCTGTCCTAACACTAACCTCTTAATGCTGAGCTTCAAGCCAGACAGTTGTTAGTGCCATTTTTGTAAGTCTTTGGTATGACTCGACGGGGGATCAAACACACGACCTCCCGCATCCGTGGCGGACGCTCTAACCATTAGGCTACATGAGAGGTAGCGTAAGGTAGTCGCAAAAGTTCTAAGTTAGCGTAGGCGACTTTAATAATTGTCAGTCAGTCCTGGATCGAATTGAATAATTTGATAATCCTAATTAAATTCACACTGCAACAATAAGCAATTTGGAATGTGTCAAAAGATGGATAATAATAAATACAAACTAGTATTCATGCTTTGCACCAAGTCAGGAAAAAAATACTACTTTACTGTGAATTATGAATGTACAACTCATAGACCATATCAAACTCGTAGTTTCCGCAATCTCGGAACAAAACATACACGTTGTGTTATATTTCTCAAAAGGACAATTTCGTCCGAAGCCCCATTTAGTTCAACGTTCTTCGTATCCTTGAGGAGGTCAGATACAAAAAGCTCAAAAAACCCCTTAAAAATACAGTGTTCCGTCAATTAGCACTTAGGAATTCCAATAAATAATTTGAATAAATAATTCCACTCAAAATTTTACCTGCACATAACTAAAAACTCTTATAAGAAACGGATTATAGAGACTGATCTGAGACAGGAATAAATTATTTGTTTATCAAGTCTCTCCCCAATCAAATTGTAATCAAGTTTATTTCTAGAATAATTTAACTGAAGTACTATTATTTACAACTTACAAATCCTGGGCAAAGGTTTTTATGTAAATATGGTTACATTATCTGGATCTTACAATCATGGAGAAAAGTTAACCACACAATTAAATTTACATAACAGTTAAAACGACTAATAAATATGTGAATAAGTTTTGATGTAAACTATCATTTCTAATAATGGATCTAACATCAAACGTTTGGTGAGCACAATAGGCTATGTAAATAGTTCCCCAAATCGTCAGACAACTTAGAAAAACCTGGTCTAATCCGTTACGATGACCGTCACAAGCTGGAAAACGTTTCAGACGACAATTTTATGTCCAGATAACAAACACGGTGGGGGGGAGGGTATTGTAAATGTTGCAAATACTAGTGAGCTAAACATCATAGTTGTGCATCCCTTCAAAGAACGCCTACACACATTGAAATCTGGTTATCCAATTATTGATAAGTTCAAAAAGTTAAAACAAATTATGGAGAACTTTTAAAATAAACCGAAGCTGCCAACCAAAGCTGACAGACACTTTCCGTCTGAATTAATGGGTCACAAAATGGAACTCTATATACAGTTAAGTATTTCATGCTGAAGAACTAAACATTATTGACGTCTTCATTTTTCTTCTTAAGTTTTTAAATACGACTTTTATTTTTTATTTTTTTTTCTTGAGCAATTTTTCCATCCCATTCGATGCTTGAGATCTCTAATTCACCGGCAAAACACGTTAGCACGACAGATGTTGTCTTATGATAACAGAGTATAGATTTTAAAAAAATACTTCACAAAAGAACGAATACGGCATAGTTATAATATTATTTAACTCCGTGTAATGTTCTCCATGTAATAATGAATATGAAATAACAAATACGTAACAAATACTAAATCTAGATGAAAATGTAGTTTTTGTGTATGTACTGATACAGTTACGGAAAATAAACACTTCTTGACTTCCAACTTGTTGGAACAAAGTCATCCAAGATGTCATACTGTTTTGACGGCAGCCATGTTAGACCCAAGTCATCTAACACGTCATGCTATTTTGAGGGCAGCTATGTTAGACAAATGTCAACCAAGACGTCAGACTGTTTTGATGGCAGCCATGTTAGACCAAAGTCATCCAAGATGTCATACTGTTTTGACGGCAGCTATATTAGACAAATGTCAACCAAGACGTCATACTGTTTTGACGGCAGATATGTTAGACCAATGTCATCCAAGACGTCAGACTGTTTTGATGGCAGCCATGTTAGACCAAAGTCATCCAAGATGTCATACTGTTTTGACTGCAGCCATGTTAGACCAAAGTCATCTAAGACGTCTTGCTATTTTGACGGCAGCTATATTAGACAAATGTCAACCAAGACGTCATACTGTTTTGACGGCAGATATGTTAGACCAATGTCATCCAAGACGTCAGATTGTTTTGATGGCAGCCACGTTAGACCAAAGTCATCCAAGATGTCATACTGTTTTGACGGCAGCCATGTTAGGACAATGTTATCCAAAACTCCATACTTTTTGACGGCTGACTTCAAAATGTCATAGTTTTGCGGACAACTTGTTGGACTAAAGTCATCCGAAACGTCATACTGTTTTGAGAGACGACTTGTTGGACCAAAAGTCTTCCAAACTGTCATACTGGTTTGATGACTGACCTGTTCTACTAAAGTCATTATTATACATCTGACGACGACGTAGTCTTCAAAGTAGATTTGCGTCTTTTCTTCAGAATATGACCAATACTTGTATGTTCTCCTTTATTCTTCACTGTGGTCTTATATGTGATCTGGACGATTCCAAATGGTTTAAAATGCAATGCTTAAATAGCATGTATTGACTGGTTACATATTTAATGCAGTAATTTGCATGTGTTCCGTAAATTATTTATTCATTTTATTTTGAATCTGTTAGGAAAAGTCATGTTCAATGCCTATAGAAGATATTCAACACTTGCATCCTTATTCTCTTTTGGTTATCTGGCGACCGTTGTAACGTAGCAGTCGCCTATGATTTCAGTATTCTTTACAGTACAAAAGGATAGTCATTTACTTATTGTTAAAAATGTTTACATAAGCTATCAGGTCCACGTGACTGAAGTAAATACAGAGGATCCTACAGGTGTGATCATTTCATATGAAATTTATGAAACTGTCTAATCATATCAGATGAAATTTACAAAAAACCAGTCTGATCATTTCAGATGAAAGTTATGAGACCAGTCTAACAATTTCCATCTTCTGCAAGACTTGGCTCGGATAATGACTGAAATTAAAGGACAAATTTTATAAGTTTCATTTGATCTCAGCATAAGTGTATGGTCACATTTGTCACACGACGAAAATACTGGTCTTACATGAGAGATTCACAGAACAGTGTAGTAGAATGACTCTGAAATGCTGTCAGATGAGATTGTCGTTCCTTCTTCCCAAATAGTAGACTACTTGTGAGGATATTGGGTTTTATTGCATGAGTTACATATATAGAGGATCTCAAATGTGTAACGATTTAATATTGAATTTATGAAACAAGTTGAATAATGTCCAGCTTTTGCGAGCCTTGGCGAGCAAAAGCTGGACATTATTCAACGAGTTTCATAAATTCAATATTAAATCGTTATTATTTTTATCACATAGTTTTTATTTAAGTGGAAATTATTTAGATTGATAGACGAACTAATAATTTCGTTCATTCTGACAGACGGTGTACCTTTCATTTGTTGTGCATAAAATATAGTCCCAAAGAAAGTTGAACTAGTAAAATTAGATTGTACAAACTATAAATCAAAGATAAAGCTTCCATCCGAATAAACAGAACATGTTGTAACCACAAAATTATTTTTCAAAACAGAATTATAAATGTGATGTGATGCTGCTACATTGTTTTACTGTAAGATGTCACAGTACATCAGGCCGACAGTAGAATATACGTGGACCCTAAAATGTGTGTTTAAAAACGTTACATTGTTGCGATTTTCATGTTAAATGGATTACCGGATACAAAAAGTCCCACATTTACTGCAATGCATTTGTGACCTAATATTTGTAGTGCTTGATTTGAAAAATAGACTTACAGAAGACGTCAACAAATTTATTTGTTACATCCCATATATGCTACGTAAAGATGCAGTGGTTCGATAAAGATCTGTCAGTTAGGAGACCCATTCATGTCCTGATTATTCTCCGAACAGAGGTGAGTTTGTTTACTTCGTTAATTTAACATTTAAACCACGCTTGTATATACGGTGGATTCTATATCTATGTTACTCATATACGCACCACACCCACCCCGCTATCCCTTAGTTTTATTCGTTATTATCGTTCTTGTCTTGTAGTTTTATGCCTTTTATCTTATGATGATATTGTTCAACATGACATAATGAACCCCTGTGGGAGTAGCATATCCATATTGAGACAGCCGATATGATATTCCCTATTTGCGAGTCGAATTAAAAAAGGACCGCCAAAAAATGTTTATTCACATCAAACCTTCCAGAAGGCGGGGTTAAAAACGTTTTCCCACGGTCGCAGCCAATCATTAAAGACACTAATGCACAATAATTTCATTATCTCATCTGGACCAATCAGAATCACATAAAGTGATATGTTCACATGTATAATATCAAAAATATGAACCTGCACGCACTGTAGGAAAACAATACCGACTATGTGATAAATACACATTATTCGAGGCATAGAAACAAATAAAAACATATATCACTTACCGTGAATGTACTACATTATTGTTGTGCAGTTTGTTATCTACATGGTACAACTTTCAGAATCCCGTGTGTGAAGGTATTTACTTTTAATCCGGAGGGTTAATCTCCCTAAACTTTAGGCAGATTTTAACCTTTGTAGTTGTAAAATTCTTTGCATTCTTTTACGTTTATTTGGAAGAGTTAAATTTTCTAAAGTTTTTGTGCATTGTTGCCGTCAATAAAATTTACTCCAGGTTGGGAAATTATTGCATTGCAGATGGATACTTTCCATTTATCCTCTTTGAATCCAAGAAGGCCATTATTCTTTCTATCTAGGCTTTGTTTGGTAATTATCCCGTTTCTAATGCAAAGAGACCAAAATAAATTAATGCATTCATTCTTGCTGCCTAGCTATGATAAGTTTATTTTTAGATGGCATATTATCCCCATTTTAAAAAGATCTTAATTAAAACAAAAAAGAAAAAAAAACAATAACATAGCAAGATAAAAGGACGCAAATGAAACAAAATGTCCGAAACTATTGTCTGTTTAATACATGGTTTGCTTAGTGCGGAAATTGATTATCGTTGACAATACTTGAGGTATATATGACAAACCGGGGCAATCGTCCAATATTAGCCTGTCTAATATTAACAGTCGTCCAATATTATATTTCGTCCAATATTATCTCTAATGCCTAACATATGTTTTATCTATGACTTTCATTGTAAATACAACCTATACATCTTTGTTTCGACTTTAAGGGCAATCACGCTGGAAATGTACAGATTAATTTTCCATTGTCATATCTCTGATCAGTACCCGTTGGTCTGCTTTCTTGTCCATTGCGTGTTGTATATCAGGACAAGTCTATCCGCTATTGGCCTTTGCTGTTTACTTACAAGCTATTTCACTTCATGCTGTGTTTGTCATGTGGTGTGAAGACTTGTTCAAGGATTCCCATGGATTAGTTTGACCTTTCATCATACATCTGACATTCCAGGGTTGCTCCAGCCTGGGAGGCCTTATCGCTTCACCCCTCGGACCACGTGCGAAGTAGCTTTCGCTGATGTATCAAATCCCACTTAATTACTGATATGAGAATATATAGTGGACTGCAATGATGAAATATTTTGGTCATAAACTGTTTGAATTGTATGTTAATAGGAATATTATCGGCAGAAATGGTTTGGCTCCTACTGTTAGATTTCCTTTGAATTCGCAAACTAAGTCTGAATTGCAAACATTTTTAAACGGTCAAACTAATGAACAATGACGAAAACATGATCTGACTATTTGGTTTTTCTCCAAGATTTTTTTCTTCATTTGCAACTGCTGAAAAAAAGTCTTTGCTTTTCGTTAAACGTTTTGGGCCACTATACATCTATTCTCATTTTCAATGATTATGTAAATTATTTCCCTGCCGCTGCAGACACTTTCTCGTTTGTGTCTTTAACCTTCCAAAGATCATTTTATCTTCTTCTTATTCTCACGACATAACTTTCGTGTAACATGACTTTCGTACTGCTGTATAGGCCATTCAGACTGACATTTCCTCTATTTTTATGCTATCTCCTGTATTGAAATGTTAATTCCACAAACAATAGTTTTGGGAAGAAAATACAGACAGACTTTTTAGAACACAAGAGAGCTATTGAATCGTTTTGGTGTCAAATCTATCTTGGGGAAAAAAAGGATTTGATTTATGCTGCATTTGGTACACCAGGTCCTACTGAAATAAAATGTCCAGGGCATTTTTTTTAAAACATTTTCCTCGAGTTAATAGTTTCTTTATTGCTCAGATGAGATCGATACTCTCTGCACAATAAGGAAAAAGAATTCTACTGCTTCAAAAATTACCCGCCCAATGACCATCAATGGGGGGCCCCGAGTGGCCGAGTGGTCTAAAGCGCTGTCCATTACGGATCACTGCCATCTCACCTCTCTCTGCGTGAGTTCGAGTCTAGGATTCGGCGAATGTGGATATGTGAGAAAGCTTGCCAGAAGCTTCTCGTGGGTCGGTGGTTCTTTACGGTGATTTCACGGTTTCTTCCTCCACCATTAATACTGGCCGCCATGAATAGCCTGTCGTGTGCTGAAAAAATGGTGTTAAGCCAAACAACAACAACCATCAATCGTACTCGTATATACAAAAACATCTTTAAAAACACCCCTCCCACCACTAAAAAGTTTTCCAAGTTTCCTAATTGTGCGAAGACCTCCAATTTTGGTGGATGTCAATGGTGGATCGAATACATCGTTCTTGCGATGGAAATTGTCGGGTAAATAATAAATTCAGGTTCTGTTTTGTACAGTGTGACAAAGATTTGTCAACTCGTCGGCGGAAATGAAAATAGTTCGGGTTATCGGTACTACGAATAACTGAATCTGGAGAGTAGAAGTGTGTAACGGATATGCCGCTGCCTCGGATGAACGAAAAATTCGAATTGTCAAAGTTTGTAAAATATAGTAACCTCTGAATATTATAGCAAAGAAATGTAATTACTTCATGGTTCGATAGCTTGTAATGAAACAAGGAAATGTAATTACTTTTTGGTTTGATAGCTTGTAATGAAACAAGGAAATGTAATTATTTCATGGTTCGATAGCTTGTAATGAAACTAGGAAATGTAATTATTTCATGGTTCGATAGCTTGTAATGAAGCAAGAAAATGTAATTACTTCATGGTTCGATAGCTTGTAATGAAAAAATAAAATGTAATTACTTCATGGTTCGATAGCTTGTAATGAAACAAGGAAATGTAATTACTTCATGGTTCGATAGCTTGTAATGAAACAAGGAAATGTAATTACTTCATGGTTTGATAGCTTGTAATGAAACAAGAAAATGTAATTACTTCATAGATTCCAGACCGTGTAATGAAATAAGGATAAGATATTACTTCTTTGTTCAATAATTTGTAATGACACGAAAGAATATTGTCAAAGGGAATACTTCATGGGTTAGATAACTTTTTATGAAACAATGAAATGAATTTACTTCGTTGTTTGATAACTTTTAATAAACAAAAACGATGTAAGAAACCACTGTTTCACTTACTATGCATCCCGATATTAATCCAATTTATTTATTTCTTTAATTCTTGAACATTTTTGCTTTGCTTTGAAATCCAGTTAATAGGTTATACATTCGGATGCACCATGATCACATTACTTTATAACATGCACTAAATTCCACACGCCGTATCAACAAATCACTTTTGCTGGATTTTCTGGAAATAGTTGCATTTGAATAAAATGACTGGAAGAGTTAGTGCAAATGAATCACAGCTGTTGCTCTGTCCTACGGAAAAGGCAAGCGATTCAGTTAGGGCTTCAGTGAAGCATTCCGTTCATTGCAAGTAACATTCATCGTTGGTTAGAAATTTCCAGGAGAAATCAGACAAAAAATATGAATGATTTTGTAAGGAACTACAACACTATATATATAGCGAATTTAAATTCCGCCCACTATTGATAATATTGTACTACAGAATCCAGGGATAGCACAGTCTGTTCTGTCTGGTATATATTTGTAATTCTTTGTAATAAAAATTCCTATATACCTTGATTTCTTTCATAGGAATCTGGAACGACTGTGTGTATATCTATGAGAATTATTTACTAGGTCGTCATGCATGTGTGTCTGCTACGCACGAGCTCATATAACACCGACTCAGTGCTATCATTTTTTGGTGATGCGTGCTTAGTCCTGACGGTATATGGGGATGGTGTGTGCAGGCAAGGCGATGGGTGCCAGTTACTCGTGGACCTGGGTTCGAAACTCCATAGAGTACGAATTTAATTTCTCTGACCTGCATGATAGTATTGTTTGCATGTATGTATGTATGTATGTATATATATTATATATATATATATATATATATATATATATATATATATATATATATATATATATATATATATATATATATATATATAAAAGCTTTATTCGTATGTTTTAACTAGAAGGATTACATTTCTTTCCTAAAAATGAATTATGTAGTTTATAAAGTCCAGTTTATTGAATTTTTTGAAAATCTTTTGAAATGCTTTTTTTTTTTTTAAAGTGAAAGAATTTCCGAATTTGTGGCAAAAATTAGCCACCCAGGTCATTGGTTTGGAAGTAACACCCCCATCAAAAATTTAAATTGCTAATTGTAATTTGTTTCTGGTGAAAGCATATCACTTGTGCATCAGAAAATGAAGATCCCTGGCCAACGCCCAAAATATGAAGATCCCTGGCCCATGTCCAGAAAAATAAAATTGCATAGCCCTTAATGTATTAACAAGACCTGAAAATAACGCTCTCGGGTTAGCTCACAATTCCATAAACGAGGCGCACATTTCTGGATTATTACAAATAATTAAAGTGACAGAACCTGAGAAGTATATCGATTATAGCCTTGAGGACTGAACGTGCTTAACAGTTAAAAAATTAAAAGAAATCTTAAATATAAACAATGCTAGTGTCAGAGTACAAATGATCCTGCAAGTCTTGCGTACATACATGCAGGAAGAAGAACGCCTCGCAGCTGTGATGTGTGTGTGTGTGTGTGTGTGTGTGTGTGTGTGTGTGTGTGATATAGATTTTTAACATAGCTTTAATAATTTTTCAGCCATATCGCTACGATGTCTGCATTGTGGCAGTTTATAGTGATGTCTAGCACTGGTGCGCCATGCCGCAGACATGTGTCGTAATGTCCCCACCCAGTCACATTATCCTAACACCAGGCCGACCAGTCCTAACATAAACCTCTTAATGTTGAGCGCCTAGCGAGGCAGCTTTTAGTACCATTTTTAAAGTCTTTAAGATTACTCGGTCGGGATTTGAACCCGCAACCTCTCGCATCAGACACAGACGCTCTAACCACTAACTAGTTAAAATAATAGGTGTGTGATGTGGGCAGCCAACATTTCACAATCTGTTATGGCTCTCGAAAAACATTCATTGGACTGGAAATTTTAAAAAATGATCAGATTTCCACCAGATTTGTTGCTATTTATTTTAGAGAACGACAACAGTGAAAAAAGGAATTAATTTTGAAAACGAAATTGCATTTGTATTTTTCTCTGAAAGGCATATAATTGAGTATTTGAAAATAGATTGCATCTATGAAATATAAAATACTCAGATTTTAGATGGAAATTTTTTTAAATTAAAGTACCTAAACTAAAGAATAATATCATTTAAAAAAAGCACCAAATCTATTGAATAATGCTAGTAAAATTTAAATACCAAAGTACATAATATTTTTTAATTAAAATACAAGAGTACATAATAGTTTTTTTTAAAATAAGAATACAAAAATAAAAAATAATATTATTTTATTAAAAATACAAAACTATCTAATAATGTTATTTTAAATTAAAATATCAAAACGAGAGAATACAATTCATGATTCTGAAAATGGGTTTATGTAGATATTTTCAGGGTTTGAAATTAAGATTTGTCAGTTAGAGACTAGCCCATTTCATTAGAGACAAAAATTGGTATTAGTCTAATGTAACTAAGGACAATGCAATTTAAGTTTTGACAGAATGGGTGGATCTTTCGACTTTATACTGTTCTATGAAAGAGCTGGGTTGGTTCAGAGGCTAGCGTGCAGGACTCGATACCGAAAGGATGTAGGTTCGAATCTTGAAATCTGATTAGCCCACATTTTCGGGAATATTTGCCTTTCATAGAAATAACTGGAAGTTGAAATACACATGACCTTTCCAGAACAGTCAAATCACACGTTTGCTTTGTCATTATATGCCAAAGCTAAGATTCTGAGTTCAATCACCATTTTACTACATACCGATTAGTTCCTGTATGGAAGATCGTTCGAAAAAGATTTTCAGCCTGTGAGTCAGCGTCACACACCTTACATTTCCGTATCGCACGTGCGTCTTGGAACTACTTTTACAATTTTAACTCTACAATAACAGTCCACTTATAAAATATCGAGAATGATTTACTTCTTTACATTTTAAATTATTTTTAACAAAATGTCAGCATACATGATCATGGTCGCTTTTGCCCTTGGGAATGGGGGAGCACTGTTAAGTAGAAACGAGCGGTTTATGGGCATTTCAGGGTTTCAGGGTTTCAACCGCCGAGAAAGTTGTGTTGGTCTGCAGTGTGGCAGTTTATAGTGAACTGGAAAATCATGCCGCAGAAATGTAGCACGATGTTCCACAGAGTCACTTTATTCTGACACCAGGCCGACCAGTCCTAGCACTAACCTTTTAATGCTGAGCATCTAACGAGGCAGCTGTTAATACCATTTGTTTAAGTCTATGGTATGACTCGTCTTGGGTTCGAACACACGACCTCCCGCATCTGAGGCGGACGCTCTAACCACTAGGCCACGAGAGAGAGAGAGAGAGAGAGAGAGAGAGAGAGAGAGAGAGAGAGAGAGAGAGAGAGAGAGAGAGAGAGAGAGAGAGAGAGAGAGAGAGAGATACTTGGCTTCTGAGTTGAAAGTGTTTAAAAAAATTCCTGAAAAAATTAGAATGACTCGAAGAGCGATGTCAAAATTAAATTCATGGTTAGAAATGCTTGGAGAAACGTTACCCCATTTTTAATTAGACACTTAAACTGTTGCTACCTGGTTCTTTTTATGAAACCGGATGGCTTATGGAATTTGTTAAAATATTTTATTTAAGAACAAGCTTAAGTGCAGAGAATTTCTATTTCTCTATTAATATTATTGAGGAGTCAATTTTGTTTAGTAAACCTAGAGATAAAAATGACAAATAATTTTGAAGAATTATATGAGCTGCCGTAGCAGACAATAACTGGTCCAAAGAAAAAGTTACAGTTGAAATTTTAATGTCGAATGTTGAGAAATCCAATATTATGTGTTGCATCAAGTTACGTGTCCTTAAAGTTCCATTTTCTAGATCGAGATTTTAGATTTTATATGTTAAATTATACAGTAGTGGTTTTAAGTTTAATTTCCTATGTTGACGTTTCACAGTGTATATTTTGAATTACACGGCGGTGGTAGAAAATTAAATATCATATGTAGAGAATCCCTACTTCAAATGTTGAATACAACTGTTTGTGATGAAAGTTTCATTTTATATGGTGAGTATTTAGATTTCATCTGTTAAATTTCACAGCAGCAAGAAGCTGCCTCCTTGTTTAAAAATAACTCGTTCCCTTTACGAGAGCGACCTCTAGCGAAGAAATGCATATTGATTCTTGACTTGTGAATGGTAACTTTCAAACTGTAAATGTATAAAATTTAATGGTGTCTCATAATTGAATACACAATTGATGTATCTTAATAATCGATATTATTTTGAATTGTTAACGTGGAAATTGTGTAATGGTTACTTTTAACACACACACACATCATTTTATCATATAAAAAAAGCAATTCTGACAAGCACAATAAAATGTCAAATCACCGCTGTGTAATTCCACAGATACAATCTACAAACTCAACATACGAAATGGATCTTTCAGCACAATCAACGTGATTCAACATGTTAAACTGAAACTATGGCATTAAAATTTCAATAACCGCCGTGTAATTCAGAAGATACAATCTAAAAACTCTTCATCGAACATCGAATTTTCAACTAGTGCTGTGAAATGCAAAAGATGAAATCTAAATACTCAACAGACGAAATGGAACTTTCAACATAAACTCTTTGAACCAATACGTAAATTAGGAATTCTCGATGTATGACATTGAAGTTTCAACCAACGCCGTGTAATTCAAACGACATAATCTAAAACCTCGATATGGAAAATATAACTTTTACCCACTTCTGTTTAATTCAACAGATACAATCTAAAATCACGAACTAGAAAAATGGACATTTAAGGACAAGCATTTTTGATACAAAACTTGAAATTGAAATTTTGGACATACGACATTAAAATTTCAATGGCAACGTTCTGATTGGACCAGGTTTTGTCCTCTATGGCGCCTCATAGCATTACATATGTTTCAATGTTGTTGAGATTTTTTTTTAATCAGTGGAGCACATAAATGGAAGTATACGTTTGTTTATATGCTAAATTCTTGCGACTGTTCAAGTAGATGATGAAGAGGAGATAACAGAATAATGTTTAAAAGTTTTAAATTTTCTTGCTAAAATAACCAAATGAACATTAAAAATCTAGTGCGCATGTTAGAAAGATACCGAATCTGTGTTTTCTTTTTTTTAAAAAATATGCTTAAATTATAACCTTTTAATTCATTGCATCAGTAATGTCTTGTATTAAAAGAAAGCATACAAATAGACAATTTGAAATCACTTTAAATTAATTAACTTATGAAGCTAAAGGTATGTAATTACGGCTTGTGAAATTTGACCGGAATTCGAGCGTACGTATTCAGTAGGGTGTAAGAAATATGGTCATTACTTGTAAAAAAAAAACCTTTCGTTCCATTTCGTAGGTAAAGAACAAATCCATTTGCCTCAATCCACCAGTTTCAATACATTCATATGTCCCATAATATGTGTTCAAATTCAAAGCTACACCAGCAATGCAGACAGACCGATGAAAAAATTGCACAGTATATGTCTAGACCTAGTCCCGCTTACGTACACGTGAATTTTCAAATGGAGGTACAATGTTTCATAAAATGTCAAATCCATATTCATTTATTTTAAGAGCATACACTCAAAACTTTAAAAATAAAGTGTGGATAAAATGAGATATTTAATAAATAAATAAATACAAAACAAAATAAGTGTTTGCGCCGAGTCGGGGGAAAGAACTTGTTTGATACAGCCTAAGAACACCTCGACATATTCATCCTTTCCAACCACTCGTAACAAACACATAGGTATTTTTGCCAATGTATTTTCTATTTAAGCTCTAATGCTGCTTTATAATGAAAGCATGTAGCAGTATTCACTGGTTATTAAATGTCTACGAAAAATGAGAACAAAATAATGCTGATTTTCTTTGCGACTACAATAGGACGCAATAACAGTTGATTGGTAGAATTAGCGTCGTGATACTGAGATATTCTCGACCAATCCCTCTAGGAACACCGTGCTATCAAATTCCACTCGTGTATTTTGACAGCATGACAATCAGCGCGTTCCAGTCTAAAACATGATGATGAGCAGCACAGGGTACTTCTTCCTGTCAACTGCTCTATGATTACAGACATATTGTCTGTCTCGTGGAAGGACTTGGACTTAACCTCAGACGAAAGCTCCATCTCCCCCAGGACTTTCTTGTCTTCCATAATCGCTGGATGACATCGGTATTCCAATCACCTATCACCTGCATGTTCATATTAGCCACACGTCCTTTTCGAAGTCTGTGTATTCCATATGCTGGTCGATGACAAAAAAACTGTTTTAGTAAAACAATGGAATGCCAAATTGGCCACTCCTGTGCCGATAAAATATTTTAAGGGTTTCTATCCCAGAGCGAAGAATTTTCATGGCTTCGGCAGACGGATTTGGGCAGAATTGTCTCTTGCAGATTTTAAATGACACTTAATTCCTTACTGAGCGAGAAAAGTTTTTCCCTTTCAAGTTTTTCAAACGCATTATCAAATTTCATTATATATATATATATATATATATATATATATATATATATATATATATATGTATATATATGTGTGTATATATATATATATATATATATATATATATATACACACATATATATACATATATATATACATATATATATATATATATATATATATATATATATATATATATATATATATATATATATATATGTATGTGTGTGTGTGTGTTTGTGTGTGTGTGTGTGTGTGTCAGACCGTATAATCGAGTTGGACGGGATATCTATTTCTTCACTTGGAATCCTTTTGGCTCCTTTTGATCAAAGTCTCAAAGAAATGTATTTTAAGCTTGTCTGGTAACACATACCTTATTACAATAATTAAACATTTCTGAAAACCTTATGAGAAGTACATGATTGTTCCGTTTAGAAACTCTCATTTTGTTCATCGGATCACCAATATAAGCAAGCAAGTAGATCTTCATTTCTGATCACAGTTGTCCTACGTTTTCTTTTTCGTGACTGGATTTCTAAAAAGCATGCGGCATTGATAGCTAGGCAGACCACTTGAGAGTTACCCGTTCAATTTATATTTTTGGATTTTGCACTCACTGAATGTTGACTCAGTCTGAATCTGTCCTTGGAATTATGATTTGCGTTTAGTGAGATGATGTTGATTATTTGAGTGTCAGTTTTTGCATAAAGACACAAATGTATCGTGTACATTTTACAGGCATTTACTTCCGTAACGTTTGAGAGATTGCATTCTTGTAGCGTGATAAAAGTTTAAGAGAGGATGGGATATAGGAAACGAGTATGCACAAAACTATCTCCAACCGGAAATAAGATTTCATCCCGTATTTAACAAAATGAATCTAGGTGTAAGAAATCAGTAGCAAGTAAATGGCTGATAATTAACACATTTATGTTCTTGTTATTGTTTTTGTTGTGCTTCTATTCCTTTTTTTCCCCATAAAATTGGTCACATGTAATCTTTGTGACATCCACGCATGATGTACATGTATTTCATACAATGGCTTCTTTGACGTATCGTTTGCTGGATTCACTTACCAGAATTGAATACATATCCCAACCTTACGATTATATAGTTTGTTGACAGATGAAGATTCTTATTAACATCGATATAACTTCCTCTATTTAATTTTGCTTTCAATTGGATTCGTTCTTTGTTTTATTTACTGAATTTAGTTTGAAGTATTTCGCAAAAGAATCAGTTACAGCCTGTCACCGAGTCTTCATATGCACGTAAAGTCGTCTTCATGCATACGTCAACTAGTCTAAAAGTTACAGTTTCACGACATAGGACGCTGTTACCTTACGTCTGAGGTGAAATCAATTTAAACAGTAATTTAACGTTAAATACCTTTTGACATTCTTGTTATCTCTAAGACTAATGGACTGGAGAACTAGAGCAAGGAAAAAGAGGTATCCATGCGTTAATTTATCGACACGTCTGAAAATTTGCTTATCTCTGTTTGCATTTATCATGTTTGTATTGCCTTCCAGTATTGAAAGTGGAAGCAAATTATGCCTGCATATTTTTGTTCATGCAATCTAAATGGTGCTTTCGAAGGTGCCGATGGCTAGTTTCCCGCTGTTGTAAAGAATCTCGAGAAAAATGAATAGTCATTTAACAATCCAGTGAGTTGCAAGCATTCCCTCTATTGATCGTTTTCTTTATTTAAACACCTAACTGTCTAGCTTCGAAAAGTAAGCATGCTTAATATAACTGTATTGCATGACGACACCAGTTCGAACTATTTAGTAGAGCTCATCTTGAATTTGTCTGTCACTCAAGCAAGTGCCGCTTTTCTACCGGAAAAAAGTTGGATCTTGTATATTTGCTATGAACGGCTTTATGGAAAAAGAAGGTTTCTTTACTGTAAATTTATCCAATCGAACATCCTTCACCTCTTCCATCAACAAATAGAGATTTGCTTAACGTTTCATGAATACGTTTACAAAGACTAAACAATTTTGTGTTTTTCTCTGTCTGGTTGTTGTTGTTGGGAAGGGGTATTTCAATTAAGAACACGGTCAGGTTGATTTGCATTCATTCGTTTTGACATGTATACATAAGTAAATCTATGTACATATATTACATTGCAATGAATCAATATTTGTAAATCTCAGTTTCCTAGCTTATAGTTCAATTGAATATATAAACTATGACATGTTTAAGATCAAACACTATAAGTAAACGTGGAAGAATGTACAACAGTATTCCAATAGAACTATGAAGTTAATGGTAAGCACATGGTTGAGAGAGAATGTGCTCTATTACCTTGACAAGAGAGCATGTAATCATGGTATATGGGAAGATTTCACAACCTTTATTACTTGTTGAATCCAACGAACATACAGACAGATGAACAATTGTAACAGTTGGTATCATGCCTGTGGATGTCAGTCAGTGTTGTATTGCAAAGCCGATCCACCTGCAAGCTGGTACGAAGGGTAAATTCGTGTTATAGGATCAGATTCCAATGTTTACACTTGGTTCTTTCGCAAGCCATACAAAAATATTGGAAATATTTGTGTAAGTAGTTTGGAATTTCGACTTCATCCTACTTTAATTTGAATAAAGCATAATACTAGACCGTGTAAGTTTATCTTTATATATGGTTGTTCACATAATGTACCATAATCCTCCTGTCGCCTTGGCGAGCACGCGTGAACACACATTTTTGTTATATCTTTTTACGGACCATAATAGTGGAATAGTATACCCATATAACAGCTCCTGCTGGGTTGTTTTAATGCACAAAACAAAACACACTGGCATTGAATGAAAAAACCTACTAGATCCTGCAATGGCGGTATGTATTCCGGTATAGAAGAATAGTGTCAACGACTTCGCTTGGCGTAGATTATAATTCTAATCGTTCTTACCTGCTGCGTGTACCTGAAAGAAAGAAAGAAAGAAAGAAAGAAAGAAAGAAAGAAAGAAAGAAAGAAAGAAAGAAAGAAAGAAAGAAAGAAAGAAAGAACGAAAGAAAGAAAGAAAGAAAGGGACATCTTTAATATGGTGTGTTCTATTAGATCCCCCCCCAAAAAAAAATTACGTTAGAGAAATAAATGCAGTTAGACTAATTTGAAAGGAACAAAGAGGGTTAATCAATTATAATTCTTTTACATTTAATTTAACAATATTATCAGAAAACAAATCGATTGCGAGGTTAAAGGCTTAGCTATAAAGCTGTATCGTGTTTGTATGTGTTCGTCCTTGACACAACACGTTGAATTCCACTGCCAAATTGTACTCTACAAGGCATTGTTTGCTAATTTTTTTCTACACCATCTGCGCGTACAAACAACTATACGGAATATGAGTGTATACAAAATCTGTCGAACTATACTAAAAGGAAACCAAAATAGTCTTCTCTAGTACCTTGACTTTCAATATCTCGTATTGAGGTTGAATGATGATGACATTCGAGAATGTTCATTAACTCTTAGCTTTGCAGAAATCTTATAAACGATAATAAACTGCTTGAATTCTGCAAGATTTGTAAGCACTGTGATTGCGATCTGAATTCATTCGTTAATGTATCCAATTTCGAATATGTTTGATTGTCCAAAGTAACATGGCATACTGTCTTCTGCAAGCTGTTATTGTAGGCTCTAACAAAGCGATCCGATTATTACAGGTTTGTTTTGAGCACAACCGAGGTATCAGCACGAGTAGACCGTATCAACTCTAGTATCAGCACGATTAGGCCGTTATCAACCCGGGTATCAGCGCGAATAGGCCGTCGTTAATCCAGGTATCAGCGCTAATAGGTTGTGTCAACCCGCGGGTTCTTATTGAAGCTATGATGAAAATAAATATTTACATAATTCGTAATATATGTTTTTAGCAATACGGTCAAAATTTCTTGAACAGGATGAATATTTATGAAATTCAATGAATACGTCAGTGGAATGCAGTGGAATTACCAGACAATAGATAATGCGAGAAAGTTTGCTATGCCACATTTGTTTACATTAAGGCTATTCTACCCAAGTCGGGTATATATTTGCAGCGAGTTAAGCAAATAAAGTCAATGACTACCCAAATCCTCTTTTACTCTGGATTTTGATCTTCTTGCGAGGCTTATCCAATCCAGAACTATGAATGAGTGTATTCAGCGTGGGTTCTCATCTCTTTACATGGTGTTTTGATATCTCTCTATATTGTTACCATGCATTTTGCAGATTTTGCAGACATAATTTGTAAAACTTTATTCAAAACGCCGCAAATCTAAGTATGACATTATTGTCATTGCAAATAGCGTCACGCAATACGCAGTGAGCTGTATTTTGCGATACAGGGAGGTTCGAAATCACCTGTTATGTCTCTGGACTACGATCAGGCCCTTGGATAAGGCGAACGAGACAACCGCCTTGGGCTCCGCGCTTTTAGGGGCCCCGCACCGCTGACGTTAATCAAATCCACAACGCAATTTTCTTTTGCCATGCTGCCTTGGGACCTGCATATCCAAAGGCCGGGCTTGACTACGATTTCTTATATTCAGGTAAACATCTATATGAGATTCCTCGAATCTCGGTCTTTTTAATCACTGAAGCTCTTTGAAGTCCATATCAAATAGATCAGACAACGTTCCTTTTCAGATTTCTGAAGACAAAAATACGTTACTAAATTAAAAATGATAAATACAAAACCATGACAGTTTTGAAGCTCAGTTATTTTGGTCAAGTAAAACTATCTCAATTTCAGTTAGGATTATAATTTATAGTTGATGACGGTAGATTCGGAATTCTCAATAAATATCGGTCATTTTCGCATGTTTTTTTGTTTCCTTATTTGCTTTGAATACAATGTCATAATTCATTAATTCCATCCTTATATCAAAGACAAATTTGTGCAAAATAGGATCTTATGCAAGTCATGCCTAATAACTTGAATAAAATTACCCATCATGACTTGCATAGATTGTCTATTTTTAAATAGAATTTTCAACGCTTGTCTTTGTCAGCTATAATTTTTATTCCTACAACCATCTCTACCAAACCAGCCGGTTCTAGCCAGCAATGTAAAAAATCTAACCATATTTTGGTGAAAGACATAGAAATGGATGGCTTGAACCAAGAAATAAAATTCACAACAATCTCACCAAATGTACAATTACAATCACACCTCACTCCCGTACCACACATCTACTCACCCAAATGGATTTCCATTAAGACCCTTTGCCCTCTGTAGCTAACAGCAGCATACAGATTAACAGACCAACACTCCACCTAGCGGAGGTGAGACTGTTGCACCTCCAGAACGTTTTCACTTACCACCAGTTCAGAGAAGACATTTCACAGCAAACCTACACCCGTCGCCAGTAATCGTACCAGAAGAGCTTCTAACCGTACAGATAATGGAAACTCATTCAGGCTGCATTCCAAGCATCATTAGAGAAACACCTCTTCAACAACATTCCAATCATTACAAATTATGGTACGTTTCCACATTTACTTACATATCATACCCGATTCCTGTTCAACATCAAACTAACCGATTAAAACAAATCACCTACGGATAGAGTCATCGTGGTCCTTGGGCACTCTCAACTGCCAGAATGTAACGCAATTTTTGGGTTTTATGGGATTAACGTCATCTTTCATGTCCTGATAGGCTGCTCATGGCGGCCAGTGTAATGTGTGGAGACATAACCTTGAAGAAACCTAAAGAAGAACCACAAACCAACGGAAAGCTTCCGGCAAGCTTTCTCATATACGAATATAATTTTGGCCGAGCAGAGACTCTCAGCTTAGACAGGAACATCCTAATACACCCTGAAAAAATATTACAATGATTGAGACCCCATTTTGAGCGTCTAGCAACCCTATGCAAAATATATGGCCGTAGACCCATCTTGAGCGTTTAGCATGTGATAAGGTGCATTACGATGAGTCTTACGTAGAATTAGTATTCAAAGATCATCTCTTGCTTGTAAATGTGAGTCGCACCCAATCGGAACTTCGGTTCATAGTAAAAGAAAGAGAGTGTAGAAGTTATATATTGTCAGTGCTCCACAACACCTTGGCATAA
Organism: Potamilus streckersoni; assembly: GCA_016746295.1. Taxonomy (NCBI): domain Eukaryota; kingdom Metazoa; phylum Mollusca; class Bivalvia; order Unionida; family Unionidae; genus Potamilus; species Potamilus streckersoni. Next base: position 9,425,988 of record JAEAOA010002345.1, on the reverse strand, counting down.
GTGAAATACATAAAATATTATGACCAGTCCATTGAAGTTTTCTGGAAAACGCTATTCAGAGTTCAGGTATCCCAGAAGACATCTGCTCTAGTAACGCTCAGTGCTGAAAAAGCTTGTGACGTATGACATGAAGATTTCTTGAGAAAGTTTTGTCTGCGTGGTCTTTGGATAATCCTGACAGACTAACATGCATCATCATTTAGCAAGGTAAATCGGCTTTTATTGATGTGGTCCCTCTTAGATTTTCTCATCGAAGGGACCCATCCCTAGTGCCGAATGTTAAAGGATTTTTACGTTTTTTCTTAATACAAGTGTATATGCTTTGTGTATTATTTGTAAACCAAATTTCAATGTTATAATTTTGAGATAGGATATGTACACCAGTCAAATCGTTCTAATTTCCAGTTATGGATTTTTTTTTCGTATGGAGTATTTTAATTTTCGTTTAATTCTTAATAAAAGGGGGCCCCGAGTTGCCGAGTGGTCTAAAGCTATGAACGTTACAGATCACTGCCATCGCACCTCTTACTACGTGATTTCGAATCCAGACTCGGCTAACTTGGGTAAGTGAGAAAGCCTGCCAGTAGCTTCTTGTCGGTCGGTGGTTCTTCCAGGGGTTTTCCAGGGTTCTTCCTCCACCTCTAATACTGGCCGCCATGCATAGCCTATCTTGTGCTGAAAAATGGCGTTAAACCCTACAACAGCAACAGCATCTTAATAAAGGGGCATGAAAAATTTTAGTTTCTTTTATGTTGGCATAAGCTGCTTGGTAACTCATTCAAATCTTAATTTTATGGTGCACAGGCACAAAGTGTGCTCTCAACAGTGTGAACAATGTGAACGTGCTGCACACTTTCTTAAGGAATCCAATTTTGTTACTTATTAGTTTACATTTAGTGTTTATACAAGTTATCATTAAATTTAAATTTGCATTCTAACATTTAGTGTTTCTCTGTAAAAGTCATGAATAAATTCATATTCTCATTGCATAACGTATTAATTTAAAATTTCCACTCTAACATTTACTGTAAAGGTTAATATTAATGTTTTTAGACAGATATAGGAAGTACAGCATAGGTATTGTAAGCCGTCTAAAAGTATAAGAACGTCAGTTTGTCCAGTCTAATTCATTTTCTTTAATTATATCTTAGTTATGTAGGTTCCACGAGAATTTCTAAAAATAAAGTTCACTAGTCTATTGCGAAACAATGTTCATTAACATGCTAGTTATTTTCCACAGTTCATTTCTGTATATGTAAATCTAATTTCTTTGTGTCCTTTTTGAAGATTCGTAGTCCATTCTCTGGTCTGTATTATCATAGTTGTTTCAACGTTTCCTTTCCATACACACAATCCATTTTTCTAAGTGCATATCCTTAGAAGTTCATTATTTGTCGGATGGCATTGCCCTTTAAGCCCGGCTAGGGATCTACCTCACATCATATGATTCCAGCAGACACTTCACAGGAAGGAGTCTCAAGAACCATCTGTTCCGGTTTCCACTTTTTCCAGCCATATGTTCAATCCATTTTCTAAGTGAATAGACGGTCCATTATTTGTCGGATGGCCTCGTCCTTTCCTCCAGGCTAAGCGTCTGCCTCACATCAAAGGATCCCAGCAGACACTTCACAGGAGGGAGAATCGAGAGTTTTGATTACTGTACTCGTTACAAAGGAATATGAGATTCGGCCAGAGTAGCTCTGGAGACATTTTTATCCTGGTCAGGGCATTAGGTAAGTGGCTAAAATATGTCCCGCACACTATAGGTTCTACAACAACGACCCCCTTCTTTGTCTGGGAGCATCAGTCGGGACTAATTTCATTGGATTAGCCACTTAACAGTAGATATTGCAATCTTGAATAACGACCATCTGTAACAGTCATGACCGCTTCTCATTTTCTTCCGAAAGCGCTGTTATAATCTTCCATGGTTGAAACTTACGAGTAACCCAGTTCTAAAACCCCTGGAAAAAAAACAATCCAGCTAACTGAAGCATGATCCAACCCACTTTGGTATCTCCAAGTAAGCCGATATGAATACATCCAAGTAAGCCGATATGAACACATCCAAGTAAGCCGATATGAACACATCATAGAAATAGTAAAATAGCCTTGAAACAATCATGTGATCAGGCTTATATGTGAAGAATGGAGTGAATCATATATGGCTTAATGTTCACGCAGATCTCTACGGCGAACATAGGAATGGTGAAAAGAAATCAGAGCAAACGAGTCTAAATCATAAATGTGCAACAGATGCACTAGGCACTATTCCATATACGTTCATATCGAGATGAAAGCACTGACGCCAATTATCAACATGGTAAGACATCCTTGAATCATTTGTGTTTGAGATTGTTCGCAGGAAATTTTCAGTACACGACGAAGGTAGCAAACGTTGGTTTCCCTACATAAAGAGATCCTAAAGTAATAATCCCCCCCCCATTGGGCCTTCGACTAACTGGTAACACCATTAGCAAACAACATTACTCAAACTATCCATAAAATATCTTGATATCTGAAACAGTCCATTGTTGCAGGCACGCCCATTATCAGAGCTGAGCATCCATGAACCCATGGCTTCAACACATTGGAAACAAACACGACTTTAACCGACACTTTAACCCTTCCCTATTTTTTGTCTCGCCTGTACAGATCAAACCAAAATATAGACATACTCCTATGTCCTTCTCAAAGAGCAAGCACGAGAAAAAGCTCGATAAGATATCAGACTTTGTACAGCCCAGTAGGGAGGGTGCCGCTGACATACTTAGCAATGATAATGACTTCGTATTACAACATGTGTTAGACTGCTGTACTCCAGCCATGGAGAGCTTTTTTGATCAAGGCAAAGACCAATAGTTGTAGGGTAAAATTCCTATTTAAGACCTTCATCGCTTGTAAAGGAGACTTCTCACCTCTGTTCATCTTGCCAATATATAAAAGCAATTTATTCTTCAGTATAATGTACTTGTCGGACACTCACGAATTATCTTAGGTAATTATCTAGCTTTTCCATCTCTCATTCATATTTCATTATCTTGACAGAAAAGAGGTTCTCACTCTTTTCTTCTGTTGTATTATAGACTGGTATTCTAATAAAAGAACATAAACGCATCAATTGATTGTGTATTTTGGGTATCCTCATGTATATTTTGTGTGTTTGCTAGTAAACGACCTTGCCAATACCACATTAGAGTATATTTTAAGAGCCTTTTGAAAGGACTAGCTACTATTAGCACGGGACTCTGAGTGGCCGAGAGGTCTAATATACTCACCGCTCCTGATCACTGCCATCTCACCTCTGTCTGCGTGGGTTAGAGTCTCAGGCTTGGCTAAGATGTATACCTGCGAAAACCTGCCAATGGCTTCTCGTGGAATCGTTGTTCTTCCCGGGGTTTTCCACGATTCTTCCTCAACTAGTTATACTGGCCGTCATGTATAGACTATCTTGTGCTGAAAAATGGCATTCAACCCTACAACAACAAAAAAACAACTACTCCTGCTACTGCTATCACTATATATATATATATATATATATATATATATATATATATATATATATATATATATATATATATATATATATATATATATATATTCATTCATGTGCTCAGGGATACGACCCTCTGTATATGTATAGGCTACAGAAAAATACTTGTTTTACTTCTGCACTGTATTGTTCGTGGCTAGCAATGTGGTAACCAGCTAGCAATGTGGCTAGCAATGTGTTAACCAGCTAGCAATGTGGCTAGCAATGTGGTAACCAGCTAGCAATATGGCTAACATTGTGATGACTAGCTTTCTAGATAGTTTTAGATCCAATGTGTTCATATGAGCATCATCCTGATTGAAAATAATACAAAATTGGCGGAGGGCCATAGTTCTCCACCACCATCAGACTAGATACTTTTTTTATCCAGGCCGTTAGTCTAAGATGCCCCGATAATATATCCGATGAAACTTCAATCATCGTCATCATTGCCGGATTTCCCATTAAGTACACTAAGCACGTGCTTAGGCACCAACCCAACAGGGGCACCAGAAAAATTAAAATTAATTGTTGACGATAAAATTTAATGAGTTATATATGACCATTTCGTTCTTTTGTATGTACGAGTAATTTGATTTAGAATAATGACAACACTGGTATTTTCCACACCTTTTAAGCTCTGAATATTGTTTACTTTTTGTTTCTGAGTTTCACTTTTCAGGAGTATACATCATAATATTTGCAGTGGCATTAAAATTGGGGATCTAAGAATATTTATGTTTGCATGTGTAACCATCCAAGAAATGACGCTGTTTATTTTACAGTAATGGTGTCTGTCTTACCTGTCACATTTGGGTTCAAAGTATAAATGTAGGTTACAGGGACTTTAGTTTAACTTTATGCTTGAACACATTTACAGGTAAATCTATACTACCTGAGACAATCAGTCGTCATTGCATCCTTCTATAATCTCTGAGACCAAAGTTTCCATTTTTCTCCAGATAATTTGCGATTCAGAGAAAAATGTTACTTGCATTTGATAGAAAACATAACTAAAGCCTAAATAGATAATACAATGTTTACTGAGTTCATCCTCATGGCTATTACAAAACGTAATAGATTCGGCCGTTTCCGGAAAAATCACTTGCACCATACATCCCAGTTATGTCTTGAAAATGCAGCTGTTTTCAGAAAATACAACATAATCTATGATCCCTTATGTACATGTTGTATTCCGACTAATGTGGCAAACATAAGTCATATTAGCTTGGTGCCCGTCATATGTTATATTAGCATATTAGCTTGGTGTATTGGATTTAATTTAAATGTAGAATAATACAAAAAAAAAATATACAACAAACCTTTTTTATGCTAGCAGTGCCTCAAATTAGAGATGTAACAAAGCTGATGCCTTTACAAGTATAAAAGTATCAGAATCTCACCAAAAGAAAATGAAAAATCTAAAATAATATCTATAAAGCAATAAAACTATGTTATACTGACATACTCATCATGCCTTATATCGTTATTTATAAACAAAGCTTTAAAACTGGATTATACTGACCCATGTTATAGATCAAGATCATCCGGACACTTTAATGCATTATTCAAGGAACTCCGAGTGGCCTAAAGCGCTCACCGTTACAGATCAATACAATCTCACCTCTATCTGCGTGGGTTCAAGTCTCGGTTTCGGCCAATGTGGGTATGTGAGAAAGCTTGCCAGTAGCTTCTCGTGGGTCAGTGGTTCTTTTTGGGGTTTTCCAAGGTTCATCCTCTACCATTTATAATAGCCTCCATATGTAACCTATCTTGTGCTAAAAAAGGGCATTAAACCCTACAACAACAGCAGCAACAACAACAACAACAACATGTTATTCAATATGTTATTGTGTTTCAGGAAATGACTAATATCTAAAACTAACCACCAATGGATAGTTATTATCGGACATGAATATCTCTCAATGGAGGTTTATGTTAGACTCCAACGTGATTCCTCCTCCTGAGAGACAAAGACAGTAACCACAGTTTAGACTTACTGGATCTAATTTAGCATGAACGTTCCCAAAAATTTTAACTTAACCGTGTAAGATAAGTAACATAAACCAGTCTTTGATTTTAACAGAAGTAGTAATTTTCTACATGTGAACTTCATTTTCAAAATATTGTGCACATTGTAGAAAGTAGCCTATAATTTCAATACTATAGAAGCAATGTTTAGAACAGCTTTATGTTTCAGAGTCGAAAATGTAAACAAAATGTGAGAAAAAAACTGGAAATCTTCAATAATCTAACCAAAAATATATTTTTTTCATTGCATATTTTTCAAACATCTCCATGAAATTAAGTCAAAATTCGCATTGAAAGCCGTTACAGGTATTGTTTGTGGTCATGTATAAATAACTTTACATTTAACCTACATTCTCTTTTATTTCAAAGTCTTATATAAAATTTATGCATAAAAGTAAGTTTATAGATAAGGAAAACATCAAGAACTGGAGAGTGAAGTTTTGTTCATACTGATCTAGTTATATTATGCTAAGGAGACTTAATATGTCCCAAATTGTTTCATCACCTTTCACACACACACACACACACACACACACACACACACACACACACACACATATATATATATATATATATATATATATATATATATATATATATATATATGGGGAGGAAATTTACTATATTCAGTAACTTAGCTATGCACACACAGACGCACGTACGTAACATAGATAAATCAAGATACTACCTTTGAAATTTCACGATACACCCCCTAACAAAGCCCAATGGCAGTGTATATATCATAAAATTGTCTAGCTACGCCATTGCTAGCACAAGATATATGAAAATCATATATACGTTACATAGCCTGAGTCTCCATAGTAATGATTTATGGATACTTTGTGTCATCCTGAGTAATGGAGTATGAATACTCTCAGTCGAGCAGATTACTTATGTCTGGAATCCTTGAGTGTAATAATTCGATAATCTGGATAATTTGAGTCTACCAGAGTGCTTATGTCTGGATATTTTGAGTCTACCAGAATAGTTATGTCTGAATACTTTGAGTCTTCCAGAGTAGTTATATCTGGATACTTTGAATCTACCGGAGTACTCATGTATGGATACTTTGAGTCTACCAGAGTAGTTATGTCTGGATACTTTGAGTCTACTAGAGTACTTATATCTGGATAATTTGAGTCTACTAGAGTGCTTATGTCTGGATACTTTGAGTCTACCAGAATAGTTATGTCTGAATAATTTGAGTCTTCCAGAGTAGTTATATCTGGATACTCTGAATCTACTAGAGTACTTATTTCTGGATACTTTGAGTCTACCAGATTACGTATGTCCCGATAGTTTGAATCTACCAGAGTACTTATGTCTGGATACTTTTAGTCTACTTGAGTACTTATGTCTGGATACTTTGAATCTGCCCAAGTTCTTATATCCGTATACTTTGAGTCTAATATAGTAGTGATGGATGGATACATTGAGTAAACCAGAGTACAAAATGTCTCGGATCCTATCTGCTCACCTAGTGATGTCACTGAGAGGGAGTGCGGACCGCACCAGGTGACACCATCAGAAAGGATGACACCAAAATAACTGTCTATAAAGTTTTTGAAGTTGTGTGCAGGAAGTAGGTCCATGGGGGTGACACCATGAGTTATCACATTGAGTGACACCACCCTTAGTGACGCCACTGTGCTCATCAAGACTGCATTTTAAAATACTTATTCCCTTTCAATCTCTGCATACTGCCAGTCCCGTTATACTTTTCTAAATATCTGACGGAATTTGAATGGCCTGGACAATGAGCAAACACACATATAAAAGAAACTTTACCAAATATTAAAATATAAGAAATATTTTAAGTAAAACTGAGTTAATTAGTTTCATATATAGTTCCCTCTCATTCTAAAGTAAGCTGATAATCTGTTTATATTATCAGTCACAAATCGCTGATAATGAAAGCTACAATGATGCTTTACCTTTAAATGTTTGATCCTAGAATGCATAAGAACTATTCCCATATTTTACCCACTTTGCTCTCATATTATACAATTCTTCTGCATTATTTTTCGTGTGGACTAAACTAAGTATATGACAACGTGATGAATTGTTGTTATTGTAGTAAAAGTCGTTGTTACTTTGCTGTTTATGTTTTGTCTCAAAAAGATGTGATTTACCTATCCCATAAAATCATTGTTTCTTAGTTAAACAAAAAGTGTGCTTTCTATTTGTGTGTGTGTGTGTGTGTGTGTGTGTGTGTGTGTGATTGATTTAGATTTTTAACGTAGCTTTAACAATTTTTCAGTCATATTGCTAAGATGCATGCAGTATGACAGTTTATGGTTATGTTTAACACTGTCAACATACCTCAGACAAGTAGCATGATGTCCCACCATATCACACTATTCTGATACCAGTCCAACCAGTCCTAAAACTTCTTAAAGCTGAGCGCCAAGCCAGGCAGTTGTTGTACCATTTTAAAAGTCTTAGGTATGATCGAGTGAGATTCAAACCCGCAACCTTCCTCATCCGATGCTGACGCTCTACCAACTAGGCAACCAGCGCGTTCCTGAGCGAGAGAGAGAGAGAGAGAGAGAGAGAGAGAGAGAGAGAGAGAGAGAGAGAGAGAGAGAGAGAGAGAGAGAGAGAGAGAGAGAGAGAGAGAGATATTGTTGTGACTTTAATAAATCACGAGAAAACTGTTTGTTCAACACACCTTAGTCCCATCAGGATTCTTACGTCACTAATCCGCAATTTATAGATCTTTTGAAGGGTCTGTCGTCTATTCTAAGATTATGGCATAATATTGTTTCCCAAAATTGGACAGACCGCTCGTAAAAAAAACAACAAGTACCGTTCAACCCGATGCATCCTAGATTATTATTTGTTTGCCTCAAGAGCAAAAGTTCTGTTAGGGTCAAGGTTCGGTCGTAAGTTAGAGTCATATATTTACAATCGCTTTTGTGAAACGCACCTAAAGACAGGCTTACGTCATCGGCGAATGGTGATCGTAGAATGTAACGATTTTTGCTCACTACCGTAGCTTACTGCTTCCTTCTTTATTAGTTACTGTTCGTGGCATTCAGCACCTCTCTCTCTCTCTCTCTCTCTCTCTCTCTCTCTCTCTCTCTCTCTCTCTCTCTCTCTCTCTCTCTCTCTCTCTGTGTGTGTAACACAGTTATCGGACTATTATATGCAGGTACGCGACAGTGTTCTAATGGTGTACAAATAAAAGTAAGACACAAGGCGAATAATGTATAGCATTCATAGAACGATGTTGTAAAGTGTTTAAGAGACATAAAGATCATAGCAGTGTATCAAATTCTACATTATGTAGAGGTTCAATTTGCAAAGATCCTGCTTGTAAAGATTAAGGTCAGGATGTATAACAATTTCCTTTCAACGTATGTTTCACTACAGAACAGAGAATGAAAGCAAAGACACAATACAGTAGTTGCCAACAGTGTGCATTTGGCGAAGAGGGGGCGCATGAGTCGGGTTTGCTCCATGATGGTATGTATTGGAACTAAATGATGGTAACTATTGTAAAGATAATAAGTCTTATATTAACCTGCCTATTTTCCAAAGACATCCAGCCGAGATCTGTCATTAGATGAATATTTTCCTAACCCTCCCTGCAGGACGCATGGTACTAATTCAACTCCCATAGTAAATATATAGAGACACCATCATATTCAAAATTCAATAACTTAGAATTTCTAGGAACTGATCATCAGACCTATATATCTCCAACCACAACACTCACTGGTGCAATCTTCTGTGTGGAGAACACCGTATAAGCCGCGTCATTTTTTTTTTTTATCTACATGTGCATGAATCACATGTTATTATTTCTGCACCAAAGTAATCAGGTATACTTTCATTAGTGAGCACTCCTAAGTCAAGTCTGTAAAAATACTCAAATGCATCAATATAAATTTTGCCTATATTTTTTTTTAAAAAAATTACAGATAGGATAAGATCTAAAAATATATTTTTACTAAAAGTTTACTTTTCATTATTAACCAATTGTGGACCACCAAACCCGTATATACTCTATTATTTCTTACCCATTTCTAGACTGGCTCACAGTTCTTCCATATAAGTAGTACCTTCGTCCTGCAGCTATTTATTAAAACATCTTATTTTTAAAAGAAACAAAAGTAAAATGGAGGTTATTTTACATAACTCTAGATAGTACAAGCTTCCTTAGATGTCATAACAATGTCTTATATATTATGTACCCAACCCCTGCGTGCTTGATTTAAACGGTGAGTATGAGGAAACTCAAACTATTATTTGCACGCGTGAATACTCCGTCCTTATGGTCGTCTAAAGAGAGATATGTGCTAAAACATACACCAAGGTATATGGCGATATCAATGGCTTCTAAAACCTGAACATGCAGAGTATAACTACTTTGAATCTAGAAATGTGTAATAGTTGGCACTTACCTGGATTAATTCATTTCTCATACCCTTCTAGATCTGTTTTGTAATTCTTCATGTTCCTCTGCGTTACTGTCATATGTATTGCTGTGTTACCTGCATAAAGTTTGGCGATGGAATGTATAATTTAAGGAGAGTCATTTATGCATAGTATGAAGAGAAAAGAGTATAAGGCAGAGCCTTGTAGTATCCCAAGATGTTGACGCTACCTCATGAGATGAGACCCTTTCCAAAAAGAAAAACACTTCAAGTGCGATCACTAAGAAAGGATCTGATCCAACTTGGAGCATGGCCTTGTAGATCATGCTGACGGAGTTTTATCAGGAGTGTATGATGACTTACAATGGCAAACACCTTTCTGAAATCAAGAGGGATACAGTCTGTTTGCCGTCGTTTGACAGTTTTCTGATAGGTCTTCACTGATTAACTTCTCTTGAAGGTCATATATTGTATTTTAGGAGTTAAAGAATCTGATTAGGATGAAGCAATCATATTTTCCACCATTCTGCATAAATTGTTGTGTAACGTTATATCTTTTTTTTAACAAGCAGTTACCGACAGCATCGATCCATTGATATTTTTCCTGCTTTGAAAAAAATATATAGAAACGTGGCTCAGCGACTGCGGCTATCTTACACAGAAGCTGCTTCAGTACGATAGGTTTCAATGCGTCTGGGCTAGCCTGTATGTCCTGTTTAAGATTTTCCAAAAGCTCAAGCATGCCATTGGAGTCAATAATAATATATGGCTCGAAGAGCACTTGCATTGATATTTGTGTGGAATGTTTCGTTGCTTAAGTTTGTCCGGTAAAGGTCTTCATTTAATGGACCTGTCACAACTGTTTTGGTATTAAAGGATAGGTTAGTGTACAGACTGAATGATACTTGCTATTTAATGCAGGCATGTGCAACTTCTTCCAAGGCGCAGGTCAGATAAGAGATTTTTTTTTCAAAAGCCATACCCTATGACAAGTAGCTGGCCGTAGTTTGTACATACATAGTTTATTGCATGTTTTATTAAGGTAGAATGTGTAAAACGAGTCGTTGTTCTATATATGAGTGGATATATGCCTTGAAGTCTCGCCGTGAAATCTGAATTCATGAGAAAACATTTTCTTAAGTATTTCTGATCAGTCCTTTGCATGTTAGTCCATCCTGGGTAAATTTGCCTTTGAGCAGGCTTTTTTGATGGAACGAATTTCGAAACATATTGATTTAGTTCTGGTTTGAATTCATATACTGCGTCAGACTATTGATTTTTGTTTCTAAATCTATTGTCTTGAACTCTCTCCATATGTAATCTTTTTAATGTTTCCAAATCCACTTTCTAATATATGTGTATAGTCCCCTTTATCTGTTTACATACATTGAGCTTGCTATCAATAGCACAGTTTCAATTATGTCATGACCACCGAAGCCATGCTCTGTCTTGGCTGTTCTGTGGTTTGAGATGAAAAAGAGATCAAGAGTGACCTCGTGCCTTATAGGCTCGGTGACCATCTTAATTAAATTGTGCCAATCTATAAAGTTATCAAAGTCATCGAAAAGGAATGGATAATAGCAACCACTTCAATGCTAGTCACATGATCTCCACTCCAACTAAATTTAGGGCAATGAAAATGACATATGATCTAAGTGTTACATTTAATTTGACTCTCCGCTTGAAGTGAGCTTTAAGTTCTTCTACACTTCGCCTTTCTTCAGACGAAAAAATTTTTCAATGCAGAGGGGTTTAGTTTAAATCATATTCCAAACAATTTAAGTTTCATTGAAATTGTTTTGGTTCTGATGAAATGATGGAGCTTGTAAGAATAGATGTGCCATCGCCACCTGAATAGGAAACTAGTTTCTTCCCATAAATGCAGTGAATACTATGGATTTCCGAAAATATATACTGTCAAAGAGTTGAGGAGTAAGCCGAGATTTTGTACATACCAGACTGTCTGGGCCATATTGGTCTAGAATTGCCTAGAGTCCTTCTTTATTTACTACAGATTAACTGTTTACTTTAATTACCTTAAGATTGGAAATTTGTATTTGTGGTTGTTTCGCCAGGGAATTTTATAAAGGGATAAGAGCCATTGCAAATGATTCTGAGCTGAAAATATTTTGTAAGTTGTTCAGTGACTGATAATTGGAGTTTGCAGAGCTCGTTTAATTTGTGGAGCCATAGTTCAAGCAAATCAACGAAAATAAAATGACACATCCCGGACCTCAAAGTGACCGTGTGTGTTCTGGCTAGTACATTGAAAGTGCATGAGGTAACAATGATCGCAGCTGTCACAGTTTATGAGAAGATTAGAATCATTCACAAGTTCAGCATCGGTAATCTGAAATAGAATTCATTTTCACGTCTGCTTACAAAGTTATGAAAAGCATACATAAGCTTTTGTGGATGTGTTTACAAGTACGTGCCGTTTGATGCTTTTGACTAAGCTGGCAATGCAAAAACGACCTACTTATTTTAAATCCATTAGGATTAAGGTATGGTTTTGGAAGGTGCGGTCTCTCAGTTATTATAAAGGAATGTTGAAAAGCTTGGAAAGGTACGAAATCGAGACCATGACTGTGGTGGGGGTAGAATGCATGTTTGCATGACTATGATAATGTTTGACCGGATTTGTAACGTCCTCTTTCACTGAAATGGTCAAGGTCTACGAAAAATAAAAAAAATAAGTCCGACTAAACGATGAACGAATTTGATGTTCAAAACCAGCAACTATCTACTACATAGATAAAATATAAACATTTGATTTATTGTTACGTTTTGGGGGGAGGGGCACCAGACAGATGCCACTCACCCACTTAGCCAAAAATTAAAGGTTTTTATATATTCATGTGTCTTCCTCCAATGTGTTGGATATGTTTTATTTATTAAAGAATTTTGAAAAACCCAGATTTTGAGTTGGGTATTTTTTCCTCCCTAGTGTTATCTAAAAGGTGACCTCCCTTCTCGTATTTCGCATAATACGTATACCAAAATTTTTGAGTTGTTATTATTTAAATTTAATTTTGTTTATATTTAGAATTTTGTATGAGAAATGGTGTAATACATTTATAAAATACATACCTGGTGTTTTGGTGGATGTTAGTTTTTTGTGCCATTTCTCATATGCTAGATTTTGAATATAGGAGGCTGGTCATAAGGTCGGTTTGCTAGGAGCCATGTGTCTTTATTTATTCCTTTGACTCACTTCTCTTGAGAGGGACCAGGCCTTATTTCTATACATTACAAATATTTATATTTCAAATATAAAGTTTCAGAAGAGTATATATTACATACAAGTTTTGTTAGTCCTTATTGTTTTTATGGAATCCCTTTATTATTTAATATTTCCCAATGTTTTTATGTACTGTTTGCCCATATTCTGTACATGAACTTTTCGGAGGCTCTTCCATTAACCTTGCTACTTTTTGATCCTTTGGTGTTGATACCATTTTTCAGCGTATGATAGATTATGTATGGCGGTCACTATCACCGGTAGAGGAAGAGCCCGGGAAAATACCCGTAAGAACCACCTATCAGCGTGAAGTTATTGGCAAACTTTCTCACATGCCCACGAATGGCGAGCCCGAGAATGGAACCCACGCGGACAGAGGTGAGATAGAAATGAGCGATAAGGGCAAACGCTTTAGAGCACTCGTCACCCGGAGCCAATCTGATTTGTAAAGCACCGGGGTTTTTTTTTTCCGAGTTCATAAATCAGTATTTAGTTACACAAATAATTGTTGGTATTTTTTTCAGCTCAAATTTCCGTTTGATAATTGACTACAAATAGATCATTCAAATGGAATCTGTGGAAGTCCATGCTAATTTTTTAAAAAATATCCTTTTACAACGCCTTTCAGAAACATATTAAGATATAAATATGTATATCAGATTCGTAGAATTGTTCGTGACAAAATGTCATGTCTACTACATTCAATAATCAACGATTAGCAGTAGGACAGAGTTGCCAGATTTTCATTCGACATTTGATAGTGTACCATGTTCAACTATCTTTTAAGCTTGGTATTTCATTATCAGTTGTTTATCCCTCGTACTGTTGAGATTTATCCTTTAACCATCTCAATACTAACCCTTTTGCTCGATGATTATTTATTTTACCTACATTTCCTTAATTGCCGAAAGGTGTTCCTATTATTGTATTATATTAACAATTTTGAAGACAGATTATTTTTCAGTTAGAATAATCATTCGCCAAGAAAATTTTTCGTTTTCATTTGTTCGCTTTTGTGAAAACGGAACAATCAAACAAATCTCATAATTTTCACCATATCCTTTGATTCCGTATATCCAGGAACCTCACCTGGAGAAAACAGCAGTTTTAACAAAGCTCGACGTGTTTTTTTAAAGTACATTTGAACTTTCAAAACTTAACCAAAGATGGAATTTGTTGAACATTAACTTGCTATGTTAATAAAATTTATGAAACATTTAATTTTTTTAAATATTTAACCTTTTTCATCAAACAAAATCGCACGTGTTAGGTAATATCTTATTTGGTGATGCATCCAAGTGTCATGTCAAGTTAGCAGATTTTCTTTTGAAATTTCTAGATTTGATGAAAATAAGAATACGTGCAGCAATGCGGAAGGATAACACTCAAAAAGTCGCTATCACCACCTATCAAGGAACATCCTGTGATCAAAAATACACGCTGATGATCCGATAGATTTTGATTAAATACTTCAAGATGATCTTTGACAAAATAAGCATGTAAACAAAGTAACAAATCTCGATATAGAGATCCGTATTTCAAGTGTCCCTTTGCGGGTGACAGTCTAAATTGAAACACCGCTGAGAAAATTGTATAGTTTGATCTTAGGCAAAATCCTGCCTAATGTTTACCAAAAATAAAAATAAAAATTACAAAAAGCATCAATGAATGATGAATATTTGGTTATATCATTTGTTGTATCGACTTACAGAAAGAAGTAGGCCTACAGTTAGCGTTTGGAATATACTTTGGCTTTTGCATTTAAAACAATGTGTAACTGTAAGAAATTTAAAGTGAGTAATAAAAACCACACCGATCAAATTTGCTGAAATTTTTACCAGTAAATATCGATTCGTTTCGTTTCATTCTAGCTTTATTAATTTGGCATGGTTATAATATTTCAGGAAAAGGTAATTTGCAACTTTGCAATGATTTAATTCATTTTATTTTAAAGGTACATTCTTCAAAAATCCTTTATCAGTAAAACGAGCTAATATATATTTTTAGATCCTCTATTACTTTGAGATATTTCAAGAACTTAAACATGCTTGGATATTTATAGTTCTTCATTTCTTCTATAAACTTCATGGCTTGACAAGATCGGGGAGGTCTGAATTTCCTGTGTGCAAAGACTGGTTTATGGTCTTTCGTTTCCTGTCGCCCTCACACCTGCCTTATACGAATGCCCAGTCTAAATAGTTGAGGGACCAACGTGGGGGATGCCAACTAAGATCATCTCTTAAAGGGGGTTGAGCTTATCAGTGAAGACAATATTAGCATCCCCCGGCTGGCGTCCATCCTTTACCCCCCACACATAGTCCAAGAAGAGCATTTTATCTCTGAATAGCGCCATCCTATTGTCATTTACTATTGTGTAACACAAAAGATAGATTACAGAACGATAAGTTTTTGATCCCTTTGGTTTCTGAGAACCAGGTCGACAAAAAAGCAACATCAGTTTATGTATCCAGAAGTTACATATATGCAGCATAAAGGTTACAAATATGCAATCGGATTCAAAGAAGATGGGATAAAATATAGTATAACAAACTGCTACCGTGAAGTTACTAATTAACAATTAAACAGGAATCCTTTTGATTAAAGGAATGCGGCTAACTGAGGACTGTTCAAAAGAAAACATCTGGCATGGAAATGGCTGATAAAACCACAGGTCTAATATCCCATCTTCGAAATCTCTTTTATTAAGTATTACGCCGTATTTGTCAGGAGTTATCTATATTTTGATATCCTAACATAATAAACATGGGAATTCGACAGATGAATTACCATCCAACATCCTTATTGGGTTATTGGAATTCGGATACTCTAACCTTACATGGAATCAAAATAAAATAAAAGTGTATAGGTCTTTAACTACACTCAAAGACAGTTGTAACTACCACACAGTGTCAAAATAAACCCTATATATGTCATGAATACATGAGTTAGATATTGAAAAAAGACACCTTACTCAACCATTTTGAGAATCATTCGTTTTTCCAAAATGTATGACCACATATGAATGCTGATTAAGTGCAAAAAGCTTGCGAGAGAGAGAGAGAGAGAGAGAGAGAGAGAGAGAGAGAGAGAGAGAGAGAGAGAGAGAGAGAGAGAGAGAGAGAGAGAGAGAGAGAGAGAGAGAGAGAGAGAGTACTTAGAAACAGGAAATAGGAATATTCGAAATCACAACTACATATTCTCTCATATTATTATTATTATTATTATTATTATTATTATTATTATTATTATTATTATTATTATTATTATTATTATTATTATTATTAAAACAAAATGATTATAGCAAAGAACGAGATACCTTATGAAATCCCAAAATAGAGGTCTTAATTTGTTTAACAAAGGATTCCTCTGTTATTTTCAGTATCCGAGGATACGGGTTCGAACCCCTGTCGAGTTACATCAAAGACTTTAAAAAATGGTACTAGCAGCTACCTCGCTTGGCGCTCATCATTAAAGTTATTGTTAAAGTCCTACGATTCAGAATAATCTGACTGGGTGGGACATGATGCTAAAAGATTGAGAACTAATGCCACGGTGCTTCATATCGCTATACACTTCCACGTTATATACATCATAGAGATAAGACTAAAATTGGTAAAGCTATGTTACAAATCCAAGAAAACGCACAAATTCGCACAAACACATGCAGCACTGCATACACATGCGAACAATGTAATATTGACGCTGCTTTCTGTTCAGTTAAAAATCAGCAGATAAATGATGGAACTGTATTTCACCAAAAGATAATGATAATTGAACGGCAGGTTTTAATTAAAGAAAGAACTTTTGTTTTACATTTGATCAGAAATATAACGAGACTAATTAGATCCTTTTACAGTCTGTAATGGGGCCCTGAGTGGCCTAGTGGTCTAAAGCGCTGACTGTTACGGATCACTTCTATCTCACATGTATCTGCATGTGTTCGAGTCCAGAATCGGCAAACGCGGGTAAGTGAGAAAGCCTGCCAGTAGCTTCTCGTGGGACGGTGGTTCTTCCCGGTGTTTTCCAGGGTTCTTCCTCCATCATTAATACTGGTCATCATGTATAGCCTTTCTTGTGCTGAAGAATGGCATTAAACCATACAACAATAGTCTGTACTTATGTTCTCTGGTCATGTTGTACGATTAGACGATACCCATGTATGTTACCAGAAGTTCATATTTAAAATATCAATTTAATTTTCGAATAAATGAAAGTGACACTAATTATTATGTTAATTGTTGATATATACTTCTCCAAATGTTTTAATTAGCATAGGAAGGGAGTAGTTTTTATCTTAATCCTAAAATATCCTTTAAACATTTAAAGCGAACAACATTACTGTTTCTATGTTAGAAAAACATGTATTGGTCTAGTAAAATTATAAATAGCTTTTTTTTACCCGACAATGCATCTGATTCATTTCTAATTTTTTACGGGACTATTCATTTTTCACGACCAATTTCCTGTTGACCGTACTTTGAAAAATACCAGGAAAAAATGTCAACCTACATAAACGCCATCTCAACTAAAGGCAACAATCAATTTTAATATTTTGTTTTCTTGAGCTTTTGAATTTACGATGCTTTACAATGCGGTATTGTCCAATAAATCATAACTGTACGGTAAATATTAAATAAAACAGCTGTTCATGAAATCAGTATAAATGTACTCTAAATATTACACAATTATTTTAGACAGCTGTCCAAGAAATTGGTATTCAGTGTACTGTATATAGTACACCATTATATATTAGACAGCCTGTTTGGTTGCATTTTTAGGAAGGAATAGTTTTATTACTGTAAATTTAAAAGCGATAATAACCTTTTTGTGCATAGAGCCATGAATGGTATATATATATATATATATATATATATATATATATATATATATATATATATATATATATATATATATATATATATATATATATATATATATATATATATGGATTACTTGCTATATCTATGGTATGGAACACTTGTTATATATATAATGGACCACTTGCTATAGATATGGCATGAAGCACGTGCTATAGATATGGTATGGAGCACTTGCATAAATATGGTATCCCGTTCCTTCATAATTAAAAATAAGTCAGGGATTCTATCGGAATCAGTATTAATTACATTTCAATAAGTCAGGAGTCAGTATTAATAATTTTCTAGTAAGTCAGGAACTCCTTTTTTAGTCCATATTAATGACCTTCCAATAAGTCAGGAACTATTTATCGGAGTCAATATTAATCACTTTCCAATAAGTCTTGACCTCTTTATCAGAGTAAGTATTAGTGATCTTCCCATAAGTCATAAACCCTTTATTGGAGTCAGTTTTAGTGATCTTCCCATAAGTCATGAACCCTTTATCGAAGTCATTATTAATGACCTTCCCATAAGTCATGAACCATTTTTCGGAGTCAGTATTAGTGATCTTCCCATAAGTCATAAACCCTTTATTGGAGTCAGTTTTAGTGATCTTCCCATAAGTCATGAACCCTTTATCGGAGTCATTATTAATGACCTTCCCATAAGTCATGAACCCTTTATCGGAGTCAGTATTAGTGATCTTCCCATTAGTCATGAACCCTTTATCGGAGTCAGCATTAATGACCTTCCAATAAGTCAGGCGGAGTCAATATTAATCAATTTCCAATAAGTCGGAATTCTTTATCGGAGTCAATATTAATCACTTTCCACTAAGCTTTTTTGACAAGAATGTTGTTTAAATTTTGATCTAGATACACTTATGAAATTTGAGTATCTCCTTCTCTGAGATCTTCGTTTCTTTCTTCCGCTCTTTCTGACTATCTTTTTGTCTGTATATATGTACATAATCATTGTGCGACATGGATTAAGTTTTCATTTTTTAAAAATGTTTTTCTTGCAAGTTATTCTCACACATATAAACATGTTTTTTAATACGCTTGTGCTTGATATATCAGTAGATCTCAAATACTCTTGTGTTCCATCAAATTTGGGATGATGAAATAACTACGATTGTACTGCGTTACTTTTTCAGATACTTTGTCTCTTTGAACTTCTAAACACCTGAAGGTGATGCTTTAAGGCACTCAATATTTTATTCAATTTAAAGATCTCTCTCTCTCTCTCTCTCTCTCTCTCTCTCTCTCTCTCTCTCTCTCTCTCTCTCTCTCTCTCTCTCTCTCTCTCTCTTTTTTGTTGGTAGGCAATTATCTTGAATTACATAATTTTTTGCGAGCTTTTAAATATAATATCCATCATACGTTTTATCCCTACGATTTGGCACAAGTTCTCTTCTGAGCTTAACTTTTAAAGGATTTTAAGCTGTAATAATAATAAAGTCACATTAACTGAAAACATTTCTAATTACTAAAATGTAGACAATTTATTCTGAAAAGTAAAACCAAAGCAAAAGTGAGAAGATATATGCTATTTCTGTAAATCATTTTAGAAGGTTAGAATGCGATAAATACTCACTGAAATGAATTCTTCTTTGCAGGCAATTATGAAAGTGGTCTGTTTATGCTCATAGAGCTTTCAAACTAACTAAAAAAATTAGAAGAGTGTCTACACTGGAATTATTGGATGCAAAATGGCACTACTTTAAGATCCGGTAAACATAATTTCACTGATGTTCCTTTTGGGACTAAAATATGATTCTAAGATTGAATGTCGATGAAATTTTGAGTCCATTTTATTAAGTAGCGCTCTTTTGCATTCCTATTCACTGGATGCAAGGAACTTCTTTCAAAAGGGAGCAAATAAAATAGTTTATCATGGTCAGAAATGTATACAATTCAATGATTTGTGACGTAATATAAATATGAAATAACTGCGTAATTTTAATATTATATTATCGACATGCCAGGAAATTTGGAATCTAAATTTTATTAGGCATATAGCAAGAATGCTGTGCAAAATGTCAAACAGATCATGTAGCCAATCACCTTTCCGTTTACAAACAACAACTGAAAAGCAAACCAGAACAATTACGCCGCCATATTAGTCTCTGATTTTAAGACTCGTTTGGTCCTTACTGCTTCGTGTTAGACCATCTTAAAAGTGCAGACACCTGATTTAGAATAATTTTAGATTTTATTGAAAGGTGGACACGCTTTGGACAGCAAATAATGTGAGCCTTGCGATACATTATACAAAGAGGCTAACATGAGCTCTGTCACTTCATCATCATCTCTGTCATTTAATTTTGATCTGCCATTTAATTGTCATCGTCAAATTAGTGATGAACTAATGCCTATGAAATTCAAATAGATGGCTACACTTATCTTTTTCTCATCGTCATCACCGCAGCGCCATCATTTTGTTTTCCATCATTCTGTCTGGCCACAGTCTGAACGGAGCACCGCGCTTCGTCATAATCATGTCTCGCCAGTATAAATTCCGTAGAACTCATTCCTATATGTTTCCGTAATGAATAGGTGAAAGGTAGGACTATTGGACAATAAAATTAAAGAATCATCTCGCTAATTTACATTTTGAAAAAAACTTACTATCGAATCAATAATTGTGTACGCCCAATCTCGACGTTGGTTATGTTTTTTTAATTGCTCATACTGGCTTTTAAATTTTAAACATTTGATTTCGAGCCTTTAGAGCTACGACAAGAAAACCTACAATCAAGACAGTTTCAGCCCCGTCGACCATTTTAGGTATGTGCTTAGCCCCATACATTTATGAGTCTGTCATATTAATATGCAATCTGATTATAATCAAATCTCCGCTGTCCTACATGAAGATCTGGCGATGACCTCTTAAGTATTATGTTCTGGTGACCTTTGAATTAGTCAATGGAAATGCAGCTTTAAAAAATCTGAAAGCGA
Source organism: Potamilus streckersoni (assembly GCA_016746295.1). Classification (NCBI taxonomy): domain Eukaryota; kingdom Metazoa; phylum Mollusca; class Bivalvia; order Unionida; family Unionidae; genus Potamilus; species Potamilus streckersoni. The sequence continues at coordinate 9,404,983 of JAEAOA010002345.1, read as the reverse complement.
ATCAAATCGTTTGGTATTCATTAATGCTTTTCTACGGGGAGCCTTTGAGGAAAAAAGCTGGGCCAATCAGAACGTTGCCGTTGCAATTTTAATGTCATATGTACAGAAATCCAATAACACGTGTTGGATAAAATAAGCTTGTCCTTAAAGTTCTTTTTTCTAGATCGAGATTTTAGATGTGTTTGTTGAATTAAATAATCAGTAGTGGTTGAAAGTTATATTTTCTATGCCGAGGTTTTAGATTGTGTCGTTTGAATTACACGGCGGTGGTTGAAATTTCAATATCATACGTCTAGAAGTCTCAATTTACGTATTGGTTCAAAGAGTTTATGCTGAAAGTTTAATTTCATATGTTTAGATTTCATCTGTTGAATTAAACAGATCTGATTTTAATCAGAATGTATTGCTATGGTGCTTGCTGATTCTACACATAACATTGTCGCACTGCTACTAATGTTTCTTCTGCTACTGTTTTCACCAAAAATACCCATCCCATTGAGTGAGTTCAGGTACATTACTTGTAGAATGGCGAACTGCAAAAAAAAAAAAAAAAAAAAAAAAAACCAAAATGAACGACATCCGTGGCTTAAAACTACAACAAACTGAGATATTTTCCCCACATCATGTGCTAGATGACTACAAATTAACAAGCACTGTAAAAGACGTGCTTCATCATTTCGGAGAGAATGATTTTGTCCTGGAAAATCACCAGCATCTAAGTGACTAAAATTACTTATACGGTCGCCCTCACCCCCAATCACGCATGCGCACAATGTTACGCAAACGCCTATTCGTTTACACGGAGCTATTCGACCCTGGAAAAGATTACCTATTCCGACTAAAGCCAACACTTACATTAATCAGCTCTTTGCTGATCTGGTTTATATATATATATATATATATATATATATATATATATATATATATATATATATATATATATATATATATATATATATATATATATATATATACATATATGATAATTTGTTTGCTCCTTTTGAATAACGGGTATATTTCATAAAGTGGGCGAAAATACGTTTTGCACCAACGAGAAGAAATATATTCGTTATTCACTCAGAACAAGTAAATTTTCGTTTTTTTCAGTCTCAAACTTCCTGGCTAGTAATATGGTTATTATCTGGTGTGTTTTGTATAAATTCGCGCATAAAATACCAGTAGTAACGTATTTATCTGTCCCGATTCAAGGGTAAAACAGTACACACACACACAAGAAATGAAAAAAAGCATTTGGACTTTAATGGACTTTAACCAGAGTAGTCAGTTTGTGAAGCCTACAAATTCACCACTAGACTTTTTCACGATTTCTTGGTTTAGAATGAAAATAAATTGAAACAAATATTCTCTAAATAAATATACAAAAATACGAGATTGTTTAACAGAAACGAAAGCTTGCCAGCAACTTCCGTTGTAACCACATAAAAACTTCCAACAAAGCTACAAGTTCGTACCACTGTAACGAAGATTGTTTTCAGTTAGCAGTTATAACTAATTAAGCAGATAGTATGGTTAATACCAGATGTTTTATCATGATTATTTCCCATAAAATCTAGTAATTTGCGGCTTCGCGTAAATTAAATTCAAATGTTAAGTTAAATACAACCTCTTGGGTTTGTTTGTTATATTATTGTTATTTTTATTTCAAAATCGTACGTATGCGCATTGTTCACATTTCTTTGACGTAAAACTCATTTTCTAACTTTCTCCCGGGTTATACATCCAAATAATAATGACAGGTGATTGTTTTGGAGTAACAATGACAGTCTGAATCAAAAATAATACGGTCTAGGTCATTGCCTAATTAGCCATTACAATTATTATTTTAAAAAGTATTTCGACTGTTTCATAATATCAGACTTTATATTATTTTGGATCTGCCATTGACATATTCATATCAAATCTTCCTCCCACACCACTGTGTTGTCAGCCTCTGGCAGTAACCGTACTGCCTGCTTAATTAGTTATAACTGCTAACTGAAAACATAATCTTCGTTACAGTGGTACGGACTTGTAGCTTTGTTGGACGTTTTTATGTGGTTACAACGAAAGCTGCTGGCTAGCATTCGTTTCTGTTAAACATACTCGTATTTTTGTATATTTACTTAGAGAATATTTGTTTCAATTTATTTTCATTCTAAACCAATAGCAGGTTTGTGTTGACTGCATTTGTAAAAAAAGTATTATAGTCATTTGAGATCAGAATGTGCGTCATTTATTTGAACGATTTTGACGATATCCGTAAAGTCTGTTTAAATACTTTTTTCAACGAGTAGCGTATTCTTGTCCGTTTCATTATCAATCGTTTCTATATTCGTGTCTGTCACCCTTAACCACCCTCATCCCCTTCATTCGGCAAACATTGTCTTAACATTATTAGTGTCAGCTAGCAGAACCGATGCAGTTTTACAACGATATCGCACACAGCCCTATATATAGTCTGATAAATCAACACACACACCCAATCTGTTCATTAAAATGTGAAATGTTGCTGTATGCAAATACTTCCGGGACAAACATGCGTACACTTTAGACACATACGGTAATTAGTAACGGCCATATCAAGCGCGAAATTCAAAATGTCTGCAGGACAGATGGTTGTGCTATTCCATGTGGAATGACAAGCCACCAAACAACAATTTCTCCAGAAATATAGTGTACCTATCACCGAAAGAAAACATCAATCGGCGGTAGCTGCACAGTCACGAGAAATACCTGTAAGTGTATAAAATGTACACCGATGTGAGCAGCCAGATTTTGATGCAGATAATTGCAGATTTTAATGAATAGGTAATATCAGCCCCTCACCCGAAAATTAATATCATCACGAGGGAAGGGCTAATTTATCGGCCTACCCTATATCCAGCGCTGTCTTAAGGCATAGGCACACTGAGCAGATGCCCAGGGTCTCACGCTTTTAGTGGCATCATGCTCATATTGTTACGGAATAGTAGTGCCTGTAGCAGGCCCCAGAGCATTGCTTTGCCCAGAGCCTGCAATGTGAGAGTGTGGGCTGTGGGTTGAGAGGGGCTGATTACCACCAGCACCCAGTTGAAGGGGTTAGATGTCGGGAGTTTATCTTTTCTTACACATAACTTCTATTTAGTGGGAGTTGGTTGGTAACTGACACGAAAACTGTTCTTTGTAGAAACGTAGGGACGCCACTAAAGAGCATTGCCCCCGGGCGCCTTGAACTCCCGCGCTGTTACTAGGCACATTTCATAAACATGTCCCTACCGTCATATTCAATATTTGGAGAAATATATGTTACACTAAGCTTGACAACCTTACTAAGTATCAACAAAATCAGATTTGGAATCGAGCAGGATTCGGTATATTGTTATATTTCTTTAACGATCTGACCTAAATCAAAGTACACCTATGTTGTTTCATATTTTTACAGTTTTAGATTGGGATTCACTTTATTTTGGTGTTTTATTCTCGCAACCTTTTGATGTTAGTGAACCTGCAATGTTCTCATATACCGCTCCTGAGGCCTAGTGGTTAGAGCGTCCGTCTCGGATGCGAGAGGTCGTTTGTTCGATCCCCGGTCGAGTAACACCAAAGACTTACAAAAATGGTATTAACAGCTGCCTCGCTTGACACTTAGCATTAAGAAGTTAGTGTTAGGACTGGTCGGCCTGGTGTCAGGATAATGTGACTGGGTGGGATATCATGCTACATGTCTGCGGCATGATGCCCCAGCGCTAGACTCACTATAAACTGCCACACTGCAGACATCGTAGCGATATGACTGAAAAATTGTTAAAGTTACATGAAATATCATAATCACATCACATCACAATGTTCACATTTATATAGTTAAATAAGAATAATCAAAATAATGACAGTATTATTTATTTATTTATTTATTTATTTATTTATTTATTTATTTCATAATAACTATAATGTAACGTGAGTAATGCAACGTGATTGATGGTTCAACATGTCTGTCTAAAAGAGCTAGTTTTATTATTGCTTGAATAATCATTTTTCTTTTGATAAATGTGGACGGAAAAATAAGAAATCAATAAGTTCGATAATCCAAAGGGAAAAATCATATAATTACGTATGAAAAGTTTGAAAAATTGCTTGCAATGAAACCAGTTGGTGTTTTATAAACGGGTTTACTGGTGTAACGTAACACATCTGTGAAGAGACATATTTTGCGATTTTAACGTTTACTTGTGAGATACTTGCGAGATGATGATGATGATGATGATGACAACGACGACGATGATGATGACAACGACGACGATGATGATGCCAACGAAAGCGGAAAGTTCCATAAAATGTCTGGTTCCTTGGGTATTTTTATACAGAGCTTATTGTAAATAGTTGACTGCCAAGTTTAATGTCAAGGATGCCCAGAGTGATCCTAACGACCGGCCGTCGATAACGATGCACTTCCATGTGCTGTCAAGCAACAGAGGCTAATACTCAGGCAACCCTTGGCGCGTGTCAATAAAAAAATAAATATGTTTGCCTAGCCACGTTCATTGCCACTACTACTACTACTACTACTACTACTACTACTACTACTACTACTACTACTACTACTACTACTACTACTACTACTGCTCTTGAAATTCAAAATTGATTAGAAATTATGAGTCGAGACAAATGCTATCGCTTGCAAGACAAAAATAAAGGTTGAGGGCACATATTGTAAACAATGACTGGGAGGTCTTTTAGAATCGATAAACGGGTAATTAAGATTGGTTGTTCAGCCGGGTTGGGTGCATACACCAAACGAAGACAACAAAGCGCCGATGAATATAAGAAAAATCATGGTGATGAAAGAAGTCACTCCTAACGTTTATCCAAGAGACTGCTTCCTACTTCAACCACTCAAAGCTATCATCGTTCGAGATAAGTCAATCTGCTGGAAAGATGTATCCTAATCTCAGGTAAGAGAAAAAAATCAAAATCGCCATTACCTATCCATTTAATATTTTAATAGAATAGTTATTGCAATGTATATAACAAAAAATGTCATTGGTTTGTTACAAATGTTTATGCCAGATATGAAGTATACTTGAACATTTTAAATGTATACGGTTGTATTTAAACCGATGTGACTGGAATGTATATTAATACACTCATAGTTATATTACATTAAACGAAATATAATTTCAATTTAGTAGAATTATTTGTATTAATCTTCAGAGAATTCAAAACATATGGAACTCCCGTTGTTTTATTACGATTACATTTGTAACAGTTTATGAAGTCATACATGTGTGAAAACCCTCGTAACTTTCTCAACGTTTCATGCCAATTATACTTGGTAATTAAGTCATGAGTAAAGGAAGGTTTTGATACTTTAGTAGCCCTGACACCTGTCTATGTATTCGCTATCCATCGTTTTTTTTTTACCCCCACCAATTATTATTTTGAGACGAGGTATCTGACCGGTTTGTGTACCGGATTCGCGACCAAGAGAGTGCATGTTCAGATCCTACCATCGTATATATCATTCTGTTTGGGCCTCCGTGATGTATTTCTGGGCAAGGCAATTTATTCCGTGGTGTATTTCTGAGCAAGACAATTTATTCCGTGGTGTATTTCTGGGCAAGACAATTTATTTCGTGGTGTATTTCTGGGCAAGGCAATTTATTCCGTGGTGTATTTCTGGGCAAGGCAATTTATTCCAATTGCCTAAGTACCAAAGAAACCGTGTTGTTTTGATGTGTCGTAAAACACCAAACTAAAGCAAATCAAGCTAAACCAAACTAAACTAAACCAACCAAATCTACTTTTAAACTGATATTTACTGGTCTGCAGATAATGGCCATTTCTCTTAGTTCCTGGGTTAAATACTCTAGGATTATTATCAAGAATGTCAATGTCAATTCAGAAGCACAAATTACAATTTCATGTTCGATCTAAAAAAAAAAAACGCAAAAAAGAATGCAAAAAAGCTACAAGATCATTTTTCATATCAGAATGTTCGCTAAGCTATTGTTATCCACTTAATTAGCGGTCTTCATTGTAAATACAATAAAATTATTGTCTAAGATATAGACCTATTAATATTGGTGTATTCACTTTTACAAAGATTTTTGTGTCCGCAAAGGAAAATTAATTATCGCTGTATACGTTCTGGCCACGAGAATTTTAGTATCGTGGTTCATCACTTCATCTAATAATAGATGTAATTGTGCATACCGAGGAACAGTGTGGCAACTTAACTTTTGGAGAAAAAAAAAACCTAACGAGAATCCATGCCTGAAATTAAGATCTTTATGTTGTGCTACTAAATGAAAGATCTGATCTTAACTGCATATTTAGACATTTTTACATTTTGCTTCTAATGAGTAAGCAACTGGTAGCATTTAAATTTATCAAATCGACATAATAGACTTGAGTACACGAAAATGACAGCAAACATGCTTTCCTATTTTTCAGTCCAAAGCAAAAGAAGAAAAGAATATTTTCTTGGAATTAGTTATGAAGAATAGACCAAGCGTATCTTCTGACCATAAATATCAAAATTTTTAATTGTAAGATGGTAGTGCACATGCCATAGTAAAATGAGAGACAAATTATTCCAACTGTTATCTATCAAGATAGACAGTTTCAAAGAGAGATATGCAGAGTTCAATTTGATATACATCATCGTCTCGGCATCCTAACTTGTAAATCTGTTTAAACCTTAAAAGAATACAACTTAGAAAGCCATAATCGGCTTTTTCTTATTTTTCTGACTCTAGAAACTTTTACTTTTAAATTCAGATAAAATACTAACGATTCTTTACTTCACTAGTCCTCTGGCATAACTTATCTGTGTGGCTTTAATAAGGTTTACAATTCAGGAATTATGCTTTACATAACGCTCAAATAACTTCAAGTTCATGTATTAAAAAATTAAATAAAGAATTGAAAAGAAAATGTATATTGCCGTTTATAAGTATCCTGATGAGAATCTGAAAAGGTACAATTAATCGTAAAATGTAAGTAAGGTGAATTAAAGTACAAAAAGAGCATATTTTAAATTCTGTAGCTGGTTCTGTTTAAACTGTTTCGCATATTGTTCGATTTTTTAAATACTATATCGATGTAAGACCGATTGTAAAACTTCTTGCCATTTCGGACCTGGGTAGTATTTATTCCAAACTGAATGTGATGTAGAATAAATGATAGGATCAAATGTTATCAGTCATGGTTCCAGCCTTTAGTTTTTTGAATGCAACAGTTTGATCATCATGTTTGTTTCTTTAATATCAATATGCGTGAGGATTCGATTTCCAATCTTAAAAATGGCTTGTGAAATGTCTGACCTCAGTCGTATTGTGTAATCTAGAATTATTTTGCTTAAAAAGATATATATATATATATATATATATATATATATATATATATATATATATATATATATATATATATATATATATATATATATATATATATATATATAGATCAATTATCTGATGTGGATGATAATCGAAATCGATAAATCATCTTCTTCCTGTGCTTGGCTATAAAATTTTAAACTTTTAAAATGAGGAAAATGGGGAATTTTGTTGATTGTTTAGTTTGCTTGCGAACAGGTACACTGAAAACGTTTGAAATAAATAATTTCATATATGAAATATAGGACAGACCGATTTACATCAATTCTATTATACATATGCCCCTGCTGATAACAAATACCTGCTGACTAATAAATTCCAAACCTGACATGACACATAATAACTTGAGATATGGCGTTATTTGATTTGATGGTCTACAAACGGGGAAAAAACAGGGTCGTAACTGCTGACTTGGCTACTTACTCACTGGCACATGGCCCACAATTTCATGTCTTGGAGAACATTGGAGACATCATTCCCAAACATGTCTTATTTACAAACTGTTGTCATTATGCTAAAATTGGAAGCTTCAAGATGTTTTCTATTAGGAATCGTACCCTTGATCAACGTTCACATACATTGTTTAAAAAGATATAACTCTCTTTTTTACTCTCTCTTTCTCTCATATATATATATATATATATATATATATATATATATATATATATATATATATATATATATATATATATATATATATATATATAATTCTTTTGTATGCATGCTGTGTAAATACTTTGTTGATATAGAAGACAAATGTCAGACATAGTTGGCATAATATTGTACATCGTCCTAGAAAACTGAAATCATCGTTAACCCCGTGTTGAAGTTTTTGGTGATTATTTTTTGCAAGCCCATAACTATAAAGCTGTATGTATAAATTATATAAAACTTGCTTCACTTCATATTTACGCTGTGGCTTTTTTCATTAGAGTCAACTCTACACCACCTGGGAGAGGGGAGTGGGAGATAAATTTCACTCCTTAATTTCTCCTTGGGTTAGAAGTAAATAGACATTAGCTATGGTGAATGCTTTTCTCATTAGATTTATCTTTGCAATATTATATATGTAAGCAGTGGGGTCAAATTATCCATAGGTCTGTGTGGTGGGGTTAAATTATTCATAGGGTCTGTGTGGTGGGGTTAAATGATTCATAGGGTCTGTGTGGTGGGGTTAAATTATTCATAGGGTCTGTGTGGTGGGGTTAAATTATTCATAGGGTCTGTGTGGTGGGGTTAAATTATTCATAAGGTCTGTGTGGTGGGGTTAAATTATCCATAGGTCTGTGTGGTGGGGTTAAATTATCCATAGGTCTGTGTGGTGGGGTTAAATTATCCATAGGTCTGTGTGGTGGGGTAAGGTTATCCGTCATGTCTATGTGATAGGATAGGATTATCCATAGAGCGTGTGTGGTGTGGATACGTATCCATAGGATGTGTGTGGCGGTGGTAGGTTATCCGTCAGGTCTATATGATAGGGTTAGTGGTGTGGTTAGGTTATGCATAGGTTCTGTATTGGTGGGGTTAAGTTATGTATAGGGTTTGTGTGATAGGTTTAGGTTATGCAAAGAATCTGTATGGTGGGTTAGGTTATGCATAGGGTCAGTGTGATAGGGTTAGGTTATGCATAGGGTCAGTTTTATAGGGTTATGTTATGCATAAGATCTGTATGGTGGGTTAGGTTATGCATAGGGTCAGTGTGATAAGGTTAAGTTATGCATAGAGTCACTGTGATAGGGTTAGGTTATGCATAGTGTCTGTGTGATAAGGTTAGGTTATGCATAGGGTCTGTGTGATAAGGTTAGGTTATGGATAGGATCTGTGTGATAAGGTTAAGTTATACATAGGGTCAGTGTGATAAGGTTAGGTTATGCATAGAGTCACTGTGATAGGGTTAGGTTATGCATAGGGTCTGTGTGATAAGGTTTTGTTATGCATAGGGTCTGTGTGATAAGGTTAGGTTATGCATAGGGTCAGTGTGATAAGGTTAGGTTATACATAGAGTCACTGTGATAGGGTTAGGTTATGCATAGAGTCTGTGTGATAAGGTTAGGTTATGCATAGGGTCTGTATGGTGGGGTTAGGTTATGCATAGGTTCTGTAAGGTGGGGTAAGGTAGAATATAAAATTTTAATGAAAATGGCTACTTTTTCCATAACAATTATAAAAGCTTATAAAACATTGTTTTATCGTGACTTACAAAATTTTTATGAAAATTTGTTTTTCTTTTTTCGTGATTAGTTCGTGTAAGAGATTTTTGTTTAAAATGTATTTTGGTCACGAATACTATGAACATTAAAATCTTTAAGAAAAAGGAAGCTTTTTTAAACTTCATTGCATAACATTCAAAAAGTAACACTGTCGCGAAAAATTAATCTTTTCAAACGAAATGCTATCTTCCTAAATAAAAACACCATTTACAAAAAGTTGTCACTTTACACGTTTACCAAAAATTTACTTTCTGTTAAGAAAAAGAGTAATCTTTCTGAAGGATGGCACTTTCTTCTTTGCGTATTTTACGTGTTAAAGCAAGTTTTATTGAGAAAAATAACTTCTGTTGTAAATATCAAGAATATTCACAAAGAATGTAACGTTCTCCACGAAGAGGTTTCTTTACATCTCGATATAGTTTTCACGAAAAAGTTACTTTTTTTTTCAAATCTATAGAAATATTTGGCGGGTGAGAAATATCTGGTTGGCTGTTGGGGCGGGGAATTGGGACATCATGTAAATGGAATCGTCAGAAATGTTTTTCATTAAAATGACTTTATCTGTGACGTGTTCCGAAAGGTTGCAAATCACACTGACGTGAAAAAGCAATGACGTTTTCGAAAACGGTTTTACAGTATCAGGTTGACAAATTAAATTTTGCCAAATAGCTACCCTTTCTTGAAAGCCTTTATTTATGACCCCCCCATCATATTAATGGCCTGAATGCCCTTGACATTACTGTTTCAAAATGTTGGAACGTTCATGTGAATTAGAGTGACGTACCACAGGGATTATCGATTTTACAATATAGAGTAAAAAGACGCTTCTTGAAAAGTCTATTATAATCGTCCAAGAAGATCACTTCTTAATTTTAATTTAATAATCTTTTGGATATAAATTTATTTTAATGCGAGATATATTCGAAGAGCCAGGTTCTCTCTGAATATGTTTGAGAAATCAAATGCCTTGGTTTATGATTAGATTTTCATGTATACTGAAAACCTAGATATACATATAGCCATTTTGAATTATATATTTTAATAATTCCATCCATTTCTACCTGTTGACGTTCTTGTTTCTTCTGAAATGCCTACATACACATACAAACTGATTTTGGTAACTTTCTTGCTGAAACGTCTGTTCTTTTTTTGACCCCGTTATTCCAAGACATTCTGACAATCCTAGCAGAAATTATTGAAATTTTAAGGATAGTTCCACTGTTCTCCTTAACGTATCAACATTCAAAGCAAATAACAAAATAACTTAAATACAATCCCAAAGCTAGGATAGACCCACTGTCCAACGATAAAAGACGGAGAGATAAAGGTAATTAGCAGTATTATAATTCATGCCGATACATACATGATACATATATGAAGGTAATTAGCGGTATTATAATTCATGCCGATACATACATGATACATATATGAAGGTAATTAGCGGTATTATAATTCATGCCGACACGTACATGATACATATATGAAGGTAATTAGCGGTATTATAATTCATGCCGATACATACATGATACATATATGAAGGTAATTAGCGGTATTATAATTCATGCCGATACATATATGATACATACATGAAGGTAATTAGCGGTATTATAATTCATGCCGATACATACATGATACATATATGAAGGTAATTAGCGGTATCATAATTCATGCCGATACATGATCGTAATGCTGACTAACCACTCGGACTCCACAAACCCAACGTTATATAGAAAATACTGTCTCTATGTGCATTAATTTGAGTGAAACTTATTTAGTATGAACTCCGACGGACTTCAGCAAGTCTTTAACATAAGAACGTTGAAATGTCAAGTAATACATCGACCAATCACGACATGTATTTTGCCAGTGCTATGCATATTTAATTTATATTCATGTGCTTGAAATTTGTCACTACCTGAGGATAGAGTTTTGTTTTGTCATGTATCCAAGTTATAAATAGGTTGCTTACTGACATTTGAGCTCAATGTGTAGCCTTATTTACAAATTATACTGTTCTGGAAAAGAGGAATCATTTATTTATTCATTGGAATTACAAAGTGCTCATTGACTTCTGGACTAAAACACTATTTTGGGATTATTGTCAATTCATTCAAAAACATTCTTAGTTATACATCAACACTATTGGTACATCAGCACATTCAAGCTTACTGGTACATCATCACATTGAAGACCTGTAATTCGTTTTGCATATTCCATACTTTTGGACTTGTGTTATTATAACATTTAGGATTATCTGAGATTTAATTTAAAATATTGTAAGTACCTTTAAAAGTTTCACTTTGTATGCTAGAGAAATAAATCGTAGAATTTTACACAACTTTCTGTTTTTGCTTCTATCTGTTACATAGTTTAAGACCACATATTTAACACCATAAACGTTACAAATCAATGTGTGTTTAGTAGCAATTAATGCAGAATACTAATCTGCTCCGCTCACTTGAGCTTGCTATCAGCATTAAACGATGATTTCGCAAATTAAATCACCCTTATTAATACTAAAACCTTAGGTCAATCATTATATACTTCTGGTCCGGTGCTTCTCCAATTTTATTTTTATCTAAACACTATCGTTGCTTTACCAGCTTTATCAGCACTATACATATTACATAAAATGTCTCAGTAACTTCGTCTTCTCCGCGCGGTCCCACCCCCACCCCTCCGCCGCATTAAAATTTTCTGGAACGCCTTCCAATAAAAAAGTACCGCGACTATTGTGCAGAATGGCAATTGATAAAATTGAGGTCACCAATAAAAGCACGTTGAATGTAACAACCAAATCAGTAAGACACAACGCGGTCATGGCATTCCTAAGACGATAATAAGTGCATCGTCATCTAAATATGATGTTCTTATTATTGTCATTGCCATTATTAGTGTCTTGGATGATGATGATGATGATGATGATGACGACGATTATGATTAATAATAATAATAATAATAATAATAATAATAATAATAATAATAATAATATTATTATTATTATTATTATTATTATTATTATTATTATTTTATTATAAGCTAGCAGTTATACACCTCGTTTTACGGCGTGTCCGGAAAATTAACTCCTAAAAATCAAATAATTTCAATTTTATATTCAAATCGACATATAACTGTCCTATCAGGAGAACAATCTCTGCTTGAGAAAAATGAGAACATATACAAAACAAATAACAGCATAATAATAATAATAATAATAATAATAATAATAATAATAATAATAATAATAATAATAATAATAATAAGATATGTATGGTATACATAGATTACATATTTATTTATACGAGTATGATATTTATAGCACGTTTTCAGGTCATATTCTGTTACATTTATCGTATGTACACTCTAATAAGTCTGTTGTAACTGCAGACGGTATAGACCTAGATACGCATTCGCATGCTGCACGATCACATCTGGGTATATGCAACTTGTTAGGTTTAATGTGAAGAAACAACAAATCCTGATCTGCAGGCACATTTTACGGATAGCCTTTCATGTGCTGACGTGCCGTAAAACACCAATCAACAACAACATTCTTTATGACAACTCATTATGGGTTTGCATAGAGTTTTAAAGTGCGACGGTCGTGTGATTACTAACCATAGTAAGAGTAATAGTGAAAATGACACATCAAATTTGATTAATCGTTATGTCCTTGTTCACTAGTTAATTTGCGTAAAAATCAATTTGTCCCGTATTACGATACAGACTGTACTAGTCGCTCTAAACTTTTATCAAATACAAATCTTGAAGTGTCAAGAAAACAGAGTTAATTAACCTGAACAATTGTTTGCCCTCGATGTTTACACCAAAAAACCAGGCCAACATCAAATATTGAGTTTTAATTACTTGTCTGGTCGGCGCTTTGATCAAATTGTTCTAATGAGATTTATCGAACAATAAGCGTCTGAGTATTCAGTATCACTTACGTTCATCCAAGTGAGTAGGAAGCTTGCATCAAATTCTTGTAATATCTTGTCAATCATCGAACAATTGCTTTGTCAACATCCACAGCAGGTGACAGATATTATCGCACCACCAGCAACGACTACTTGATCAGCGTACACTTCAAGGGCGATAATTCTACGTGCACTATTATTCGGTCATGCGCCGACACCGACCACACATGTGATGGAGATTCAGATAATCGCATGCGCAGAAAAATGTCAGAATGCGATAGAGACCATTCTACAGTCGTTAAGAACTCGTGTGCCCGGATGAATGAGCTTAGCAAGTTTGAATTACTTACCAAATATCGGTTGCAAATTAGATACCAGCTCAGATGGGTCTACGTGTAGCAGATAGGTTCGTGCGACAAAAATCATGTGCTGATAAATGGCGTTAATCCCCAGAACAACAACAACAAAATTCAAAATTCATTTTTCTTCCTTTCTGTAACGTAACATGTAAATTCTAAACCTATTGTTCAATAAAGCCCGTTGCTTGTCATAAACGGTTTTTCAGTATTTAGTTGGTTTTTTTGTGAAACATTGTAATATAAATTCACAGTAATTCAATAGAAGGATCGTTTTGTAAGTTATTATTTGAATAAAAAAATTAATTATTTTTTCCTCTTTCATTTTGTTTCAGTTTAGAGAAAATTATCACTTGTATATTGTGACTCAGTGATGTTATGTGCATCACAAATAAATTCGTTATTAAACGCAAAGGACTCAAAGCGAGTACCAGCTTTTTTATTACGTAAAAATTAGAGAGATGGAAAAGTAAACTTTGGCAAATTAATTCGGTAAATGAATGCAGAATATTTAAACTAGAACAAGATATAAATATCGAGTTTCTATTAGAATAAACTCTGCACGAAAGGGGACAAAAAGGTTTAACTTAAAAGTCTCCCAAAGCACTATCTGAAAAATGCAAGACGATGTTTATCAAAACAGGTTAAACAAAATGAAAGTCAAAATATTTCGAGTAAAAATGATATTGCCAAGCAAAACCAGCCAGATACTAGCTGGAAACAGGAATTAAACCGCACAGAGTAAGAATATGAAATAATTTAGAAGTTATTGCTGAAATCTGAATTTAGTTGATTTGATTGTTAAGCTCTCATGTTTTACCGATTCATTTTCAGCATTGTTAGACCACATTTTGTGCAGTTGGCAAGAAACTTTTGTCAATCAGAAACGTTCTCTGTGGCATTGAGTTTACCTTTTTGCACCAGATATGTTGTCAAAGGTCAAATAAAGAAACGCAGTAATTTCAAAGTCAGATCATGAAATAATCAACAAAAAAGAGCACTTTATTGCAAAACTGTAAAGTATCAGTTGGACAAAACGCGTTGGATAGTGTAAATGTCACAAAATCATGGATTTCTTTCCAACAAGTCTATTAGCTGTAATACGTGGGGTGCCACAGAGTAGACTTCTCGGGCCTTTTCTCTTTCTAATGTAAACAATATTGTCAGAAACATCAAACTGGTAAAACAGAATACATGCCATTTTGAAAACACAAACTTACAAAGATCACGTATTTCATGCCATCAACTTAAAAATCAGCCAAAATTCATTAGTCTTATATTAAAATAGTATCTATCTGGAGATGCAATAACAATGATTCTTTGAAGAAAATAATTTTTAAAAAATAGACTGACTGTCTATACTCGCTTACATTGCTCTTCCATAATGTGCCGGTATATTAGACTGTTTGTTGTACTAAAAACACGTAACAAGCTGCATAAACCCGTATATACCGGCGCATTATGCGTCAGCAGATTTGGGTCTATGTAGTTTGCAGTTAGATCTGACGTATAAGGGAGTACACAAGGGAAGTTTCATTATTGAAAATGAATTTTTTAATATACAAAATGAATATATATTTATGCCTTACATAGATTCAAGTCCTTTCAGGCCAGTCTTGCTTCTTATGGTCTCGTGGATTCAGTCAAGAATAAAGAAACAAACTGCCAATTGCTCAAAACAAAACTATTCAGTTATAACAAAATTATCTTGATCTTAGACCTAGCATTCAAAAATATGTTCTTTTAATGATGGAATATTAAATGTGAACATGGAGTCAAATAAATCAGACTAAGTGTTGTATGCAACATGGTGAGAAACAGTGGCCGGCTTATTTATGGAGCTGCTTTTCTTAGAGTGTCAGAAATTCACGAAAACAATAGAAGAGTCAGTAGAAGTAATTTAGTGTTACCAAGTATAAACGGCACTGAATTTTAGCTTAAGTTAACTATTATTTGTTTCAGAAACAAAATTAATAACTTACTACAGTCTTTCAGTAGACAGACAGGCAGGCAGGCAGGTAGATAGGTAGGTAGGTAGGTAGGTAGATATAGATTGATAGATAGATAGATTGATATAACACCATGAACTCGGTGATACATATTTCAAACAATTATATTTTATCTTCCACTTATGAGCAGTTTCCATCTACTGTTATACATGCATAGAAGTCGAGGTAAATCGCAAAAAAAGATTAACCAAGCTCTGTCGTTCTTTGTTTTACTGAATACTCCAATCAAACAACCTTTGTACACTTTTCATGTTGCACACTGTCTGTTGAATGTCTTACTTAGCATATTGATTTTACAAATGACTGTATGTATTACAACAACCAGAGGCCGCAACAAGTTGATACGTCATCTTCATGTGTATATAGTGTTCGGCACAATTCTGACTATTCGTGCTGAGTGTGTTTAGATATCCCCCAAAAGAAAATAATGAAAAGAAAGGATAAAGGCAAAAAGTAATTGATCAGAATGAAGAAAACGTATCAAAAATTGCACTATTGTCAAAAAATAGAAGGCCTTCAAAATCTGTAACATCATCACCATATATAGCCCATGTTAATTGGTTGCTTCCATTAAAATGTATGCAAATGTAATAATCATGCAGGCGCATTTACTCATCTTACATTCAATATTAATTGTTCTAACATTTAACGCTAATATAGTCTAAACAAAGTCTACTGAATCCTGATTACTGAAAATTTGTACCTAAACTGTCATCAAGAAACGTCCAGGTACTATACATACATACTGTCTTCTAAATGACAGTTTTGACTATATATCTGTTTATCTTACGAAATAAATCTCTTATAATTTCCTTTCCTCGAAATACAGGAAGGGATAAAGGTGAGATACAGGTTATTTTAATTATCTTGGTCATGATTCAGAATTAGGGGACCCTTCAGTTTGAAGATCACCCCAATGTCAATTGAAAGAAGAAGAGTAATCGCGCAAGGTGACACACTTAGATTTAAAATCACTCAGTAAATTCTTCCCGTGGGGCCACTCTGGGTTTGATTTTGGCGATAAATTGCGATAACCGACGAGACGTTGTGATATGCTCCTCTGTGTCTAACAAATCTTCTCCAGTGCTCATTGATAAAACTTGAAGAGGCACTTACGGGATTTTCGTTACCACCATTGTTACGCATTCACGTGCAAATTCTACATTTTCGTAAGACCAAGTTGTTTGTATTTCTGTCACCTGTATTTATATAATGGTACAAAAAAACCGAATCAATTATTGTACCCAGAACAATGACATGATATATTGATATGAACAACTGGAAAACTGCCAGATGATATAGAAACAAACTTACCTGTTATCTAACGTCTCAATAAGCGTCTTCGCATACCCGGCTTGCACTTATGTTCGGTTTCGCCTGCAATATGCTAATAATAGACAAGAAAGTGAGTTTTTGTTACGTCATTCCGGAGGCAACGGAATTCTTGCGGATTTAATTCATGACGATTTATAAATTATAAACAGATTATTATTCGACGACAGCTTTATTTGAAATTCTGGGGGAGAAGGTTCAATTCAGGAATTATAGTGATTATACTCTTAAGACGAAAGAGAGAGAGAGAGAGAGCATCACTAACTGATCACGGTTGGAAGCAGGGTCTTTCAAACTCGATGTATGGAATTCACATTAGGTATGTTCATTGTTTTAAACTTTTCGATTATTTTATTTTATTTTCAAATCCCACGATGTTTCATTTTCATCTGTGATTTACGAAAACAGTTTGAAGGCGAAGACAATTTTTCTTCCTTCACAAAATTTAGCATTCATTTTAATGTGATTTGTGTTGAATTCAATACCTATATCAAACAAAGAAATTTTCTGACACATTTTTTTTCCAAGGACATAATATCGTTTCTGAAGATATCCGAAACGGAACTTCATTAAAAGACGTACTTTTTGCAAAACTCGAGAAATTATAAGATTGTAATGCTGTCATTTCTCTTTAATTTTCATTAAAAATTTTTTAGCAACAGTTAAATGTTTTTGTTCCAGAAAATCTCATTTTAAATGGTAATTCAAAAGTAGTGTGTACATCACGTGTAAAGCGTTTATTATTGATATAAAAAAACAATAGTGCAAGAAAGTCTACAACGAATAGGTTTATTTGGAAATATTCTTAAAATGAAAGAACTATGAAACCAAGGAGTATTTGTTGAAAGAACTTGTGTTAAATATTACTGACAAAAAACACATTTTATACTGTATAATGGTGCATTATATACGGTATTATGGTATTACAGCTCGTTGAATACGGTATTTTGGCGTGTTATTCACGGTATGTTGGCAGGATTTTGTGCATTGGACGTGTACTTTTGAAATGCTATTCGTACAATGTTTGTATTTCATGAAACATGATTCTTAAAAATATAATAAGACTGCTGGTGATTAAAAATGTATATATATATATATATATATATATATATATATATATATATATATATATATATATATATATATATATATATATATATATATATATATATATATAGTGAAGTAGACTGTCAATTTCTGGAAAGTTTTGATTGAAAAGACACTTTGAAAAGTACATTTGCAGTTAGAGGTGCTTTATTATTTTATTGTTCTATGTTCATTTTGGATGACACAATCATGATCCCAGTTGATAATATTTCTCTCTCTCTCTCTCTCTCTCTCTCTCTCACACACACACACACACACACACACAAACATACACACACACTGTATATACCTGCAAGCCTATTGATCATAACTATTTAAGTTGGGTGGATGTGTCTACATTCTCTTCTTCTTCTTCTTCTTCTTCTTCTTCTTCTTCTTCTTCTTCTTCTTCTTCTTCTTCTTCTTCTTCTTCTTTACTGTTTTCATCTGACAAAAAATTTCCATTGAAGACGTAACCAAATATATATTAAAATGTTCATTTGCATTCAAGCTCCCCGTTAATTGAGACTATAAAACTGAGAGCAAACAAATACCCAAAATGTCATCTGCGATGGACTTAAGTCTTGGCTCTTTGTACCTTTAGCCTATGAATATCTGAGCAGAAAAAAACAGACCGTTGAATATTAAACTGCCACATTTCATTTGGTTCTGACCGTTGCATAGGCTACCGGACCTCATTGTCACGTCTGTGACAGCATTGGCAATGTCTTGTTTCATAATTGATCGTTGTGTATTATAAATCAGCTTTTAATTTGCGTTTTGAAGCCAACAAACAGGTTCCATTAATCTCATACATGTTGTCGGTATTAGCAGGTTCCGGGTGTATCCAATGTGTTTATGGAATGAGGACTTACAGCTGCCTTATATTAAGGTCGCTCCACAGACGAGATAATGGCCTTATGTCAGAATTGTGAGTAAAAAACAAAATAGTAACCCAATGCGTGGCATAGTGGTAAAACACAGCACATCAGCGATGGAACTATTTTGTTCTAACCTTGGTGGTCTTAGGACTGTTTAAGTTTATACTTGAATGATTCAAGAGCGCTTAATTATTGCAAAAACAGCTTCTCAACTCTCAAATAAATCACTTCCGGCGAACAAGGCAAACGCATTGAGCCCCGCGCTTCTGCTCAACGAAATTTTTTTGCTTGGTGCCTCGCGCTGATCACTTGCTGCCTTGAGCCCCGCACATTCTAGGACCGAGCCTAAATTAAATATAGTCTTCATCGTATATATTTTTAAAATGATACATAGAGTACATTTTCGCATGCGTGTCATACGTCCGGACAGCCATCTATACATCAAGTCATCCATCTATGTACACATATGTCAATATAGTCCTCAACTCAACAATCGAAGCTCCTTTCATTGAACCCCACACGCATTGCTAACATATGGGTGATTTATGGAATATATATATATATATATATATATATATATATATATATATATATATATATATATATATATATATATATATATATAAGTTAGTCCTTGAGGCAAGCATTGAGGAACCATGAAAAAGAAGTTTGGCAGAATCATGTCGAATTTGCAAGAGAAAAAGAGCAGTTATTTGAGAGATGGTGTTTAGCCATGAAAGATGAACATGGTTATGAAAGTCTCAAACAACTTGTGAGTGTTCCCTAACTCATAAGGTTCCTTTTGTACACAAGTCTTTCACTCATCTGTCTTCTGGTTAAAAGGTATTTCAGCCTAATACGACTCGTTATAAAACTCATTCCTGTACAACTGTTAAAAATCAAGCTTAGGATAACCTTTCTTAAATTTTTTTTTCTTTTCCTATGTATACCTATTGCAGAAGAAAAGACACGGTATTTTTGATTGTTTCAAATTGAAATATAAGTATCAGAATAAAGATAGACGTACCACATATGCTCTTATTTCTAAGAGGTCAAGGTCGCGGTCATGTATTGAAAGCAATACATTTGTTGGGTCTAATGAACCTCAGTCTGATTTTATTATATAGAAATATGAACTATTCATGTCGAAGGGTTTTATATCACTCTTGGTTGATTTGGCCAATCCTATCCCTATTAAAATTTGAATGGATACAGGAGTTTATCAGTCTTTTATTATGAGGTACATTGTCTCTCTCAGAAGTCTTTTTCCAATAAGTGTTCTCATTCAAGGAGTTGAGTGCGGCTTTATTAATGTTCCTCTCCATTCTGTAAATTTGTCTTCAGACTTAGTTTCAGGACCCGTGAGAGTCGGAATTCAGAGCATTCATTTATTACTAGGCAACGACATCTGGAGACAAGGTTGAGGTTGATCCATTTGTAACTGAAAAGCCTTTCTTTGGATCAAAAAGTTGATCCTTTTGAAAAAGAATTTCCTGATTTATACCCAGTTTGTGCAGTTACTAGAGCTATGACAAAGAAAGCTCTTGAGAATGATTTCGATAATGAAAGTACTCCTTTAGCTGACACGTGTATTGATCAGGCTTTCGATGAGGTCACTTCGACTCCTTGTTTGGATCAATCAAAAGGTTTGTTCACAACGATCCTCTTTTAACTACTCATTCTCTTTTTTGTAATCAGGGTGACAAACGACAATTATATGTCGTCGTACAGGAAAAAGATCCTGAGATCTCCTGTTTGTTTCAAAGTCCCATTAGTGACACTGAAGCCACTGAAGTACCTGTCTATTATTTCGTTAAAAAATGGAATTCTAATGAGAAACTGGAGACCTCCCGAAGCACCTGCTGGCGACGAGTGATCAGTGAACTATCAAATTGTAGTTACAAAATCTTACCGGCAGGAAATACTTCATCCTGCCCACGAAACCCCTCTGGCTGATCATTTAGGGATTCATAAGACTTATCACAAGATCTTAACTCACTTTTATTGGCCAAAATTGATGTTTGTGAATGTTGTAGATATTGTCATACGTGTCAAATGGTAGAAAAACCCACTCAGAAGATACCTATGTCTCATCTACAGCCAATTCCTGCATCTGATGAACCATTTAGCAGAATAATGGTAGATTGTTGTTGATCCCTTACCTAAGACCAAGTCAGGCATCCAATATTTGTTGACCATAATGTGTGCATCAACAATGTTCCCAGAGGCAATTCTTCTGAGGAACATAAAAACTAAAACTACAGTAAAATGTTTAATACTTTCTTTACTCAATTTGGCCTTTCAAAATCTGTCCAATCTGGTCAAAGGTCAAATTTTAGTTCTGAATTTTCCAGCTAGTTATGCTTCAATTTGGCATTCAGCAATTCAAGTCATAAGTGAAATTATGGTTTCACAGAACTTTAATGGAGAAAACTTTTGAGTCTTGCAATGGAGTTCCTTCTCTCTTGCTCATTCTTCAGAATTTTCAAATTAGGTTTTACGGCCCTTACAAAGTTAAGAAGAAAATGAATGTGTTAAATTATAATAATAGTATTTTGATCTAAATAAATTAATTGAGTACTAGTATGTTGAGTGAAATAGTCGGGTAAATCATGCAATTAATTTTAGTTGTGCCTGTCCTACTAACTGAGGATATAAGTGAAGGAATTCAATCGGACTCTACTGATTTCGGAGTGGCAAATCTTCGGAATTCGGAAATTACGAATAATCTGGACCAGAAATGTTTACATTTGCAACAACAAGGAAGGAATGGACGGTTATTATTTGAATATCAGCACTTTCTTCCAGACGTTTCTACGAGGACAAACAATAAATGTTTCATGACGTTGAAAATGAAAATTCCAAACCTGTGAAACAACACCCATACAGGATGAACCCTCTCAAACAGGGATACTTGAAAAATGAAATTCACTATTTGCTGGAGAATGATTTCATAGAGCCCAGTAAGAGTGACTGGAGTTCACTATATATACGTTTTGCGAAACCAGATAAAACTTTCTGCATGTGCAATGAAAATAGGAAAATGAACAGTGTGACAAAAACAGATTCATTTCCATTACTAAGAATCGATGACTGCATTGATAAAATTGGAAATGCCAAGTATGTCACCAAAATATGACCTTCTGAAAGAATATTGGCAAATTTCACTAACGAAAAGAGCAAAGGAAATTTGAGCACCGTTTGATGAATATGATTACCCCTGGTTTAGATAGATATTATGTTTATATTGGTGATGTCATCATCTACAATGACACCTAGAAAGAATATCTAGTAACAATTTGGAAATTCTTTTACAAACTTACTGATGCCAGTTTGACAATCACTTTGTCCAAAAGCGAGTTCTGCCGTGCTTGTGTAACATTTTAGGACATATTGTATGACATGGTGAAGTTAAATTTATAGATGTGAAGGTAAAGGCTATCTCTGAATTCCCTGTGCCTGTCAGTAAAAAGCAAATGATGCGAATTTTGGGGTATGGCTGGATACTATCGGAAATTTTGTTCCAAGTTTTCTAATATTGCTGAAGCCCTGTAATTTTATTGAGCAAGAAAAACAAGTTTATGTGAACACTAAAATGGCAAGAGGCTTTTGACAAGTTGAAAGTCATGCCAGTTCTTACAGCTCCTAATTTCAGTAAATCTTTTAAACTATCTGTTGATGCAAGTGATGCTTGGGTTGGAGCAATATTTATTTAATAAGATAGAAATGGTGTTGATCATCCAGTGTGCTATTTTTTAGAAAAGTCAAATACGCAACAAAGAAATTACTCAGCAATCGAGAAGGAATATTTGTCTTTAATTTTTGCATTACAATATTTTGAAGTTTACCTTAGTTCAGCTCCTTCCCCGGTTGTTGTGTTTAGTGATCACAACCCCTTACTTTCATTGATAACATGAAAACCAAAAATCAAAGATTATTGAGGTGGAGTGTGTTGTTGCAGGAATATAACCTTGATATCATGCACATCAAAGACAATTTAATAGCAGATGCACTTTCCCATGCATATAAATATTATTTCACGTACACTTTGTATAATTCATAAGTCCTTCATATGCAATATTTTACCTCATGTATAATTAACATATGGTAAAAAGAAAGCTTTATTATATAAATCTATCTTTTTCTTCATGGGGAAGTGTTACGTATATGCAATTTAATTGCGTGTATGTTATTTTTAAATTCAGTTTTATTTTATTTTTATTTCATTACATGTTATTGCAAAGATAACTTTATTCACTGGATTTGACATTTTTGTGAGAAAATTGCAATTCAGTTATAGTTTGCTATATTGTAATTTTAGCTAACCTAGTTCCTACCCTTGATTCTGAATTGTTCGTAATCAAGGTGATATTTAGCTTGCGTGTCAACTCTGTTGTAAGCAACATTATTTTATTTTTTATTATTGAATCTTAATGTAAGATTCGTTAGGTAGAATCAGTGTCGTCCATGGTGTACGTATCAATCGTCGTATGGTCTTAATGCGCCATTCGAATAAGTGACCACGTGACCCCATCACATGATCTAAAACTGCGTTTAAAACTAATACTTTTAGTGATTGAATTCAGTCGTAAATTGATAAATCTGGAGCTCAGACGTATTTTGTATTGTGACCAGTTAGCGTGCTCATCAAACTCTTTGGACAAAGACACTAACTGGAAATTATTTGGGCCTCTAAAGCTGGAATATTATTCTTGATTCATAAAATTCAACAAGAAACTGTTGACACAACAGCACAAAACAGGATATAGAAGACGTCATTGCCATCCATTTTTGAACTTAATCGGGATTCAAACTTTGATAATTTAGAACATTTTAGTGAAAAAATTGATATTTTTAAATTCAAGGATTAATTGTTTTGAATTAGATTCGCAAACCATATTTTTAAGTTGTTTTCTAGAGACATAAATTAGTTTGTTAAATTTTAGAAAGCTTGTTGACTTCACTCTTTTCTTTGTTACTTTGTACGAGCCTAGATACGTAACTATATATATATATATATATATATATATATATATATATATATATATATATATATATATATATATATATATATATATATATATATATATATATATACAAAGAAAGCATAATAGCATTATTAGATTTCAGTGAAATGATCTATAACCAAACCTTTTAAATGGTAATTTGTCCTTTATAAACGGAACTAGATTACTCTTCTTCGACAATCACACGTCTACAGCCTTTGATCTTTTTTTTATGTAAACAACATTATTAGCAAAGTTTCGTGGCATAACTGTGCGACTTATTGAATTAACGAAATCTCTTAGTTTTTTGGAAAATGGCTTTATGCGTCTTCCATAACTACAGGTTTTCTAGGTATTTTGTCTTCTTCTGATGTCGCTATTGATATTAATTGTGTTTTCTATCGAGCTGAACAAAATATATTAACGTGCTGGTACAAGTCGTTAAGTGTGTAATTTTATGACCATACTATGTAAAGAAATAAATCGTCTGTCATATTTTCTGAAATTTTAAGAAGCTGGCAATTATTTCCTTGTATAAAATCTGTGAAACCATCAAAATAATTACCCAATATCGTAGCTCTGATCAATTTTTCAATCATATCGCTACGATGTCTGCAGTGTGGCAGTTTATAATGATTTCTAGCACTTGGACATAATTCTGCGACATGTAGCAGCATGTTCCACCCAGTCACATGATAGGCCTTCCATTTCTAACACTAGCGCCAAGTGAAGCAGCAGCTAGTGCCATTGTTATAAGTCTTTGATATGACTCGGTCGGGGTGCAAACCCATCCAAGGCAGATTTTCTAACCACTTCGGCCACGGGAGCAGTTTGGTGTATTGGGTGTTTCAGAATATTGATTGACACTGCTACTTTTGTAATAAAACGCTGATAATATGTGGTCAATAAAAAAAACCACCAGCGCTTATGATTTTTATTTTATATTTATTTTTTGAATTAATACATTTTATGCTTTATAAAAATATTCAGATTTCGCTCTCACTGCAGTTACAGTTAATCATGTGTCAGTAACTCTTACTATTCTTTGGTCTTAAAAAAGAGAAAAGTCACCAAATTTTGTAATAATTCAACAAATAATTTAATTCCCAGAATAGAAAGTGAAAATGTAAAAAGAACTTACAGTATTGTGAACAAAACCACAACAGTTCCAATGGTTCTCGCAAGTCAATGTGTTTGAAGTTTCAACTGAATTCCAGTGGTATTCCAAATAAGTTCCGACAGTGAAAGTGTTGATATGCCTGTAGTCTCAAATATGCTATTGTACCTTGTCTGAATGCGCTATAATTCCAAATTAATGTTCAAGATCAAAAATATAATTGAGGACTTTGTAATTCCAGTGAATAATAATTTGAATAAATAATTCCGCCCAGAAAAAATTGAAGACAACTATAAGACCGATTCTGCTTCAGATATTAAGGCAAGTATTTTTCATTTTTCTAGTAAACCGCATTATATAAAAATAATAAACAATAATAGAGCCAGGATACAGGTCAATCGCTTTTATAAAACATTAAAGGGTTGTCAGCAAGTATAGGACTTACTAAGTTGTCATCTGCTGTCCTAGACACAGACCCAAATAAACATGTTTACCTCCATAGATAATGATCAGCATTTTAATTCACACTTACAGAGAAATATTGCCTATTTATTCTGTTGTTGAAATCTGCTGTCCTAGAAACAGACCCAAATAAACATGTTTACCTCCATAGATAATGATCAGCATTTTAATTCACACTTACAGAGAAATATTGCCTATGTATCGTGTTGCTTAAAAAATAACTGACTAGTCAGGTAGCCCACTAACTTGATTTTAGACAAGGTCAAGAACTACCCACAGATATTCCTAACATAAATCATAATGAAAAGCCACAAAAATAATACGAATTAACTATACAAAGCTGTAACTTTAATAAATTTTTAGGTGACATTCAAGATAAAGAATGTGTGGACAGAAATATAGAAGATAATATTATTGTCCAGTTCTTGACAACAAAAAGCAAATCCTTATTTATCAGTGTGAAGAGTTATCTATCTCAAGATTTTCAGCATTGTGTCATAATTGTATTATATCTAGCGATCTACACAAAAATATCTTGAAATTAGTTTATCCACTGCTGCACCATCAACGTCTTCACGGTTGAATTGGCTTGTTGTGTATATATACGTATATATTGATCGTGTATCTATATTCGTATCTGTTGGTCGTGTATCTATATATGTATCTATTGATGGTGTATCTATATACGCATCTATTGGTCGTGTATCTATATACGTATCTATTGATTGTGTATCTATATATGCATCTATTGGTCTTGTATCTATATACGTATTTATTGATCGTGTATCTATATACGTATCTATTGATCGTGTATCGATATACGTATCTATTGATGGTGTATCTATATATGCATCTATTGGTTGTGTATCTATATACGTATCTATTGATCCTGTATCTATATATGTATATGTTGGTCGTGTATCAATATATGTATCTATTGATCGCGTATCTATATACGTATCTATTGGTCGTGTACCTATATACGTATCTGTTTGTCGTGTATAGATGTACGTATCTATTGATAGTGTATTTATATATGCATCTATTGGTCGTGTATCTATATACGTATCTATTGGTCGTGTATCTATATGCGTATCTATTGATGGTGTATCTATATATGCATCTATTGGTCGTGTATCTATATACGTATCTATTTATCGTGTATTTATATACGTATCTATTGATCGTGTATCGATATACGTATCTATTGATCGTGTATCGATGTACATATCTATTGATCGCGTATCGATATACGTATCTATTGATGGTGTATCTATATATGCATCTATTGGTCGTGTATCTATATACGTATCTATTAATCGTGTATCGATATACGTATCTATTGATCGTGTATACACATTTATTGGTCATGTCAGGCTATTATAGGTGAAATAAACATTTTCGTTACTTACTTTCTCCCCAGCAAAA
Source organism: Potamilus streckersoni (assembly GCA_016746295.1). Lineage (NCBI taxonomy): Eukaryota > Metazoa > Mollusca > Bivalvia > Unionida > Unionidae > Potamilus > Potamilus streckersoni. The sequence continues at coordinate 9,377,806 of JAEAOA010002345.1, read as the reverse complement.
GGGAACATAAAAATAATCCTCATCATAGAGGTATTCTATTAACCAAATAATAAAAAATTATCCTAAAAAATACTATCTTGGAGGTATTCTGTTAATCAAATAATGAAAATAATTCTCAAATATACGATCTTGGAGGTAATCTCTTAACCATATAATAAAAAATAATACCCAAATAGACAATCTTGGAGGTATTCTATTTATTAAATAATAAAAAAATATTTCTAAAAAATTAAATAACTTCATAATTTTTGGACAATATTACTCTGCTCGTAAATGGATTGGTTTTGTGCAATAGGGTACAGTTATGTGTCATAGTGCTTAGACAGGCGTCTTTCTGGAATAGGAATATGTTTTGTGTATAAATATATTCCTTGACAAAAAAGTTAGTATTATTACTGGTAACATTATTAAAGTAATATTTTATGCAACTTATTTTTGCTCATTGTTGCGGATAATTTATATGCCAATTTATTTATTAGTCATGTATAATCATGTCACAGACAGATTAGAGAAATCTATTGTTATTTTGTCCTCATCAAAACAGCATTTGAGATTCGACATGTTTAAAATGTCAGCAATAAATTGCATGGTCATATAATCAACACATGTATGCTTGGAACGACTCACTTACCCACCTACGCTATTCTATTTCGGCTGAGAGTAGCAAACATAAGATAAAAAATTCAAGAACAATAATTAATATCATGTTCCATTAAATAACATAAATTGATTCTTATGCATCGCTCAACCCGCAAGGCTTCCTATCATGTATGTATGTATGCATGTATGTATGTATGTATGTATGTATGTATGTATGTATGTATGTATGTATGTATGTATGTATGTATGTATGTATGTATGTATGTATGTATGTATGTATGTATGTATGTATGTATGTATGTATGTATGCATGTATGTATCACTGGAGCTTCATGCCATCTAACAAAGTCACATTATCCTGACACCAGGCCAAAAAGTCCTAATACTAACCTCTTAATACTAAGCGCCTAGCGAGGCAGCTTTTAGTACCACTTTGTATGTCTTTGGTATGACTCGGCCGGGGTTCATACCCGCGACCTTCCGCATCCGATGCTGACGCTCTAACCACCAGGCCATCGGAGCGGTCGTGTATGTATGTATGTATGTATGTATGTATGTATGTATGTATGTATGTATGTATGTATGTATGTATGTATGTATGTATGTATGTATGTATGTATGTATGTGTGCGTTCGTGTATATTTGAGTCTACCGTTGGCACTTACTATATCATCAACAAAAAAATAAACTTTGTACACACGGTTTTTTAAAAGATGGTTTTATCATGTATTTTAATGAACTGATTGTAACACAGAGCATATTCAGGAGTTATGGTGGAGGTTTTGTCCAGTTATAACCATATCAGAACAACAACTTTGTAAATTCAAGGGATACTTTGGAAGGCCTTGTTTTATATGAAGAGGATTGTGTTGTCTCCAGATTAATGTATCGATAGTAAAAGGTTTCCAGGGCTACATTTAAAAGGTTCAGTCAATTTATTTAATCCGTCAGTTTGCGTGCTTGACGGAAAGTAATATTAAAGCACCATCTGGATAGTCATTTACAAGAATCTATTGCATTTATTTCATCATCCTTTTCACTCCAGATGAAATTAAAAAGAATATCTTGACGATTTTGAATACAATCCCTTGTATGGTAAGCCATTGCTGTAGAACAAGGAACAAGTATAGGCCAAGGTAAAGGTTTATCAATGTCTTTTATCTTCGTTATAAAGAATTATCAGTTGCCAGTTTGCTAATAGTTCTATGCTTGCTTTTAATTTGTGTATCTAATTTATCAAAATAATATTATATGCACTAAACTATAATGCAATTTCAAGATGTTTCAAAATGCCTTATTGGTTCTAACTTATACTGTTTGGTGACTTTAACTATTCAATCACAACCCACACTACATGTGTTCTTTTTTTAAAGTTTGCTTTTATTACTAAACAGCAGAAATTTACTATTAATCTAAAGCTTGTAAAGAAATGCATCATCATCAGCTAGGATAACAGTAGAGTCATCAGCAGAGATTTGTCATCATCAGCTAGGATAACAGTAGAGTCATCAGCAGAGATGTGTCATCATCAGCTAGGATAACAGTAGAGTCATCAGCAGAGATGTGTCATCATCAGCTAGGATAACAGTAGAGTCATCAGCAGAGATGTGTCATCATCAGCTAGGATAACAGTAGAGTCATCAGCAGAGATGTGTCCTCATCAGCTAGGATAACAGTAGAGTCATCAGCAGAGATGTGTCCTCATCAGCTAGGATAACGGAATAATTCTCTGCGGAGATATGTCATCGTCAGATAGGATAAGGGTAGAATCATCCGCATATACGCGTCAACATCATCTATAGTCCGATGCTACATCCCCGTTTGTTTGTACCCTATAGAGATTTCAATAACGGAAACCTTTAATTTGATAAAAAGTGCAAAGAACTTAGTTCATTCATTGATTTATATTTTCTAACCTAAATGGCCTGCGCGGTTCATGCTGAACAGAAGTTTTCAATGTAATAGACTGACATGTTTGAGAACAAGTTCCAGTTTCTGGACCAGTTCATTTTCAGTAAAGGGGTGCCTGCGTGACTAAAGATGTACATACATATGTCGTCTGCTTCCGATATTTACAGTGTCGAAACAAGCAAAGGAAAAGAATTTCCAAAAACGAAATTGCCTTTCAAGTGGATTTAACAAGCGGTTTTATTATTATAGTTACGTGTGCAAAGGAATATAATTCCAAAGTCAACGTTATGGTAATTTACAGAATTATCCGTCAGTTATCGAATAGGATGAAGTTCGTCATTATGTTTTCGGATGGAAATAAACTGCGTCATAGTGTATGGAACATGGCGCCATGTTGGAATGGAAAGTCCGTTAAGCATGACAGGTGCAAGGTAATGCCAGTATTATTGCCATTCCGGTGACAGCCAGGTCAGAAATTATAAACCAATGATTCAGCTGACTTAGATCTGTGCACTTTTTATCACGTTAAACGTTTTAGTTATTGAAATCGGTATGGAGTACAAACCAAAGGGGATGTAGCATCGGACTATATGATAAAGACTGACGGAGTATTCAGAATTATGCAAATCTATTCCAAGAATATGGGTTATTATATATGGCAGTACTTTACATATATATGAATGTGTCTGATTAACTGCTTCATCATTCTATCATTTTACTCTATACTCTTTTGATGTGTGAGTAATCCACGAATTTCTACATATATAGGTAGATATGACATTGCTATTTTGGTTGACAATCACTCCGCAAATAAATAAATAACCAAATTGGAGAAATGAATGGGATTACAATGTTTGTTTGTTTTTTTTTTTTTTCTCTTACTAAAGTAACATCAGACAGATAGCTTTCTTATTGAAAAAAATCCCGATAATGTATCATTTCTGTAAAAAAAAAACAAAAAAAAAACAACCAATTATTGATTCTAATAGGAATTTTCAAATTTAGGCACTAAACTTAACGATTTTGACATGGGGAGGTAGGATTTGAGGTTGTTTCTTTTAGGAATTTCTTTAAACACAGCTAAAATTTTGAATTCCTTAACAATTTTTTGCGAAGACTGAAATGTGATTTTTAATTACGATATGGGAAATGTTTAACGACACAGACAGAGCTAGTGATACAGGCTGTGATGTGTGCCAGATTCCGAGATATACAAGGAGTTCGCAAGATAGAAAGAAACACAATAGGACCGCAAACTATTACCACAAACAACCCCCCTGTGAATAGTATTGTTCTGATCCTTACAAATATACACATATTTTCCACAACCTTTCTTTATTATGTAAGTACTTTATCTTATTTTCTCTAAGTGGCAATTATCTGGGATGTAAAGCGAGATGTGAATAATGCACCTCTATAGATGGCGCAATGGGAAAAGTGATATCCTCGCAATGACGTAGATAACTGGTTTACCTTACACAGTATATATTTGATCGATATCGTTTTTATAGAAAAATAGATCCCGTTCATTGCATGCGTTTCTTGTTATTTTATTATGTTCTTTTAACTGATACATTTTGACGAATTCTAGCTCGTCTTTCTTCTCTGTGTCAAAAATTAAAAAAAATTGCTGTTCTGATTGTGTCTATCTTTGTGTAATGTATCTCAATTTCCTGTGTGGAAGGCTGTGCTTTCGGTTGTAATGTAACGAAACTTTGTTATTTTCACCCCGATCTGTCATTATACATGATTCGAAACACGAGAAATCGACCTTTCAAACAAAATTATGTCACGTGAAGAAATCTGCAAGTCCCATTACAGTGGTGTATGAATGTTATGAAAATGGCGTTTTTAGGACGCACGGTACTAATTCAGTTCCCATAGCAACCTATGCAAACACAATGATATTAAAAATTCAATAACTTTAAATTGCTAAGTGTTTATGATCAAACCAATATTTATCAGTATAGATGCAACCTGGAAGTCAGCTTCTGTGTAGATGAAAGGATATTAGCCGTGGCATTTTCTGGACCTGCATGTATTTGAAACGTGCTTTCAATTCCGCACCAAAGAGTCAGGTGCTAATTTATTAATGAGAGTTCCAAACTTAAGACTGTTAAAGGACTGAAATTCCATCAATAAAACAATGTATATTTTTTTTACTTACAACTAGTATAAGCCCTCAAAAGAATATTTTTCCTAAAACATAACTTACATTGTTAACCAATCCTGGCCACCCAAACCCATGTATTCCGTATTTTATGTTCACCCATTTCCAGGCTGGTTCCCATTTTTCCATACCATTAGTACTGTGTGTCCTATACCCAACCATGATCTTCATGACATCCCTAGGAATAGTAGTTCAATACACAAGTAAGCAATGTGCATAGTTCTGCTTGTCAAATATTATTTTAGTAAATATTAAATTATATTGCAAGTTCATTTACACCTAAAGAGCAATGGTGCATTTCAGGCAACATTTAAATATTTTGAGCTTTTTAAAAAAAGAAAATCAGAAAATATAATAAAATGAAGCTGTCTAATAATAGTCATCTTTTTTAATATCGCCATTTATGTCTCTTCAATTTAATACTAAAATATATTACCATCCTTGTCATATTATGTTATTAAGGGGTTAAAGGTCAAGGTAACCATCTGTATGTACATGAATTATTACAGAAAAAGATGTTTAAATGACAACACTTACCTAAAATTCCGCCCAAAAGACATATAACTTAAAGCTAAGATAAGGTAGACATAAGTCTATTAAAATGCAAAATATGAAGTTTCGAAACATTCAGTGAAAGAAATTAGAAGTGTTGCAAAATCATGAAAGGTCATCCCCATTAAGCATAATGGAAGAGACCTAAGTGATCATATCTGATGCATTATGTTTCATTACACAACTATAAAATATTATATTGATAGCTATAATTAAAGTTGGTAAGTAATGCACATTTTATATACGTATTGCTTAGATATAAACCAAAGTGCAAAACACTCAACCTAACATACTCAAATCTACACCCTGTTCCCCTTTTCCTTCTTATCAACGGTTGATATATCTGAATATGTGTTTAATATCCCACTAAAAATCACTCTGTTGTTTACAAAAGGCATTACTTTTGCTTGTGTTCCACGAATAAAGCCATATGACTCCAATTATAGTAATGTTAATTACACCTGCATATGTGGAATCACTGTATTGTTGTAGCTGTTTATAGAAATCAGGTACTAATTCAGTTCCCATAGTAAACTATGCATACACCATGATATTAAAATTTCAATAACTTCAAATTTCTGGGTGCCCATGATCAAACCTATATTTATCAGTGTTGATGAAACCTGGAAGTCAGCTTCTGTGTAGAGGAAAGGATATGAGCCGCTGCATTTTCCAAACTCAAGACTGTTAAAGGACTGAAATTCTGTCAATAAAAAAATGGGTTTTTTTTCACTTACAACTAGGATAGGCTCTCAAAAGATTCTTTTTCTTAATACATAACATACATTATTAATCAATACTGACCACTCAAACCCATTTATATTGTATGTCATGTTCATCCATTTCATCCTGGTTCCCATTTTCCATACCATTAATACAGTGTGTTCTCTCTCTCTCTCTCTCTCTCTCTCTCTCTCTCTCTCTCTCTCTCTCTCTCTCTCTCTCTCTCTCTCTCTCTCTCTCTCTCTCTCTCTCTCTCTCTCTCTCTCTAAATATATATATATATATACACAAACATATGTAATGTATGTATGTATGTATGTATGTATGTATGTATGTATGTATGTATGTATGTATGTATGTATGTATGTATGTATGTATGTATGTATGTATGTATGTATGTATGTATGTATGTATGTATGTATGTATGTATGTGTTGTTTGTGTGTGTGTGTTGTCTGTGTGTGTGTGTGTTGCCATCATTTCATGTATATATATATATATATATATATATATATATATATATATATATATATATATATATATATATATATATATATATATATATATATATATATACACACAAACATATGTAATGTATGTATGTATGTATATATATGTTTGTGTTTGTGTGTGTTGTTTATTTGTGTGTGTGTGTGTTGCCACCATTACATATATGCATATTTTCTCCTCCTTTCTCTACGTCAATTGCTTTATAATTGTCCTGTTGACTTTCTGATTAGCCAGGATTTCCTATAATCTCTTTTCGATTGTGCATGTGCACTGTAAATAAACAGCACTATACATCACTCGATCGTTTCCAGTCCACCATGCATCTGAAAAGGTACTTTATTTGTAATATATAACGTGAAGGGTTCTTAATGAAACCAGAGAAAATCTTCACAACTAGGTGAAGGTTTTAGTGCGTTATTGACACATATACTCCAGATGTATATTCAATAGTCAAAACGTACATTAAATTGCGACTTGGTAACTCAGCATCGCATCATGCATTGTGGCCCGAATTGCGATTCTTGCGTTTCAGAGAAACGCACAAGAGTCTAGACTTGAGTAGCTATTGTTAACATAGGTGGAGGAAAATATACAAATCACTTGAGTTTTTATTGAGGCTTGCTTGCCAACATTTTTTATTTCATTGCAATTTTTATCCTTTGCTTCAGACTGCGAATGGATAGTTTTCATGAAAAATCGTGCTCATATAGCTGACTATAGACATTTTAGTCCGGTGATGTCATAATTAAAAAGAAATCACTTGTTCCTTATTTTTGGGATTGCATGAAAAGAAGACAAGAACACGAATTTATAATTTCTTTAAGGTGTCTATATTTGCAATGAAATATATTTGAAAGAATTTAATTTTTCTGTAATGTCAGTTTAAGTGTTCATGAGCAGTTTATGTGGATGTGCCTTTTGATTTTCAATATATTTTAGTTGAACTTTGTTCCATGTGACCTGTTCTTACATTTATTGTTTTTATTTCAGTTCTGCATCTTGTTGTTCAGGTGATGTATACATACAACGTGAAAATGACGCATGCAAAAGGCAAGGGAACTTCTCCTTTATGTTACATAGCCTCGTTCCGTTTTGAAAGATAAAATAATCACACCCAACATATTTTGGATACACGCATAACATTCCGTTCTATGATAATAGTAGGGAATGGTCATGCCTAAATTTCGATTTATAAGTCGTCAGACGAAGCCATGCCCTTTTGCTATTGATATTAGTGTTTACCCGAGAAAAATCTCGTCTAATTAATATATATCAATTTCATCTACCAGGTAAACATGGGGAGGAGGCAAGAGTCGTGTCAATATATTTTTTGATTTGTTGAAAAAAGAGCAAATAAAGTTTAATTATGCCTATCCCATTCGACCGAAAAGTTAGACCTTTGGAACTTATTATATTTTGGTCAAAATGCTCAGCTTATCGTTCGACTATAAGGCCACGTCTCCAGACCCGTATAAATCAAACAAGTAAAAATAGAACCGGTTGTACCTAAACTTTTAGCAAATAGGTTCTTTCTCTTTGGTAAATTTTCAATAGGGTAATTTAAATAAGGACCATCCGTACTCGCTAATAAGATAAGTCCAGCTGCAAGCTGTACTAAACCCAGATCTGCCGTCGCATAATGCTTGGAAGATCTGGGTCTGTGCGGTGTTTTTTTTAGGAATAATCAGTAGAACAAACAATATAGACCCTGATCTGCCTGTGCATTATGCTAAGATAAAGCAGGCTCTTTGTTGTTTGCCGTTTAACCCGTCTTATAAGCTAATACATACAGTGAAGTTGGTAGCATGTGGAGGATGAGAAGAAAAAGACATTTATATAAACTACTTAAACGGCTAAAACATCTTAGATGACTTTAGTTTCTAGCAGACAGTAATCATCCGGAATTTTTTTCTCACACTATTATAGAATACACGAATTTACCGATAATAATATTTTTTCGAGTAGTCTCGTTTTTCCAATTTATGTATCGTCCATTTCAGAAGCGAATAAATAATCCGAATATTGCAAGGTAAGAATTTAATAACCAGAGCTTTTATTTGACGCAAAACAGATTTCCCTGAGATTGTTATGTACACTTCAAATATTTACTTTAATCTTGAAACACAGAGTAGACATCTTCTCAGTTTAAAAGTGAAAGATCATCTTGACGTCATGTGATGGTATGTTGAAATATCTTTGTTTCACTGAGGTAGGTAATGATTAATCAAGCGGAATGAAAAATCGTCAGGTGCACTTTTTGTCTTCATGTTAAAATGTTCTAAAAGTTTTGAGCTTTTTTTATTGTCCAATTGGACCTAAAATATATTTATTTTCGACGTGCGCGAGAATGATATTGTCTTTTGTTTTTAAAAGATTTAATTTTCCTGTTTATTCGCGATATAATTAAAACAAAACAGAATGAAAACTCCTCTCTCTCTCTCTCTCTCTCTCTCTCTCTCTCTCTCTCTCTCTCTCTCTCTCTCTCTCTCTCTCTCTCTCTCTCTCTCTCTCTCTCTCTCTCTCTCTCTCTCTCTCTCTCTCTCTCTAAAACAGATTGTGACACTAATAGCTAGTGATCCCCTCCAGATATCTCCATCTGCAATAGGAAGATAATTAATTAAGTATCCCCTCCTCCATATCCCCATTTTCCAGAAGTGGAAAGCATGAATAACAGTTTGGTTTGACTACAACATTGCTCGATTGTCTTAACCGAAAATTTAAAATCAACTGAAGTTCAAAAGCACTAACGTATTTACATGGTTATTTACCAACGCACCAACATTAACATTGCAGTCATCTAATGAGAGACGATACTGTAATTAAGTATCTTCCTACTGAAGATGGAGATATGGGGATTTGACTGTAATTAATTATTTTCCTACTGAAGATGGGGATATGGGGATTTGATACTGTAATTAATTATCTTCCTACTGAAGATGGGGATATGGGGATTTCATACTGTAATTAATTATCTTCCTACTGCAGATGGGAATATGGGATACTATAATTAATTATCTTCCTACTGAAGATGGGGATATGGGGATTTGATACTGTAATTACCTTCCTACTGAAGATGGGGATATGGGATTTGATACTGTAATTAATTATCTTCCTACTGAAGATGGGGATATGGGGATTTGATACTGTACTTATCTTCCTACTGAAGATGGGGATATGGGGATTTGATACTGCAATTAATTATCTTCCTACTGAAGATGGGGATATGGGGATTTGATACTGTAATTAATTATCTTCCTACTGAAGATGGGGATATGGGATTTGATACTGTAATTAATTATCTTCCTACTGAAGATGGGAATATGGGATACTATAATTAATTATCTTCCTACTGAAGATGGGGATATGGGGATTTGATACTGTAATTATCTTCCTACTGAAGATTGGGATATGGGATTTGATAGTGTAATTAATTATCTTCCTACTGAAGATGGGGATATGGGGATTTCATACTGTAATTAATTATCTTCCTACTGAAGATGGGAATATGGGATACTATAATTAATTATCTTCCTACTGAAGATGGGATATGGGGATTTGATACTGTAGTTATCTTCCTATTGAAGATGGGGATATGGGGATTTGATACTGTAATTAATTATCTTCCTACTGAAGATGGGGATATGGGGATTTGATACTGTAATTAATTATCTTCCTACTGAAGATGGGGATATGGGATTTGATACTGTAATTAATTATATTCCTACTGAAGATGGGGATATGGGGATTTGATACTATAATTAATTATCTTCCTACTGAAGATGGGAATATGGGATACTATAATTAATTATCTTCCTACTGAAGATGGGGATATGGGGATTTGATACTGTAATTATCTTCCTACTGAAGATTGGGATATGGGATTTGATACTGTAATTAATTATCTTCCTACTGAAGATGGGGATATGGGGATTTCATACTGTAATTAATTATCTTCCTACTGAAGATGGGGATATGGGGATTTCATACTGTAATCAATTATCTTCCTACTGAAGATGGGAATATGGGATACTATAATTAATTATCTTCCTACTGAAGATGGGGATATGGGGATTTGATACTGTAATTATCTTCCTACTGAAGATGGGGATATGGGATTTGACACTGTAATTAATTATCTTCCTACTGAAGATGGGGATATGGGGATTTTGATACTGTAATTAACTATCTTCCTACTGAAGATGGGGATATGGGGGGGATAATGTAATTCATGTCCTCCACTACTGGAAGATGAGGATATAGAGAGGGCACTTACTCAAAGCAAGCATGGGTAATTATTAAATTTGTAATTATGTTTGTTATGCCCGCCCATACGGCAGCTGGACAAGTGGTCATGTTGATATCAATGTGTGTGTATGTGTGTGTGTGTGTGTGTGTGTCCGTTCATACACATCAGATTAGGTAACAAAATGAAGATAAATGTTATTTTTGTCTAAAGAAAAGATGGGCTACAAAAAGGTGGTCTCTTGTAATGTTTTTGTTTGTGAGTTTACATTATTATATTCGTCAAGATACAAAGTTTTATTGTCGATAATATTTATGATAAACAAGTACTCTGAAGAATATGATGCGAATATTAGGAGGTGTCAAGAACACATACAGTTTAGTTGGAGTATTACGCTGAAAACGATAACAAATTCAAATAATACTCTGTGTATGTGTGTGTGCGCGCGCGCTCGTGTGTGTGTGTTGAAGGCCAGAATTAGGGAAGATCGGCAAAAAGAATTTGCAGAAGAATATTTAGTCAATTCAAACAGAATACGTGCAACATCAGTGTAAATTAGTTCATTCAATAATTTATTTTTAATGATTATGATAATTTATTTCAACATTTATTAAAATTTATTCTATATTATTTAAACAACATTTGAAGGTGATCAATAATTTTGTAAGATTACAAAGAGTGCATGTTCTTTTGGATTTTGTATTGCGTAATTTTTTTTACACCATTTTAGTTAACTTGTAAAGAATCGCAACTATTTTAATGTGAAATATGTGCTTTCCTTTTTCCTTTAAAATATATCCGATATTCAGATACATGTGAGAAAATTCATGTGGTGTCTTGAAATAAAGCTCAATACACTTGGCAACCCTCCTTCCCCGAAAATATGGTTGCACGGGAAGATGTAACGATACAAAGGAGAGAATGGGTTATTAACGACTGGAAGATGCGGTGTTAGATATCGATGCCAAAAGCACGGCCCATCGTCGCAAAGACACTTCTTATCCCGAATAATTGAGTGAAACTAGTTTTGAATCATTTAGCATGTCTGGGGTAATGTTTTGTAGATATCTATCAATGCATATTTGATTTTCCTTATGTCACGACAGTTACCTGTGTAACTCGGTTCAATCCTTTTCATCAAGAAAACCACAAATGTAGACCACACTACTAATTACATTAGGGCTAATATCCACACACTAAATCTGTACGTAACAATTCAGTGTCCTGAGATTGCTTGTTTCCGCTGTAATATTTCTGAATGTTGATTTTGCTTAATGCATTAAGATTTATCACATGTTTTCGAAAAACAATATGCCGACAATCAAGGTGGTTCTCTCAGATACGCAATTCAATGTTCTACTTTGTTTCACCAGGGCCTCTCCTAGTTCTTGTTTAAAAATAAAATGTTTGTTTTATAAAATTAAAAGATGTTGTTCGGCCCGGCCTCTTACCAGCCCGGGCCCCGGGATATATCCCCACCTCTTGTCGGCCATGCCCTACACATCAGAAACAAATTTAAAATTTCAGAAAAATTCTTTATTTGAATTATTACGACAACGAAGATGATCATTAATAGCACTATGATTGCTACAGCTGCAAAACAATTTAATGGAACTATTGCATAATACATTTTTACATTATCAAACCCAGTCTAATGGAACTATTGCATACATATTTACATTATCAACCCCAGTCTAGTGGAACTATTACATATTTTTTTACATTATCAAACCCAGTCTAATGGAACTATTGCATACATTTTTAAAGTATCAAACCCAGTCTAATTGAATTATTACATAATACATTTTTACATTATCAAACCCAGTCTAATGGAACTATTACATAAATTTTTACATTATCAAAACCAGTCTAATGGAATTATTGCATATATTTTTTACATTATCAAAACCAGTCTAATGAAAGTATTACATACATTTTTACATTATCAAAACCAGAGTCTAATAAAACTATTACAGTATCAAATCTAATGGAACTATTACATACATTTTTGCATTATGAAAACGAGTCTAATGACACTATAATAGACATTTTTACATTATCAAAACCAGTCTAATGAAACTATTACATACCATTTTGCATTATCAAAACCAGAGTCTAATGGAACTATTAATTACATTTGTACATCATCAAAATCAGTGTAATGGAACTATTACACACAATTTTACATTATCAAAACAATAAAGTTTTACATATTTCTTTAGTCTTTCTAAATCCGACAAAAATGAAAATCAACATTTGAATCTTAAGTTGAACTTTGCATTACTTTTTAATTTAATTAATTTTTAGTTCATAAATAAAGATAGATAGCTTTTGTTATAGATCTACTTCAGTATTACCAAATTATTTGATAAATGCATCTCGCACTTTCCCAAATACTCGACATTTAGAGATAGCAAAATTCCATCCAAAATATTGGCTCGTTGGACCCATCCCAGAGTAAACATCCGGCATCAGACTAACTACACATTCTTGGGGCTAAAGAATTTTAGGTTATAGTTTATCCTCCTTTATTGTTTTCATTTTTGATTTTTGCGCTATGAGAGTGAAATTTAGTACACAATGTGCTGTACAATAATTGGCAAGCTGTCCTACGATTCAGATGTAATACATTGGTTGGATTAGTACAGATGTTTAGCCAGATATATTTAAGAGCAAGGTAGGGATTCATGTGCAGACGTATGTATGTATGTATGTATGTATGTATGTATGTATGTATGTATGTATGTATGTATGCTTGTATGCTTGTATGTATGTATGTATGTATGTATGTATGTATGTATGTATGTATGTATGTATGTATGTATGTATGTATGTATGTATGCATGCATGCATGCATGCATGCATGCATGCATGCATGTATGTATGTATGTATGTATGTATGTATGTATGTATGTATGTATGTATGTATGTATGTACTTATGTATGTATGTATGTATGTATGTATGTATGTATGTATGTATGTATGTATGTATGTATGTACTTATGTATGTATGTATGTATGTATGTATGTATGTATGTATGTATGTATGTATGTATGTATGTATGTATGTATGTATGTATCTATGTATGTATTTAACGAATTATCTATAATAAATTAGTGTTCGAAAAACTGACAAATTAATTAAACATAGCTGCAATCATACTTGTAAACAATATCTAAATTTTTTAAGGAGAAAATCTTCAAAAAGTCAGCTTACCTTTTATTTTTGGTAAATTAAAGCTTCTTTCTCTAGTATAATTTATTCGATTCGAAATTCCCCAAATTTACCGCTGAGACGACTAAATAGACAAAATAATTATTCTCTTAAAATTTGCCACCCTGGTCTTCGAGTTGCCGTCACGCGAACCGTATTTCCAGAACGAGCATCCCAGCCGTTAATTTGAAAGTGTAACTGATTACTCGGTAATTTCAAGTAAAACGTATGATATTTTTTACAAAGTACGGTCACAAATTATAATCAAAGAAGCTATTAATTTCTCTAATGACAACAGACACAGACGCTAGTAACCTACTAATCAAGTTGTGTAAGTATTCAAAAGAAGATTTTGAATAGGTTTTCCTGCCAATTAAGATTTTTTAAACGCATTTTACAAGCCATCAAATAATTTAAATCTTTCTCAACGTTCAAAATATGATTAGATATAACATTTCAGCAAACCATCATCAAGAAGAAGATAATGATGATGATGATGGTGGTGATGACGACGACGACGATGGTGATGATTGAAAAATCCCTTTCAAAGGATACGTAAATGTGAATTGTATTAAAACTTCTTTCAAGATTTATTATCGATAAATAAGAGCTGCAAATATCAAACGGAAAATAGCGAGACCATATGTTTGGAGATGATGTTTGCATTTGCATTTTCAGGAAGCTGCAGTTTTTTTTTTCTTCAAAGATGTATTGTTGATAATTGAGACAAAAAAGCACATCATATATTTATTTTCACAATACGGCTTGATATGGCTTATATAATATAAAAGCTGAGACTAATATTTTATATATTATTCCTGACGAAAGTTAGAAATTACACCGAGATTATAGTTCTTCGTTTGAATATATTTATATGTGTATATTATTTCCAATAATTGCCTTTATCTTGTTTTGTTTTCTTTCTGTTTTCTTGTTTGTTTCTTTCTTTCTTGTTTGTTTTCTTTCTGTTTTCTTGTTTGTTTTCTTGTTTTGTTTTCTCTCTATCACAATATCGAACATCGGTATAGCACTAGACATGTCATTTTCTTCAAATTTCCAAAAGATCTCTGTTCAAACATTTTTAGAACCTGTCGCCAAATCCTCATTCTGGTGAAACGTCACTTCCGCAGACAAATCAGGGACAGTAATATCGGCGCTAACTTCTGTGAGGTTCATACTTTTAAACACAATTATTCGTTGAGGATGTTGTAGACGTTAATGATAACAAAGGATACTGGAAGGTCAAGAAGTTGACATCTCCAATTTGACCTTTAAATACATACATAAGTTTAAGACATTTATTTGTAAAACTTGAGTAATTATTTAAATCAGTAAGATGGTTCACTTAGGTTGTCAGTGCTCTGAAAAAGTAAGTAAGACCTGTTCCATAAACCCTTGTAGAGGTGGAGCTCGTATGACACTAAAAAATTTAAAGTCGCATATTATTTTTGTCATATTGGCATTCCCTCCCCCATTTGAAATATAAAAATATTGAATTAAAACTCAATGCAGTACGGCAGCCATCAGTGAAAACTGAACGACGACAACCATAATAGACTTTGTATAAATGCGTGCATTCCTCTGGAATTTTCTCCAGCAGATGTTATTAAAGGCAGTGCCACATAAACAAACTGTTTACAAATATTTAGTTGTGAAATCAGTGGTATTAATTCTTCCATAAAGGATCAAATTCCGAAAAAATTAATCAATCAATTAATTAATTAATTAATAAATAATAATAATAATAATAATGTTAATAATAATAATAATGATATTATTATTATTATTATTATTATTATTATTATTATTATTATTATTATTATTATTATTATTATTATTACACTTGCAGCTCAAGTAAGGTATGAGTTATTGTTCAAGACAGCCCCAAGTGTTCCAAACATGCTTTCTGGGTCTCCTTACACTGGAACTGATCTGTCAAACATGCTCTTGCTTTGGTGTCTGCTTTTACTAACCTTGTATAAGCTACCTGCCCCAAAATCGCACAACTAAATCAATTCATACAAATTCTATAAGGTGCACAGTCATGAGAGATGAATGAATTTCGATGTCGATGACAGCTCCCCTAGACCTGTTATTTATAATTTATCATTCATAATCCATACACGTCTACTTGTTTTTGAATATTACCTAATCTTTAAATTGAAGTTCAAAAGTAAGATAACCATAAACGTTTCATTCATTTCGGGCAAATTGCGTTATCATGTTTGGCCGAATATTGTGTAAGCTCAGTTTGTCGAATTATTTGTTTGCTCTCGTCCCTAGTAGTTGGAACTCCTTGGGGAATGTTTAAAGAACGTACTCCGAACATACTTGTGGCGAGCAAAGGACATCGCGGAACACAAATTAACCTCATTCGTGTCAGAGATTTTGTTTTACTAAACCACCACTAACACAACTCTTCAACTTGACAAATGTCTCTGAACCGAACGTTGCAGGAGGGTAAATTCCATCATCACCAATTGTTTACCCCATAGTTGCTCATTTTTCATTGCAGCCCCTTTCTCCATGTCGGCTGTTAGCGACGTGTGCACAGCATGTGCTGTGACACCGGTCATGCAGACTACATTTTGGCAGTGTATACAAATGGAGCCATGGTGTAGCTTGCAATGTATGCTTTGTTTAAACACTTTACCGTACATACCTGTTCTATTATATTTTGTTTATTATTGAATCTGAACTGTTGATATTTTATTTTTCGCTAATTGTGCAGCAATGTAGTTTTACAATTTGTTTTATAAAAGTGGTTCTAAAGTTACTTTTGAACGCTAAATTTTCAAGACAATTACTCAGAGAAAGTGTATGTATGTATGTATGTATGTATGTATGTATGTATGTATGTATGTATGTATGTATGCATGCACGCACGCACGCACGCACGTACGTACTTATGTATGTCCTACAGTTTAAAACCTCTACCCTGATATTTATGTTTTGGGCTTTGAGGTCTTACTTCATAAATAATGGCGTTGTGTGTAGCCTGTTTTGATGTCGACTAACATCTTAACGAAAGTCAAATTTTCATGAACATTTCAGTTTGCTGAATAGCGATGAAAGCCGGGAATTCCGAAATCGGGTTAAGTTGAAGTATAGTTTTTAAACGAAACGAATAAAAATATTAATATTGAAAAAAGTGTTTAGATATCTTCGTTTCGTTCAAGAGACTTATCATCTGTTTAACCGATTCGGTATCCCCTGCTTCCAATGCATTCCAGCTAAAGCAATTGTAGGCCAACGAACTTAAAAACATGTCCATTTACTTGTATGTGAATTTGAACTTATTAGGAAAAAGACATCAGAGTAAGTAGAATGTGACTAAAACATTATAACATTAATTCGATTTGTAGAAAAAGAAAAGCATCGATATGGATTGCCAAGTATGTGCTAAATTCCTGAAAATTAGACTTATCGTTCCGATGTTAATGGACGCTACACAGCGCCGTTGTTAGGCCAGTAAGACCTCGACACCTAAAACACAAATATCAGGATCGAGGTCTTACACTGTTAAACTAGTAGGAATGTATAAATGTATGTATGAGCAAAGAAAGTTGATTATTTGGTTTATGCGGCATCTTGTTATGACCCGAGCCATGGATTAATTTGCTGACCTCTTAAAATTATCGCGCTCGCGTTTCTTTTCTTTTTTTTTTCTCGCATCCTTTGATGTAAGTCCTTTTATTTTTCTCAATTATCAAATGGTAAGACCTTAAAAAACCAACCAAACAACAAACAAAACAAACAAGTCGTCAACCTCCTCAACATTTGATAATGCCCTTGTTGCTAATTCACTTAATTCGCCGTCTTTTGATGTTCCATTGGATTCATTTCCTGAACTTAAACTCACTGGGTCAAATTTGACTCTAATTAAAGTAGGACCGCAACGTTCGATCCAACTGTACATTGTGAAAGCAGTACACTCACTTTTCACCTCTCGTATCCAGTGGCACGTGGATGCGATATCGTTATGGGAAAGCCATCTGTATTCAATTGTTTTCCATGGTTTCTCCGGTTTCGCGGGCACTTGTGTGTTTGCGTGTGTGTGAGATTTGGATTTTTAACGTAGCTTTATAAATGGTTTAAAAATGGTGTCTGCACTGTGGCGGTTTAAGTGATGTCTTGCACCACGAGAATCACGTCGTAGACATGTAGCATCATATCCCGCCCAGCCACATTATTCTGATACCAGGTCGACCAGTCCTAGCACTAGCCTCTTAACGCTGAGCGTCAAGCCATGCGGCCGCTAGTGCCATTTTGATAAGTCTTTGTTATACTCGGCCGGCGTTCGAACCCGCGACCTCCCGCATCCAAGGCGGACGTTCTAACCATAAGGCCACCAGAGGTAGCCCGGTTACCGTAAGTTCTTATGATAATTCTACAGCACCAGACGTGTCTGGCGTAAATTATACTTTCTTCAGAATTTGAAGCCTCTAATGCAACTAATTTGCTAAATTATTTTTCAGCTATTTTGATATTAGTTCCTGGTACATTATTTCAGAGTATTTTAAATCGTGGTTTCAAGTTTGCCCGGTGTTACCATTTTCATAAGCAAGAATATTTGGGGGACTTGGTAGATTATACAGCCAAAATATGAAATAAAATCCAATATCATTAACTGATAGCCTGCCACCAAAAGTTACCCTGTAGTGTGTTCTGGTGCTATGACCAGAAAATTGTTTCATTATATTGGACTGTTTCGGGATTGTTGGTGACTCTGATGATGATGAAAAGAAACGAATCATGTTTCGGATTCAGCTGATTTCAAATTACAAATAAATACACCGCGTCATTATTAAGTTTTTCATCGTATTAGCAAAGCCGTTTTAAGAACTTTTGGGGCCCTATGAACAAACTCTAACCTTAAAAGAAATCAGAATTGCGCCTCAATCTCTCAGTCTCAGATACAGAGTATTGCATTTCATTTCCATGTGCGTGTGTGTGCGTGTGTGTGTGTGTCATTTTGTTCAATTTATTAATATAGAATCAATCTGATAATACAACTGACTCAGAAATTTTGGTTTTCTTTGGGCCGCTGCAAGCCCCCCACCCCCACCCCTTCCTCTGCTGCGCGGGGCCCTAGACACGTGTCTCGCGTGCATATGCGTTAAAACGGCACTGCGTAGTAGTTGCCCATACACCAACTCCGCTATAACATACTAATTCACATACAAGAGGCGCATGCGCATTTTACTATTATAAGAGCATGATAACCATAAGCTGTTTGTTCAGCATGGATAAAATCGATGAATATTAAAATAATAATAAACACTTGCAAGAAGTTTTGAAATAGAATTTTTGAAATTATTATAATTATTAAAATGCGAATTGATCATGAAAGAGTTTGTACTTATGATCCGAGTCGTATGAAGGATTTAAGAGTTTACCTTTTTATGCTACTTTGATTTGACGAGAAGTCCACGTGCCAGGAAAAGATTCTAAATTTATAACACGAACTTATTAAATTATCTTTGTAAACAAAGAGAGCAAAGATTATAAAATGAGATATATTATACGTGTAGATATGGCGATGGTATAGATCAACTCTTACATGTTTAAATGACCGTCAGGAATGTAGAGAATGTTTTTTGGGTTTTTTTTATCTGCTTTAAACGCGTACCTGTGCAAACATTCCTTTCGTATGCTGGCCAGCTCTTGACTCCCGCCCTAATTAATTTTGTTACAAGTATGCGTGTACGCATGTGCAATTTTATGATACGTACATGAAAGAGAAGCTCGGGTCTTTATATCCCTAACCCCCACATAGGTTCGTATACAAGCGATTACCGCTGTGTAGGTTGGTTTTAGTTTAAGAATAACTTTCTTTTTTACAATGTCGTGATATCTTCGTGATTTTCATTTGTTTGGGCTTTTTTATGTTGTTTCTATGATTAGGCATTCATTTTCTTTGATTTTAAACATTTATTCAGATTGATGCTTGAATGGTCAATTTCTTTTTAAAGACATTTTGAACATCGTCTAATTATAAAGTTTGATTTCTCGTTTTAGTTGTTACAATACTTGGGGGTGAGGGGTATTGAGCTTTAGCTAAGATATGAAAATTTAACAATTTTGTTTTTAATTTTATTAATGAGTGTTTGTAGAAAGTACTGTTTTTATTAATTCTCTTCGATTTTAGAGTTAGGGAAGAAAATGACAGCAATTAAATCCATCTGCTTTACATATTTTTAGGTCAGTTGTATTGTATTGAAAAGATATCAGTGTATAGGCTTACAGTGTATGACGGAAAGCAATCTCTCTCATCTACCATGGACTGGACCTTTAAATTATGAGTTAGTGTGATCAACAAGACAGGTTTATTTATTGTCTAAATAAAGCAGACAAGTCGTAATACCTATCATGTCTCTAGAATTTAAGACCGGATTTTTTCGTTACGAAAATGTAAGACCGGTTTATCACGTGTTTTTGTGAGACATAAGTTGAGAGATATTTATTTTAATTGAGCAACTAAATGTTTTGTCTTGATTTGAGATTCTATAACGTCTAACTGTAAGGTCCCACTGATTGTTTTTTTTTATATCCAAACATATTGTGCTGAATGACAATGAACGGTGGCCGTTGCTTGCTCTGTTTACGTTAACTTTGGCTATAAATCTACATGTAGAACTGTTGGCAAAAATTTTATATTCATTATGTTCATTTGAAATCTGTACCCATCAGAAATAATGCCGTCGCATTATTGCTCTGCATTTGTCCTGGCTTGCTACAGTTAAAATGTAACCGATAACTGCTTTATGACGAACGGTCATTTGTTGATGTTATGTATAGAAGACGATCGGACTGGACCACTAATCTTCATTACTTATCATTAGACCTTCTTATTAATTACCATAGTTCATAGACACAGACCTGCCCATTGCTAGTTAAGTTATGCAATGGATTAACAACTGATGTATAGAAATAAAATTATGGAGGTTTTAAAATAAATATAACGTGGTGCCTGCCTGATGCAAACACTGTATCCTATTATTGCATATTGTTTTTACTGTTATTATGGCTTCCACACTGACTGGTGTCTTTTATAATAGAGAATATCCTCAGAAAATAGAGCTCCTATTTTAAGTCCCTTGGATTATGTTTTGGTAATTAGAAGAATTCTTAACAGCCACATTAATGACGCCGAAAACATTCTATATTTCATTATTTATAGCAATTATCTAAGCTGCAATCACAGAAATAGAAAATATTGGGATTAATTTGTAATGTTTGAGAAATTGTCATAAAAATATCACTGAAAGAAAAAGTTAGTTACCGTCCGAGCCAAGAAATCACAAGGATAAACAGCGAGTAAATGGTTTCATCGAATGCAAAAGTGATCTTAAGTATAAGTTTCAGTTTTTTTTATTTTAAGTGATGCTGTTATCACACTGGTATATTATAACGCACCGCAAAAGAGTTCATCGAACCTGCAACGACTTTTCGAAATGCTGGAAACAATAAAAATTTCAGAAGCATTGTCGGCGAATAGGATTAGTGATCAATTATTCTCTTCTAAAAATATGAAGAGAATAATTCTAATCATGGCAACAGCCACATGGAATTTGAAAGATTCTGCATTTACTCATAATTTTCGTAATTAATTTGTTATAGTTATGTCGTAAAAATGATTACCGCTATGTCGTAAAACTGATTATCGTTACAGTTAAGTCTGCTGATTTGGCAAAGAGTTTTTGAATTTTCCTTGTTACGTAAAGTAAAGAGTCAAAATTCAGTCTTGTAGATACTCTGCGTGACTATTGACTACAGCAGGATTATTGTCTTTACACAAAGAAAACTGAGGTTTCACACGGACTCTCTTCCGGACTTCTGTTGACGCCATTTTTATCGTTGCCAGTAAATAGAAATACTGTGACCATACGTTGGCATCTTTTTCGATACGTTGTGATTAACCAGAGTAATAATGATAACACCGTAAATATTGTCGTAGCCAAAAAGATTGTTAGCGCAGTCTTCATGATCTATGAGACGTGCCGAGCAAAAAAAAATCGAATGATCATTCGAGGGTTTTGGTAACGTCAGTAATGTATAACATGTAATTTAACTAACTAATTTAACTGCATCAAGAACTAGATAACCTTACACTCATGGAACAAACTGTGAACAAAACTAAAAATAACAAAAAATGCCTTTGTTGATGTTCGCCCACTTACACAAAATTTTGTGATAAAAAACGCCATTAAAACAAAGAGTTTGGCTCTACAGTAATTTACTTGTAGTGTTATACTTCCCATGTAAACATCTTTTTGTATAAAGTTAAAGAAAATAAATAAAACATTAACATCTAATGAACGTTGTTAAGAAACTATCTGCACTCTTCTTTGTGTGGAGGTATAAAAGTCAAGAACATACTAATGCAGCCATGCTTCGGGTACATTGTGCAAATATTTGGATTTCAACTACCCTTGCCAGGTCGATAATACTGGGTATAGTGCATCTACATGCAAGTGAAAAGAAGCAATAAACTGCTTATCCTGGTTGGGTTCTCGTATTGGAACCTTAGCAAATAATAGACTGTCGATATAGACTGCTACCAACCTCCTCAGTTTACCAAAGCACCAAAACATGGACAATGGTGGTGGTGGGAACACATACTTATCGTTCTAATTACATAACGAGTCTGACTCACTGTATACATGCATTCTAGTAAAAGATGATCAAGTTTCTTTGTAGTGTAATGATGTAAAACAAAAATAGGTTAACGTGGGCCTTTTTCTATGAAACGAAAGTATCCAAAAAGCAGTGTACAACCCCTAAGGTCAAGGCGCCAGATGATTTGACGTCGCTGAACATTCCTAAGATGTTGCATCCAAGCAATTTTGTCTCTGAAAGAGCTTTCTGGGGAGAAGATAACGACTGATTCGATATCAGATGTATCTTTTAAAACTAATCTTTTTCTCGAAACACGGAAACCGTAACGAAATTAGATTTAAAACTGGTTTCATGAAATACTTTAAAATGTCATTTTTTATATTTATCTCATTCATTACACAGAGATCATTTTCATTTACAGTTTCTTTGCAGATTGAAATTAAATAGTATAATCTGGTTTAAATTCGTTTCGTTTTAGCAACAACAAATTTGATTGCCTTACCAGTGCTCCGATGCCAAAAAGATACTATTCCAAAACAACGCCACCTGTAAGCATTGATGGTGGCATAATCATTACAAAGTATGGAGTTCATTACACTGAGAACTGTTTAAATTTTATAACATAGAAATTGCAAAAATTGGTTTTACACCAATGTGTATACAATATCAATCGCGAAATTTGGTTACACACTAATGAGTCGCGAAATTTGGTTACACACTAATGTGTATAGAATATGGATCGCGAAATTTGGTTACATGTCAGTGTGTAATGAAAGAAATTGTCATTTAATAAATGAAAATTCACGAAACATTAAATAAAATACTACCTTAATTCAGATACATCCAACTGGAAGCCTAAATTAGAATACTAGACAGCCTGAAACTACATTTTTTAAAAGCTAGTATTATGAAATTATTCTTCACAGTAACGTAATAATTCGATAAATATCCCAATACTGTGTTTGAAAGACCTTTACACATATTGTATGAGAAAATTTATAGCACTTGAATCGAACAAGACGATTCACGTAATTTGCCTCCACCACTGCAATCTTGATTGAAATTGACTGAACAGTTATTTGTCTAACCTGGGTAACAGGAAGTGATCCAAATGTTGGATACATTTGGATGGCAAGTCTGTCTAAAATAGAAATAGCGCGACATCAAAACGGCGAAGTTAAATAGCGTGATGTGTATCGTTGTGTACTGCTAATTTCGAGTTGTCGTCGACTTGACTTTCAGTGTTCAGGCAAAAGTCTCTGCAAACTAGCTGGTAGAGATTCGTACTCGTAATCCGAAGGCAGTGTTCGATACCTGCACAGGCCAGCCAGCGTTGTCCGAATAAGTGTTCTTGCGAAAGGCACTTAGTTCCCATTTCATCGGCATGCTATTAGTCAATGATGCGATCAAAGATGCATTAAAGGCCAACCAAGCAAACGATGAACAAGCATACAGCTTTGAACGAACATATGAATCATTTACTAAAAATCATTTGTTATGCTCTTTAATACTCGTTTATGGAGGCATTTTAAGACTTTCAGCAATCTGCATTTCAAACCATGTTCTTTGATTTCATGATGCTCATTACAAAATCTCGCTCTTAACATAACCGAATGAATGATGGCGTCAAAACACCAATACACTGCTCATACAGTCTCTGTACAAACCTTTCAAAAGTGCTTTTTTATGCATCCACGGACTGAGATATAAAGCTGCGTTCAGTAAGAAATGAAGTTTGTTTGCGACGTTTTTTTTTTCTTCTTCAAAATATTGTCACAGATTTTAGCACCTCTCAATGACTGCGTGTTATTCGTAGTCTCATCTCGTCATATCTCGCGAGATATATGAAATGTTTAGCCAAAGAACCTCAATTCATTTTAAGAATCTTACAGACGACATTAAAGTCTAGATGTGATGCAGAAACACATACTTAGCATTCCCATTACATGCATACTCTGACTATGTACATGTATTCTAGTAAAAGATGGCCAGATTGCCTTTTAGTAAAAGGCAATAAAACCAAAAAAAAGGTTAAAAACGTAAGCTTTTTTTTCTATGACGCGACGTTTTCTTAGTGGAAGGGTACAACCCCTAGGTCAAGGCGCCAGATGAATGGGTGTCGCTGAAATATTCCAAAGAAACTGAATCCAAGTAATTTCCGTACGAATCGGGTGAACATATAGGCGATACAACTGAATCGAACACTTCAAGTCCACTCATCATGCGAAGAAACTGCGCGCTCTTAAACGCATTTACTAGCATAGTCACACAAATATGCCCACAGAAACTGCTTATATATATATATATATATATATATATATATATATATATATATATATATATATATATATATATATATATATAATTCTTCCCCATGCAGTTTAAGACAACAAAATCATCATCATCATCAACAACAACAACAGCCACAACCACCACCACAATAATAATAATAATAATAATAATAATAATAATAATAATAATAATAATAATAATAATAATAATAATAAGCAACAACTAATATACAACAATAAAAGACAACTTATATTTGCTACGACACCTTGCGTGTTAATTCTATAATATTTTTAAGCTTATTATGTATAACGAAAATTGGAAGGCCATGAGACAACCAAAGACCTTGGATGATCAACCACTCCCCTACTCGCACACGCACTTACCAACAGTGGAATCGTACGTGGAAATGTGGAATTTCCCACCACAGCCGTGTCTGGTATCTAGTATCTGCATTCTTTGTTGGACATATCTCTGAGAAAATATAATGATTTCACCGGCTTAATTATTTAATTAATTAATCGATTGCCTGATTATTCCTTGATATTATTCCCAATTGTATTTTTAGTATCTGCATTCTTGGTAGGTCATTTCTCTGAGAAAATATAATGATTTCACCGGCTTAATTATTTAATTAATTATTCGATTGCCTGATTATTCCTTGATATTATTCCCAAGTGTGTGTTTTGTTGTTTGTTTTGTGGGTGGGTGGTTCCAGGTGCAGATTTCATGGTACTGATCTATCAAAATCCCGTGTTCCTCTAGCTAAACTATGGTACCATCGACTCAAGCAAAAACTACGAGTGACTCAAGCAAAAACTACAAGTGAAAATCGATGAACAAAAAAAGTCTGTATTGATCTGCTGCTGAAAAGGGGGATAATTCTTGAAGACAAAAACCAGTCAGAAGATTCAAATTTTGACATCGTTCACGCTTCTGCTGTCGCGCCCAATAATAATCCCATAATATAGTAAAGAAAGGGGAATTTTAGGGGTTAGAATTTTAATATATATCTCCTTTTAGCTTAATGTTTTTCATAGGGTTATAAGTTGTCGATGTTGCTTAGCTCTCTCACATACCCAGCCAGAGACTCGAACCCACGCGAAGAGAATTGAGATGTTAGGAGCCTGTGTCAAGACGAGGGCCTTTTAGACCTCTTGGCTACCTGGAGCCTCAACCTGAGCTGGTAATAAGTGACACCAAAACAAGGTATCAGTGTTTTGTTTCGACTTACCGTGTTAACATTTAGCTCAGGGGAAGAAATAAATTATTATATCATCCTTAAAGCTTTAAATGACATTAAAGTTATGATTGTTTACTTTTTGTTTCAATCGAATTCAACTGCTTTACATCACACACACAGAGGCCTATATCTGAAAACGGCCTAAAACATGTTAATATTTAAAAAAAATACCGAAACTTTACTTGAGAGAAAATATTTTAATTTTAATTTATACGTAACAATGATCCATTGACTTTTTGATCTTCTTCTTGTACACTCTCTTAAGTAATTTTGGTACGGTTTTTTTGTAAAACAAATCCACGTTAGATAATATTACCCAAAAATTTCATGTTTTTAATGTAGCTATATCTGTTGCGCGACACATTTTCAAACTTGTATAAGACGCGTTAAGTATAAAAAATACAAAATGTGTTGATTTTAATCTCGATGCACCTTAAATAGGTACATCTATAAAATATTTCATTAAGCGTCCTGGCGTAAAAGTCATTTTTGTATAAAGAAATTTTTTATGTCACTGTAGGCGTCGAGCCTAACGATAGCATCGAAGTGATTTTAGATAGGACAGGGCCCATGTAATCGTGAACAAGATCGTATGCGCTATCAGTGATCCGGGATCTTGGCTTGCCTGCTGCATTCTACTGTGATAGCACGGCCGTACGTCGTGTATAGGTGTATTCGAGACCATTGTCTAGCGCGCGACCAATCAGGGCGCTCTATTCATAGGGGGGCAGGATTGGAAGGTGTAACTGACTTGGGCCAAATACAGCTAACTATAAGCCTGTGACGGTGACCGTAGTGTTGAATACCTACCTACACACATTTCTCAAGCGTTATTGCACTTCCTCGCTCCACACTCAGCCAATATTCACGATTAATGAGGGATTTTGCGACATGAAATATTTTTTCGTCGATTGGAACAGTTACAAAAGAGGTGCTAGTATTCGTACTTTGCGTCAAAATAATGTTACAAGGAAAGGACTGAGTAAAATGAAATCCGCATCTGCATTGAATGAACCTACTTCTACGTGGATATATCAGCGATTTTAAGAAATTAAATGCAGGCTGCACTTTTCGTACTCAATAATTGAAGTGCTTTTACAAGACAGGTAGATGAACAGAGAACTACAAGATGAATCGATAAAACCCTCTGCTCGTGATGAATGAAGCCAAATTATTTCGGACGTGCAGGCCAATTCAGAATTTTCATAGTAAGACAAAGAATTAAAATATGATCCTTATATGTGAATATGGGTAGTTTTACTTTGATAAATATCTTGTCACCTTTTAAACAAAGACAGCATAGGATGTGACATCGACTTGAAACGCGGTTTTCTTGGCGCGAGGGATTTTTTTCCGGTTTCATATTGAATGCTGAGATCGATTTTTATTAGTTACTTTATAGTATTGAAACTGCGGATAGAGTTGTGTTCAATGTGGAATACAAAGTTGTGATAAAACGGATAGAAAGCACTTTCGGTGCGTCTGTATCTATTGTGATTGACCTATTTTCTGCCTATCTATACTATACTTGATAACATATCTGTATCTAGAAAAGGCCAGTGTGTGGTAAATTTCACGAGATATTCCTGATTGTTGAAAGAATTCGAGGACTTCTACATTTAATAGGATCATATATTATTGTTAATTGTAGAAATTACCAGTAATTAATTTTGGCCTCATAAAAGAGAAATGAAAGAGTGGTTAACAAGTTTTCGACATAGAATTTGTAGATATTTTTTATGTGTGTGAATTTCAAATTTCACATGTCTACAACTAGAATAAAAAATCGGCTGTGTTTACCTATCAATTCCATTATTTACCGTGGAAGTTGAAAGGAGGATGAAAAAAATCTTGTTCTACCAGGAATTTAAATATGTTGTGAAAATAATATTCCGACTTAATTTCCGAGTTGGAATTTACCCAGGGTATTAATTATTGTGTGCGGCCAGAGAAGTGTGCTTTCAATTGGACATTTTATGATGGCCAATTGCACACAAACACATGGTCATCTTCACACAGTATGACGCATACTGACCAACGAAAGGAATCCAAATGCAGGTAGGTGTCTGAAAGAGAAGAACTGAAAGAGAGGAAGGAGAGGAGGAGAGATATGCATAGGTAAACTAAACGATAGAGACAGACGAACAGAAGGATACGCCTACATTGTTTGTATATATATATATATATATATATATATATATATATATATATATATATATATATATATATATATATATATATATATATATATAAACACGAGAAGGCAAATTCCCCAGAAAAATAAATATGATTGTGCCACAGAGAGAGAGAGAATGAGAGAGAGAGAGAGAGAGAGAGAGAGAGAGAGAGAGAGAGAGAGAGAGAGAGAGAGAGAGAGAGAGAGAGAGAGAGAACGCTTGTACGAGAAGAGCGAACGGCAGACAAACGGATGGAATATTAGTTCAAAATGAGATAGAAAACAGAGAGGTGCAAAGTACAGACAAATACACACTCTGGGTGTAAATTAATTGTAATTATATGCGATAAAGGTAAACCTCGCTACGAAAGAGACTTCCAGTCTTTCTTCAGTTACGTTTTGTCTGACTTACACTGAGACACAGAGCCAGTGTGAAGTTTGGGAAATCTTCCTTTTCTTGTTTTCAGGCTAACAGCGTAACATTCGAATAATCCAACATTATGATACATGCAAAATCTACATTTTCAGCATCGTCAATAACTAGCAATTATAGACACCTCACGATTATCATCTACACAATCTGCTTATCAATTACAATACGCACACCTATTTGTCATGTGCGTTTTCCGCAGAAATCAAAATATAACTTGAGTGATATCAGTTACGTATCATAAATGTTTAACATCACAGAAGCTCTTGGCATATTTTGCAGATAGCAGCTTATTTTGTATCTTTTTGAGGTTGACAGCTTTGTTCTTTCATTTTATCCAGATATTTTAAGAAAACGAGAACGCCAGGTGTTTTAACAAACCTGAAACGTCAGGTGTTTTGAACATCATCTAATTCAATAAATTATACTAGTTTTATACACAATTTTCTGGATGTCATTCACTTTTGATAAACACATAAATCTTGAAAGTATTTACATAAGTCTTTTATGATGCCTTCAATATAATAATCAAATATAATTAGACGCTATGATAAAATACGGCGTATCAAAGGCAAAAACATCTTTTCCAAGGAGAAATCTATTGCCAGTTTTCGTAGGTATGAATTAGCCAGAGATAAAAGACACTGAACTGTGCGCAAGCGTGCCACAAACGAAGAAACAACAAAAAAAAGTGGGGATGATTTACTTTCCAGAGGAAAAAAAAGATTATCATAACTGTGGATTCAAATAAAATTTTTTTTAAAAAAAGTCAGAACAAAGAAATACCGAGCTAATATTTGAGAATAGATGTGAAATATTAAGGAAATGGCAAATCTCCAGGCATTAGTTATTTTTTAATCCAGCATCTTCATCCCCATTTGAGACAGAGTGCGAAACCAAGTGGAATTTCATGTTCTGTATAGAACCTTTGCCATACGCTATTCACCGGAAGCTTATGGTCTAAGAATCCCGTTTAAACTCGACGTTAAATTCGCGAAATATTTTAGCGTGTTCAGTGTATTAGATCTTAACACTGATAACGAGTAATGTGTTAGACACTTGCACTGATCTCACAAATATTTCGAAAGAGTTGTAACTTTCAATGGTTTCACACAAAATGATGGGACTGCTTTTTGATCATTTTAAATTGCATTCACTAATAAGAAGCGTGGATAATAAACAGTTTAGTGTTTGTCGAATACTGGTGTAACCAGGTGCTCCTGTGAAGTATTTGGTCTAAACAGTGGAGTGCACACATCTGTTTTATAAAACCACATTTTATGACATGCTTCTCAAATCGACCTAATCAGAATGGAGTGTGCGCGTGTGCTGCTGTCTGTAATGTTGTTTCTATTGTCCGAAAGCATGTGTAGGATCAAGATCTGATAATCGGAAACGCCCGCATTATATCGCACTATTTGTATCATATGCTTTGATTTAAAACCTTGGTGTATATGACATGTGTCATTTTACTGCCTTTTTAATAGCGATGTGACTGTCATACAACTGTCACAATATTTTTAAAATTTCCCATCAACTGTAAGTTTGTTTACTCGTGTTCAAATATCACAAAACCTAGTTATTTCGTTTGAAACTGGAAACCACAGCCAAAGTAATGGGTTATCTAGGGGCGTTTAGTTGGCCTATTTCGTATTAATTGTCATATTTGTCCTCGTTTCATTAATGTACTGAAATTTATACGAAAATTAAACCATAAATTAGTGAGCAACTCTGAACAACATGCGGCGTTTCATTATAATGTCACTCATACTTACTCTTGCCCTGGAATGGACTCTTCCTGCATACAAATTAGAAAGCGAAATGTTGAGTTGACTGCAGGTATGCAGCCGTCTAAATCTATCTACACTGCAGGGGGTTGATATTGTCGTGTCTTAGGCCGATTAGTGTGATAAACTATTCCAAATCAAGATCATCTTTTGATAAATTATAAAATCACCCAGTTTTATTGCCGTAAAATAATAGGATAGTGAAAAGGGTCCCAGGCTTTAAGTGCTAGATCTAGTAAGCAGTTAACGTTAAAGGTATTTTTCTTAGTTACACGTTACTTGATCGTCAGTAGCTGTAAAACTGTATTGAGATGGTAATCACTTTATTTTGATATCGAACACGCGTTAATTCTATGCTTCGTGGAGAAACGTTTCTTTTATAGCAGTATTCAACATTCCAATACATTATGTACTAGATCAGTGTTTTGTTGAAATGCCACTGTCGCATCATAACAACAATTAGTTCCTTTGCCTTGTAGATTCCTGAGAACAGATAAATGCCGTTAACGTTTATTTGATAAGGAATCATTACGGAACGGCTGGTGGAAGGGGTAACGGATTATATAGCACATCATAAGGCGGATGTCCCCGTTGATCTATTGGACCAAAACAGAATTCTTCCTAACTCGTTTTATCATTTGGTATCCCGGTGTCTGAATGTCTGATATATATGAAGAAAGATCTTTGCTGTCCTTTATTGTTATCCAAGTCAACTGAATTGGCCTTTATTGTTATCCAAGTCAACTGAATTGGCCTTTATTGTTATCCAAGTCAACTGAATTGGCCTTTATTGTTATCCAAGTCAACTGAATTGGCCGTTAAAGGGATCCAAGTCAACTGAATTGGCCGTTAAAGGGATCCAAGTCAACTGAATTGGCCGTTAAAGGGATCCAAGTCAACTGAATTGGCCGTTAAAGGGATCCAAGTCAACTGAATTGGCCGTTAAAGGGATCCAAGTCAACTGAATTGGCCGTTAAAGGGATATACTGCCTATGAGAGAGAGACAGAGAGAGAGAGAGAGAGAGAGAGAGAGAGAGAGAGAGAGAGAGAGAGAGAGAGAGAGAGAGAGAGAGATGATGATGACGATGACGATGATGATGATGCTATTAATAGTCAACAAATATATTTGTAAATACTATCATCTGGTCATCAATTCTTCTACTTGATCCCCTTTCCAATAGCCTTTGAGTTTGCCATTACACGAGCCCTTAATTTAATCTCAAGTTTCTATATTCTCAAATCATGAACAAAATATTGCACCCGTGTCCTTCATGGCTTCTGCATCAACTGTGATTGATATTGTTGTTGCTATTATTATTATTATTATTAGTATTATTATTATTATTATTATTATTATTATTATTATTATTATTATTATTATTATTATTATTACAGTATTCGGCTGGATCGTCAATAAATCTCACAGGGTTCATATATGCGCTATTAGTCAAAATGACATATCGTCTCTGATAAACCCTAGGTCAGCGAAATTTGGAAAAGATCAATAAATTCTACCTATTATTTACATGGGAAAACTCTTCAAAACAGGTGTGCCACTTTTTCTAATATCTGTTAGTGCAAGGTACTTTAGAAGGAATCCATTCTTAAATTTTGAAACATGTTTTACATTTGCTTGGCTTGAGTTTGGTAAGTCCAAAACTCACGCACGGAAAATTCCCATTGTCCAATGTATATAACCTGTTCAGGAAACTTGCAATCGGACATTTTGTACAAGTATATGCTGACTATAGATGTACTGTTTCCGATACTTAAACAACAACAACAACAACAACAACTACTACTACTACTACTACTACTACTACTACTACTACTACTACTACTACTACTACTACTTCGTGTTATATCTACTTTTCGTTTTTCGCACCTCTTTCATCACCTTGGTCTTACAGATCGTAATGGCTAAAAAGAAAAAAAAGCAAATATATCAGAAATGAAAACATTCCACTTTGTTTAAAGATAATAGCGTTACTGTTTGTATCAATAATCTTCAATTTTGTCTACAAGTTATAGTTCATAATTACCGCAATTTTTCCGGAAATTCAATTAAATTAAGATCATGATGCTAGCTGTTCGTCATCTTTCAATGACTGGTTCTGTATATACTATGCAAACGTCCTATCTTGGAAGTCGCGTTAGTTCAGTAGATCGTTGTTTCGTAATCCAACGGTCGCGAGTTCGATACCGGGCTCGACTGCCTCTACTTTTCCTTGGGAAAGACATTTTACCGCCATTTTAACGGCATGATATACCCAACAACCATGCTAAAAAAAACTTAATAAACAAACGAAACGATACCAAACTAAACTATATAATTTAAGATAAAAGTATGGTAAATCAAATCAATGCATGTTAAATGTGAAATGCGTATAGAACTGGTAATGCTTTAAATTTTGTTATAAACATAACGATAATTTATAGGACATTTTGTTTTACGATAATGTATGTAGAATGTTTTAGATAATTTATTTCCTTCTCTGAAAAACAGGTCTGAAATTAAATGCGAGTGAGAACGATTGCATCTCATGAAAAAGTATTTATTCGAAAGAATCGGGGTAGATAAGACCCCTAAACTCCGCCAAAAAAAATGAGAAACAAGGCGACAGATGGTGCCAAAAAGCTAAGACGACGGTTATAGCCCTGTTTTTAAAGTTGATGATGATACACATCTTGGTTCTGGTACTCCCTCTTCGTCCCCTCTCTCCCTACAAAGAGGGGTGGGGTGGAGGGATGGGGACTACTTGTACTTAAGTTAATTATGGCACGACACAGTCAGTAACCATGCAGGGAAAATCGTGCTAACTTTGAAAAGCGAGAGCAAAGAAATCTGTAGGCATATTGATCTATTATCTATTATTATCTATTATATTGATGTATTATTACATGTTTTAAATGTGTATTTGGATTCAAAATAATGCTGGGGAAGCAGCAAAAGGCACTGTGTTCAACTCTCTCAACATGTGATGAAAAGTTTTGGGTCTGTTGCATGGTAGACTCAGTTCTGGTAGAAAGCGTGCAGTGCTAATTCGTCGACTGAAAACTCGCTTACATTATTGATTGAAGCAAACAAAAGAGATAGAAAGGTCACAATGTATTCCAGCTATTTTTTTTTAAATTTAGTTTGATCTCAGAGTCTAAACCAGATATCCGGATCAAAGCACAAATATTAACAAATCAAGTTAAAACAACTTTAATAAAGACACCCACCCTCAAAACAAACGATAAAAGAACGGAAAAACACTTCTCTATGCCCAGTTTTAGCGTTAAACTGTATGACGATATTTTCTACATCACAATATGGGCACAACTAGTAAAGCGTGAAGAAAAACCCACTTGCACAAGTTAATTAATTACTCTTTTTTTATTTTCTTTAGAAAAAAATCGAAATCCTTGACATAGTTTTTGTGTTTATTTCTATCCTTTCTTTTGAAATTTACCGCAGCGGCTCTTTGGTTAAGACGTTGAATCCATGAATAGAAGGGTGCGGGCTCGATTCACACTACTGGATTAGCCTGGATCGGTAACTTCAGTAAGTCCTTGGGCAAGGCACATTATTATGCTGTCCTTAGCACAATATTACCTGCAAAGTGTTGCTATGCCGTAGAAACACCAAAACAAATGTTACACTTATCTATGGTACAAGTATCCTTGTAGATGCCATGTTATAAAACAGACAGGGTACACAGAGTCCTACATGCCAAGGACCACACACCACTTTAAACCAAAAAATCATTCATTGTTTATTGTAATAAATGGCTGAAGTACACGACGTTAATACAAAGTCAGTCTAAATTTCGCTGTCGTCGAAAAAATTTTTTTTTTTTATTTCGCGATTTGTTTCGCTGTGAGACATGGGAATCTGCATGACACTGTGATTGACAGGTAAAGTTTAACATCCAAATAGGTCCTTGTCATATAGGCTACAGAGAGCGGCATATTAGCCCACTGTGCAATCAGTGCACCTCGAGATTCATCAGTTTTCTTTTTGTACCTTGCTTGCTTGCTTGCTTACTTGCTAAGATTAGGCAGCTAACATCCACCGACTTCGACCAACCGTAATTCACACCGACTCCATTCCAGCAACCGGCATATTCATAATCCTGACATTTAAAACTCAAAATTTGTACGAGATTAGCATTCAAACGGAAACGTTTTATGTGTTGCGTGCTAATAGTGCTGGACAGTGTGAAATCTAACAAACACCAACGTGGCTATATATAAACAAATTGGACAAATCGTAAAATAAATCCTCCTGCTCCACAAAACCTTGGATAAAGTTCTATTATCGAGGTATAAGGCGTGGAAGGTGGAATATAAAATCGTGTCTAATTTAGAGGTTAGATTATCAGCAAACTTGGTATCAAATTATTCGCCTCATCAATTTTGCTGACCCAAATTATCGCATATACGATAAACTCGCGTAGAATTGCTCTTAAAGCTAGCCAGATGCTAAAACCTTCCCGAATATATTTTTTAAATCTTTTGTTTGGGGATGACGATGGTTGCTTAACATGTAATATGGAAACTATCGGTCTTTAAGAGAGAATTTTAGCATACCTTGCTGCTGTTTGGCGCTTCATGAACTCATATAGATTTATTTCTGTTTTATGTTTGTTTCTTGTTTGTGTGTGTGTCTGTATGTATCTGTCTGTGTGTGTGTATGTGAGAGAGAGGCGGTTTTTCGAGTAAAGCAATAACTAACGCATTTTAATCATTTTGATTGTCATTACTAGTCTTGCGATTTGTTTGTAGGAATAATATAAATGATTGACAGTAATTACCTTTATTTAAATAGTTGTTTATAGCTTTCAATCGTTGGGCAAATGAAGTCACCAAGAGTCATGGGTTAAGTAGTACATGTCAGCAGAATATTTTCCTAGTGTTCTTCTGCCCAGAAAAATGAAGGTGATTGGAAAGAAACTTCCAATTATCTTGAGTTGAAATTAGTTTTTATAAAGCATGAATTTAACAAGATTTCATCACATTTTTAAATTTTTGTTTCAAAGTTGAAATCCGTTTTGTTATATAGTGCAACAGCCTAAGTATTGTCTAAATCTTATAATGCAAGAAATAATATAAGCACAACAGTGTTAAATTAGACGTTACGTTTAATGCGTACATTCTATTTCCGAGCTTGAAAGCTAAACCATTACTGAAATATCTCATTTATTATACAAAAGCATCGTTCTAGTCTGTTTATTAACTACGACAGGGTCGGTAATGAAAACCTTTCCATATTTTATAAGCGTTTGAAACACCGTGAATACATTTTTGGCATATGCAAAGTAACTAATAAGTGTATTAATGTGCAACCTGTTGCGGAACGAGGTGATGCAGAATAGTGATTAATTCGTTTCGTTTCTTTTACTGGGAAGACTTTGGAGCAGGTCCAAAATTAGATCTTTTTGATGCTTCGCAGTTGAATGTAAACGAATATATAGAAAGTAGCAAATGTTCCAAATGACTTAGATGAGTAACTATCCTCTGACTCAAAAAGGGGAAGGGAATTGGACAGTTGTTATGTCAGACCCAGAGTGGGTGTTGGGGCTAGCATATATAATATTGGTTTTCTTAATGTCTGTAGAACATTTAACGCAATATCAAGTCAGACCAGGAATCAACCAGAGATCTGTGAGTTGGGCATGTGGTCTCAATGGCGAACTCGTTCACCTTCGTCTGGGTGAGAAACATTTTAGCTCAGAATGTCAGATTTCAAATTTCAGTTTTATATTACATAGTCAATGGAAATATTTATTTGGGTCAAGCTTATATATCTGAATTGTCGCCAATATTTTTCATGCCGGATTTTTTAACATTTTATTTAGGTAGTCTAGTGCTGTAAATTGCTATCAAATCTTATTGTTTAGCCTAGTATTTTTTTATCAACTGATACTTTCCAGATAATTATCTGAGATAAATAATATTATCGACACGAGTAAAAGTTGTTTTCATTAGATTTGAGAATTTTTAAGAAGATTCGAACTCGGGTCCGCGGGTAAACGATACCCATATCAGCACTAACCCCATTACCATCTCGACCATTCACAAATTACCCAAAAATTATGCCACTGAGTCAGTGGTAGAACCACTCCGTAACAGACACCCCACATGTTGACCTAGTAATTAATTCTCATCGAAATACAAAATTTCTAACACTATCAATTTTACACAAGAATGTGATGTCTAACGAAACAGTTTTTGACGGAATTTGCTTTCGCTTCGTTCGGTCTTTTTATGCACATGTTATCAGAAATTTCTTACGATAATTAATAAACTTATAAAATGTGTATTCTAAGAGGACATCATTAATAAGCGCGTCTTTCCTTTATGCCGAACACTAGAACGTAGCGGTTGTCTTGTGGTAAAACTTTTAGAACAATATAAATAAAATAATCATTGACGGTATCCACCCATAAGGGAAATTAGTATATTGTTATATGCAATTGGCAATGAGAATAAATTTGTATGCATAGGGCAATGAGTATATTTTTATACGCATAGTGCAGTGAATATATGTTTTAATGCAAGGGAAATGAATACATTTTTATAAACATTGGCCGATGATTATAGTTTTATACCTAACGGGAATTTATTAAATATAATTGTCGTATTTATTAATTTATATATTTTATTGGTAAAATAATCAAGTAGATAAGAATACAACTTTACATTGCGGTTTAAAGTATGATTTGGATGATTGCGGTCTGGTCTGTTTCCTTTTCTTCTATTTGTTTGACTAATTCATATTTCTTATCACCCATGCGTGTTAATCATCTTATAAACAATTGATCCAAATGCAGACCATATTCTGTCTTTGGACTAAATTTAAAAACAACCCTTTAAATAAGTATGTCTTACTGTAAAGGTGTCAGTTATTTACTTTACTTTTTTAATTTGCCAAGAATCTTATGTTCTGTACGTAATGTTGTTTACTCTTACAATTTATTTTGTTTTATTATCCCCCTTCTCTCAGAGCTTCTTACGCTTCATGTTATCTAGACTATAGGGGAATCTTCGCCGTTTGTACAATTACAATTTCTGTTATCCACACTGAACGATTCACAACTCACAAATCCCTCTAAGTAAATGTCAGAATATGTTTGCGTCTCCTTCTTTGTTGAATTTCGAGTTAACTGTCCTGGATGTGCAATAGAATTCGCTGTCTGAACCTTATATTTCCAAACAACGTCCACTGACGGGAACGAACCGAGTCCATGCTCGGCCACCCATCCCCGATTTTTGCACATTCGCGCATAAATGCAGAAACATCAGAATACCAGATAGCTCGCATATCTAAACTTAGAAGTGTGGTTTTCACATTCAGTCCAGATAAACAGATTTACATGGTACCAAAAGCTCTCGGTCGATACCCAAGGAAACGCTGCTTATATTGTTCATGGAGTTTGATATATGTATCGCGTGGAAATATTAGGACCAATCGTATCTTAGAAAGTAAATAACAAAGTACCCGTTGGTCAATCCTGAGGTAGAGTAGTACATTGTGGACTAAATGACATACTCCTAACAGTGACAAATGATATATCAGGTGGTGTTATATATACTTCACCTGACAATCCGGGCTGATGGCCAACCACGGATGGGGTTATTGGAGTCCCCTGCCTTCGGGTGGGGGGCCTTTGGTCTCTTATGAGGCTGTAACATTCGGCAGGCTCCATGCATATGCGACTATAATTCCTAAGTAAGTAAATTACTATGTCGGGTAGTTTCCATGCACAACAAGAAAATCAGATATAGTTTAGACGCAATTCACTTTTACCGAAGCTAATAAGACTGAAGAAAAGGGGTAACTTACTCTTTTTGATATTAGGTTGCGGCCTTTTACTTAGTCTGCATGTATTTCCTTTCCGAATTGATTTCGTTGATGATTTTTGAAATACTGGGCTTAAGTGTAAAGCTGTCGTAGAGGGTTATGGTAGGGTTGGGGTGGAAAAGGGTGAACGGTACTAACCTGATAAATAATTCTAACGGGAATTATCTCCCTTTGCATTGGCACTTTTCTGTTTAAATTTATTTCTACACTAGTGGTACACAACAGTGTTCTTTACATTTACCATTCCCCCCCCCTAATCAGGGAAGTGATGGTTCTTTGAGTATTTACGGTATAAATTAATTTTTTCTGTCTTAGTCGAATGTTTACTCTTCTTTCTTAATAATATTATGAATATTCATAAATCCGACAACCTTGGTACGCTGTGTTGAAAAATACCACCTGTGCTTCTTAAATAGTGTTTTAATTAATGATGTCAAATTTGTATACTTGCGTGTACCAATAATATGTTGTCAAGGTGAATTGTAACTTGTGCCCGTGTGTCCCCTATAAACGATTTGGGTTTTATTTCCACAACTGGAGTACCCTGTTATAGTGGGGATGACACTTAAGTCCACATGTATCCGCTCGCTATACATGTATATCAAAGTTGATTAGAGCTGTACCAAAACAAGCCAAAATTAACCAATTAAGGAACAAAAACTCCTAGTGCTTTATCAAAGCTTAGGATGAAGTTTCTTTGTTAATGTTATATATATATATATATATATATATATATATATATATATATATATATATATATATATATATATATATATATATATATATATATATATATATATATATATATATATATATATATGGTCAACGTATAAGTACCTATTTAATGCTCCATGAAAACCGCAACAAATCTGTCTTTTGTACGGAAGGACCGCATATTTAACATTGACTGTTCCTCGTACTCTATTTTTCTTTTTCATTAAGTAATTTTAATTTTTTTTTCGACTCATGGAGAGAGAGAGAGAGAGAGAGAGAGAGAGAGGGGGGGGGTTCGAGTAATTTGAAATCAACATGGTCCTATTTCCGATAAATTTTAATTGTCATAATTGACGTTATTGGTGTAAATGCATTCTTTGTAGACGCTCAACATGAACTTAAAGGAATTTGAAATTAAGCGTCCGTTTTTAGTAGTAGTACTAGTAATAGTAGTAGTAATAACGAACACTACTACTTGAGCGAATGATTTGATGTAGCGCTGAGCTTCAGACTGTTAAACTATCGGCACTTTGCATCTATTACGAATGCCTTTTTAATCAAGATTTCTTTTAAAGTTTAAATAAATGTTACCTTTTGCTAATTTACTTGATATTCTTGGTCCGTGACTTGATGGATTTGTATGAAGGAAGATCATGGTTATTTGGCGGCATTTTGTTCATTTGCAACACCTACATTCAAGCTCATTTTGAGATATTGGATTTTAAACAGTAAAGACTTTATCATGAGATCTCTGCAGACGGACAGTATAGTTTCTTAGATCGGCGCATTATTTGGGATTTAATTTAAAATCATGACCTGAAGTCAGTAATTATTTAATATAGCACAATGCCTCATAACGTTACTACAAAACGCTCGAAATCTTATTGTGCCTCAAGGGTTTATCTTCCTTTAGAATTTCCCATTATCTGAAGGTGACCCAGCACTGTTTTCAAAGCGTATATCTTCCAGCGAGACATAAATTGTGATGTTAACAGATGTCTCACGTACCTTGCACCATGTTGCATTGACAGTTTGACATACAGGTACAAAAAGAGCTATCATGTAATGAACATGTTACCCATCTCCTCCCGGCTCCCGTCGGTTGCATCCAGTGATGCATATTTCTTTGAATTTAAATAAATCAATAATTACATAATATCAGTTTGAAGTCTACCTTATTTATTTGTTGACTGGAGGATAGATTGTTTCTGTTGTTGACTGGTTTAATAGTTCTTGTTCAGTTATGAGCTATTTTAAACATTGACATTTCTTTGTAATAGATTGAACCATGTGCGCAAACACACACACACACACACACATACATATACACACCTACCGTCCCATAGAAAGCATAGAAAGCTGCTGGCAAGCTTCCTCACATATCAATATTGGAAGAGCTGGGACTCGTACTCAGGCTAACAGAGGTGACATATCAGTGATCGGTAAGGCGATCGCCTTAGATCGCAAGACCACCACGAGGCTCCTAAAAGACATAAAAAAGATATGTAGAGAAACCAAAATACAGAAACCTATAGTATTTGTTTGCTGTAATTTTGTACACATTTTAAATTCGGATATATAAAGAACATAAAACCTTTTTCTTATCCGCCTATGTTTATTATTCCTGTTAAAATGTCATAAACCAATTTCAGCACATTTTTGAAAGAGGTAAATAAAAGCTAAGTGGCGAGTCTTTCCTCGATGTGTTAAAATTGCACATACCTTAGGGCGGTGTCACTTTCTCTGGTTGATAGTTAAATAGGACTCATTTGTCATACAGGCTGCTGAAAAAAATATATTTATCAGCTTGTATTACCGAGAACAATTTACTTATCTAACTTTACAATTTCGCCACCCTACGGGCAGGGAGACAAATTTGTTTCATTTCTCTTTAAAAGATCAATGCTTCTTAAGATAGGTGAAGTCATTGCCGGTGACACAAAAGATAATTGTGTCGGTGTAGGCGACTCGCCATCCCTTATAATTAGGCACACTAAAATGTGATGAAAGTGCGCATTTTGGATTGAGTTAGTGGCGTGCTTATTTAAAGATGATGTGTTTGAAACAAACGACCTTCCAGCTATTTGCATTTGTATATGCGATTTATATGCTAAAAATATATAAGGAGTGAGGTACGCATGTGTAGAAATACGTTTTTCTGGTCTCTATGGCCGGAAGAAGGGTTGCACATTGTATATGCATACTTAACTATTGCACCTCACGAGAAACCGAGCAGACTACAGATTGTTTCCACACTCTAATAAATTTGTGAGAGTGTGGAGTGAAATAAATTAAGTCCAAGGAAGGGCGCATAAATTTGTGTATACATATTTCAGCTATCTTACATGATTGTTCATTCATGCAACGACCAAATTACTTTACTTGCAGCAAGCCTGAAAGAGTCGACAAGTTTTAGCTTTGGTCCCGTATGTACTCAGTTATAAGTCGAGTCCTACTGTAAACTTCACAGATTCAAATCCGTTGTCGAATAATGCACCGGCAGATCTGGGTCTCTGCAGTTTTCTTGGAAAAGTCAGTAGAACAGATAACATTGACCCTGATTATGTGTTTTGTGCACACTATCAGCCAAAATGTTAAAAGAATTGACTTATGGAGGTTGACTGATTATTTATTACTACATTGCTTTAAAATAATCGGATTATATATATATATATATTTATATATATATATATATATATATATATATATATATATATATATATATATATATATATATATATATATATATAGGATGATAATATAGAATTAATATAAATAATTAATATATAAATTAATATTATGATTTCAACACATTACATTTGCATTTTACGGAGAAAAAGAGAAGGTGTGTGTGTGTGTGTTGAGGATTTAAGGGACTTGTAGCTAATCAGTTTAATATGAATTATGTTTGTTTAAAGTTGAAATGGAAGTCAACCTAATCCCACCCATACACCCCTATTTCTACCCCCGTAAGAGTACGACACGGACCCTTCCTTTCTACGTTTGTGTTTGACACTGTCTTTGTTTTGACTACATTAACTTCTTTCTCTCTCTCTCTCTCTCTCTCTCTCTCTCTCTCTCTCTCTCTCTCTCTCTCTCTCTCTCTCTCTCTCTCTCTCTCTCTCTCTCTCTCTCTCTCTCTCTCTCTCTCTCTCTCTCTCTCTCTCTCTCTCTGGTAGCTCATTTGTAAGGAAATATAACGGCGATTAAATCACCTCACCGATTCACCTACAAGTAATTATATATGTACACAAAGCTCTCGCGATACCCTGTGTTTCTAAATCTGATTAATGTACCCGGATTTCGGTTTTCCAGTCACCTTACAAGAAAGTTTGTCTCAGTAGGTTCAGACCTCTGTCAAATCTGTGACATATCGGGATAATTTCCTTTAATTATTGCAAGCCTTAGACTTAACAATCACGCCGAATGCTAATTGTAGTTCAGGTAAGTGTAGTCTTTATCCCGTATAGCTAAGACTTCATGCTTTTAAAAGTTTTGTGACAGTTAACTTGTATTCCAGGACCGCCTGGTTGTGGGGCACGACCCGTAATAATTTCTTGTCTGCTTGATTTATCACTCAAACACGACAGCCGACTTGTTTGAAAAAGTCCAGTACAGTTCAACGTTGCTTGATTTTTTTTTTTAAAAAAAGAACTCATTCTTTGCTCGTAGTTTTGCACCAAAAAGTGTACCCGGTTTAATCTTGGTATGTGTATTTCAAACTACCTTTTTTTCATAACCGCTGACAAGTAGATACCTATAATAGCCGGAAGGTACTCGATAGCGGATCAAAAGAAACCTGCCACCATTTCATCTTTTCACTAAGAAGGTGTGCAAGAAACCACAACATATGCTTTCGGGCCTCTTTCAACGTTCATACTTTAAAACTTTGTTGTACTTCAGTCGTGATCTTTTACTCTTTTCTAAATATTTGCGACGTTCTTGTGGACTTTAAGACAGATAATGTAGAATACTGAGGAGGGATGACCAACACAGAATATTTATTACACGTTTACTAATATATGACCAGAGCGTTACTGTTCACTCATAAGCGAACACGAGTCCACCAGAATGCAAATAAATCAGATATTGCTTTCGAAAGAAGAGATATACCCGTAAAACTCATGAAAAAGTGGTGATACCAGACACAAGGTTTCTAAAATAACCAAACCTAGCCATTTTGATGGGTTTAGGATATTAAAACAACCATAACAAAAATACAAATGGATGGTCAAGGTATGGAAACAGCAAAATGTACAGACGATCAAAGTTGTTGTTAAGAACCAAAACTCTCAGACTTTAACATTAACCGTGTTAAAAGTTGTCCGATATGTCGGCATTATTCACAACAGTAATGCAATTATTATTCTATCCTATGTTGAAATTCTTATGCCAGCCAAATAACTTTGGAAAGGGTGACAGACAGACAGAGAGACAGACATAAAGAGATTATGCAATAATAAATAAACAAGATATGTGATTGTAATGCCTTCTTGTAATATAATCCATTAACAATTGATTACATAGATTAAGATGTTAATAATGCATTCTATAGCTTTACACTAAGCGAACAGTAAATGGTTC
The DNA here is from genome assembly GCA_016746295.1 of Potamilus streckersoni. Taxonomy (NCBI): domain Eukaryota; kingdom Metazoa; phylum Mollusca; class Bivalvia; order Unionida; family Unionidae; genus Potamilus; species Potamilus streckersoni. The sequence continues at coordinate 9,334,189 of JAEAOA010002345.1, read as the reverse complement.
AAGGTGTTTTAAATCAGATAGCAAGATGGGATGAGCTTTCTTCTTTGTCCTTTGTGTTCATCAACTTTTTCTTCATATATCATATTCGCATCATATGCCCCATACAAACATGATCATGTATGCGCATGTTCGAGGGTGTATGTCTAACTTGCCCATTTCGTGTCTTTTCCCGAAACTGTGTCAAGTTGACAAAAAATAAATTCCATATAGACAGTCGCAGAGGACACGTGTCAGGTGACATGGTAATATCATTTCAATCTCATATCAAAGGACGGTGACAATGTTATGTTTATTTACCAATTGTAATTCATACTCTCGACGCCATGTTTATCTGTTGATATACAGTGTTTTGTGATAACACAGGTTCATCACAAGTTTTCCTTCTACCATCCCAATAAGGTCTTGACCTCTGTTATGTGGGTCTAGGTTTAGACAGGAATACTATTTATCTTCATCTGTTAGAAAGTACGAAATATAAATTTGTTCTGTTATTGTCTACACTTAATCTATATTATTCTAGCTCGTTGCATATAACTATTCGACCGGATCTTGGTGATATAAAACAAAAAAAGTACAGAGGCAGGTCCATAGATTGCTTTTACACTGTAGTGATGATCCGGAAATTGAGGGTGAATGGGTGGATTCAATTAAATACAGTAGCAGCTTGAGGGATCGAGGTCCTCTGGGCAGTGCTCTGTTGTGGCATCACACTCTAAGGCGTCCGTGGGCAGTGTTTTTTGTTTAATGTTTTTTTTTTTTTTTTGAAGGGGTGTTTTTTGGCGCCCCTACTTTGCTACAGGAAACAGTTTTTATATCATTCATCGACCTCCCTCCTCCTCCTCCTCTTCCACCTGAATATCCATTGCTCCCGTTAGATTCAGGTAAAGGTGAAACACTAAGAATATTTTAGCTGCAAAAAAGGCCTGGGCCTGAGGGCAATTGCCTCCTTCATCCCAACTAAATCGTGCCGCCATTGGTTAAGTAAGGCAGATACCTAAACTCGTGATCTTTCTAACATGAATAATTCATAAATTCTAATTAGCAACTAGAGATATAATTTTATGTATGTATTTATTCTTTGTTAGTTAACCCATTTCACTCGTGCCTCATATGGCGATTACTCGTGAGCCTTAAATTGTACAAGATTTTATTAGCTATTAAGTTTCAAACAATGGTTTTTGTCTAAAACTTTGTTCATGCGTCGAACACGAGCAAACATGAAGCAAGCTTCACTCTTCACCTCATCATCTAGTTTCATTTTTCATAAACGTAATTAAATCTGAAAATCAAATACAGACTTATCAGTTCTCATGTTTATAAGTACACTTTCAGCTGTCGTTGCAAAAGCGATAATTGAAACGAAATATCAGATGAACTACATAACCTAGATGTTCATTGTGTAATAGTTAAATAGGACTTACATTGTGATGTTAGGGTTAAAGGTTACAAATAATGTATTAGCACTTTATGTCATAAATTTGTTCGCAAATATGTTTACGGTCATTTTGACGTTAATAGTTATCAAATAAGAAATAAGTTATAAATTATAACAAGGATTGTCGATACGTAACAAGTATTGCAGAAATGTACATTAACAACTCAATTGTTATTTTACGATCCTGATTGGTTTTATTTCCATAGGGATATAAACAAGCGGTTGCCGTTTTTGTACTCGCTTATAAAACGAGTCTTGCTTCAATCTGAAAGATCTGACGTCGCATAATGCGCTGACAAACCTGGTTCTGTGCAGTATGTTAAGAGTAATCAAAAACACACAACATAGACTCTGATCTACAAGCGCATGCGCATTGGGCTACTACAGATCAGAATATTTGTTGTTTGCAGTTTGACTTGTCTTATAAGCGAGTAAATCTGATACGTATTGGGCTCTATCTGTGTTCTATCATTGAGTTCTTCTGATGGTAGGTTAGATTTCAAACTTGCCGTTGGAAAGTCGAATTCGATGTTATTATTCATAGTATCGCCAGAGCAAATCGAGACTTGCTTATAATATTGTCATCAGGTTTGGAAAGAAAATGTAACGAAACCTGTATTTCACTTATATAATTTACCAATTATTTGTTCTAAAGTAGAGGATTTTGAATTTCTATAACCGGGTATGCGTTATTTAGCAGGTGGGTTGTAACATGTAGCGATAAGAATACTTAGATTGGGGGAAATGAGACTGCGGATGTCTCCAAATGATCAAGTGTTGGACTTGAATGGTACTTAAGCGACTTTGAAAGTTCTTCAGACCCAGCCATGCAAATATATAGGGTAGTTGTATGCACGTATAGAATGTCCTCCCCATATGCAGTAAAAGTCGTACAACAATAGCAGTTCAAGGACAATTCGGTTCCTGAAAAGTGCAAGGTAGATCCCCGATTTTAGATAATTCTCATAATACTAAATTTTTGTGTACCGCTCCGGTGGTCTAGTGGTTAGAGCGCCCGCCTCAAATGCGGGAGGTCGTGGGTTCTATTCCCGGTCGAGTCATACCAAATACATACAAAAATAGTACAGCTTCCTCGCTTGGCTCTCAGCATTAAGAGGTCAGGGTTAGGACTGGTCGGCCTGGTGTCAGGAAAATATGACTGGGTGGGACATCATGCTACATGTCTGCGGTATGACTGTGGTTTTTTTTAAAGCTACGTTAAAAATAATAAACACATCACTAAATCTTTGTCGATTTTACCATCACTGCTCGCTCTTTTTTAAACGTCTTCATATAGAAAGCGAAGCTATCATTAATTTCTTACTCAAATGCCTCTAAATGCTGTTGTGATAAGCCGGTACTTTGTCTTTGAGCATCCTTAGTTTATCAGCACTTTAGATATCGTTATTATCTCAATTTTTATAAAGTTATTTCCATATTAGATGTTAAAATAATGTACAAACGAGTCATTTACAAATTAAAAATTTAACAGAATTTTACTAAGCATGAATACATCGTAGCGATACAAATCAAGTTGGTCACTTTGAATAACGACCCTGTCATTTTTTTTTTGTGGCACGGATTGTAATAAAATATCTTTCCAAATCGCGGCAATCCTTAGCTGTTTTATTTTGGCCAAGCGCGTGATTCGCAAGATAAGGTAGGAACTTTGGCTAACACAACAGAAACAACAAGCCGCGTCTTTTGAACATTAAACAGAAAACGAATATACCTTTTGCTAAAAAAAAAAAAAAAAAAAACTTCCCTCGTTTGCATTTATTTATGCGGTCGGCATGTCCAGCTGAGCCAAAAATGTGCATTAAAATCGATGCAGTAAGCAGTTCTAATACATTTTGAGTTAATAGAATTTTCACCTTTACGTTTCTCAAAATATACCTGCAACATATACAAGAACATGATCGTGATATTTAAGGCTCTAAACAGAAATGCAACTAAGCGCCTTTCTAGCTGTAATTCCTATAGGGCGATCTCCTGGTAAAATATTCGTGACCATTTCAAATTCTAGGGAGCCGTGCCATACAAATTGAGTCGCCAAAGAAACTGAGAAAGAAAATCTGTTGAACAGGGGAATGAAAGATAGAGAACAAGAAAAGTTAAGATTTTATTAAAGGCAACTTAAAGAGTATTTATTAGAGAAACATGGCTATTTTTTTTTCAATCTGATTCAATCGAGATCGGTTCAGACCGACACCGACACGAAGCCATGTTTTGTCGACCTTTTAGATTCACCATTTTACCGCTTCGGTAACAGAGTAGTTAGAGCGTCCGCCTTGGATGCAGGAGGTCGCGAGTTCTAACCCAGGTCTAGTCATACAAAAGACATAAAAATGGTACAAAAAGTTGTCTCGCTCGGTGCTCAGTATTAAGGGGTTAGTGTTAGGACTGGTCAGCCTAGTGTCAGGATAATGTGACTGGGTGGGACATGATGCTATGTGTCTGCGGCATGATACCCCAGTGGTAAACATTACTATAAACTGTCTCAATCGTAGCGGTAAGAATGAAAAAGTTTTAAAGCTACTTTCAAAACCCAACACACACACACACACACACACACACACACACACACACACACACACACACACACAGAGATTTACCAATTAAATTACAGCTTCACGCTTACAAAAATGAAAAACGTCATTCGGAACATATCAATTAGATCTTTAACTTTCATTAACACATAATGCAACACTTTATCTGAATGGTTACTACGAATGGAACGGGAATTCCAAAGGTCGGCTGAACACGAACTTTATCTGTGTCTGTCAGATTACTTATTTCAAGTACACCTCGATTTTAATCAGACTGGGTTATATTTCTATTAGTACATGCATGTTTGACGGGAATTTTAGCTGACGGTTATCATATACTTTAACTTCCGACTGGCCGTTGAAAATGCGTATCAGAGGTTTCAAAACGTCTCTCGAAATATTATCAAATCTCAGACTCGCCCATTGAAGCCCTTTACTTTAATTTTTTCTGATGCTAGTTTATGTAAACAAAGTCTTAGCCACATAGAAAGGTGCAAACGTATGCTGCACAAGTGACTCGCAAAAATATCACTTGTCCCGCAGAATAGTTTGTTGTATTAAAATTCTTTTTAAAAGACAAACCTTGTGAATCTACAGCATTATATCATTTTAATATTTCCCCACATTTTTACCATTAAATCTTATAAAACTAATGAAAGCGCATGTTGACCGAGACCTTTCTCCCTAATTCTCTAAACGAAGACAATCAAACATGCCAGTACTACTATTGCTGCTGCTGCTGCTGCTACTACTACTACTACTACTACTACTACTACTACTACTAATAATAATAATAATAATAATAATAATAATAATAATAATAATAATAATGATAATAATGATAATTACAGATAGTCTTCCAAAATGCCACCGCATACATATTTTAATGCCAAGCTTAGAGTTTAATGTTTCTAATAAAATTAAGCAGTAATACCACATCAACGAGCTGGGGTCTACTGATGGTCAGAATCAGTGATGCACTTCTGTATGGGTCAGCAAGTGTATTGAACTGAACTATGCCAGCTATCACTTTTGAAAAGCCATATAATCTCTTGATCTTTTCCACCCTGTGAGGCCGAATTCTATACAACGAGCGTTAGCTTTATGAAATTCTAATTCTTTGTTTGGTTAAGAAAGCCTTGTTATTTAAGTTATTGCCAAAAATCCATCGATGCAGGCCCTGTTTTAATCCTACACAAAATAATATTCTACAAGTCATTGGATTTATTCTACAATTATTGTATACGAAAGTCTTTACTTTGTTTTAAACCAATATTGCTTATGTGTTATGCCGCTCTGTCTTTACTATCCTAGGCTCCACCTATGGGGTCAAAAGATGTAATCTATTCAGATTAATCAATTAATCTATTGTGTGTGTGTGTGTGTGTGTGTGTGTGTGTGTGTGTGTGTGTGTGTGTGTGTGTGTGATGGGATGTCGCTGTGGCTGATTAGTTAGCGTACTGGCCTTGTCGCCAAAATCCTACCATCGGCTACAATGGTGTGACGATGGGAAAGTCACTTTCGTTCCACTTGACTCGACATTTGCAGTAAAAGACCACACCCAGGAAACAAGAACAAAACTGCATTTTGTTGACATGGAAAACCATCTTCAGCCATGGCACCCTGGTCTTTGACTGTCCTTAATGTATATAGGCATTTATTTGGCATTTGCAAGAACAGATAATTTATGCAGTCATAGTGGGTCTGTCTTTGAACCCTAAGGCTACACTCAGTGGGGGAAAAACTTTAAAATTATTAAGAATTAAGATTCACACGCTATAACGATATACAAACTTTTTGGACACAAGAAGGTAAACGTCATTTATGCAAACCACATCCCTCCACTTAAATTTCTCACTACGCCCAGGGGACTGACACATGGGCATTAGAAACGACACATACATACATACATACATACATACATACATACATACATACATACATACATACATACATACATACATACATACATACATACATACATACATACATACATACATACATACATACATACATACATACATACACACACACACACACACACACACACACACACACACACACACACACACACACACACACATACATACATACATACATACATACATACATACATACATACATACATACATACATACATACATACATACATACATACATAGTCATTATAAGGGAGTTAACTTGTTGTAACTGGCAGAAAGCATTAGGCTGTATGGCCCATAAACATCGATCCGCTAAATCCAAGTGTCGCGATATTTATTGTAATAAATATGGTGGTTGGGAAACGCTCTACTTTGCATGTTGTGGAACAGGGTTATTCTTCAGGAATGACATCAGATTAAAAGTTAGAGAGTTTTTAGAAATTAAGCTTAGATATGCCTTTGCCAGTAACTAGTATGAAACATGTATAGATTCTGTATAAATTCACTAGTCTAAAGCATGCATAGACTTAGTATGATTGGACTAGTGTCTAAATACCATCAAATCATTAGAAACGTCACAGCGTAGCTCGGGATAATTTTCAAGTGAGTAATTTACAGTTCTATGTGTCAAATATGGAAATAAAAATATAACACTACTAATTTTTATACCAGATTTTGATTTTATTTTATCTTTCATTTAATGTCTTATTCTATAAGACAAAGTCACTTTTACGGCGACTTTAAGAAATGGTACTAACAGCTGCATCGCTTGGCGCTCCGCATTAAGAGGTTAGTGTTAAGGCTGTTTACTTGGCCTGGTTTCAGGATAATGTGACTGGCTAGGACATGATGCTACACGTCTGCAGCATGCAGCATGATGTCCCAATGCTAGACATCACTTTAAAAACTGTCACACTGCAGACATCGTAGCGATATGACTGAAAAATTGTTACAGCTACGTTAAAAATCTAAATCACACACACACACACACACACACACACTTTTACGACAGTCTTACCTGTCCAAACCGCAAGCCTTTATCCCAACCTTACATGCCCTAACTGTAAGCCTTTAATGCCGATCTCAGTTTTTACCCATCCTAAATGAAGACTTCAGAAAGGATACCAGAAAATTGGAAAAGAAGACCGTGTTTTTATCATGGGTATAATATAAACTATTGGTTTAAAACTATTAATGAATAAGAAAGAATACTATCTCCACGGTGTATCATGGATTTGATACTTTACATCCGCGGATCAAATTGAATAGCTTACAAACAGTCTAATACGGCATTTACTATTGCCCCGTTCAAGAGCTATAGCCTGATGCACATAAATCATGTTCAGACGATAAGAGCAGTTTCAATGAATGGAATAAATGAAAGGTGCAAGGGAATATATGGAGTAATGTGAAAAAGGAGATTTAAGCTTTTGCCGTCTTTTAAATGAACACACAGTAGTGAAAAGTGCATTTCTTGTCAGCCGTACAAGCAAGTTTCTGCTTGAATTTTGAAAGGAAGTAATGTCAAATGTATAAAATAGTGAGGAGCTTGCGCGGAGAGAGAGAGAGAGAGAGAGAGAGAGAGAGAGAGAGAGAGAGAGAGAGAGAGAGAGAGAGAGAGAGAGAGAGATGGCCATATTAAAGGCAGTACAGCATTCCTCTTATAATGGTGGAGAATATTGGGGATCCAGGAATGGAACGTTAAGCGGAGTATTCTTAAATGTTTGTGCATGTGCAATAGGGATGGCTTACGTAACCCAGAGTAAATTTTAATGCTGAGAAAACCGTGTACAATGATAGTGAAAAAGCGAAAAAGAAACAAAAACACAGAATTTACAATTTGAGAGACAGTAAACTAAATTAAGACTTGCAATAAAACCGATTTCATACAATTACATCACGAAACCGGATAATCCAGATAAGTCCATCAAGGTTAGACAATCGCATTTCGAAGCAACATGATATCGTATTTCGAAGCAACATAATACTTATTATACTACAAAATAAAATCGATTTAACAAATTTGGCTTATTCTTTTGCCAGGTCACAAAGAATATTTTACTGTAAACGACTTACATGGTGTTTATGGATTAGACACTCTTAAACACTGTCCGATAGTATTGCTAAAAATGTTGACTGTTAAAACTACTTATCTCTGCGCGGATGAATGTACCAATAATGAGATTGATCCCTGTCTTAACAAGGAATAATGTCTCCTTTGTCTATTAGATAATATTTCGTCATCGCTGGGATGTGTGATGTGTGATTCTTTTTTTTTTTTTTGTTAAACGGCATGCTGTAATTTTCTGAATAGATGGCGCGCTGAAAACGGCACCTCGTTCTTTCTTCGAGAAATTAAAGGACGCGATCATGCTTTAGTATCCAGTGATATTTGCATGGCGCTATATAAATTGTTTGTCACAGTTACGGATAAACTGATCTACTCATCGCAGTCTCTCTCTCTCTCTCTCTCTCTCTCTCTCTCTCTCTCTCTCTCTCTCTCTCTCTCTCTCTCTCTCTCTCTCTCTCTCTCTCTCTCTCTCTCTCTCTCTTCAAAACATAATTTGTTTCTTCAGTTTACACTGAACGATTTGCTAGTTTCAAAGCACGTTATGGTCAGTAAGTTGGCCCTATCGTCGTTCAGTTCTATGTACTGAATAAATATTTAAAATATTAAGCATTCGTGTTAGCATTTGCCTTGGCTTTAATACCCAAACGTAATACTACCTGTTTTAAAATATGATCCAGGACGAGATGAATCGGCTTCTTTAAGCCTCTAGTTGATTCAGATTTAATTGCAACACGAGTTTATAAAACGATTGTTTGAAACTGAATACAGGATCACACGAACTTCGTCATATTGATGATGGATCAACATTATTGAATCAAACATCATGTTAATAATATTCAGTAAATTACGCAAATCTTGACTCGCGAATTTAAAAATGATCTGTTCCACCAATCTTAATCGTTTGATTGACCTTTAACTAAGCATATTTCCCTTCCTTATGAAAACAATATTGTTTACTTACAATTCATTCGTAGTTTTTCAGTTGTTATTAAATGAGGAAAGTGATTTTGTTGTGTCATTGTTCTCGTATTTGTGGAGAGTGAGATAAGATAGGCGAAGAGTTTACATGTGTACCGCTTCAGCTAAGTAATAACCCCAGTATATTTTATTTTTGCTTGTATTACATTATATTTATTTATTTATTTATTTATTTATTTATTTATTTATTTATTTATTTATGCACGAAACAGAATTGTAAAATAGTGATTTATTCTGCTATTGCCTTGCCATCCGTGTTAAATTTCTTATATTCTGAATTGATTAATTAAATATCATCTTAATATTTATCAGAGATGAATTTTTACTAGCTGTACACAATAAAGATTCGCCAGTGCGACAAAACAAAACAGAAATTGGACTGTTGAGGAATGGCATTCGCTATCAAAGTTCAAGGATCAGTCGGATAAATACCGAATAACTAACTTATGCAACGGATGTCAAAATAAATACCAACACATTGGCTTCTGGTGACTTGAGTTTAAATTCATTCGATTATTCTTTCTGGCTTTTTTTTTTTACATTTGTTACAAATTATAGCCTTTTGAATGCTCGAATAGAAAAAGAAAACAAACATTTGAAACGCTTTCCTATGTACGCTGCTCAATGTTATATGTATTTGGTTATATCTTTGTTCCTATTGTATTGTAGTTGAGAATATGGTTTGATCGGAGTAAAATACTTCCAATGTGTATACGGATCATTTTATTTTTATATTTACATGCTTATTTAGGAATGAATCTGTTTGTGCTTGCTGGAAATTCACCCTAATGGAAACAACCAGGGATCTGTTTGTTTTTACATTGAAAAATAATGAGATGTCGGTTGTTCAATTAAATCTTGGCATGTAAGTATTTATACTACCTCCTAAACTACTCATTCAAAAGAAATAATTTATTAAATGAGAGAAGACTGAACAATTTCATTTTTAGCGGATTTCAAGGCTCTTTGTTTGTTCTTTTATTTAAAAACTCAAGGAAGGTGAACCCTTTGGTCACTACCGCCTTTTCTTCGCCATTTTGAGTAGCTTTTCTTTAACTTTAAAGAAACGCTTATTCAAAAGAAAAGAAAGAAGGATATCCTGGTTTTTTTTAGACTGTTCAATCATAAAAGAAGAAATAATCAAGTGGTTACAAACTGAAACTGAAATGACATTTCAATTAGTTTATTTGACAATGATACTTATAGCTTTCCGCTTGTAGTTTCTAAATTTCGACTCGCGGTATTTACACTTTAACAGTCCACGAAAAGTTTGTGAATTTGGGTGAAAAAGGAGATGAATGCAGACGTCGTTTCTCCGATCAATTTGAAGAAAAAAAGTGTTGCAGATTCAAGTACATGACGTAGTTGACGCTCATTTTGTTTTCCTATTCAGTATGTGAGATTATCTGGGAAAGCGCAAATAAGCAACTTAAATAATGTATGCGAGTCTCAAGTCTTTCGGATCTGAGATGAATCTCAAAACAAAACTATTATAAACCTAGTTGACGAAAATAAAGAGTTGTCTACATTTTCATACCAGGCGCAAACAACAACGTTAGTCGTGCTAGACACGCAGAATCTCACTACTTTTATTGCGCTTTATGAAAGCAAAAATGATTCAATCTCATAATTACTTGCTTAGTATTGGTACGTAATTACCAAATTTATCAGAAATATCAAATAAATTCTTTTGATATATGGGTCTCAGACCGTATGATACACTGTTTTTCAATGAAGGTCGTTAGCAGACGGTTACTCAAGTTTATTATCATCTGACAGTTAAATAATAAGACGTGCAAGTGTCATAAACGACAAACACACTTTGTAATCAGCCAATAATTTATTCATATCTTATTATGATCTGTTAACTTTTCAAAGACCCTCAGGTTCAGGAACGGAGAAAATTTGACAGATTTTTGGCCAGAAGCCTAACTGAGAAAATTTTGGGGAATTTGACTCTACTAGCATAAATATTGTCGATTGAGCAAATGTTTTGAAAAGTTAAAGTTTATACATGTCTTTACACAATTTGACTTGAGCCGTATGAATTAGTTTATGTCAGTTTTTAAATGACATTGGACTGTTGGAGTGTTTAGGAATTATAAATGTACTACCAGACATAGGCTCTCTCGTCAAAACTCTGTTTTGGCACTGTCAACACAATATTGGCTCTGTCGTGTCTATGAAATTGTAGATAAGTGCCACGGGCCGACCTGGACGAGCTTAGAACTATCGAAGTTTTTTGACGTTGTGCTTATATGTTGTGCGTAGGATTGTCTAGTACGCCAGAGAGAGAGAGAGAGAGAGAGAGAGAGAGAGAGAGAGAGAGAGAGAGAGAGAGAGAGAGAGAGAGAGAGAGAGAGAGAGAGAGAGAGAGAGAGAGAGAGAGAGAGAGAGAGAGAGAGAGAGAGAGAGAGAGAGAGAGAGAGAGAGAGAGAGAGAGAGAGAGAGAGAGAGAGAGAGAGAGAGAGAGAGAGAGAGAGAGAGAGAGAGAGAGAGAGAGAGAGAGAGAGAGAGAGAGAGAGAGAGAGAGAGAGATCTTACTCGCATCATTTTATTTTTATGTCACGGAAAATATTCTGCAGTTATTTGGATAGATTTAAAATCCTTCTACATTTCTATAAATGATAAAACAAAACCAACTTGAATGAAATCTATCATTCTGTGTTTTACAGTCTATTGTCAAGCGTCAGAACTACTTCAGCAAATGCTCAATACAACGTGTGTATTCAAATATTTTGCTTCATATTATCGACACCTGCGACAACGCCTACTTATGCATGTCCGGTAAAACTCTTTCGTCACTATGCCATTTGTACTCTACTTAGATTGGGTTGGTTGTGTTCTACGACATGGCAATACATTTAGGTTATTTAGTGCTGAGGCAATTCGAATAAAGTTCCGTGACTTGCCAAAAAGGTGCGCTACGGTAGCCGACCCAGACCGATAGGAACTCAAGCCGTGCCATTTCGGTCGCGAGTCCGGCACGCCAACCACTATGCTACTGAGACTACTCAGATCCAGACAGGACCGTCACGTGACGTGAGGTAATACCGTGTGATCCTATGATCTCGGTCATTTATCTCAAACAGCTAGCTGTATACCTTGTACATTTAGAAGTCAGTGTCATCGACGTACCTTATGTTCCGTGTCGTTGTTTAAAAGTAGTTTGCTCTCTTAATTATATTTTAATCGCGCCAACAAGTGAGCAACGCCTTTTGCGTTTACGCTGCATTGCCCATAATGGCTCTTTGGTTTAGTAACAATAGCAGATTTTTTTTTCTCGTTTACCCTGCACAAAGGTTTGTTCACTACAAATTTGGCGGCTACTTGCGTATGAAATGCCTAAGAATTGTCCAATTGATATTGATAGTGTTGTAAATACTCATTTGAAGGTATATTATTCTGGGTAGAAATCCTTCATCGATATGTATATATATATATATATATATATATATATATATATATATATATATATATATATATATATATATATATATATATATATATATATATATATATATATAGTTTAGAATGCAGAACAGTTGAACAGTTTGCACTTTGCCTTCGTTTATTTTCCTACGATTGCAATTGTAAGTTCCAAAGGTTTGCGTAATGATACACTCTTCCTGGGAAAGAAAGGGATTAGTGGAGAAACCTAAAAAAAGAAAAAAAAGTTGAATCGTTACGCTTATCAATTAACATCTTAATCATCATATAAATTACTGATTAGAGTTGTTTTAACAACAACTACTTGTCGAAGTCTGTGCCAATATATTTTAAAAATTTTCGTTTATGAATTCTGTAGCACCCGATCATGCTTTTCCTCAATTTGTCTATGACTGTACATGTATTCATTTTCTGTCTTTCTTACAGGTTGTTGACGCTGCTGCTCATTTTGCTGGTGAGTGTAGTGGGCGCTAACAAGGTAAGTGTAACATTTTGCTCTAATATAAATGAACGTTTCTTTATGCACTGTATGTTGCTACGCAGGATAAATTACAAGTCAGTCCTGCATTCTTCACACTCATTGAACAAATGAAACCATAAACTAACTCGCGTCTCGCTTCAGTCCCTATTTTTGTAAAAATCAAATATGATTGACTTTTCATGAGACTGAAGTGATATATACTTAGTATTACAAGAACCATTTGATTTCATTTACATAATTTTTTGTCTTTCTCTTGTTGTTGGTTTGGGGAGGGGGGTCTGTGTCATGTGTGTTTAGTTCAAAAATCGATAAATTCCTTTAGAAAAAAATGTCGTGAACCATATGCGTCACGAAGAGTACGTAACGAACTCTAGTTCATATCGCATTTAGCATGGGTCATAATTCACTTGAGAAATGACACATGAGTGACAAACCGCAAGTTAACTCTGTCCTTTGTTGTCCTGAGAGGAAATCCAAATTAACGGCATCTATTCTAAGCGACTTGTTGTCTGACTTGTGCTTTTCGTTTACATTTACAGCTTACCTTTTATTCTTGGAAACCCCATTCATTTGTAAACATATTTCAGGGATTTCCCATCATTGCATGGATGAATGTGACGAAAGCTAATAGCAAACGGCTTCACCTCATACGTCAGTAGGTAGGGTAGTATAATCAGGTCATAACCGTTGTACGCAATTAAAAGAGTACTTTCCCCTTTTTTCGTGTAGTAAAAAAAAGGCCATTCATCTATGTGGATACTCCAAATTGGTTTCAACGAATCAGATCATAGACTTTATGGTTTGCTGTATTATTTTGTTGGTGGTTTATTGGGTGATATCGGCGTTGAAATACTCTATTTTGGGTATCCTTTTTATATCCCGCTTCATACTGCTGTATTGTTGTTTCTATTGTGTGCGTGTTTTCGTTGTAGCATATTCATGAAAATACCTAATGAATAGTCTATCAATGCGTAATCATCAAACATTCATAAACGTTTTGATCTTCCCAGTGCCGGATTTAGGACAAACGAGGCCCGGTGGTGGTTAATTTATGAGGCCCCTTACTTGGGAACTGAGGGAGGTAGGCCCGGTAGACCCACGCATGTAGTCGTTCATATACACTCCGGAAATTAAGGAGTAGCTAAAAAAGCCACAGACTTTTGAAAATTTCATCATAATGTTTTTAATTTATTTATTTATTATTATTTTTTGCTAAGAAGATGGGTCCACTGGCCAACAGAAGCTCTGTGCTTAAGCACTCCTAAGTACAATGGTAAATCCGGCCCTGGATCTTCCCCAATCAAGCTGATTTCTAATGGACAGCCGATTTCATTAATAGTACCAAAATAACAAATAGCACGATGGTAAATAATGTCCGTGTGCATGTGTGTGTGCTCATTGTTGACGTAGCTTCGACAATTTGATGAATATCGCTACCATATCTGCAGTGTGACTGATTATAGTGATGTTTAGCACTGGAACATCATGCCACAGACATGCAGCATCATGACCCACCCAGTCACATTATTTTAACACCAGGCCGACATCACTAACCTCTTAATACTGAGTGCCAAGCGAGGCAACTGCTAGCACGGTTCTTGTAAGTCTTTGGTATGACTCGGCCGGACTTCGAACCCGTGACCTCCCGAATACGAGGCGGACGCTCTAACCATTTAGGCCTCTGGAGCGGTCAGTAAATATTCGACCAGACTACGTAAATGGTGGTAATGCTGGTTTTACAATTTCTCCATATGTTCATTTGCTTTATTAATTGTGCGTTGCCACGCGAATTATAAATGAACTAGTTTAATTTCATACAACGGTCTAAAACATGTCGGGAATACTTACTCCGGTAGCTGTCTCCCAAAGAGAAATATTAAAATATTAACTTATCTATGCTTTATTCAGAGAGAGAGAGAGAGAGAGAGAGAGAGAGAGAGAGAGAGAGAGAGAGAGAGAGAGAGAGAGAGAGAGAGAGAGAGAGAGAGAGACTTTTGGCATTACTCCAAATGAACTGACTGCATTCATGTTTATGATTCGTACTTTAAATACTTAACTTATAATATAGCGATGTTGAAAGAATTTACACCTCGTAGCTCAAGCAAAAAACATGCATGTATCAAAACACTGTTGGACTCCCGACTTCGTGAAATTATATTCCACCATGCGTGTTCGGAATGCATACACTGCGATAAAACGTGTCTTGGATACAATCTGATTATACAAGATATGCAGAGTCCAAATGTAATTATACATGAAAGTTATAGCGCGCAAAATTTAAAATATGCTATGACTTAAATTCCTGCGTTTGACATAATTTGAATCGGTTCTTTCATAAACTCAATAGAAAACACACAGGTCTTCATTATTAAATAATTCCAAAAATCATTATAGAATTTGAAACTTTTCCGATTTTTTCAGCCTTACAGATGTCCATACTGTTAAATGCATGGGTTTATATTTAACGTTCCTTTATGAAATTCGTAATATTTACGCCATAATGGCTACAATTGCGGTACCTTTATACGGTTTTTAGCATGTACGTACGTTTGACAGATGCCTCGAGGGAACGGCGGTTATGTCAACCTACCTTTGATAGGGATCACCATTAAATGTTCATAGACATTAAAATCGCTCATTTACATTTTATATCTATAATTATTTTGGATGTCGTTCAGATTTCAATGCCTTAGACAGATAAATAGTAACGAGGAGTCAGTAAATGAGATATATCTATCTATTTATATGCGTCTTTGTTTGGCATAGCAATGGAGCGAGTAATATCGCATTGCTATCTTTTCCGCTCAGTTGCGTGATGGCATTTCTTGTACGTCCGTGTGTGCAATGTTTTCTATCACGTCCACCTAAATGTAATGCTGGTTGATATTATTTTACATGGTATCAAATTACATTAATCTAAAGATCCTACAGATATACACATTTAACCCTTTATATATATATATATATATATATATATATATATATATATATATATATATATATATATATATATATATATATATATATATATATGCATACACATTTAACCCTTGAAAAACGTATACTCACTTGACAGATTTTCTACTGTACACTGTCGTGTTCAACGCTTCCAAAATAACACGCAGAATTCATTAGTGTAGTTTGTTTCATCTAAAAGGTATTTACATGAAGATACGGTTTTTCCTTGCATCACAAAACGTTTTATTGATCATGTATGCAGTTTCTGTTTAAAGCCAACATGACATCAGATAACTTCACTGGCATGTTATCTCCCGATCCAATTATCAGCATGTCAACAACTGCTTTTGCTTTTATTGTAAAAAAAAAACAACCCTCATAGACATAAAATTCAGTCTTTAAAATCTGCAATCCCTCAGTTGTAATTTTATTAACATATTTCTGTTGCTATTTCCTAGACGAGTTATTTCAGAATATTTCAATTAGGTCAGCCTGGATCAGGTGTGTCATTGGGCAAATCACTTTCATGCAGTTGTCTCAGATCGAAATAAACTGCTTTCATTGATGTGATGTAAAATATAAAACTGATTCAAATTACAATAAGTGCAAACCCCTCCCCCACAAAGTATGCGTGTGTCTGTCGGTACGAAATTACTGATGTAGGACCCCTCCCCCAACACACACACACACACACACACACACACACACACACACACACACACACTAACACACACACACCATTTCTAATAAGATATAAATAATCATAATCAATTAATGTCTTTGAAATTGTATATGTTGATATTTGCCCAGATTGCTCTAGTGCCGAGTGCCCGGGGACGGATCATTAGCATGCACAAAACACCAGTGAAGCTCCCATCCAAAAGTAAATCCAAAGAAGACGTATTTGTCGACTGATATCCGACATCAAAGACGGATTCACATTTATCGGAGCTTATTAGCATATAAGGTTACATTTAAAGTTCATTAAAATGCAAGCTAGAGAGAGGTCATGTTTGGTTGGTATTTAAGGGGAAGCACAGGGTGATATCGCGTGTCACTTCGTGGTGCGGGAATGGTATCCTGATAGAATTAGGAACCATTTTAGTTCCGGACGATTTATTGACCTTTTTTTTCGCCTCCTTTACAGAAGTGCGTTATGCATTCCACATCTTTTCTAGTCTTTTATGATGTACTGAAATTCACCCCAGTCCCCACGTATTGTATCTTTTTAGATAATGCCAGTATGAAAATAATTTAGAAGTAATCTATAATGCCTGGCATAATTGTATCAAAGAAAGCGTCATTCGTCTTATTGAATTGATCGCTCAAAATATAATTAGGGCACTCAAGAAGGCAAACTTAGAAAACAAAGTGCTTTGTTAAATATTAACAAATATAAAATAAATATGTGCTTCGCTTTTGAGATTTTGAAAAGTTTTTTCTTGCTGAAAACATTAAAGGCTACGACATGCATGCGACTACTCCAATGAAAATGTATTATTTTCCGAAATTCGCGCAGATAAAGCTTTCTTCAAAGATTCACGACTTCCTTAAATATCGTGATTTTTTCTTAATTCCGTTTCCACTGAAAATTTCTATTCGTCTATGTACTTGAACCAAACTGCCTACCACAAACTAAATATTGAAAGAATTAAATTTCTAGCGTTCTGCGGCAAAGTATTATCAGGTAGCCTAATAGTTTTGCATAACTACGAAAACATCTTTGGAAAAGCCAACGAGTTTCGATCTGTTTGTTTTACATCTTGCATGAATAACGTGGGGACATATTGACTCACAGGCGTCGTCAGTGATCTTTTCGTTACATCAAATGTTAAATTCTAACGTTTTAACGGCCCGGACGTATTTGTTCCAAATAGCCACATATTTTGGCAATTTTTATTTCCAATTTCCCGTACTCTGCGAAATTATTTTCCCTCATATAACATGTATACATGTTTATAACAACAATCACTTTTCGTTTCATACTAAATAAACTGGTATGTAATGAATAGCATATTCTTCTAGCTTTATTGCTTGCAAATATGTATGGTTGTTGTCGAGAGATGACAAATTACACTCCCTCTTCACAATATGGACGGTAATATATCGAATTTGTTGATCCGAGTTGACTTTGTTTTACACAAATAGAGGTGATTAGCATTTAAATGATGATTTGCGTCACAATATTTCTATTAGCCATTATTTCACAGGTTCCATTACAGCTGAATAAAATTACTCCAAGAAACGCATCGGAGAAAATTGTAGGTACTAACTTCTTAATATGAACGCTGGTACTATGGCAGCTGCAATAATGATGGTATAAAAGGGGAGACGATCGTATTTGTAGCCTTGTGGTCGGTGTGATTGAAAATACCATTTGATCGGTCTCTTGTGCTGGATGAATTTTCGCTAAAAAGCTGAATAAAACAAGAAAACTCAAATATAGTCGCTATACTGGGAAAATGGAGACAGGATTTTATGTTCAGTGTGGAAACCATCTTATTATAGATCTTTTATGTAGCAAATAAGTTTGCCGTGCATTATATTTCATCAGTAAATTCACGTTGTTACTTTTACTCCCAAATGTCACCCTAGATTTTTGTATTCTTATTATATTTTTGTATTCTTATATGTGCTAGAAAAGTGTACATCTAGCAACGATGCAAAAAGCTTCGGCAACAACTATACTTTTTTCCATCCTCTGTTGTAGAGACGTAGGCTGAAACTCTTTGGTTTCCATATATTTGTTTGGTTTTTTTTTTCCACTAAATAATTTGTCATCTTAAAAAGACATGAATTAATTTCAAGAAAAACTCTTACAACCAGTGTTAAAAATATTATGATGACGCGTTTTCGCTATATTTCTTGTAAACAATTATTATTATTATTATTATTATTATTATTATTATTATTATTATTATTATTATTATTATTATTATTATTATTATTATTGCTTTTTGTTGAACAATAGTTTTATGATTGTAAGTTCGTTTGTGAGAATGTAATTTATTTGGTAATATTCATTACATATGTAGATGTTTAAAAAAATAGAATAATAAAACATACGAAAATATGGCATGTATGTAATTGCGTCTAAAGATTAACCGTAGGATTGCACTACTCTTATTGCGATGTATTGTAAGCGTTAACTGGGTTTAAAAGTAACACCGAGATCATTGCATTGCTGAAATATACAATAAACATTTTGAATAGTCAAACGAGCAAATGTTCATTTTATCTTTCTTTTCTACGTTCAAAACATGTAACGTTAACGTTTTCTTCTTTCTCCGCCTTCTCATATTTAACAGCTTACCATCTACACCAAGAATATTTTCTGCAGTATGTCTTTTGAAAAAATGGGAGTAAATGACGCCGAAGAAAGAAAGAGTTTATTAGCAGGTGTAGTCTACTCAAACAATGAATGCAGATGAAACTGTAAACTTTTGTGACACGGGATTGACGTGGCTTTTGTGTGGGAATCAAAATGTTCACAGTGTACTGATAGGTAGATTTGAGTCAACTAAGGTAGCATGCAACATACTGGGCTAAACGCCTGAATATCGAATATCTAGGACAACATTTTACCTGCAAATGTGCACTCATAAGCTGTCGACAATTATCGTTCCTCCAGTGTTGGTTGTGGAGAGAAAGACTCGCATACTGGCGCTCAACGTTTGAATTAAAGAATGTCACAAAAGGTCTCCCCCACTATACAACCTTGTTGTATTTCAATTAGTCATTTACTTTCAAAATTAGAACGACCACATATCACGAACAGATGATACATGTTAACATATAACAATCAAAATATTTGGACTTCGATAGCGTGCATGAATAGTAAATTTACAAATTTACGTCTCGCATGATTGCATTAAAGACGAGGTTTAATTATGGTTTGAAAGCCGCAGATGTATCTGATTAAGAAAAGATCCACAGAAAAACACGTGCTTTTTCAAAAACCACAAACATTTATTTTTAAGATGCTTACAAATACTTACCGTAATTATTTAAAAGCTGACTTCCCAGCTCTCTTTGTATCGATTACCCTCTTTTTAAATCTCGCCATCAAACAAACAAACAAACAAACAAAAAGACAAATGGGGGGGGTGTCTCCAAAGTTGCGCATGATCATTTGACGGCAAATTCCCGAGAGTTGTCTCTCCATGACGGGTTCAAGGACCACATACTTGTATGCTATAATTCACTTAGAATTTGCTGTCTCATTTTCTTTTCCGTTTGGTTCAGCATCAATGGTTTCCATTACCTCAGCCTCTTTTCACCTTCCATTTCAATAAAAGTGGCTTCTGTTTAACTCTTTTTATTTGCATATGCCTCGATAATGTCATGTTTAATGTTGATTGTTGTTGTTGTTGTTCTGGGTCTTAACGCCATTTTTCAGCACACGATAGGCTGTATGTACATGGCGGCCAGTATTAATGGTGGAGGAAGAAACCGGAAGATCCGCGGAAAAAACCACCGACCCACGAGAAGCTTCTTGCAAGCTTTCTCACATATCCACATTTGCCGAGTCTTCGACTCGAACCCACACAGATAGAGGTGAGATGGCAGTGATCAGTAACGGAGAGCGCTTTAAACCACTTGGGACCCCGTTTGATGTTGAAGAAGAATTGTTATTAATTCTGAATATGAATCAGAGTCCAATTTAAAGAATAAAAAAAAACAACAAAAACGATCCCAGCACAGTCCACTCGAAAAAATCTATGACTTATTAACATGACTTGTTCTCTGGTTCTTTTCGATGCAAAAAGAGCAGATGAGCGATATAATTCTTTGTCTAATGAGAACGAAATGAGAAATGAGAACTTCTTCAATTGTAACTACAACCTTGCATTTTTAAAGAAACCTCAACCTTCCATTTTCAAGGAAACATCAACCTTCCATTCGCAATGTAACTGGATCCATGTTGTGAGGCCCGCCTTTTAACACGTACTTGATGAATGTTTCGCATAATAATACATCTTTTTTCCTTCAGCAAAATGGCAAAACCAGTGGCAAAGGCTTGGGAATTACGTTTGCGTGCATTGAGTGATATGCGCTTGATTTGTTTTTTTTTTTTTCTTTCTACAAAGCTTCCTTGAAATACCAATCCAGTTTCCAAATTTCGGCGAGAAGTTCCTGTCAGTCGTCTTCGACAAGTTCGACAATCGTTTCATATTTCCATAAACAATTCAGTATTATTCAGCTAAGTTTTTCTTGGAACTATTGAGTTTTGCCATCCACTAATGGACCCTATTCTTGGCTTTTAAAAGCGGCTCCTTCTGCATTTCCTATTTTCCAGTTTATTTTTGTTTTACTTTTTCGCCAAAGTAAGATTGCTCGAAATTGAAACAATATTTGCATCTCAGGCAAGTCGTTTTGGTTTTCTGTAGTTTCTTCTGTTTACCACTTTTACCATTTCTTTTGGTTCAACCATATTTCACTCGTCGTCCAATAATTTAGTTTTTTGTCACTTAGATGTGTATGAGTAACTGTGCATTTTACTGAGATTTTGGTAATGATATGATATTTAAAGAGAATATAACACTATCCAACAATTTTATAAGTATTCAAAATGTAAGGCTTTTCTCAGCGACTGCTTTTCTATTGTGATACTAAACTCGCTTAGACCATTACATCACGATCAACATTACAACTCGATATGGCCACATTAGACCACCACTTTGCGATTTTGCTACATTAGTCCAATACATCGCGATCTTTGCTACATTAGTCCATTACATCGCGATTTTGCTCCATTATTCCATTACATCGCGATTTTGCTCCATTAGTCCATTACATCGCGATTTTGTAACATTGCGATATGATCAAGACACTGGCTCCTATGCCCTCGAGTTAAGAGTTAGAGCAAAGTGAACAAGGAACTACTGAGCTAGAGCCCTTACTTTGGAACTAGGACTATAACGAATAAACAGCTAAGAAAATTAAGAAAACTGGGGACTGCCCATGATCAAAACATTGATATAAAACGTGTGACTTTGGATCCATGGGCAGCATGTGGTAGAGTGGATTTTCATAGCTTAACAATAATGAATGCCAAGAATAATTAGAATATGTGAAGGGCTATAGGAAATATATGCAAATAAAAAGCTGTAACCAAATCCTTTACAAACTTGGTGCCTCAAACGCCAGAAATGTAACTACCAAGTCTCGCTTCGTACTGTCGTGGGGATCGAGAGAAATCGATATTCGTGGTAATTAAGTGCGATACCCACGGAGCTTCTTATCAAGTATAAGTATGGAAAACAAGAGAAAAATTCTTCTATATATCTCACTGCAAGTCAGATGCCTTATTTTGAAACAAAGGTGATGACAGAAGCAAATGTCTAATATGCAAGCTCGACACAGTTGAACCAGAATCTCTTCTCGCACCAGTCAAATGATTAAATTTGCTTATTTTGCATACCTAGTCACAAAATGGGATTACTGTTCAGTCTGTACAGGAACTTTAAGGCGAGCCCTTATTTAACCAAGTGTCTGTTATTAGCGCCCGAGCATGCACACTAAATCTACTATGGTGCTTTGGGTCCGAATTCAAACTTTCACAGTAGTTTGTGTAGAATCTCATAGACGTGTAGAAAAAAGGTATTATATATAGCAGTACCGCATTTTATTCGAATGCTAATTCGGTTCTATTCATTCAGTGCCCTCCGAACAAAAAAATGTAGCTGTAGCAATTTACCTCAGGCATCTTTCCTTGCTGGAAAATTATAAAAGATTAATAGAAAAAGGAACAATGATGCACATTTTGATCCAATATCATCTTCAAATAATTGATATTATTCCAAGGGTTCGAGAAATTTTACACGAATGACAAATCCGTATGTTATGCATCCGTGCCTTAAAAAAATTGATACTATAGTAATCTTTATACAGTACTTTCATTTCGACTAGTATAAACTACGAGTTAACTGTTTTCGTAACTTCCGGTACCTTCATAATGCCTAATATCTGACACGTGCGAGTGGGATTTAATCTGAACATTAAGCCACCACTGTATAATTCAACATATAAAATCCAAAATCTCGATCTAGTAAATGGAACTTTAAGGACATGCAATTTGATCCAACACGTGATATTGGAATTTTCTACACATGACATCAAAATTTCAACTGCATTTTTCTCATTTACCGGCTTTTGTTCGCTACGGCGCTTCATACAATGACGTATCCATTATCAATTTTATCATACCTGGGAACCATTCTGCTATATAGAAAACCATGAACTCGAAAGAAGATTTATGTATTACGACGTGAAATTAATAGACCCTACGACTTGAATTTCCTTGTACTACGTGCCGATTGCAATATTAAACGTTACGTTAATAAAAAATATGATGTTGACGCCATTTCACACCGTCACAGACACTTCCGATTTTTCTGTCCTATGATGTGTACACGAAAACACGAATTTCTATTTTCCACCTGTTTGCTAAAAATTATGTCTTAAATGGTTGATGACAGTATTACTGTCAACTAACTACTGAGAAAATTAAATCAGGTTATTAGGTCCCAAATTTATTGAAATATATTGGATCGTAAATCTGGTTCTAAGCCATTTGACTGCTGAAACTTAAGTTTTACTTAATTTAAGCATGACATTGCCAATCTTAATATTGATACGAGACGTGAGCTGTCTATATATAAACTCCATGTGTTCATTAAACTCCCAAGTTAGAATTGTTGTAGTATAACTGATTATTTTGAACAATTTGTGAGTTTGCTTTTATTGAGCTATGTTTGGTTGATTCGTGTATATGACAAGATTCCAAATGGCAACGTAACAATACTGCTTTTGGATATTTTTGAGCTGGGAACATTGTGCACGTATCAACGAATATATACATACAAACATTTCAGTTCTTCTATATGCCACAAAATTATTGTAAGCATTGAACAATAAAAACGACTGGTCGTGTCTCATAGCACCTTTCTGGCTGCAAATGAATACAGTATAGATTCACGTATCCTATCGAACTAGTTCATCGGAAAAGCCGACAATGTTCTATTAGGTGTATATGATTTTTCCTATTTGGCATGCGTTTAGTTAATCAGCCCTAATAAATTCCGATGTTTCCGAATTTAAATATCGATTAAGACCACATCTGCATTTGTCCCATTTGACATACTGAATCTGTCCGAGCATGGCTTTTTGTTTAGACCACCAGATATGAGAGCGCTATGGTAATCTTTTTCCGTCTGTCCATTTGTCTGTCTGTTCATGTTTAAAGTAACCATCAAAACACTGCAACACTTGGGTATTATTGCTCTTTTCCGATTATGTATATCTCATTTAAGCAGATAATTCGGTAGCTTAGCAAGATATACCGTTTCCATTCTAAAAACTTAAGTTCATGATCCCTTCCGGATTAGAAAAGGAGTTGTTTGACGGGAATTTGGGGGTTGATTGGCGGTTGCTATGCCATTGAGATAATTGCAACTAACAAATCTAAGAAAACATGTTCTGATCCAGTTTTGGTGTATGTCATGTATTGGTTTGTCTCGTAAAGTCCATTTTGGAAAGTGGTATTTCTAATGAAATTAATTTCGTAGCTTCACGGGAAGTTGTTCGTTTTTGGCATGGATCCCTGGCGGATTTCCGATTAAGCAGAAGGGACAGCTGTAGGTGACGGCGAAATTCAGTGAATGGCTGATTTTAAAAGATAAAAATGAAAATTTTATTGTTTATATAATTAGTAACAAAAAAAAAAGAAAATATAAAAAGCTCTTGTTCAATTTTGCCATTTTTAAAAGACGTAAATGTCTTTAAAGGCTGTGTTTAATGCTTTGTTTTGTTTAGTATTGAGAGGGTGGGGGCAACCGTGAATGTTCCTATGGGCGGCAAAATTGTAAATTTGGTATGAACATTGACTCGTAGACTAAAATTTCCTACTATTAGTAGTCCATTTTGGAGAGAGCAATGGTCTTTTAAAATCAGTATCGTATCTCCACAAAGAATCTTTCTTGTAACTGGAACAACTCAAAAACCATTCAACATATTTTGATGCAGTTTCGATATCAGCACTGTCTCAGATTTTTTGGGATATAAGCTCTTCAAAACTGTCGACCGAGTTCCGCCTATTGTCTACAAAATGTTGAACAGAGTTATGGCCCTTTTCAATAGTTTTCAAGTCATTAAATGTTGATTGTAATCAGCTCATCACAAGAACATTTCAACATATTTTGATGCAATTTGAAACGAATATTTCTACGTAAACCTCGACGTGTCTTTCGTGGGTTTTGTTTCGTGTAATTTTTTTTGGACAGAGTTATCACCATTGCCGATATAATATATTTTTCGTATTATAAAAATGGAAGTTGTCCATCTATAAAATTTATGTATGGGTTTGATTTCAAACAGTTAACATCATCATGTGGGTGAGTCATGGCTACTGAACGTCAATCTCCTCTTTTTTGGGGTGGTGGTGGTTCTCGACACATATTTCCTTCTAAGGTCATACTTATAAGAAGCAAAGTAGAGTGACCCGGGCCCTTTGTGATGTACCCATGTCTAATACCGCCAGTTACATTCTTAATTTTCCTCTTATTGGTACGGGCTACAAACCTTGAGGAATACATTCATGACAGTCAGTAAGGCAGTGATTTGTCCCGAGTCTTCGACTAATCATGCACTCACTAGTACCTCTTTTTCAAACTTCTTCAGAAATATAGTACAATAATCTTTCACTCCTAACGCTCTCTTCCTTTCTGGGAAAAAGTATATAAATTGAGATCAACATCGACAGTTCAGTTTTGACCTCGGATTCTACTATCGTTGCTGGGATGGCTGTCGCGTTTTTGCATTCCAAGGAAAGATAGTCCAACTGACAGAAAGTAATACCTCAGTCGTGGTTTAGGCCGATTTTAGTAGGCTAAATTTTGGCCGATTTTAGTATACTAAAGTACAAAGTATGGGTACTGTTGTATTCTTACTGCATTCAATTTCGAGGCAAAAAAGTGAAGCGTTTGTACTGACTAGGCGTGTGGTTGTGTTTTTGTCCTAAACTCGGCTCGCTGGGTGTAAATATTTTCGAGATAGACCTAAACTATTGTGTAAATATTCATCGTTGTGACATTTAAGGACTGAAGGACAAAACGTTAATCAGCAGCGTCACTATATTCTCCATTTAAACTCCTTTTTATGGGTTCTCTTTGCCTTTTGAAAAAAAAAATTGGCCAGAGAAAATGAACATAGGTTCATTGCTTGTTTTAAGCGGTGTTTCACTGAAAATTTTTGAAGCACCGAAACTATACTACCATAAAAAAAACTTGTTTTTTTCCTGTAATATTTTCGGCTGCGCTCTGACAAAAATGCTTTATTAGATAATGTTTAATATCGATAATCGAACGGAAAGTGCAAGATACGCAGTGTATAATATTTGTAATAGAATCTGAACGTGCAAGATACGCAGTGTTTAATATCTGTAACAAAACGGAAAGTGCAACATACGCAATGTTTAATATCTGTAATTGAACGGAACATGCAAGATACGTGTTTAATATCTGTAATAAATCGAAACGTGCAAGATACGCAGTGTTTAATATCTGTAATAAATCGAAACGTGCAAGATACGCAGTGTTTAATATCTGTAATAAAACAGAAAGCGCGCGTGTGTGATTTAGATTTTTTAACGTAGCTTTAAAAATTTTTTAGTCATATCGCTACGATTTCTGCAGTCTGACAGTTTATAGTGACGTCAAGCACTGGGGCATAATGCCGCAGACATGTGATATGATGTCCCACCCAGTCATATTATCCTGACACCAGGCCGACCAGTCATAACACTAACTTCTCAATGCTGAGCGCCAAGCGAGGCAACTGTTAGTACCATTTTTAAAGTCTTTGGTATGACTCGGCTTGGGTTCAAACCCGCGACCTTTCGCATCCGAGGCGGATGCTCTAACCAATAGGTCATCTTAGCGATGCAAGATACGCAGTGTTTTATATCTTTAATATAATGCAAAGTTCAAGATACGCAGTGTTTAATATCTGCAATAGAACGTGTAAGATACGCTGTGTTTAATATCAATGACAGATGAGGCGTTAAAGCAGTCTCAGTGACATGGTTATACTACTGTTATTTTAGGAAACCCATTTCAGATGTTATTCTGATCTCTATCTGTGCCAAATGCCCTAGTTTTCAATGGGATATTCTGGTCAAGAACTTTCAAAACTCAAGGATACTTTAAGCCAGTGGTTCTCATTCTTTCTTGGCCACTACTCTAAAAAAATTTCCTGACCCTCACGACTACATTTACACGATTTGATAAGTATTACCACCCTAAAACAAAATATCCTGGCGACGCTCCAGAACGTCATCACATCCCTGATTTTGATCGCGACATGGGTGGGGTAGAGGGTGGGAACAACTGTTTTGTAAGCCATTAAAAGTTAAGTGACTAATAACAGACAGAAAAGTGGCATCAAAACAAGTTCTAATACCAGCAACGCCTACTTTTATACCATTAAAAGGAATCAATGCAAACCATGTACAGTTACGTTTAAAAGAAAATAATGGTTTCCATGGAGATAAACATTCTAAACAGCATTGATGGGTCTCAGACAGTGATTTCTTTTATTCAAAAATGGCTTTATAAACATTTTCTCAATGACAGACATCTTCATTTTTGTTTAAAATATATAAAACGGAGAGTCATAACTTGTCTAGCCTATACCAGTATTTCTAAATATTTATGGAGGCACATTCAAGACATAATCTTACTTGTGTAGGCTACATTACTTTCCCTTTTTTGTTTACACTTTGGCAAACATTATGTCGTAGGATTAAATTTCACGTGAAGCATGTTAAGAAATTTCAAATGATAATTTCATTAATATATTGTTCAGTTTATCTGAGGCTTTGAAGAATACTGAGTGTTGGTATTATATGTAAAATAAACACAGCGATGACAATGTTCTTCAAAGCTATATTGTAATGGACAATATAATAATAAAACGAACTGCATAAAAACGTTTATACGTTTATCTACAGAGTTGTTTATTTCACAAAAAGGATATCAGATTTTACCTTTCCACCCACCCGCCAATTTACTTCATATTTATAAATATTAAATCAGATTGCACGATAGCTTCTTAGCTCTGCTATTCATGGTACAGTATAACTTGTGGAATAATCGTTTGTTCGTCGTCTTTCATTAGTCAGCCGTATGTCGTCCGTTGTCCACTCATCCATTAGCACAAATTGTTATCACTACTACTCCTAAACTGCTTGGTGCATTGCCTTGAAATTTCACACACACACACACACACACGCGCGCGCGCGCGCACGTCCTAAATTAAAATGATGCTGCTCATACATCAAATGTGGCTGCCAAAATGGCTATTTGGAAAATCTTATTATCTCTACTCCTCATGAATGGATGGTCATCATATCAACACATGGTGACGTTTCATATTTAACTTGTCTTAAATGAAAATGGGTCCAGTCTGATTTCGAATACGACTACATGACAGCCATCTTAAAACCATCTTATCATAAGTCGGCTTCAAAGGAAAGTCGTATCAACTTGGGTTTTCACCAGAAAACGTACGATGCCCACTTGATCTTACAGGAACATGGGACAGATTTGACGTCCAATATGAATGCCACAGCAGCCATCTTGAAAATTTCACTATTTCCACTCCTCTTGAATGGACGGTCTAATTCGGAAAATATTGTTACTTCTATTCCTTATAAGATGGATGTCAATATTAATGGACTTCTTATGATAATGTGTTGGTCCTAAATGAAAATCAAGTATGGCTGCCATGGCGATTGTCTTAAACAATCTTACTATCTCTAGTCTCCCTGAATGTACGACAATTATGACATGGAGTTTTCACCAAAAGATTTCTAATAATGTCTACTTTGTCCTCAATGAAAATGGTGTCAAACTGACATCCAATATGTGTATGGTTGCAGCCGATTTTGAAAATCCCGTTATTGCAGAAGAATATCAGTGAGGGTAGAAATGGTTTTATCTTGAGTTTAAAGAATTATTTTATCCAGTAGAGCGACTGTCCTATTGTGGACTCTTGTGTATATGCTAAAATGACAATGGTTAAGTGTAAAAATCGTTTAACTTAAATGAATATGCAAGAATAATTCTGAAATCACAGGATACACTGACTAAAATTACCATATTTGGTGCATTTTTTTTCTTCTCAAAAGGAACAGATATAACTTTATCGTGTTCTTTCACTCTTTTGTTTTACAGATTAATAGTACGGGAAGCTACAGGCCAATTTTCAATTTAATGAACTGGAGTTCCTTATTCAATCAAACTTCACTACCAGACAAGACAAAGGAAGGTGGGGTGCCCACTAAGATAAGCAAAGTGATGCTACAGAACAAGGAAAGCAATAATTTTGTCAGAATTTTCAAAAAAGGGCGAAAAGGGGTTGACGCCTTTGGAACATATTATTGGAACAATACGACCTCAAACAAACCGGAGCATAACCCTTTCGGTACGTACTCCTTCTTTACGCTATCAGTAAGTACTTCTTCTTTACCTTTTAGGTAAAAATGCATTATTTACCCTTTCAGTAAGTAGTCCTTCTTTACCATTTCGGTAAGTACTCCTTCTCTACCCTTTGGTAAGTCCTTCTTCCTTATCCTTCTTTAGGCTTAAGGTATGTAGTAAGTAAAGTATCTTATAGTAAATCTTACGCATTAGCCTTAAAATACGGACTATTTATCATCGCCCTTGTTCTAAATAAATTTAATACGAAAATAAACCAAATTCATATTATAAATTTCTTTGTAAATTGAACTTTGAAAAATCTAAATATTAGTTTTAAGAGTTTTTGTTAGAAAGTCGAAGGCAGCAGTGATTTTTCACTGCCAAGGGATGTGAGTATCAAAATCGATGTAAGCCATGAATATTAAAAGACCGCCATTCTTGGATTCAAGCCACATGTAAACATTATTCATTTTAATGTCTTCGTTAAGGGAAGTTGAAATTCACCGTGAAAGGATCATAACAAATTGTATAGTTTCCATATAGTTATAGTGAAATGTACATTAAGTTATTCGTTTCTTAAACTGTGTTTTGAATTGGTTTTGGTTTTGGTTTTCTTTTTGTAAGTAATCTCCAAAAATCTATTTTGAGACAAACTGTAGTCAGACATTAGATTTCATCCCCATTCGATCCTCAAGTAACCGATTTATTTTACCTATCAAAAAAGTTTTTTCCCGCCTTTTTTTATAAATGGCAAAACTTGGATCTTTATGTTGATCTCAAAACGAACTAGTGTAAAATGTAGAGTGCATTCATAACCGGAAGTTAAAGATAATGTGTAATCGGAATACTTTGTTTTTGCCATCGGTAAGGGTGGTCCAATTAAAATTATTTACTCTCCGCGTGTCCAGATCTTGAATTTGACGTTTTAGTTTTTCAAACTTTCCACTATTGCTATTTAGAGACGGGAAAGTTCTGTATACATGCCTTGGATTTCTGTTTTCTGATAGACACGAATGAAAACGTCTCAATTAAGTCCCTTAATAATGGACAAGAGGTTTAAAAGTACAACATCGGGCACAAGCGTAAATTCATTCTCTTGTGGTTGTCCTCGCTGTTCGGCTTTGTCCACGGTCCGAAACCTTGCCCCACAGAACAAAAAAACGTTCTAAAATTCTATTGGCGAGCATCCACTACAATTATCTCAAAAAGCAGATGTCATCGCGTTGATTGTTCCTACAGTAAAGTGGATTGAATACTCCATGGGCGGTTTATTTAGAGAGCTACCCTTTATGTGATTTTGTCGTCGGGTTTAAATCAAAATTACAAATTCGATGTCCTGCACTAAAACTCCTATGATTTATTGGTAATTCACCGTGGTCATTCAGTGCGTTGTTTGGAAATTGTCACATGCTTGATGCAATAATTTATAGTTGTCCGAGGTCTGTCACGCATGTTTCGATAGGCAGTCGTTTCATGATGCTTGATTCTATTATATTTTATCTCCAAACTCCCCCACCCTCAGGTTTTGTACCTACTATTAGATACTCCATAAAATTCCACTATACACATATGATTGGTAATTGGAGTAAACAAAATATACTAAGGTAATTGAATTATCCATGGCATATGATGGTCAGTAAATAGTTATATTAAAACCATGAAGCTCAACGGATATGTAAAAATATCTGTATTTTTCACTTTCATACAGGTGTGTACTGTGTATGTTCGTGATGTTCAGTTTGATTTTGATTCAGTGAAACAAAACATAACAAAATAATGTTAGTTTGAACGCTGCTATCGATAGCACTTTTTTAAAAACTTTTTATGTTGGCTTGTCCAACTCATTCAGTGTTAATACTATCGAGGAATTTAAAATTCTAAACGGAATTTGTACATTTTTCAATGAATTTAAAAGCGGTCTAAAAGAAAAATGGATGGGAAGGATACAAGCCACGGGTAGCAAGGTTTAACCACGCGGATGTTCACTCACCCATTCCCGTGATGATAATAATATTCAAAAGAATTTCAAATGAAGGGAATTTTCTCTTAGTAGGAAATGATTTCCTTCTCATTCATCATTCATACATGACTCGTATCCCGTGGTTGACACTGCTAAGGTTCGTTGGTGAATTTAATTCAGCGCGAGAATAAAATTTGACAGACGCCTTTAGTGTTAGTCGAACTCTGGTGAAAAAAAAAATGATGGCACTCATTGCACCATGTATAAGATTGAGTGTGTTTCTTGAGATGAATCGCTTGCGTTTTTGTGTCTCTATATTTATCTAAGCTTTATTGTGCAATGCACTAAATACCCCCTTAGCATCCTAGAGAGACTTGAATTGAAATGTACAGACGGTTTACACCGTGCTATAGAGAGAGGACTTTGAATACAATCATTGCTTGTCTAGATTTGAGACGTATCAGTGGGAACCTGACTGGCAATATCCGGTACATTAGTCAGGTTTTTTCAGTCATATCGCTACGATGTTTGCAGTGTGGCATTTTATAGTGATGTCTAGCACTGGGACATCATGCCGCAGACATATACCATGATGTCCTACCCAGTCACATTATCCTGACACCATACCGACTTACTACTGAGCGCGAAACGAGACAGCTGTTAGTACTATTTTTTTAGAAGTTTTTAGTATCTCTCGGCGGCTGATCGAACCCACGACCTCCAGCATCCGAGGCGGACGCTCTAACCACTAGGCAACCAGAGCGGCCAATCCGTTAAAAAATCTAAACAACTATAAGCATCAAAGATATAAAAAGCACAAATCTTAGTCACATAATTTTTGTAATAACTACAAGCACGAAAGATATAAAAAAGAATAAATTTGGCTCATAATTCATTAGTATATTATTCCTAACCTGAACAATGGGACCCAAACACTATAATCTTCTTTGCGTTGCAGACGGGAGCCTTAGTAACAGTGTTGCCATATTTGCACTGACATGTTTATGTTTTTGAGCAACATATATGATGTAGTTCAACGTCTTCAATAATCCCAACAATTCCGTAAAGTTTGGAGTCAATTTCTTTGAACACATGTTTACAAAAGTTACTCCTTTTTGTTTGTTCATTTTTGAGGTGTTAACATTGCAAATATTGAAAAAGGTTTTACTTATATGGACTGTTCTAGAATCTAGAGAAGGACTGTGAGCAGTTTGCTTGTTTACATCTAGATCTCGGGTTGGATTTGGAACGCCAATAAGTTAACAGTGTTAGGGTCTTCCTGCAGATAATCAGGTCAGATATTATAAATTAACTAATAAAATGACCATGTCTTGTGCATTAAGTATATCTTTGATTAATTTCATTTTTATTATCGGTGTGGGGTCTGTTTGGAGGTGGTGGTGGTGGCTAGGATGTGTATGTGTGTGTGTGTGTGTGTGTGTGTGTGTGTGTGTGTGTGTGTGTTACAAACAAACTGGATTGTGTGCGAATACTATTGTTGTACAATCGTTCTTGCTGTTGTTGTTCTGGGGCTTAACGTCATTTCAGCACACGATATTCTTCTATACATGGCGGCCAGTATTAATGGTGGAGGAAGAAACCGGGAAATCCGCGGAGAGAAGAACCGACCCAAGAGAAGCTACTGGCAAGCTTTCTCACATATCCACATTCGCCGAATCTTAGACTCGAACCCACGCAGAGGTGAGGTGGCAGTGACCCGTAAAGGAGAGCGCATCAGATCACTCAGCCACTCGAGGCCGCCGTTGTACAATTGATGCATCAGCAAGTTGTTTTGGTTGTTTGTTTTTTTTCGGACCGGTTAAAATTAGGTATTTTAACACAGGCTGTGAAAGTGTCACTATCGCATACTACAATTTTTTGCTGTGTACCTATCTCTATCAAGGTAATCTCAATAATCTTTCCCTTAAACCAGCATTCTGCAGAAATTGTTTATTTTTTTGTTGCACGGCAGAACAACGCTTTAAAGGTTATATCGTGCCCAAGCAAACAAAGTGTCTTGCCCAAAGACACGCCAAGGTAGTCGATCAAAACTAATTTGATGGTGGGAATCAAACCATGACCTTTACGTTAATAAGTGTAATGCCTTCACCACTGACCCACCTTGGCTTCTGTATGCGAAAATAGTTAGATGGACTTGCGGGGGAGAGGCAATAGGTCAATGGGTCAGTTGCCACGCACTGACCTCAGATTTAAAAAAAAATCTATTTTAAAGGATATGTGTGCATAACCATGAATTTGGCTATGCCTCCCCACCCACCCACCCATAATAAGACCACCAACCCCCCTCCCCGGAAAAAAAAAAACACGTAGACTTATTTGGAAGGTTTATCGAGAGATTGGTTGGTGGATGGGGTTGTAGCTATGCAGTTACTTTGGAGATATTTATTTGGATATGTGTCACGTGTAATGAATTTTGTTTTATTAATCAGTAAAATTTTAAAATACTCCCCCCATTCTCTCAGACTGTTTTATTGCTAGTTTAGTTTTGTATAAACAGAATGAAGTACATATAGTGAAAGACGGCCTTACTTTTTGTTTGCTGATGAATAACAGTGAAATATATTGTGCTACTAACACTTATATTTGATAAATGTGCATGACTGACGAGCAAAAGTAATAAAACTATTCTGAGATTCATTTTGTCAATGGAAATGGGCATTTAGTGTGATGTGAGGTATAATCTAACTTCTTGTTTCATAGTTTATTTAAAATTCATCTGCGGCTGACGAAATGTTTGAAAGACTTTCGATAAAACACGAGATAGGGCGTATCTGGTTGCAGCCATTGTTATTCAACCCGCTCCAAACCCGAACAAATTTGCCCTTTGTCTTCATTGACATCAAATCCCTTACCCCGACAATGAAGCCTGGCTGCGAAGGAGACCGTGAAAAAATGTAGGTATATTCTGGTCGAAGGTCATAGAGAGATTCGAATGCTTTTATCGACGTCTCGAAATGTTGAATTAGTATTGTATCCATGATAAATAATATATGTATCCTATTTTCAGAGAGCATTTTAATCCTATTAGATGACACTGTGAAAAAGGACGGATTTCATTTCACTACTATCCTATGATTAGTTGCAGCGTCCATTACATCACTCCAAAAACATTACTTTTCATTCATATGTACACAAATTTGTTTTTGAATAAATTGAAAGCTGAAGAGAAGAGCTGCCCCCTCCCCACAATACAAATATGTCAACAATGAAACAAATCAGACGATTTATAGACACGTTCGCTGTCAATTGCTATAAATAAATGTTGATGTTGTACATGGCTGTCCCGCTGGCTTGTTGATTGCACCAAAAAGATAATTTATCAAAGATAAAGTACTCTGTAGTTTTGATTAAATTTTACCGTTTTAACGACCGACAAAATGCAGTAGTAGTTAACATCCTATTACTAAGATTATTGTTGAAGCGTATTTTACACAAATATCAATTTAATATGTAAACAAATAACGGTACAAAAAGTAAATAAAATACACCGAATTAAAAGAATGGTTAACCGAATAGACTACTAACATAATATACAACAGGCGAGAAAAATATTTCTCATTAGTAGGGTATATGTTAGACATTTTGGGATGGCCAGGGGCAGACAGATATAACTGATATGCAGACATACGAAAAAGACAATTATAGATGCATGTACATTTCGACAGCATCATTTTCATCCCATTGAGGCTATAACAAAATTAGACGAGAAATGGAGATAAATATTAGAGACGGTTTAAGAGTAAGTTTCAAAGACGCAAATCTAAAGCATACAAACAACACGGAGAAGTTAAATAAAGGACAATACAGTTATTGATTTGCTTAAAAACAGTGAAAATTTTTCATCTTCCTGCGACAAACAAAAGCACATGTAATAGAATGGTTTAGCAGAACCCTAAATATTAGAGTGTAAAAGTACTTTGCTTGAATAATATCATAAAACGTGTTGACGTTTTCACAAATTTAATATAGGGATCCAATAACAAATATCGATTATCAATAGGCATGTCCGCGTATGGAGCAACAAAGGAAAGAAGAAATTTGGTCAAAATATGATTCAGTCCATTCGGATGCATGACAACTTATATGTTTTGAATATCTAAATTTAAAATAGATGAAACAATTTGTAAATACAACCAAAAGTTCTTTACAGGATAACATTCCTAAATTTACCGAAGAAATACTGAAAATCAGGGAGGTAGTTTTTGTTGATCGTTCACAGATTGGAAAAGGTTAAAGGACGGGATTTAAGTGGCTTGTCAATTTGTTTTGATTATAAAATGTGTGAAAATAATAAGAAACAACATATCCAAACCCCATCACAGGTAAAGGACAAAATCGTACACTAGAAAACGTCACAAAGGGGCTATGGCGGGGACGATGCTCGTCCTGAGCAATACATGACAAAAGAAATGAAAAGAGATAATGTAAAACATTTAAAGTTGACCTTAGCTGCATTAAGAAAATAAAAAAAAACAGAGAAAAAGACTTCAGCTTAGTCCATCATATTTTGAACAAATTAAGGGTAATGAAAATCAACTAAAGGTTGATGCGATCATGGGTTCGTGCCAAACGTCTCTCAAATTCTGTACAAGAACAGTTTAGTAATTATACAATCAATTATGCATTTTCTTGTGCGATAAATGTTTTGTCAAGTACGATGTAAAGAGTCCATAAAGCCTACATTCATAAAGAATTATGATCAATTCGGATATTAGAGGAGTTGTTAGGCCACATACGTAAAGAAAAATCAAATATACGTTTAGTGTGTATCATTAGACATCAATAGTAATGAAAAGTAAATTACACGAATAAATGACACAATAAATTAAACGAATAAATGACACAAATAAATGGCACAAATAAATGACACAATCAATATTTGACATACGCTCAGTTGCAAAATGATACAAATGCAGCAGACAAAAATTAATCCTGGAATGGAATAACGTAATGATAGAGATGTAAAGAGAAGGCAACAGCGCTGAGATTAAACTATTGTGCCAGTGAATGAAATTCAAAGATGAGAGAGATCGATAATTAATTTGATCCTAATGTTGAAAAGAGTAAAGAGAGGCGGGATGTATTTAAAGCCAAGTTCGTTTTAATATTATTAAACTCAAAATAATGGATCTAACAGGTACACTAATTGACACAGATATAATACTGCTTTTGTAAATCCTAGATCAACGGCGGAAACGTGACATGTAGCGGTCTCTACAGCGACAAGACTCCTAGGACAATATGTCCTACTTCTAATGTTATCTAAGGACTTTATAAAAAAGAAGAGCATAACAAAATACCGTAGCACCTTAAATTGGTTCTGCGATCGATTTTCATATATATATATATATATATATATATATATATATATATATATATATATATATATATATATATATATATATATATATATATATATATATATATATTGTTTTTGTTTTCCTTTATTATTTCCATAATAGGTTGACGATTGGGTCCTCCGAAAACATTGCTTGGAAGCTTAATGTAGTATTTTGTAACCAGATCTCTCGCTTAACTCCGTGAGATATCCGCCAAACGTGCGGCAGAGATCTCAGAGAGCCACGCGAGAGTGTGGTTTGACAAGACTTTATTTACGGACAATTTACAGTAAATGGAAACTTGAAAATTAAAGAGAAAAAAAGGCATGAACTAGATAAAACTTCTTAAGTAAAAAAATCAGACTTTCATTCATAACTCTGTTGTTTGTATTCAGGGTTTTGCTGAAGTAGAAGCTGTTAATATGTTTAGGATACCTTATTATAAAAAAAGTAGCGAGCGCTGAAAATGACATGAAAATAGTTATAAGAAATAGCTTCGGAGATATTTTATCTTTAACATTTGATAAAATACTCAGTCATAGCCATTGCAGATTCGTCGTATGAATTAAAGGCGTATTTATTAATGTGTAGTTACTAATTACTAATTAATGGGTGGCTACTGACCATTGCATTTACAGAGAGAGAGAGAGAGAGAGAGAGAGAGAGAGAGAGAGAGAGAGAGAGAGAGAGAGAGAGAGAGAGAGAGAGAGAGAGAGAGAGAGAGAGAGAGAGAGAGAGAGAGAGAGAGAGAGAGAGAGAGAGAGAGAGAGAGAGAGAATCTAACTTGACACCAGAAAGGTGTCAAACGGATGGCCCATAAGCTTTAACTCCAGTGAAAATGTATATCACCGCTACGCCAAACCTGGGTAACCAAGTACATTCAGTTTATTTTTCTTTAAATACCATTTTTTATATATTCGCACGCGTAAATTCCTTATTGGTCCAGGTAGAGATATTTTATACTGATTGAAAGGCGCCATCGCCAGTAGACATTCTACCCGTTACCAGATTCCGAAGTCACAAACATTGAGTGATTATAAAAGAAAATTAAGTCAGACTCAATACCTAACATAAAAAATCACACTTATAGTCTCTCAATTTGAAGTGGAACGTAAACAGAAAAAAAATCCCTCAGATTATCAGCCATTTTACGACTCTTGCTGTTTTATCTCTGAGAGTTTATACAAGACATTTCTTTTTTTTTCAAATTTGAGCATGAATTTTATTTTTTTAATGCTGAGGCACTTTTTGGTTTCGGGGACTGGTCTGCTAAATAGATTCAGATAAAAAGAGATACACTCATGCGAACCATTGACAAGATAAGATTAATTACCCAAGCCACGCTATAATGTTTTAGTTGAATTTACTCGTAGTAAGAGATAGTAAAGATTGATTTACTAGACCACAAGGAGTGTATATATAACTTACACGTAAGTTACACTATGTTCGACTAAAACATCATGACTTTACAAAATGCTGAATTGGTTGATTCTATTGAATTACGTACATTAATTAACACGCGCAAACTTTAACAATTTGATGTATTTATACCTATTATACCCTTATACTAATCTTACCACCTAGCGCAAAAGCAACCAACTTACCCACGTCCCTACCTATAGTCCACTTTTCTTAGCTTTTCGGACCACTCTACCACAGTCACGATAAATATACGAGATAATCATTGCTTGTATCATAAATTGTCATATTCACGGTTCATTCTTTAAAAATCACTGTTTTAGCATTCTATCAATAGTTAGCCATGGATTCCATTTTGAATGGACTACCTTTTGTTTCTACCACAAGTGCTTAATATTAAAACCAGAGCTTCCCAAGTTTAGTCACATATACAAACATCTTAGTAGATTTCTGTAAACGTTGCTTATAACGTCCATGGTTTCTTCTCATTGTTAGTGTAAAGGTGGTCAGCATCAAACATACGTCTGGTTAGATTTGTTTTCTTGTATGAGAGAGAGAGAGAGAGAGAGAGAGAGAGAGAGAGAGAGAGAGAGAGAGAGAGAGAGAGAGAGAGAGAGAGATTCACCTTGCATGCGATTGAACTGTTTCATTTCGAATCTTACGAACGCCTAATACTGTATTAGACGCGTGTGGTGGGATTCAAAGTAATTAAGAACTCAACGAAATATCCCTTTTGTGTTTGCAAATCTTTTCTTTTTGCTCTCTATTTCTATTCGTTTGTTTCTTTGAATTAACCGTATTTTATTTCTCATACAATTTACGTTAGGTAGATAGTATAAAACACACATCTCTCGACTATTGCTAATTTCAACAATTTATGGCTTAACGGCTGATTATCTTGTCTATTTTAGCTGAATTCGGTCGAGTTTTTACTTGTTTAATGTTATAAATTGAATACTTGATATTTTTGTGTTGTGTAATGTAGTGATGTCCAATTGTTTCAGATATCTTCAAATTTAGGACAAATGAGTCCCTGCGCTATTTAAGTTATGAGGCCCATTACAATGAAAAATTGATTGTAATATTTTTGCCAAGAAGATGCACCACCCCCTCCACAAGACAACAGTGGCCCCGTGCCTAAACAGACCCAAGCAGAATGGTAAATCCGGTACTTGATATCTTGTAAAAGAAAATTTGGTTACGTTGCTACGAAAGTTTACAACATTAATCAAAAATGGCTACTTGTTTCTTGTTGTAGTACTTTACTGGTTATAACCTTAACATAGCATGGTATATCGTATAAGAAATGTAGATGTTGTATGTCGTATATGAGCTTTGTCTAATTTTCTTTGCAGCAATATTAATATTTACCCCAAATGAGAATTCTCAGTATCCGTACTTCACGATCCAAGGAGGGGCCAATGCTTACTACCTGTGTTTCAAGAAGAATGGGGCACTTGTGGTCAAGGTAAGACATGAATTTTCTTACATATTTAGCATAAAGTATACAGACGAACAGGAAAACACGTAAAACGCAAGAGAAAGCAAGGGAGGGAGACACGGTACACTTGGTGGCGGAGGAACTGTGGAAATCAGACGCAAACATAAAGCTCAGATTCAGTTCTGTGACATGAAGACGTCTTTCGGCTCTTTTACTATAACATGTTTTCCGAACTCACCGGACACCTACTTCAATGAACACAGACATCAGCGGACACTGACTATCGTCTTTGGGCTTCTTTATTGCCGTGTTTTCTTTTCTTGCATAAGATATAATATGCACTAAATTTTTTTGAACAATGTTGAGTTACTAATGGATTTGATCACGTGCTCAAATTTAAATTCATCGATTGTAATTGGTCAGTTTGAGATAATTAGATGCAACCTTGTGCACTTTATTGCTGCCTGCTTTTTTGTTTTCATTTTCTCATTTAGCGTGGTTAATGTTCTTGTCCACAAACCTTTACTTACTAGACCTCTCCGGTGGCCTAGTGGTTAGAACGTCCGCCTCGGATACAGAAGGTCGTGGGTTCGATCCCCGGCCGAGTCATACCAAAGACTTACAAAAACGGTACTAACAGTTGCCTCGCTTGGCGTACAGCATTACGAGGTTACTGTTAGGAATGGTCGGCCTAGCGTCAGGATAATGTGACTGGGTGGGACATCGTGCTACATGTCTGCGGCATGATGCCCCAGTGCTAGACATCACTATAAACTGTCAAACTGCAGACATCGTAGCGATATGACTGAAAAACTGTTAAAGCCACGTTAAAAATCTAAATCACACACACATACAAACACACACACACAAACACACACACACACACACACACACACACACACACACACACACACACTAAAGATAAAGGATAAAAGATGGGTTCTTACGAACCAGATTACATACCCAGACGATACTCGAAACAAATGTCAAAGGCGATTAACTATACTCGGGACAGCTCACGTTTGTGTTTAATTAACTGAACATGAGCAATAGCCCACAGCAACGTGTCGCTATCTTCCATTGATCTCTTTCATAAAATTTCGTATTGTATCATCATGTGATCTAAAATAAGCATTTTACTTTCGAATGCGATACCCTCAAAGCCCGACCGCTCTTCAGACATTGGCATAGGCCCTTGAATCTAGGCATAAGGTAACGAAGCAGGCTTCGAATATGAAAAAAAGAGACAAAAGTTTTCCCTCTCGAATAACTATTGCTTATAGTTTATGTTAAAATATTCATTTACATAGAACGATCAAACAAACTCAAGAAAACATTAGATGCATTTATATTTCAATCTTTGAATGTTAAATCAGCTCAGGCTTATCTGCGATGTCATTTCGACGTTATTCCACTTTTCTAGACGTAAAGGCGATGAATGGAAGGTTATTATGATCTTCATTACTATTTTTGTCTGCATCTTTATCGTTGTCATCTTTTTCCTGGTAAATTTGTTATCTTGTCTCACCTTCCATGTAACTTTTCTTCTCCACCTTTAATTTCCACTCTCGTTATTTGTCATCCCTTCTAGTGACTTACCATTTAATCTTGGGATGGGAGGGATCGTATGCTCGGGATTTCTGGGGGAAAAATGTAGCCTCCCCTCCCCCAGCTTTATACAAATACTCTTGATATGATTTCTAGATCTTTAGACCTTTTTCATCGTCACATTAGTTTTTCTAATATGAGATTAAAAAATATTCTGATCGGAAGGAACATACTAGTTAGCCTCCTTTTCATTAAATGGTGTGTACCTTATTTTATACGAATTTCCATATGTTAGACATTCTTTGACCTAAATGCGATGAAAACCTGTATGAATTTGTATTTTGTTTAGACTACTCAAAGTAGCCACGAAATCATTACACCCTTTGTGTCTCGATTTTCTGTCAATGACGGCCTGAACGGCTTTATTTCTTAAGTGATTCGCCCACGATGAGAATAATTTGGACCTTCTCCTGTCAAAACTATTTATCAGTGACGGCATTAATGGTATGTTGCGTGTCTTTGACAGTGTGAAAGATGGATAAAGATTCTGATGGCTTAAATCTGTCCCGCATGCAGTTTTGGTTGTATTTCTAGTCGTTTCAAAAACTACTGACAACTTGGCATACATGGAATTTACACACGACAAGCAGACATAATACAAAGGTTGTTGTTTTTTTTTCTTTTTCTTTTTCTTTTTTTTACTTTTTAACGTGGTGTGCGTGTTATATATACAGCGTTCTCACGGGATCAGGAAATATGTAGCTATGAGTTAGTATTGTGTTTGGGTTTTATGTTGCAAGAAAGGAGTGCCGTCCGGCAAACAGTCATTCAACATACAAAGTAACATACACAATTTATATGTGAATGCCCATAAAGTTCTCCCGAGGTACCACGAAATGCCCACATTGCATTCCTAACGCTTTCAATCCCATACAAAATATCGCAGTTTGATTCACAGAGATTTTTTTTCTATTTCTATTGTAATCTCAAAATGCTCTTCTTATACAATGCCTCTTTCTATTTCTATTGTACATCTCTTTTCTTGACAATAACTCTTTCTATTTCTATTGTAATCTCTTTTCTTGACAATAACTCTTTCTATTTCTATTGTACATCTCTTTTCTTGACAATAACTCTTTCTATTTCTATTGTACATCTCTTTTCTTGACAATAACTCTTTCTATTTCTATTGTATAGCTCTAAAGGCTTCCATCTTGTTCAACGATTTATTTATTCTGTATCGAACATCTCACAAGGTTTTCTCTGGAACAATTTTTTCATATAAAATTTTTTACATGAAAATCAGTAGTGTATCGTGGTTAGGTTCGTTATTTATATTTTCTTCGGTTGCAACTTAAGTTGCATGAATACAAATCGATTGAGATAATGAAGAATGAACTGGACATGCGACTAAAGACAAGGGATGACAGTTGAGTTTTTTCGTGAGAATAGTTGACGTGCAAGTCATTGAATTCAATGAAATTGTGTGACTTGAATAGAGGAACGTCGACATTCGCACATCAATAATGTTATCGTCTGCACCTAATTACAGTTGAAAACTAGAGATCAAAATAAAATATGCAGGTTAGACTGGGGTCACCTGCCGTCCGCCAAGTTAATTTATTTTCTTTCTCATTCTTTCTCAGTGATATATATGCATGGCCCGAACCTTACTTCTTTTTTTCTACGTGCAAAACTATTGATTATTAAATTGGAGGTCATTATAAATGAATAAGTGATGATGTTTGCTATGACATGCTTTGCATTACAAAAAGATAAGTTTACAAATGCCCATGATTTACTACATTTATATTGTAAATAGCTTTCGAATTGTGTACACACTCGAAAAACTTAATGTCCACTTGAGTACTTTCATGTTTTATGCACACTCGAAAAACTTGATGAACGCTAGAGTACTTTCAGGTTGTTTACATACGAAAAACTTGATGTATGTATGAGTACTTTTAGGTTGTGTACACTCAAAAAACTTGATGTATGTATGTATGAGTACTTTTAGGCTGTGTACTCTCGAAAAA
This sequence comes from Potamilus streckersoni, assembly GCA_016746295.1. Lineage (NCBI taxonomy): Eukaryota > Metazoa > Mollusca > Bivalvia > Unionida > Unionidae > Potamilus > Potamilus streckersoni. The sequence goes on along the minus strand of JAEAOA010002345.1, from coordinate 9,291,100 downwards.
CTTGATGTATGTATGAGTACTTATAGGCTGTGTACTCTCGAAAAACTTGATGTATGTATGAATACTTTTAGGCTGTGTACACTCGAAAAACTTGATATATGTATGAGTACCTTTAGGCTGTGTACACTCGAAAAACTTGATGTATGTATGAGTACTTTTAGGCTGTGTACACTCGAAAAACTGTACGTATGAGCAATATGTATGAGTACTTTTAAGCTGTGTACACTCGAAAAACTGTATGTATGAGCAATATGCATGAGTACTTTTAGGCTGTGTACACTCGAAAAACTTGATGTATGTATGAGTAATTTTAGGCTGTGTACTCTCGAAAAACTTAATATACGCTAGAATACTTTCAGGTTGAGTACACTCGAAAAACTTTATTTATCCTAGAGTACTTTCAGGCTGTGTACAGTCTCGAAAACTTGATGTAAGCTAGTGTACTGTAAACATCTGAATATGATTTTTCACATGTTTCTAGTACAGTCATTACAAGCTTGCACTGTCAAGTAAAAGTATGTGTGTTATATACAGTAAGTATAGTATGAGAGTCATTATTGAAAAGAAAAGTATTTTAATGAAGACGTATTGCGGCTTTTTCATGTCTTGAGTGTTACTTCTATCACGACTAAATATTTATATTGGAGTCACTTGTATTATTTGGGAAAAATTCTTTTTCTTCTTAATATATGTTTGTTATTCGACAAAATGTTGGATACTTAAAGAGAAAGGTGTAATTCCTCGTGGTCCAAACAGAGACTGGATTCATGGAATCTTGAGAAAAGACGAATTTTGAATTGGCAAATTGCTGGACACAAGATTACGTCCTGATTATTTCCGTATTATGGCAGGCCATGATCTCAATACCGCAGTGGATGAGCAAAGGGTGTCACGAACATGATATTAAGTGCGTTTGTTAGGTGCTCTCGCGTATGTTATGTTCTTTTTCACAAGCACGTTTCCTCGTTTAGAACCGACTACATTTTGTTGGTTTCGTACTCCAAGCCGTAAGCGCCCTTTAAGGGTTTCCAGACTTTTCTTTCTTTCAGAAGACAAGCGTGATCTTAAAAGGAATATCTTCTCTACAAGATATTAATTTAAAAAAACTTTTACGTAAAAATAACGAGGTCGCGGGTAAGCATGAAGCTCTTTCGTGCAATATTAAATAAAGATAACCTTGACCGCTACAATTGTTGTTGAAATATATTGCGTCATTGGTTTCGTATGTCACTTTATATCGACAAACACTCAGGTAGAAGCGGTTACAAAGATCTTTCTTGAATATAAATCGCTGCTCTGTCAAATTTCAAGATCTTTTGGTACTCGTACAGTAAATATGGTATTGATTTTTGTGTCATGAAGTTGACAATGGGAGTGTCATACCCACATTCACACTCGTATTGAACAGCCTGAAGCTAATCCGAAACACGTATAGCTTTAGGAAGGATAACCTGCGGTGCATATTTCACGAGCTTACTGCTTGCTGTGTATCATTCATTACATTACATTGTCTAAGGTCAATGGTACATCAGTTCCAGAATTTAATAATTCACGACACAACGCAAGATCACTCCAAGCATGAATGAAAATACAAGGCCCGTTTCCTAATGCACCAGTTTTAAAATGAGGGTACGTAGGCTTTTTTAAAAATAAAAACACATATAACGGTGATTAGCATATCCAGTGTACTAAGCGCTTCAAATACTAGGCTAAACCATGTCAGATGCACAAATCAATTTCGTTTTGGTTTTTGTTGGTTTTGTTTGGTCTTTTTTTTAAAAAAATAATTTTTATGTTCTTTTTTTACCTGGGGAAAAAGTGCTAGAATCGGCAACAAAAGATAGAAACGGGGCAGACCTTAGGCCGATTGGACAGATTTGCCTCAATATGGCCCCACGTTCACATTGGCCCTGCGCGTTAGAATTTTTAAAAAAGATATGTCTATTGAGAGAAATTAGTTTTAAAGTGATGGAAGAAAGTTTTTAGTTCAATGTCATAAAAGTTGTTTAAAAGTTTATTTCAAAATGCTGTGCTCATAGGAAGCCCCGAGCGTAAATCCAACGGGCCACGCCAAAATGATTCCAATCGGGCCCTGTGTTTGCTAAGGCCGTTCCTAGTTCAAAACTTTTTTTTTTACAAAATATACAACGTAGTTCAAAGCATATAACATTGTTTAGAAACGTGCATGTCTGCATTTGATTGATGATAAATATAAGACAAATTATAGTTCTGGTTAATTATCTAACTCCGATTACTTATATATATATATATATATATATATATATATATATATATATATATATATATATATATATATATATATATATACAAAAAAATATATATATATATATATATATATATATATATATATATATATATATATATATATATATATATATATATATATAACATTGCTTTTAGCCATTCTTCCAGTTTTACTTTGTTTACATGCATAAGCAGAGCCATCACATGTACTTAACACATTATATTTAAAAAAAAAGAACTCTTTACTGAAACTTCGAGCCTATTGAATGTACCGGTAAACCGTAGTTATCTTCATAGCAAATATGATGCATTTAAATGTTAAAGCATACCGAATGCGCTGGAAATTCTTTATGGGTAGGATTGGTGGAGTTGGAAACGTCCGGAACCTAGCACCGTCTGTACTCGCTTTTGAGTTCAGTTGCAAACTGCATCGATCCAGATCTACTGTCGCATTACGCACCAGCAGATCCTGGTCAGTGGACTTTTTTTAGGAGTAAACAGTAGAACACATAACGTAGACTCTGATCTGCAGACGCATTATGCTACGGCAGATCAATATCTTTAACATGCAGTTTAATTCGATCTATACACGAGTATATATGGCATCTAATAAAAGTTTCAAAATGGGATGTCACCACTTTGTTTTCAAAGATTCCATATTTATCTGCGTTGCATATTGCGTACTACATGATGCATGGAAATCCATTTTAAAGCGAAAGAGAATCTTTTGGAAAAAGAAACATGATAAATATGAAAAATATGCAGTGTGTAACACCACGTAAAATTGGATTAGCATAGTATTTCCACAACAAGAATAAAATAGTTGTTGATTTGGAATACAACGTTTTTCGCATTAGAATGCGTTGTCAAGTCTTGTATTTCTTGCTACCCATTTTCAATTGCTTACGCCTCATTGGCGTGAACATTAACAAATCATGTTCGATTGGCCGATGTAAAAACTGGTGAGCACGTCGCGTAGTCAGTTATTCTTTAAATGTGTTTTATAGACAGACAGCTGTGAAATATGACTTTCAAAATGTCATCATTGATAACACTCCCTCTGAATACTGCAATAAATGTGCTATGCCAACTAGATAAACAGGCCGTTCTCGTCACTATTGCTGCTTGCTTTGAAAGGAAGTATAAATTGTGTAAGATAGATGATGATACAGTATAGTCAATCATTGTCCAACAAAACTACGAAGTCAAGCCAGGAAATATAGTTGAGTAGGTCTAATGAGTAGTAGTAGTAGTAGTTGTTGTTGTTGTTGTTGTGGGGCTTAATGCCATTTTTCAGCACACGATAGGCTATACATGGCGGCCAGTATTATTGGTGGAGGAAGAAACCAGGAAATCCCCGGAAAGAACCACCGAACCACGAGAAGCTACTGGCAAGCTTTCTCACATATCCACATTCGCCGAATCCTAGACTCGAACCCAAATAGACAGAGGTGAGAAGGTAGTGATCCGTAACGGACTTAGCTTTAGACCACTCGGCCACTCGGGGCCACCCGGTCTTATAAGTGTACCGGTAGTTTGCACATCTTAGTTCACCTCCCTAAAATCGAACCATTTGAATAAAGAATAACTTAAAGACTCAATATCTACCATACTCTTTTTATATCAATCTGCAATCTAAAACGATAACCTTAAGAGATACAGTATATACTCGCGTATAAAACTAGTCCGAGTGCAAACTTCACAGATCCAGATCTGCCGTCGCACAATGCGCTGGCAGATCTAGATAAGTGCAGTTTTTTGCGAGTAATGTAATCAGTAGAACAAACAACACAGACCTTGCTCTGCATTAGCATTGTGCTACATCTGATCAGAATTGGTGATTCAGTGTGACTCGACTTATAAACAAGTACAACAGTAAGTCGCTCACAGTATCACTTCATGTCTTACGCATCGATAACGCATAAACATTATCTACAGAAGGCACTTTTAGGATCTGTCTTAAGACTAACTGTCACGGTCGAATGTGTAATGTCAAGTAAACTTTGGACATAAACCATTATTATTGTCGAGATTTATTTCATTCATTGCAATCGTCCGTGTTTTTAACGTAGCTGAAACAATTTTTCAGCCATATCGCTACGATGTCTGCAGCGAGGCAGTTTATAGTGATGTCTAGCACTAAAGCATCATGCCGCAGACATGTAGCATGATGTCCCACCCAGTCACATTATCCTGACACCAGGCCAACCAGTCCTAACACTAACCTCTTAATGCTGAGCACCAAGCGAGGCAGCTGTTAGTACCATTTTTGTAAGTCTTTAGTATGATTTGACCGGCGATCGAACCCACGACCTCATATATATATATATATATATATATATATATATATATATATATATATATATATATATATATATATATATATATATATATATATCACAACAGTTAGAAAATAAATGTCTTTGATTATTGACTTGGAATTTAAAACCGTAAATATCGCGGTATAAAACCATGCCAAAAGCGGTAGCTGAACAGATTCCATTTAAGATCGACCATTTAATTTCGATTGGGCGGAGGCTATATCCATTATCTTAGTTCACAAACAATTTTCATGAGGGTGTTTTTTGGTGCATGTTTTTTGTGTTTTGTTGTTGTTGTTGTTGTTGTTTTTCTTCACACCATCCATGTTGTTGTTGGTTTTTTTTATCTTCACAATATCCCGATTGGAAACCTCACAACCCAAACCCTGAAACAAGTAAATGGTCGATACCTTAGTTAATACAGCTTGCTTTCCGCTGCGTCATATTATTACAGTTGCAAAAATTGCTTCATGGAAATTACTATCTCTGTTTAAAAAGTTACTTCAGATGTAACCATTGTTGCATGTAATGATAAGATGCAACTTGTGGTCAATATAACCCACTTAAGAGGATTAGAAGAAAAAAACAATTAGCGGAGGGTGGGGGTGAATTACACTTCAGAACAAATATGCATTGATGTAATTATAATCGCATCTGCAAGTACAAGTGAAAATCGTGTAGGAATTACAAGTTGCATATCTGTCATTCTTTCTCTTTCCCAAACTTCTCGTGTAAATAGATCTATATACAAATCCTTGTAGACACAGTGATATCGTATTCATATATTTGCAGTTTTAGAAAATGTTAAATCTTGCAAAATATCTCGAAAAGGAATGTCACAGCGCATCTCAGTGAAGCGGTAATGAAAAGCCAGCTCAACTCTGAAATGGTTTCATTATTGTAGTATTTAATTATGTCAGCACATTTTAACAATTTGAAAAGCCGTAGGCAAAAGTTATTCATTGTCATACACATGTATGAATGCTAAGAAGACTTCGAAGACATTTTACGAGCATTCCTTGTCAACATATGAAGAAAAAAGTACAGTTTATGAGGTCTTGTTTCTCCAAGCATAAAGTTCAGCCCAGAAGTTGGGACAGAAAACTTTTTTGTAATAAATTCACTGTAAACGATTTAGTGTTATGCAAAACATACCAGATACATTTTAAAGCCACTATTTTGGGAAAACGCATATGTTTTGCAAAAGACTTTTCATGTATATAAAGATAACATATACGTGGCAGAAAAAGGTGTTCATAATACACAGATAAAAAATTTCTTACCCATTTGCTGTTTGGAGTGACACTTAACTAAAAATTCAGTGTTTGAGAACCACTTCAGTGCATTAGGGTAATCTGTTTGCTATATTTATATCTCGTGCGTGCTAATGCATTGAAAATATAGGTTTTATGTCAATTGAGATTTTTTCTTGTGAAAATTGTACCATTGAATGTTGAGAGGAGATTTTTATAATTCTGAAGCTTGCATTTATTGGCAATGTTCAACGTCTTACAAAATCCGACGGAAATTGTAGCTGCCATGATGTAGACAGCGTTACCTATATATACTACTAAGGTTTCTTCTTTCAGGAATTGTTTTTTCCTATATTATCCCATATGTCTCCTTTACAGTGGCGTCACGAGAGTTGGTGTTGCCCAGTGCGATAATTCATTGTATCACCCCCATGGACCTCCTTCCTGCACAAAACATTTCAAAATTATATAGACAATTATGTGCAATAACTCAAGGTGTCACCCGAAGGATCCCCTTCCAGAACAAAAATTCCAAAATTTTATAAACAGTCATGTTCGGTAACTCATGATGTCACCCCCATGGACGTCCTTCCTATAGAAAAATTAAAAATTTTAAAGACAGTCATTTTGGTGTAACCACTTCTGATGGTGTCACCCAGTGCGGTCAGCACCCCACTCACCCACTGCTCCTTTATTTATGCTAATCCAAAAATGGATCCCAAGCAAGGCTTTTTAAGGGTTTGCCTTGCAATCCTGGAATGTCTTTTACTTATTGTCTTTTTTTTTCACATGGAACTGGCTCTGTACAAATTCATTGCAGCTTTTGTTCTAATAGTAAGGCATATATATATATATATATATATATATATATATATATATATATATATATATATATATATATATATATATATATATATGACGATTTTATGGTCTTAAATTAAGTAACAGAAAAATGAGAAAAAACAAAGAGTTTAGTAAACTTTTGCAAATAATTTATTTCCGTAGAATACAAAGTGAAAAATTATAAAGAGCTTACAGTATTGTGAATTATATCCCAGATAGTTTTAAAATTTTTAGCACAAGCCCAAATGTATAAAGTTCCAACTGAATTCTGGTGGTATTCTAATTAAGTTTCAATACTGAATGTGTTAATGTGTCTGTAGTCTTGAACGTAGTAATGTGCCAATAGCCGGAAGTACGATAATGTGCTAACAGTCTTTTGATGTACCACAGTATTATAATTGTAAATTTTTCTTGTCTGAATTCATTATCATTCCAAATCAAAATTCGACTCCAAGATTATTATAGATGAGTATTTTAAATTTCCATTGAATATTAATTTCAATGAATACTTCCACCGAAATCAAATACTGAACACAAGAATAAGACTTACTAAAACTATAATAAAGAGCACAGGTAACATCAGGTTTAACAGATTCTTCATATGGGTAGTGTAACTGCTATGTCTTAGACTCAGAACCAACCCCCCCAAAAAATCATTAACCTACAATGTTAATAATTAAGAATCTTATATATATATATGTATATATATATATATATATATATATATATATATATATATATATATCTATATATATATATATATATATATATATATATATATATATATATAAATATATATATATAAACGCCCGCTCAATCCATATATATCTATATATATATATATATAAATATATATAAATAAATATATATATATATATATATATATATATATATATATATATATATATATGATAAAAACTAACAAATACAAACATAAAATATATAACAAATATATAATGATCGCTTGGACATTGTATGATTTTTAGTTGCACCGAAAGGCATGTCCTCTTTCATGGTATGAGAGTTTTTGGACGTGTGTGTGTGTGTGTGCGTGTGTGTGCTACAAATGACTAGATGAATATTTATAAGTGTTTAGCAACTACGTTTGTGCACTTAAAGTTTGCCAATGTACAAAGCAAAAGACCATTCATGTCTGTTTCTGATTGTCTGTGAAATGTTCAACCTTCACCTATACAAACATCCTCTATAAAAGTGCGAAATCAAAGATAACTGCGGACTAAATATGTATGGGTCAGAACAGACGAAGCATCATTTCAACATTCTTATGGTAATCCGAGAAGCAAAGAAATTATTGCAAAAATTACTTTACTTTCGAAAGAATCTCCTGAAATAAAATTTTAAACACCTGCACCTAGACAATACAATATGGAAGTAGACAAATTATAGGTTTGTCTTGGTAAGAGACAATAACTTGAAACCGATCCAGCACTTAGAAAATTTGAATCAAGGTTTCAGATCTAAAGACCCAATAATCGAAGGTCATGCGCCAAAAAGCAATTATTACCAACGTTCAGACAAAGAACTAATTAAACGTTGATTATAGGTTTCAATGTTCTTGGTAAATTAACATTGTGGATCAAATTACTTTCGATTTTAGTCAATAACCCTTGAAAGATATATGGCAATGTCTCCAGCACAGTGCATCAATGAGTAAACAAAAAAAAAAGGTTTTAAGAAAGTTAGTATTTAAAAAAATAAAAAAAAAAGGATGGGTTAAAAGTGAGCTATATCTACGAGCCGCACCGTACTCTTAAAATATCAGAACATACTTTCGAGTGACTCGAAGAAATAGAGTCTGGTCAAATTTATACATATGATTGATTGTTACTTGTAAGTGTCTCACTTTTCTTTGTTGTTTCTTTCTTTTCGAAAAGCACATAGAATAATTCAAAAGTCCATCTGTGCTAAGTGTGCATAAATGAAAAAACTTAAATATATTAATAAAGCACGTGAGCGACAGTAGAATGTGCTGTCGTAAATGTGATCAGTGTGTGTTCCTTTTGTATACTCGTAAGTTGATGTCACGATCTCATGATTTGCAAGATTTTCTAACAGAATTAGAAACCTGTGTATATATTTTTAAAAAAGATATGAAAATTGTACATTTATGTGATCTCAATTTTATTAACAACCCAAAGCTTCCTTACATTTTCACGGCACAAATCTCACCGAGTCTGGAAAGAGGTCTGGTTCAATAAAAGCGTTCTTTTAAATTTAAGATTACAACTTGTTTACTTTTCGTAATATTAATCCAAGATTTGATGCGGTGGAAAAGCATAATATTTACGGCTCTAAAACTGAATTTTAGCAAGGCTAAGATTTTAATAATGTTGTTGTTGTTGTTGTTGTAGGTTTTAACGCCATTTTTCAGCACAAGATAGGCTATACATGGCGGCCAGTATTAATAGTGGAGGAAGAACCCTGGAAAACACAGGGAAGAACCACCGACCTACGAGAAGCTACTGGCAGGCTTTCTCACTTACCCACGTTAGCCAAGTCTGGACTCGAACTCACGCAGACAGAGGTGAGATGGCAGTGATTCGTAACGGTCAGCGCTTTAGACCACTCGGCCACTCGGGGCCCCATTTTAATAATGTAAATTTCAAATAAATGTATGTTGGAAGCAGAACAAATAATATATAAGTTGCTATTATTTGCTATTATTTTTTACATATATCTCGGTTATACATACATACATACATACATACATACATACATACATACATACATACATACATACATACATACATACATACATACATACATACATACATACATACATACATACATACATACATACATACATACATACATACATGCAAGCATGCGTGCGTACGTACGTACGTACGTAGGCAGATACATACATAGGTAGACTGATAGAAATACGTGGTTCTCATGCAAGACAGAGTTGCAGATTAGTTTGTAGGTGTTGGAGCAGGTAAATTTAGACAGTTTTACCCAGACTGACTTTGCTTTACAAAAGTATGCAGGGAGTACATCTATCAAATTCCTTTAAAATGTGTTTACAGGTTTGAGTTCTTTGAGGTTTGAACTTTTGAGAGTACTTTGATCCGATGATGTACAACCCGTGAGTGTTTTGGGCCTAGATAATTCGCCAAGTCAGTCCATAACTTTGTACTTAATCAAGGGCTTTTTGTCAATAGTCGTTGCAATCGGAACAAGGCCTAATTTGCCAGAGTAAAAAAAGTAATATTCCCACCACTCCTATTCTCTGTCCAAATCACACATAAATCTCCAACAAGCAGGTAAATTAAAAACAATGCACCTGTAGACGTCCCTGATTGACACCTGGGAGAGATATCGTTTTTCAATCGGTATGTATTCCTTTGACAGGATCTATTTCCGACACTAATATCACTCTTAACGATCTTAAAAGTGTCAGCATACCGGTCATATTTTGTTATCAGAAAAAAAGGTTCAAAACTGTTGACTGTACTATTAACGAAATTCCACGTTCAATGTTGTTGCATAACACTTGGTTGGAAGAAAGAAAAGTGTATTCCCTGAAAGAGTTAAAATAAATGTGCCTTTTTATCCCGAACTAAATCATCCGAATATTTATTTCATGGCTTACATGAATATCAAGTTCTCCGTATCATACTCTGGGAAGGATATATAGATTTGCTGAAGAATGACATTAAACCCACAAAATACAAATACACCTACTTGTATTTCTTTTCTTAGTCAGCATACAAAATTCAAACTTCTTTTGAAAGACGATCCTATATCATGACCAAAAACTTTAGGTACAATAAGACCTGGATTTGTGCTTGTTGAAGCAAACACCATTTAAGAAAAAAAAAAAATAACAACAATCTGGGGGGTTTGAGATGAAGGCAAGCAGATATGGATTGATTATTAGAACGATAACAATCGAGAACTGCCAATATGACAACGATTAGACGTTTGTCTGGGACTTAACACGAAATGACCTTAAATATTTTATATTGTCATTAAATGGTGCAATGCCATACAAGTATGATTAGGTATGTGTCACAGACTATACTCGAATGAACTATATCGCTTCTTGTAGTCAATTTAAGACGTTTTCTTATTACTCTAAAGTGCAACTTATTCTTCATTATGCCTCGATAAAGACCGCCACGGTGGCCTAGTGGTTAGAGCGTCCGCCTCCGATGCGAAAGGTCGTGGGTTCGAAACCCGGTCGAGTTATACCAAGGACTTATAAAGTGGTACTAATAGCTGCATCGCTAGGCGCTCAGCATGAAGAGAATAGTGTTAGGACTGGTCGGCCCATTGTCAGGATAATGTGACTGGGTGGGACATGATGCTACATGTCTGTGGCATGATGTCCCATTGTTCGACAACACTATAAACTGCCACACTGCAGACATCGTACCGATATAACTAACATTTTGTCAAAGCTACGTTAAAAATTCAAATAACACAGAAACACACGCACGCATACAGCACCCCTCGATAAAAAAAAATCACAATTTCGAGGCTTACTATGATTTGCAAGTTTTCTGCCAAAAAAAAACTCATAAGGAAAACTATTGAAAAAATTGAAATTAACAACAAAAAAAAAATAGATTAATGGTAATCCAACAAGAAGTCACTGGTGTTACATGTTTTCAAGTTATCAGTCACCGTGTAGGTGCGGCTGGTCAGAAATAAGAACCAAATTACGGAAACCAAGCATACATCAAGTTAGTTGAAAGTTAGGAGCAAATGCAGGAGGGTTGATCATATATGCATTACTGCGTTAAAATCACTAGTATTTGATTTTATTGTCAAGTTTCAAAATTTGAATTTGTGTTCACACCCAATCTGAGGACAGTGGAGATCTCATACTATGAAGATCTGTGCCGTTTTAAGGCATAGTCACACAAGGACCCGCGCAGCAGGGGGTTCCGCGGCGGCCCAAAAATAAAATTTTGGTGTCGGTTGTTTTAGCAGTTTAGTACTATATTAATATATTTAACAAAATGACACACATGCACATGGAAATGCAAGGCAATACTATGTATCTGAGACTGAGATTGAGGTTACTTTTAAGGTTAAAGTTTGTGCCTAGGGTCCACAGACTTCTTAAAACGGCTCTGAGTCCTCCGATTATGCAGATTATCTCTGTACTCAAGTTTAGGAAGTTCATTAATACAGGGCCAGGAGATATACGGTAATTAATTTTTATGTATATAAACTCGCACACACACACACACACACACACACACACACACACACACACACACATATATATATATATATATATATATATATATATATATATATATATATATATATATATATATATATATATATATAATCATTACTAGCAAACGAAAATAAGAACCCCTGCTTTTGAATCGAAATCACGTACACTTGCTCTTCTTTTAGGTCACATGAATCAAGGATTAGCAAGGTAAATATATTACATGACACTTTAGGAAGGGAGTGGGCAACCTATAAAATATATATCTAATATTTTAAAATCGATTAAGTACATTTTGTCATGCTTTGGAATGTGATCAAGTAAAAACAATTTAAAACTTCCTGCTAGTTTGGCTAGACTGTTTGCATTTTTTTATAAATCATTGTATAAGATAGCTTGCGTATTATTTTGAGTCACATGTGAATTCAATAACGTATTCATTATGTAACACATTCTATAAGTAACAAATATAATAACACCTGATGCTATCGCAAATGGCGTCATGACGCAATGTACGGATAAACCAGCAATTAACTGAGGCTTTCAAATTATTTTAGGACGATTTAATTAAACTAATCCATTATTTTGTTTAAAACAACAGTATTTTGGGGACATGTTATAAATATAGGCTTACATTTGCACTCAATTCCAATAATATATACTTAACGGTCTGAATTATTTCAAATGATATTTACTACACTTTTAATATCAATCTATTGGTCAGTAGGACTTTCAAAATTAACCCTGAAATTATTTACTCGTTTAACGAATTTTTGTAATATAAATGAACATTTTGTTGGTTTTTTTTGTGAGTTTTGCGCCATTTTTCACCACAAGATAAGCTGCTATACATTTCGGTCAGTATATCTAGTGAAAGAATAACCCGGGGAAAGAGCCGACATGATCCACCGACCCACGGCAATCTTTCTCGCATAACCACGTTGGACGAGCCTGAGACTCGAACCAGACAGATGAAATGTCAGTGACCTGTAAAGACAAAATCCTTGGCCACCTGAGGGCCGCACAAACATTTTGTATTGATATGGTACTCAAGCAAGCGAAAGCTATTTTTAAACTCCAAAATGACAACATGGACGTGGATGACTGTACTATATGTTAGGCATAACTCTCTCTCTCTCTCTCTCTCTCTCTCTCTCTCTCTCTCTCTCTCTCTCTCTCTCTCTCTCTCTCTCTCTCTCTCTCTCTCTCTCTCTCTCTCTCTCTCTCTCTCTCTTTCTTATATAAAAACGTTTAATGGAATACAATAATGATATCAAATCAAAATGCGTGGTCGAAGATGTCCTGAATCGATTAACAAGAGCTAAACAAATGTCGTTTTCTTATCAAAAAACAAAGTAAGATGAATTATTCGATTTTTCTTTTTGATAACTCATTGTCATCGAGGTAGGTTGAAATAAGTATTTATCCAGCACAACCAATGGACTCCGTATCACGACATGCTATAGAAGCAAAGGCCTAAATTACCAAAAATATTCGCGTTGAAGAAAAGAAAAAAACGCCAATTACCTCAGAACACCCGTATTTTCTATTTAATAGTCTCTAAACACGCGATTTCAAATACCGTATTAACTCGTGAATATATCACTACGACACAGTGACATAACGCACAAAACTGGAATATCACTAGTGTTAACTTTCAAAATATGATGTACAATAAAAGTATGTGTCACTTATGGTTACAAACACACGATGTTAAGGAAAATATATCAAATGATGATGTATTTTGCTGTCTCGGATACGTACTAGTTCTTATGTAAAAAAAAAAAAAAAAAAAATTCCGAGTTTTTCATGCTGTTAAGGCCCATTGACGAATTGTTATAACAATGGATCTTTCTTAAACCATGTCAGACCAGCATCAAATATTCATTTTTCAGCCTAGTAGTATATTCTACGTTTTGTATGATAAATTTCAGTTGTCGTTTTGACTTGATACCATAAACAAAGGCTTGCAGGGGGGAAAGAAGCATAACACGTATTTAATAACCAGGGCTATCTGGTAAATTCTACATACAGGTGTGATAAGCCGCATGAAATCTTAACCGCTTTCACTATCTCGAATTTCAGCAATTTATGAACCTCGTGTGTGTCTTCATACCTCTTTTAATCTGTACATTACATCGGAACAGGAATTGTATGCTTCTTCCAGTTCATTACGTTACGTCACGGGGAAACACGTGGTTAGCGCGGCTGGCCATGCATAAGAGTTTTATCTAGCAAAACTTTCAAGATAGAGTCTGATGTTATGGTTGCACTTTTGATCTTCATATCAAATTTCTAAGGTTATTTTTTTTATCTTACTTGGAAAACGTTTAGTAAATATTTTGTGTCGTAAAATATTCACTATTGTTTTACCTGGAGAATATTTAATAAATATTTATGCAATTTTTCTTATTCCATTTTTTTTTAAATAGCAGTATATTAGAACATGAAAGTATTCCTCTTTCTGATTTACTTTCTATTAATATATATTCTGTTAGTACATCTTTTCGCCAGACACCGTCTTCATGCATCATGAATATTCATGACAGTCAACTCACTACTCGCCTTTTATTCTTTCAGGTCAAAGGACACAGCAGCCGTTGTGAATTCAAAGAAGTCTATTCCAAAGTTGACCCCAATTACAAGGAAATTATTTCCAAAATGTTTCCCAACTTTAAACTTGGATTTAATAAAAAGGGCAAGCCTCTGAATGGAATTGCTCATTCAAAAACTAAAAAGCAAGGTAGGTTTATGTTCCACATAAAACGACTCACGAATGACCCCGCTAGTTGTAAAAGGGAACATGGACCAGTTTTCAATGTGTGTTATCCAACATTCCTGGACAAGTTGGTAGACAGCCATAATATAAGGCATAACACAAAGAAAGGTGGACATAGAAACAATGGGAAAAGGAAAAGATGAGATGTTTCCATATTTACTTAGTGTTTTCCAATTTATTCTCAGGGCCTCCCATTGGCTTTGTATAAAGAGCTGTGGAATATTGTGACGCCGTGTCCTACTTTGAGGCGTAGCGTACACGTCGCTACGCTCCAGTTTGAGATGTTGAGGTAATACAACACAAGAACATCTAAATGAAAGAGGAACCAATTCTCACCAAAGTGTTCAAATTTCTGTGATTAAAACAAATGCCTGAATCCTGTGTAGCAAATGCAGCGGTGAGTCAACGTAAAATGTACCCATGGAACTTTTTTTGTCCGAAGGATACGTTGTGATGTCATGGTTCATATGCAACGTATACGCACGTTTCGAACGACAACTGAGATGAAGTGATACACGTGATCGCACATTAATGAAAGAAACTGCGACTTGTTGAACATTTCAGTGACCTTACTGGTCGCAGAAAACTTTACAATTTCAATTATTGTTTAAAACATTGAATCCGTATTCTTGTAGTAAATGTCATATACGTCCTGTGCTGAACACATACATTGTCGTTCCATTAGGAACTTCAAAACATGCAATATCCAAATAAACTTTCTAAGGGCTTTCAACTCACAGATAAGGAACTCAACAGTCGTTTATCCGTTACTTACGGATGATCACGGTTAGACAAACGAAAAGAAAACAAAATGGCAGGATTTTTGTCAGATCTGAAGGGAAGAATCAGATTGAAGAGGGTTATCTGCAAAAACACGAAAAAAGTTTTTAACGAATCCCTCTTTAGTCTATGTTTTGCAATGTGAAGTAGTTGATAAATCCTTAGTCTATGTTTTGCAATGCGAAATGGTGAATGAATTCCTCTCTTAGTCTCTGTTTTTGCAATGGAAGTGGTTGATGAATCCAACACTTAGTCTGGCTTGCAATTCGATGTGGTTGATGAATCAGTCTATTAGCCTGTTTTGTAATGCAGAGTGGTTGATATTTTCACAAGGACCTCAAAAATCACTTCAGACATAACTATTTACATTTTCTCAGTAATGTACAAGAAAGAAAATGAAAATAATACCATAAAAATAATATCCCTGCCGCCATTAATTCACAAGAATGTAGTGATTCATTAGTAAACTATTTACGAAAATAATTAATCACTTTTTAGCTGCGTAAAAGTTTGTGTCAACAATTTACCTGCATTAACTGTCGATTGGCCAGACATTCGCGGAAAACAGTTTGTCGGTTATGTTTGGTCCCAGTGTTAGGTTGTGCAAATATTCTTGTTGCTCCTCAGATCATTAAATATGAATTTCTGTTGATTTAGTAAAGACTATTTGAAATTGATTTGAAAATTATTTTACGCGGAGACTCTCCAAAACAGTGATTTTGTTCTAATTGTATAGAAGTTAGTTTTATATATTGAAGAGCATTTTTCAAAACCATCATAATAATGCTAACAGCAGAAGTATATTACATATGTTTTACATATAGATTTAAAGAAAATATACACCTTCATACATATCTGCTCTTTTTTTGTTTGCTTGCTAGTGAGATTGGTAATATTAGGGGAAGTATTTGTTTATGGCCAGTAATTTTACAATATAATGCATATATTAAATTGTTTGGAACATTCTCTATCGTAATATCTGTTTCTGAAAGAGTGTTACGAACTTACAGTTTGTAGTGACAAATGGTCCCAGTGATGGTTGTAAAGCCATCTGTGTATTTGTAAGGAAATTGATGACCACAAAACCTTGCAAAAAATATAAATGGATCCTGAACAAGGAACTTAATAATGCAGAAATACAAAAGCGACTACATCAACCACTGCAATAGAAAAGTCAGCACATGCTGAAAGTGACTCTTTGGGGAACGCATATATGGTACAGATGGTTTTGGCCAAAATGAAAATAAGGCAATGGCGTACATGTACGCTTTCAAGACGCCGTTGCTATCTTGATGGGTCATTCTAATGACTTTAGTTCCATCATTTGAGATGTGAATATACTGTTGCCCTTTAGCCACATGACAAGGCCAGTATTTATGTCTCTTTTCTTATGTTGAGATAAAAATAAGCAGTTAAGATTACTATTTTTTGTAAAGTTCAACTTGTCATGTAATATTTTATCAGGATACGTTTTTACTGTAAAGCACATTTTGAATATTCATCTGGGTTTCTTCTCGTATCTGTCACAATAAACCACTCACTAGTCATGTACCATACTGTCTTCCAAAAATATCGAAACAAATTTAAATTTGGAACTGATGAACTATTAGGACTTAAAAAAACAGACCACATTATGACATATATTGTAATGTACATTCTACATGCATACACAACATAACATATTTCAATACATCAGTCTACAGAAAACGACTTTTGTCCTTATATATTAGCCCTCACACAAGGACATATATCATAACACATCAGTGTACACACAAGGACTGCCATCCTAACACATCAGTCTATAGCAAATGAATTCTATCTTAAAACATCGGTCTGCACAAAAGGACTTCTATCTTAATGCATCAGTTTACACACAAGGACTTCTATTTTCAAACATCGGTCGGAACAAAGGACTTCTTTCTTAATAATCAGTTTACACACAAGGACTTATATCTTAAAACATCGGTCTGCACAAAAGAACTTCTATCTTAATGCATCAGTTTACACACAAGGACTTCTATTTTCAAACAGGTCTGAACAAAGGACTTCTTTCTTAAAAATCAGTTTACACACACGGACTTGTATCTTCAAACATCGGTCTGCACAAAAGGACTTCTATCTTAATGCATCAGTTTACACACAAGGACTTCTATTTTCAAACAGGTCTGAAAAGATCTTCAAACATCGGTCTGCACAAAAGGACTTCTATCTTAATACATCAGTTTACAGAAAAGAACTTCCACGTAAGCCTTCCCAAACTTTACATTTGTGGCTTTTACTGAATAAATAGTCGGATTGCCCTTTCATTATTCCTGGGATTTCCCCGTGATGGCTTATATATGTGCAGTGATTCCCCCGTGATGGCTTATATATGTGCAGAGATTCTCCCGTGATGGCTTATATATGTGCAGGTATTCCCCCGTGATGGCTTATATAGGTGCAGGGATTAACCCGTGATGGCTTATATATGTGCAGGGATTCCCCCGTGATGGCTTATATAGGTGCATGTATTTCAAGAAAGTGGACACTCAGAACACTTTGACTAGAGAACTTAAACGTCGGTACATATCTACAAATTTCTACCTCTTTTCAAAGGTCTATTAGAAATTCATTCTGTCAAAATTGATTTCACACAGTGTTATGTGATACCCATTTACATGCATAACGTATTATTCAGTCCATATTGCCATATGTTAACCTCGTATATTCAATTTATTACGAACAATTAAATAATAGTTTGCGGCATGTCTAGAAAGACGTAATTCATCAACGGAGTCACTGTCGTTTTTCTAGTATGCTCATAATTCGTTACGTTTTATTTCTACTTTTCATACAAGCACTTTCTGAAATGAGAATGTATTGCAACATTTTACAATCGTACCATTTCCATGACGCCATTGTTACAGTAACTGCAGTGCTAATTGATATTCATGCTTTGTTTATGCCAAGTCCTGATTGTCCGAAAGTGAAATGTTATTACTTGATCTGTGTCTTCTTAATCATGTTTTCGCATTTAAAAACGAACATGACATTCAGAAGTGACTGAAATAACAAAATAAAAGAAATAGCTTACGTTTCTCCAATATGGATAAATTCTACATATAGAAATTTGCCATTTCCATGTCTTAGACGGGTTTGTGCATTATCAAATGTATCTATCACTTTTAATCTATTTTCAATATCGTCACCAATATTTTTGTACTTTGTGCAGTGTAACTAGGCAATACTTATTGAATTCAAAGTGATTTTGTTTTACCAAATTTAAGACAAACATGAAGTTTTCCGCACAGGCAATACTTAGTAAAATAAAATAAACTGAATTGGTGGCGATGATGCACCAAGTTGCATCTCTGTGCATCCCAGTAACTCATCATCATAACATTTGTTTTCACAACACTGCTGATTGCGAAGATACATTTTCGTTATTTGTGCGCGTTCTTTGTGTTTAGGGGGTGGGTGTTGAAGCATACTGTTCGGATTGTCCTGTTTTCTTAAATTCAGTTAACTGAACCGCTTACATGCTGACGTTTCCCTGTGACAATGTATTTCGAATATTGAATAATACTGTTGACATTCATTTCAGTTGTTCATTCTCATTTGTATAGATTCATTTTCATGATCTCATCTATGAATTCGTTTGTATGGACATTATCTATACATAAATAATGTACATTTTGGTTATATATGCCAAAGATATATTTATTAAACGAAATGTTGTATATACTGTATGTTACTTCGGCCTACTTATTTATGCACTTAGTGCGATAGTCTCTCGATAATACGATCATACGATAATAATAAATTGTTATATTAATATCGAAAAACCGATTTCAGTCTTCTTTCTGTATGGTCTTTTTTCCAAACATTATGAGAAAGATTTCAGTCTTTTTTCTATAAGGTCTCATTTCCAGATAAACCATTCTGTATCCTAGACGCTGTATGTACTACCTATTAGCAGCAAACAGTCAAAACGAATGATACAGCTGTCTACGTGTACATCACATATTGTAATAAACCCGGTTATATGCTATTTATATCTGTCTCCTTTTATAGCTTTTTTGCATTGATTATCGGGTGTCGGTGTTGGAAAGACATTTATCAAACCGAGTAATTAACAGTTTCTAGAGGCAGACGTCATAGTGTAAAAAAATTCACGAGACTTTATGATGACATGGATTAGTTTCGTAAAATGGACCCTGACAAAAAATGGACATTGACATAAATTGGACGTTAACATAGGGGATAATCTGATATTTTACGTAATTTTGGATAGGAATAATTCTTTGCATTTGATGTTTGGTCGCGTTTTGTATTGCATTGTGTGAGGTACTAATATTCGACTTTGAAAGAGTTACTGATAAATCATACAAACTTGAACCAAGAAAACCCACCCACTTGTGAAATTGTTCGAGTTTTGTGATGTGCGGTTATTAGATGATTAAGCTAAATTATTTGTAGTATTTTGCGCGTTTACCTGTCATTTGACAACAACTATTGTCTTGAGGTCCCTGGGAAAACTCAGACGTAATGAGACCCCATGAGTGTAACAATATACAGGTATAAATTTATTATGTATATATTTATTGACGTCCTTTTAGTCTGTTTATTTGCTTGTCATTTATTATATCATGATCAGTGCACATAAAGACATATATACTTAATCTTTACCGATTTCAAGTCTTCAAGGGTCTGAGGTCATTCGGTTTCTAATAGTATGCGTTACACGTTGGATAGTTTTCTGTTTGTTGTATAAATCTTTAAGTTTACAACGAAATAAAACTAAATCCTTGTATAAGTTGTGCATTTACAGTTTTGGCGCAGTGTGTTATTCTTTTTACACCAAATGACCCTTAACCTAGTACAATGGGACGGAACTTACATTTACCACCAGATAATGTGCTTGGTATTTACATAAGTACAAAAATACATCTGTCCAACATTCTATCTAACAACATATCGATGTTTCTCAAAATATGTCATTCAGCGAGTATTATTATGACAGGATTTGAATCTAGAATCCAAATCCTACCAAGTAGGCCCAGAGTAAGTGATTAAACCAATAGCAATTCTTCCATGCAATCCACAAAACACGTCCATGCAATCCATAGTCCTTCTTAGTCCTTCCGAGAAGTAATCGCATTATGAAAAGTAAGTATGCAAAATAAGAAATATTTACTTGAATTATATGAATAATGTATGTTACTTATCGGCTCGTTAAAAAAAAAAACACAAAGAAAGAGTGAAGACAACAAGCTTTTTAAATTTTAGCAAAAATAATTTATTGCTCTAGAATACATGAAGAAAAGATAAATATGTGAAACAAGACTTATGATTTACGAAAAAGATTCAAATTGTTTGTTCTAAAGATACACATAAGTCCTGTGAACAGTTCTAAATAAACACAGTCTGAAGTTCAGTTCCGGTTCCAGTCAAAGATGGTGGATGATGACGTCAGACGAAGGACATACACAAAAATCCAGAATTTACACAGTGAAGCACAGTTTGTATTGTTCCATTCCAATTTAAAAGATTTTCAGAAAATGTCTTTGTCTAAACCAGTAGTATTGTTCTCCAGGAAATTAATTATTTTTAAGGACGAAGTACAATTAGCTCCACTAACAAAACACATGTCGTTCTACGTAGACACACGAACAGACAACTTCTAGCACAAAAATACGGTTTTTTTCAGGTAATAGAAGCTGTGTGACTCTAAGATGTTAAAATCGGCCACGATTCTTTATTTTACTCTGACTGTGACTAACTGAACTTTCTTTCAAATAACTAAGCATATAAATGAAGCTAATACGTTGTTTCAGGTACACGCGCCACGTGTAATTTCGCAATGCATCTGGACATTAGGAAATCTTGACCAAGTATCAGCCAATCGTTTTTATAGGTATTCTTGAATGTTTACTTGCGACGAATTTATCATCATAGCTCGTGCTTACATGAGTCACATTTACGATTTAAGTAAACACGATGTTGCTAGCAACATATTAAACTCATGCTAACACAATCACAACAATAATTACATCTAATGAAACAAAAACGAAATAAAAAAAGATTTATACTGATTCATTCCTTAACACACACACACACACACACACACACATACTTCAACTACAGTCTTAACATACGTAAATATTTATATGAATAAGGTAACAGACGTAAATATTTATGTGAATGAAGAAATATACGAAAATATGTTGAATATTCGTATCTCTGATCATCTTGTTAGAAAAGCGATAGCTGTTAATGTTGGACCACCTTTCATTAAAATCGGAGCCTAAATCAATTAAATCTTTTGAAATGTGCATTTGATATCGTCGTTCTAAAACAGTTTGCTATTCAACCCGAAAAAAATCATTGTACCTAAGCCCATATATTGCGATTTTCCTTTCAAAGTATATAGATTGCTTTCTCTCTCTCTCTCTCTCTCTCTCTCTCTCTCTCTCTCTCTCTCTCTCTCTCTCTCTCTCTCTCTCTCTCTCTCTCTCTCTCTCTCTCTCTCTCTCTCTCTCTCTCTCTCTCTACACTTACAGCTTTGTCATTTTAGTCAAATAAATGTTCTTTGACAAATAAAAAGGTATAGAATGTTCCGAATGAATTCCAATATTTCAAGGTAGT
Source organism: Potamilus streckersoni (assembly GCA_016746295.1). Classification (NCBI taxonomy): domain Eukaryota; kingdom Metazoa; phylum Mollusca; class Bivalvia; order Unionida; family Unionidae; genus Potamilus; species Potamilus streckersoni. Next base: position 9,269,017 of record JAEAOA010002345.1, on the reverse strand, counting down.
GATGCATATTGTAATTTCAATTAATAATTTAAATGATTCCTCTCAAATTAGATCTGAACACAACTATAAGTGATTTCACAGACTGATCATAACACAGAAATAAATAAATGTTTACAAAATCTCTTTATATAAAAGCTTTATTGTACCTTTGTCGAAATACATTTTCTGGAAACACACATCGTAAACATGTTAGTCTACAGGACGTTCTATGCTCATAAACACAGTATGGTCTTGAACTCAAAGTCAGGGTCAAGTAGACATTTTGTTTATTTGTCAGTTTCATAACAAAAATCAGCTAGGAGCAACCTTCAATCACGGACAACAATTATATAAGTAATATAGATATACACAAAAATATAATTACATTGCCCTATCCAAGTTCATATAATGCCATTTCCATAAAGGACACATTTTAAAATTTCACTTAATTACATCAGGTACAACATTACAAAAACAATCGTTCATGCCTCAAGAATTACACACATAAGAACTAAAAGCTCCTGTCCAACGTTTCATCGGCTAATCCTAGTCCATTGAACTAAACGCAGCCAAAAACGGTAGAGAAGAGTCTATTTTCTAGAATAACTGGTAATAATGATTCATTAGCCAGGTAGATTTAAATCGTAATATATACAACAAACCTTAACTAATGACATCAAAGTAATTTCATATCCAAAGGAATTTTTAACCTTTTCATCGTATATATGTTTACGTTTCATAAATATATCATAGATGCTAAAAACGTCTAATTTGACTTATTTTTCCATGCGTATCCAGTTCAAAACTAAACAAAAAACAATCGTCGTTGAGCGCAGAACCATACGTCAGATGATCGTCTGAGAGATATATCAGCCGTTTTTTATAAATGTAATTTATTAAAGTTGTTATAAGTTCTTTTTGTTGTTGAAATAGTTTTACATTGTTAATATGTCACCTTGTTAGTATGGTTTTCCTGCGATGGCATTTGTTAATTATGGAGTACTTTAATATCCTGGACAATATCTCATATTTAAAGGGCTTTGTTCTTGTTTTGCTATAATTGTTTTGATAGTTTTTGTTGTCAAGCAAATTAAATTGTTAAAAAATGTCACGCATTAAAGAGAAAAAATTCATCGTCTTCCCTTTCCTCTTTTCATACAGATTGCTAAGGTACGTAATATCCAGACGTAATAAATAATTAAGAATCCTCTGAAGATATGACTGAAATATTGGGAACTTTTGCCAGAAAGATAGCTAATCTTTAATCTATAATTAACTCAGCAATACAGATGCTGCATAGCCAAAGCGATGCCGTGCATAATTTGCTCCGGACGTGGTGGAATGTAGTAATTAAATGAAAGAGCACTGAATATACGTGCAGATTATTTTAGCAACTTTCGTTTCGAATAGGGAAGTTCGTTTATGGAATGCTATCGAGATAAATAGGCCTGACTTCTGTGCCAAAGCCAAAGTTTCGTTAAAATGTGCATGAAAATAGGATCTGCACTTATGTTACCCCTTGATAAGACGTAATAAGTAAATCGAATACGATCAGAAAACTTACAATATTACACCGTGTTATCTAAATTACTGATGGTGAAAATTATTAGTTACTTTTAAACGTGCAACGTTCTGCAAATTATTTGATGCTAAACTCATTCTCATGCTAAACTGTTATGCTAAGGGCTTGTGTCCGAAGACTTTCCTTGATGCTTTGTGTCAAAGGACTTTACTTTGAGTCTTGTCACCTATGACTTTACTGTGGGCTTGTTGTCTAGTGACTTTACTGTTGGCTTCGTGTTTAATGACTTTACTGTGCGCATAGTATCTAATGACTTTACTGTAGGTTTTGCGGCTAATGAATTTACTCTAGGAATTTTGTCGAATGACTTTACTATATGCTTGGTCTCTAATGACTTTACTGCGGGCTTGGTATCTAATGACTTTACTGCGGGCTTGGTATCTAATGGCTTTGGTGGCGCTCACCAGTTATTATGTATTTTTGAGAGAGTGATGTATGTAAGGTGAAGTTGTTTGCATTTTAAACATGCACAGTGGAGAGAATGTTGGGATACCTATATACTACTTTCATGTAATGTGGATGAAATTTCTTTGGATATTGTACTTTTGGAAATTTTAAATGAGCTTAGGACACTGCAAACTAAAATGACTGCTCCCTTGTGCTCCAAAAAATCAACCAAAATTTGTCTAAAGTACACTATTCTTGGCAGCTATTTAAATATGGAAAATGAATTTTGCCAAACTAGATAATGCCAGCTTCTAAAAGTGCAATGACTGAATTACCAAACACATAAAATGTAAAAAAAGTTATCGGCTCTTTTTTTTACAATTTACCTCTGAAGTTCGAGAAGTGAAAATGAGCAAGTAGAGATAGCACTTTTTTGAAAGGTGCACATCTGCAGTAAGGCCAAGCTGTATACTCTCTAACCCATATTACACCCATCAATCATACAACAAAATAAAGGGAATTAAAGGTTCTTTGAACAATACCTAAGATATACAAAGTCTCTTTTAAAAACCAGTATAACTAGTGAGGAAACCCGGGGAAACTCTTTTTCTTTAAAATTTTAACCCTATGCTAAATACGAAACTGTAGAGCGCCAGCTTAAAAACAAATATAAACATATATGCAATTTTTTTTCTTATTTTCATATTATTATGTATTATCTTCTGAGTAAAATGGTACATTAAGAATGATTTTATTCATGAAAATAAGCTAATTATGCTTATTTTTGCTCTAGCATACCTACTTTGCTATGAGGCATGTTTGGGTGAGTAGTGACCTTCATCATGGGGAAATTAGAAGTCTTAGAATATAGAAATAAAGTCAACTTAAATTGAAAAATGTTGCAATAAATAACAGAAATACATAGTGAAAATGTTTCATTTCATTTATTTGCAATGAAATTAAAAAATAAATGATAACAAAGCAAATTCGCTTTCCTCCATATCAAACAATTAGTTAATATTTTACCCTTTGACCTTTGACCTTTATGAACCTCACCTGTTATATCCCTTTTATAACTGTGAAATTTATTGTTGACATCTTAGGAATAAATATGGTTAGTTTCATGTTCCTGTCTATCAGCATAACACTGGTTGCTATGTTGACAAAATGCAATGCACATTTTTAAAATTGTTCACTTTTTATCATAAGGAGGGGGGGGCTGTACCGGTTTAAGACTCTGACTCTAATAAATGCTGTTCTGAGGGGGAAAATATAGGACAATTATTACAAAGGACTGTTTTGATGCTTGCGACTTAAATATTTCAGCCATACAATCAAAATTAAATCATACAATAATAATTTCTATATCCTCTTTATGGTGGCGCTCACCAGTTATTATGTCTTTTTGAGAGAGTGATGTATGTAAGGTGAAGTTGTTTGCATTTTAAACATGCACAGTGGAGAGAATGTTGGCATACCTATATACTACTTTCATGTAATGTGGATGAAATTTCTTTGGATATTGTACTTTTGGAAATTTTAAATGAGCTTAGGACACTGCAAACTAAAATGACTGCTCCCTTGTGCTCCACAAATCAACCCAAATTTGTCTAAAGTACACTATTCTTGGCAGCTATTTAAATATGGAAAATGAATTTTGGCAAACTAGATAATACCAGCTTCTAAAAGTGCAATGACTGAATTACCAAATACATAAAATGTAAAAAAAGTTATCGGCTCTTTTTTTACAATTTACCTCTGAAGTTCGAGAAGTGAAAATGAGCAAGTAGAGATAGCACTTTTTTGAAAGGTGCACATCTGCAGTAAGGCCAAGCTGTATACTCTCTAACCCATATTACACCCATCAATCATACATCAAAATAAAGGGAATTAAAGGTTCTTTGAACAATACCTAAGATATACAAAGTCTCTTTTAAAACACCAGTATAACTAGTGAGGAAACCCGGAGAAACTCTTTTTCTTTAAAATTTTAACCCTATGCTAAATACGAAACTGTAGAGCGCCACCTTTACTGCGGGCTTGGTATCTAATGACTTTACTGCTGGCTTGGTATCTAATGACTTTACTGCTGGCTTGGTATCTAATGACTTTACTCCGGGCTTGGTATCTAATGACTTTACTGCGGACTTGTTATCTAATGACTTTACTGTGGGCTTGGTATCTAATGACTTTACTGCGGGCTTGGTATCTAATGACTTTATTCCGGGCTTGGTATCTAATGACTTTACTGTGGGCTTGGTATCTAATGACTTTACTGTGGCTTAGTGTCTAAAAACTTCACTGTGGGTCTTGCGACTAATGAATTTAATCTAGGAATTGTGTCCATTGACTTTACTGTGTTTTATGATTTTACTTCGTACTTTGTGTCCAATCATTTTACTGTGGGCTTTTTATGTCTTATGATTTTTCTGAGGGCATTGTGCCCTATGACTTTACTGCTTATTTGTGTCTAATGACTTTACGGGACCTTGTGTCCGACGGCTTTAACGCGGGCATCTTGTAATCTTACGACTTTATGGTCTTCAAACCAAGTAACATAAAAGAGTGAAAAACAATAGGGTTATTAAAATTCAGCAAATAATTTATTTCGTTAGAATACAAAGTGAAAAATTAAAAAGGGCGTGTCGTACTGTGAATTAAATCCGAAATAATAACCCTTAATTTGTATCCAGAAGTATAGAGTATTCCGAATGAGTTGTGTTCTGAACAAATTCCAGTCTTAAATGTGTTGATGTTCCAATGGCTTGGAATTGTGTTGATGTGCCTACAGTCCAAAATGTCTCTAAATGAATTTACAATGATCCCAAAAAGCGATTTAGCCATTAAATACAAATGATCACTTTGTAATTACCATGAATAGTTTAAATGAAAGATTCTTTTCAAATACTAACACAGCAAACGATAGATTTCACCATAGAATAAATACGTCTGACATAAACAATCTTGATATAAAAACATAAGACTCAATAAGAGCCCCATGATGAGAATAAAAAATGTCAATTTTACATATCCAATTTGTAAACTAGGCCAGGTATGTTAGTTAAATTTTAATAATGAACATGGCAAATATCATGTAAACCAGAAATGCAGGAGGAAAAACGCAATGTCCTAACCTCAGAACCCAGCAAACATGTTTACTAACAACCAATAATTATCTTAAAATACAATCTACACTCATATACAACAATTAGGCATGTAATATGTTCTTTACTAAATAACCCTTACATTCCATAATCGTGGACAAAAGCCAACACACAATAAAAATTAAATCGACATATCAGTTCTTTGACTTTAGTGTTGATTTTGTTTTCCATTACTGTACTGTGGCCCTTGTGTCCTATGTCTTTTTGCGGGTTTTGCGCCATTTGACGTTATTGCGGGCGTTGGGTGCATTGACTGTACTGTGGCCCTTGTGTCCTATGTCTTTTTGCGGGGTTTGCGCCATTTGACGTTATTGCGGGCGTTGGGTGCATTGACTGTACTGTGGCCCTTGTGTCCTATGTCTTTTTGCGGGTTTTGCGCCATTTGACGTTATTGCGGGCGTTGGGTGCATTGACTGTACTGTGGTCCTTGTGTCTTACGAGTCTGCTGATAGCCTTGTAACCTTGTCTCCAATGACTTTACCGTAGATGTTGTGCCTTGTGAGTTTACTACGTTTGTTGACTAAGACTTTATTGAGGAAATAATGCGTTGCCAGATTGGAGTCCAACTTTTTGTTTTATTACTAAAAAATATGTATAGACCTAGATCTACAGGTGCATGATAAGACGACAAATCTTGGTCCATATAGTTTGCAATTGGACTCCACTTATCAGTGAGTCTAAAAGGTAATTGTAAAACGCACCAAAAAGAAAATGTTGGTAATGCGAAGACAAGTTTATGTTTATCGTTTGGACCAAAACGTACGTTAACATTTATCATAACTTTGAAGGCACTCGGACAGAAATGACCCCGACCGAATGAAGTTCTTTCAAACTTTACATCAGTTAGAGTCAACATTCACCTGTATAGTGCATTTAAAATGTACATTATCTTCACTACCAGAGAGAGAAACGTAGATGAAAATTGTCTTTCAAACGTGAATTAAATGACTATCGACATTAAGTATATTCCATGTAACAAAATTGATTTATATGCCTCGGATTACAGGAGAATGCTAATATAATTATTTTTCAACGTTACAGGTGATGTTTTATTTATTTATTTTGATTACGCCTGGAGTATTCACACAAGCACTAGCAATCAACAACTTACGTTGGAACAAAAGTAAATTTAACTTTTCAGCATTTTTAACACTAGAACCCTGCTACAATTACAAGTGAACCATTAACAAAAAGTACGTATTGGTATGTGTTGAAATACATATTGGTTTCCATTTGTGTTTCAAATATCAAAGTTGAAGAAAGAAAAAACCCACAATAAAATAACATACTCGAACAGTCCTTTTAATGATTGCACATAGGAAAAGTTTCGGTTCTCCAATTCTAAATCAACTGACACATTCTCGCTATTAGATAAAGTGCAATGTAAGACATTCTGTGCAAAACATGCAATTGATTCGATAGTTAGGGTCGAGCATTCGCAAAAGCCTTGTGGTCAGTGTCATTGTGTTGTTAAAATTATTAAAATTTCACTTTGTCGGATCAAGAATAGGAAACAATCCGATTTTATCGATAAGACTATTTTAAATCAACTGAATTTGTAGGCAAGATTGTCATTTGAAGTTATCGGTTCTGAAAGTCAGTTGGTCAAACCATCACAAACCAATTAACATTTTCCTAATGGCTATCGTTCTCCTTCCATTTTTTAACACAATGACTTCCATTTGGTTTCAGAAAGAGATTGGTTTTAATTCTAGTATGATGTTTACAGCCAACAATCTTTCTTACAATTTGCCTATTAACACTTCTGTATTCATAAGTAACGTCACTAACCAAAGACGTAATTCCTATAGAGGCTTTTCTTTGCATTGTACAGATCTCTTAGACTTCTGATTACTATATTTAATGCTTAATGCTCTAATGCTTCCAATGTTGTCGTGCGTGGTCGTCATGGCCGGATTTACCAATGTGCTTAGGTGTGCTTAAGCACATGGTACCTGTTGGCGGGGAGGGGGGGGGGAAATCATCTTGGCAAAAAAAAATTACGATGAATTTTTCAACAGTATTTGGCTATTTTAACTGCTCCTAAATTTCCTGAGTATATATGCCTCACTACCTGTGTAGGCCTACAGGTCCTACCTTGATCATGGCCCAAGAAAGGGACCTCATAACTTTAACAAGCACAGGACCTCATTTGTTCTAAATCCCGACTAGTTGTCTTCATACCACGGTAGCGGAAATTTGTATTACGTTTACGCTAGCAAATTTCTCCTTACTTCCGAAAAATCAGCTCCTTTCTTACACTTAGAAATCTACTTTTCATACAGCTCTCTGTTTTTCGAAAGTGTCGCTTGTACTATAATCAAATGATCATTGGATCTACTTCCTTGGATAAATATCTTTGTCAATAATATTGTGCTAAATGCCAACTGAACATCGTCCCTGTCAGATTCGAGTGGAATATCTGCTCAAACAGCAGCTTAAATTCCGGCTAATGCAGCATGTAAAATGTTGAAATTCACCCATTTGTATTTGCTATGGATATTTCAGATCACAGGTACGCTTTCCGTACTGTGTTATCTATTTGGCAAGAAGAAGGGAAGAATTTACTCCAGGTATGTGCTGCTTCCTCCTGGGCGTGCGCCATAAATCTATTTTTAAATATACCCGCATGATGTAAAGCAACCGCGTAAAACTAAATTGCGGACAAAAAATTGAGGTCCGAGGTTAGCATGTGGCTGCACATGCCTGGTTTACTCCGTAAAAAGGACAACTCAACTGGATAAATTTCAGTGGGAAAACATGGATACGATTGAGACCAGGCCACACACCTCACCCCACCCCCACCCGACCCACACGTTTCGTTCCGATAACTTTTATTATCTATTTAAAATGAATATTATAGATAATTGATGCATTTTACATTATCGGAAACCTCAAAAACATTATCATGAGAATTTAGTTATCTGAACTAATAACACTCTTTGCTTCCTCTCAACACTGTACATTAGCAGGTCAAGTTTGTTTACCTAATACACGCACCGTACCTGTTGATTGAAAGCAGAGTGTTTTATATGGCATCATACTACGTACCTATATTTACCAATAAAGTATATATCAACTGTGACATGAAAAAGTGTAGGCCTTATATCTTGCATTCAAACAACGAACAATTTTCGTATGATTTATATTCCGTCATTTGCCCGACTTTGAAATGGTTTTCAGCATATTGAAAGTAAATCATCTAAAAAGTGTTGATACATGTTTACTACTTGCCATTAGAGTTGTAACCCAATGGACCAATCAAATCATCACTACTACTTGCCATTACAGCTGTAACCCAATGGACCAATCAAATCATTATTATTACATGCCATTACAGTTGTATCCCAATGGACCAATCAAATCAACATTACTACTTGCCATTATAGTTTGAACCCAAAGGACCAAGCAAAATCATCATTACAACATGACATTACAGTTGTAACCCAATGGACCACTCAAATCATCATTATTATATGCCATTACAGTTGTAAGCCAATGGACCAAGCAAATCATCATTATTGCTTGCCATTATAGTTGTAACACAAAGAACCAATCAAATCATCATTACTACATGACATTACAGTTGTAACCGAATGGACCAATCAAATCATCATTAATACATGTCATTACAGTTGTAATTCAAAGGACCAATCAAATCATCATTACTACATATCATTACAGTTGTAACCGTATTGACCAATCAAATCAACATTACTACTTGCCATTATAGTTGTAACCCAAGGACCAATCAACTTATCATTACTTATCATTACAGTTGTAAACCAAAGGACCAATCAAATCATCATTACTACATGCCATTATAGTTGTAACCCAATTGACCAATCAAATCATCACTACTACTTGCCATTACAGTTGTAAGCCAGTGGACCAATCAAATCATCACTACTACTTGCCATTACAGTAATAAACCAATGGACCAATCAAATCATCATTACTACATGCCATTACAGTTGTAACCCAAAGGGCCAATCAAAAGTAATTATTACAACATGACATTATAGTTGTAACCCAATGGACCAATCAAATTATCATAATTACATGCCATTACAGTTGTAACCCAATGGACAATTAAAAAAAAATCATCATTACTACATGCCATTACAGTAGTAACCCAATGAACCAATCAAATCAACATTATTACTTGCTATTACAGTTGTAACCAAATGTATCAATCAAAATCAACATTACTACTTGCCATTACAGTTGTAAGCCAATGTATCAATCAAAATCAACAGTACTAGTTGTCATTACACTTGTAACCCAATTGACCAATCAAATCAACATTACTGTCTGTTATTACAGTTGTAACCCAATAGACCAATACAAATCAATAATACTATTTGCCATTACAGTTTGTAACTAAACGGACCAATCAAATCAACATTACTACTTGTGGCAACAAAATCAGTTATCACATCAATATTTATGTTTTCTTCAAAGTTGGTTATGAACTATTTCTTTTTAAATATTTTTATCATGTGAGGCTTCTATTTGTCATCGTCCAGAGAAATCATTCAAACAATTTTGAATGTTTTTGTGGAATTTTTTTCGGCTTTTTTTACTTGAAAAATGGAAATTCATTGCAGATTAAAATTCTACTTTTTCATACTTATATTCTTCTCATATTACAGTCAAATAAAAGGTTAACTCGATAGAAAGCGGCTATTCCATCACGCAGTCACACATGTGGAGACCTTTTTGAGCAAAGTTTCAGTAGCCAAAAAGGCCAAATTAGTCAACCAGGTCAAAGTGGTCGATCAGGCCAAAGTCCGAAGAATCGTGTATTTTCACTTTCGTTATTTATTTTTTCTTGTGTGATCTTAATATTTCATATCAATATCAAAATATTTGTGGGGGACAATTCTTAGAGTATGGATTCCAATCTCTAAATTAGTTGTTTTCAGAGTCTTGTTTTTCTTGATAATCGACATTGTAAGTAATCTTCTTGTTCTGTACTAAAGATATCTGGCAGTTTTGTAAACAGTTGAGTGTGAAAAGCCTCTATATATTCTTGATATTGTCATATCTCCATTTCTTAAAGTTTATTGTGAATGATCGTGAGTTTTTAATTATTGCATTGTTTATTAAACACTGTTTATTCCAATACACAAGTACTTGCCTGAATCGCGCCATTACATTGAATTCTCCAATTTCACCGATCGACCCGGTTGTAATTGGTGTACCACCCCTTCGTAAATAGTTGCTCTCGAAAATGTGCGCAGGGATAAGTTCATTTTTCAGAATATTTTATTCAGATATTTTTGTTCTCCTAACAGAGTCGAAAACAGGTAATTATTTTCCTTCTATTTTTGTTTTTGTTTACTCAGTAGATAACTCTTTCTCCGATCACGTATCACGGTCTTCTCTAGCTTATTTGCGTCTAATGTGGGTGGACATTCTCTTTGATTTTCTCTGGTATCAAACAAAATGCTTTTCCTGTGACAGGAGACAAAAACCTAAAGATTCATTTTTAACCAAAATGGCAGAATGAATGTAAAACCCGTTACATAAATTTTCCGTAAAGGATTAAGAGGTTTGACATAGGAAAAGAGATTTACTTTCGTCCACACAATACAGTTATTTCATTTTTCAAAAACTAGGATAAAAATCTGTCTGGAATTTAACCGCTGCCTTTCACAAGCTCATATACATTGATCGAGAGGTCATAGTCTTGTTCTAATCCTATGTAACATTTTCAATGTAAATACAAAGTAGCGTAAGCGTATGTTTCTTTGATGTTTTCGAGAAGACCATTATGACGAGTAATAAATTTATATTTTAATGGCCTTCATGGTACGAGCAAAATATAGGTGAACAAAGTGTCACAAACCTTAATTTAAATTCCGTTACGTCCCGTGTATATCACTCATCGAAATCGGCAGAGAGTAAGCTCAGATGATCGATTTTTTAAAAATATTTACCGACATATTAAAATCTGCACTTTTCACTTGAAATCTGAAGTATGATGAACAACGTATAACATACTTTTTAGACGCATTACACGACGAAGATAAGGATCTATTACCTTTCTCAAATGTCTAAGCGTTTTATGAAAACAATGACGGATTAGATCGAGCAGGATCCGAATTAAGTGCTACCGTCACAGATGCTGTCGCTGTTGTGGATCTATTCCCTTCACCAAATGTCTGAGCGTTGTATGAAAACAAAACATAGACGGATTAGATGAAGTCATATCCTAATTTCTATCGTAATAGTCGTTGTAGCTGTTGTGGCTCTATTCCCTTCGCAAATGTCAGAGAATTGTATAAAAACAGACGGTTTAGATGAAGTCGGGTCCTAAGTACTATCGTAATAGTCGTTATAGCTGTTGTGGGTCTATTCCCTTTGCAAATGTCTTAGAATTGTATAAAAACATAGACGGATTAGATGAAGTCGGATCCTAAGTACTATCGTAATAGTCGTTGTAGCTGTTGTGGGTCTATTCCCTTCGCAAATGTCTGAGAATTATATAACAACATAGACGGTTTAGATGAAGTCGGATCCTAAGTACTATCGTTATAGTCGTTGTAACTGTTGTGGGTCTATTCCTTACGCAAATGCCTGAATATGAAGAAAGTCTGATTAGTTCGAGCATGATCTGGACTAAATGCTACAGTAATAGTCGTCGTAGCTGGTTTGGGTCTATTTCCTTCGCAAATATCTAAGCGTTGAATACAAAGATTGGTTAGTTAGAGCGTGAGCCGGGCTAAATGCTACTGCAATAGTCGTTGTAGCTGCGGTATGTCACTATTTTCAACCGGAAATTGGGTCTGATTATCGTTGGGATTAAGATGAGTGATATTCCGATAGATGATGTGTGCAATGTGTACGACGTTCCCAATATCAAATTGAAATATTGCAATCGCGTAATCATTGCGTTATTAAAAGACATATAAGATAGAACTGCATTTGTACTTAGGCTTTTTCTATGACAATAAAGAAAAGCTGTTTCTTTGATGTCAAATTAGTTTCTGTCAAATGAATAAAGGCGACATTAATTTTCTTCTAAGAAAATTAATGTCGCCTTTATTCATTTGAAGTGTCAGGCAAGGACATTAACATGTGCACCGAAATATTTGGTTGAACCACTCACTTCTTTGCCATTTATTTTCAAATATCTTGTTAGCCTCGGGTATCGATGCAATCTAGTCTATATTCCACAAGACTTGTAAATCTGTTATATAATTATTACAAATGACTTTCAAGTTCATCATCATGAATTTCCTAAAAAAAATAATTAAATGCACATGAAATGATCTCCCCAATATTGTAAAATCTTTTTATTCAGCCACATCGTTTGTTTATATTTAAGTTGATGTCGCAAGATTCTATGTAGGTATATCGATTGTGAGAAAACAGTTTTAATTGTGGGAGTGGGTAGAAGGCGCTATGAATTTTCTATCCAGTCAGGATATTTTGTTTAGTTCTGTCTCAAGATAATGTTTAATATACTAGACAGAAAAAGTTCTTTTCAATTCAAATCGAAGCAATATACTTTCAAGGAAGTTGGGAGCCGGAAATGTTTTGTTTACAAAAAATCACAGTTATTCACTACCCCTACCGCAAAATTAAATGGTCTGTCCCTAGCGGTGAATGGATCCGAACTGCAGAATGGTATGATTGCATATATTCAATTATTTGTGTGTGTGTGTGTGTGTGTGTGTGTGTGTGTGTGTGTGTGTGTGTGTGTGTGTGGTGGTGTCTTTGGAGACTTCAATTCAATATCCTGCGCTTTTTTTCTCGCTGGCTGAACCGTGTTATACGTGCTAGAAGCAGTCGATTATTGACAGGCTGAAGAAGCAGACTGGACAATCTAGTCTCTCTTTCCTTAAAATCTTTACTTGTTTCATAATAAAATTAAACTACGACATATTATTAATTCTCCGATATTTTCAAACCATTCATCTAAAATTCTACATTATAACATGTAGTTCGCAGTGTTTCTTTAACATACAAATAATATTTTGTGGAAGAGACAGTTTCCAAATGCAGTCGGATCACAAGAAAGTTGGAATTTGTATAAGAATTTCCTTTTGTTTAAGCAGTACAAAACTATTCATTTCCATTAGCACAAATGTCTTGTTACTGAAAAATTTAATTAGAGCTCAGTCCGAACATTTCTACTTTTGTATCGAATTTCTGATCATGAGCATGTTGGGAATTTTTCAATTTTTTTTTTTTTGAAGCAGTACAGGTGTCTGGCTGTTACGTACAAGCAAAGGTAACGACACATGCAAGCATTACAAAATATTCCAAATACCATTCGGGTGGCACACTTTTAACACAGAAAATATGGGTAAATATGAAATTACATAGATAATCTTAAACCCGCAATTACCTTCACACCTTGTCATAATGTACGTATGAGCAGTTACCTGTTGACATTGTGGTGATGGGTTATATAATTGAATGCAAACAAAAACCCCAGTCAAAACAGCGGTCCCCAGTTAAGAGATGCCAAATTTAAGTGGAGGAGGTTTAACTCCGTTTCAACGAACATTAAACATTTAATCAGTCTTGTTCAAACAAACCAGATCTCAATTTCGCTGTATTAATTAGTACCGTGAATTGGGCGGAGAAAAGAATCTGTGCAATTCCTATCCAGATACGGATGGATTTATTTTCAATATTTTGAAAAATAATTTTCAGCACAATAGAGTCTAAAAGATCAAATTACATACGATATTGATCATTCTTCTTTAAAGAGCAACGACAGGCTATAGAATAACACGCATGAATAGAACCACAAAGTCTAACAAACAAGCATCAGACTGAGAGGAAGTATAAGGGACGTATGATTACGTTTTTATATATCGTCCTCGAGGAATTGCAGTGAAAAGAGAAGGTGTTAAATTACTACCGGAGCATTTATAAGGTAATGGAGGGCGAATATCTATCATATTCCTCAAAATAACTCCATGTTTTTCAATTGATGCGCTAGTGTGTGTGTGTGTGTGTGTATATATATATATATATATATATATATATATATATATATATATTTATTTTTATATGTATATGTGTATATATATATATATATATATATATATACACATCTATATATATATATATATATATATATATATATATATTATCCAATAATGATGAACAAGACAAATTTTTCATTTAGCGATACGAAGCAAACAAGGTGACTTGTTCATACCTACAATTCTTCAAAATGCTTCAAGGTAAATATACATATATATATATATATATATATATATATATATATATATATATATATATATATATATATATATATATATATATATATATATATATACTGCTACGACTGTATGGTCTTATATACTGCTACGACTGTATGGTCTTAAATGATATGCATCAGAAAAAAAAGCAAAACCAGTACACTTTGTAAAATTCACCAAAAATGTATTTCATCTGAATACAAAGTAAAAATTAATAAGAAACTTGACTTTATTGTCAATTAAACCCCATATAATTCTAAATGTATGATCACACGCCCAAATGTATAGAATATTCCGAACGAATTTCAACAGTCTGGAGTGTGCTCATGTTCCAACAGTCTTGAATCTGCTTATATACCAATAGTACGATGATTTCTGCTACGAGAAACAGGGACAAGAATGAATATGCACTAACAAGATAGATTTATTGTGCGTGTGAATCTCTGTATATGGCACCTTTCCACCTCCGTGTCTGCCCCTACCCTCCAAAACTCTCGACTAAGCGCGCATCACCTAAATAAGACTTAAACTTAGTCATGGATGTAGGTACTCATGGGTAGCAGCCACACTCATATGGCACATAGCGATTAAATGTCATCCAAATATATACTCACTCCGAATACTTCTGACGGAAATAAAGACATACAGAATTTAATAAAAAATAGTCACAAACATGTCATATAGTTTGGACAGTTCATACATACATACATACATACATACATACATACATACATACATACATACATACATACATACATACATACATACATACATACATACATACATACATACATACATACATACATACATACATACATACATACATACATACATACATACATACATACATACATACATACATACATACATACATACATTCTTGTCCTGAAAGACTTCAGCGGTTTGATATCATCTCTCATTTTAAAATGTTTCGTAGTAGAATGATAAATGTATATAGAACTACAATTAAACGGGTAGAATATCTTGGAATCAGTTTAGCATACCTTTCCTCCATGGGAGTTTGTTCTGCAGCCATAATTGATTGCTTTTTTCCATGATGCATTATAACAACCGAGGTTTTTCCGCGCGTTTCCGCTCCATGCTTCTGTTCAGATATTAGACACCTGCGGCGTCCATTACTGGTAGTGACGATACGTATGTAAGGGACGCTTCCCAGATGACAAAGGGTGGAATTTTGTTTCACTTAAGACAACAGGAAGTTCAAATGTGACGGGCGTGCAGATATGATCAACCATTAATATTTGACAAATTGAAACAGTTTTGTTGAACATGAAACGATAATATATCATTCGTTTATGTAGAACTGAGAAAAACCGTACCTTGCAACGACATGACCTCAAATGCTAGATGAATGGTGTATTTTAGGGTAGCTTTTATCTTGATATTTTACTAAGGCAGAACGAAATAAGTGAAGAAAAAATAACAAAGCACGAAAAGTTAATCAGACTGGAAACAACGAACTAAAATTTTAAACAGAAACATTTAAATAGATCTATAACTGCATTTTTATCTCGATATGTTTGCAGTTTTAAGAGGCTGCAGTTTTCTTCTTATTAAAGCAGGTCTTGAAGCGACGCTATGTCGTACATATAGCTTTTACATCTTGTCGTACAGAGAACTGCAACGCCTTGTCTTACAGAGAGCTGCAACGTCTTGTCGTACAGAGAGCTCGTAAGTTATGAAAAAAGGGAAACTTCAAACTTCGCTAAATACATACAGTCATTGTCATTATTAGTTTAGATTACTATTACGATTTTCTTACTTACAACTTTAGTTTCGAGGAACAAGATTTCATTCGACATTGTGTACCGAAAGTAAGCTGTAATAATACAGCAAGCAAGATGTCGCTCATAATTTTCAGTTATCGTTGCTTTACGTAAAATTTTACCATTATGTATTCATAGCGACGGAATTCGTTATGTTCATTAAAGTTTTCAGACAAAATCCTTAAACGCTACAAATTCAGCAATTTCTGGACAATTTTTTTTTTCTTTTCCAGTTTGAATATTTGCAAACATCTCACTATTTTATTATCCTAAAACTGAACATCAGTTCAAATTTTAGTTTAATCTTTTTCTTTTTGAGAAATACCCCATAACTTTTCAACTGAGATTGATATGACTCTCCATGACATACTCGTCACATTAAATTATCTAGTCTTGTTGGCAGCTTAACGCAACTGACACAGAGATGTTTTTTTTAAAATAAAATGCCACCTGCCGGGAATCTACCCATAAATCATTGTATCATAACGAACTCAGCTTGTACTCGCGTGAACTGATGTCCAAGAGCGGCATTTTCAAAGAATATGAACAGTCTAATGAGAGAAGTTAAATTTTTAACTAAAATCACATAGAAAGACAATATTTGAATTTTTTTGCAGACTTAGTGCACACAAAATTCGTACTGGAAATTTTTGTCTTTATGTAAATGAGGCAATACATTCACGAAGATTTATTCCCTCTTTAAGCATGGCTTTCTAGTATTTGTAGTATAATGGCCGTCTTGTCATGTCAAAGGAACAGCATAAGGTTTCCAGTAAAGTTATTATAAATTAATCACTAGAGTGACAACATATTCTGTTAAAATTAAAAAAGCTTAAAAGGAACTATGGGTAAGAAATTTATCCTGAAACGGTTAACCGTGAGAGGAATGGCGACATGCGCACAGACTTAAAATTGGATATAACAAGTTCAACCGGCAAAATATGTCAATTTGTGCCACTTCTTAAAAAGAAAAGAAAATTGAGAATGTAAGAAATGGAACTCTGTCCGAGATAAATGGTGCCAGTCAATTTTCGTACTTTTTTTCTACTGACGACTAAACTTTACGCATATGTTAGAGATTATAAAAGGAATGACATGGTGGTGTTACTGATTCAAAAAATATTCATTGCACCGGCTTGACAGTTCGTCATAATAAAAGAGTCTTTACAAACCATATAGATTGGGTGGAGTCAAATTTTTTAACACATTGTATAGGGTAACCACCGAAGTCAAACAAATAAGCACGTTTTCTTAAAGTAGGCTACCAACAACGATTGCAAACGACATCGTACTTTATTTTCAGAGTTAGCAAATAGTTTGCGAAAAGGATTTGGAACTTTTCGTGTAATGTGACGGATGGAAATTCTCGGTAAATAACTTAAAAATAACACAAATTTCTAATGCGTGATCTGTAATGAAGTTAAGTGGGATTTTTTAGTTATAAAGCTTATAAAATGATACATAATTCGTTACTTACATTGCTTTTTAATGTTTGTATCAATGATATCTTTCTATTTTATTAAATGTGGTTCTTTAGATAACTATGCCGACGATAATAATTTGATACTAATTAAGACACGACATTTGGATTGACTCGGCCACTTCTAACAAAATATAAGACAATCCTGAAGTTTCAAGCACTAACTGTGAGTAAAAAGACATTCAGTACGAAGCATGTACGATACATTAAGAAGTGATGTCTTGCTCTGTGGAGAAAATGTACTGCTATGAATTTATAATTGTTTTAAACTGCTATAAGGTTCACATGTAAAAATATATCTTGGAACGTATTGACCAGAGGCTGTGTGTGTATTTGTGTGTGTGTGTGTGTGTGTGTGTGATTTGGATTTTTAACGTATCTTTAACAATTTTCAATCATATCAATAGTAATGGGAGGGGGGCTATATAGTCTCAAATGGTTTATTGAAGGAAAAAACTTAGGACGATATAGCCTCAAACAAGGATTTAACGTAGTTGCCCAAATACTTCAAATAGGGATTGAACAGTGTGGGACTGTGGAGCCTCAAGGGGAAATTGAAAAGGGCCGGACCGTATAGCAACAGGTACTTATTAGACATGTGTGTAATCGGTAGCAATGTTAGCGTGTAGACCAAGACTAAGGTCAGCCACTTATAACACTGTTTCGATTGCCGTGACGTCTTGGATCTCAATGGTCCATCATGTTCATTGCATCTTTATGTTCGACAGTCACATTGTTCAATCCCCATTTAAGGCTATAAGTCGAACCAAGTTTAATCCCTGTTTGAGGCTATATCGTCCTAGGGTTTGATGTTCCTTATATTAACCCTTTCAGGCTATATCGCCCGCCACTACTATATCGTCCCAGGTTTTATTCCTTATATAAACCTTACGAACTTATATCGTCCCCCACTACTACTCATATTGCTACGATGTCTGCAGTGTGGCGGTTTATAGTTACGTCTATCACTAGGACATCATGCCGCAGACATGTAGCATCCTGTACTAGCCAGTCACATTATTTTGACACCAGGTCGACCAGTCCTAACACTAAACTCTTAATGCTGAGCCCAAAGGATTGCAGCTGTTAGTAATATTTGTTAAGTCTTTGGTATGACTCGGCTGGGGTACACTCTAACCACTAGGTCTCCAGAGCGGTCAGTGGCCAGAAGCTAACTTAACTCAACCAACTGACAATTTTACATACATTTATCCTCTCCAGTTTCAAGTTTTGTTCCTTGTCATGGCATTACTGCAGCTATGTGCTATGAAATTTGTGTATAATGACTTCACAAGAAACTACCATAAACTCTTAAGCATGGCAAAAATGCCGACCCTAAACGTTCGCAGACTTTGGTTTATAGTTCTTGAGCCTTTCAGAGTTCTGAAAAAGCGAACGCTCAAATGTTTGGATGATTTATTATGTTTAACCACAATAAATATCCTTTTAGATTTTCATGTCCTGAGAATTAAAACCTAAGCATTTGTCAAAATTGTCTTTAGATATGCAGATACCATTTTATGGATTGAGCTACCGAATCACTTTAGAGAGCAACGTTTAATTCTTTTAGATCTTTTATTCTATCCTGGAATTGTAAAGTCTATAAATGTAAATGTAAGTAGTCCTCCTCACCAAGATGACAATAGTTAAAGTCTGTTATCTGCCTTTGTCTTATGCACCATCCACTTCCTTGCTGTTATCTCCTTTCTATTTAAGTAAGGCTTAAGATTCATCGCAGCGTACTTGTAGATCTACTTCGGTGCTTCGGCATTTAATTTTAAAATTCACTTTTTACAAAAAATTAAAGAGAATGATAGCACTATATATATATATATATATATATATATATATATATATATATATATATATATATATATATATATATATATATATATATATACACGATCTTATAGTTCTCACAGCGTTACATAAGTTATTATGGGATCCGCATGTTCGTGGGCATAATGTGCTATGTCGTGTCCATCCTTCTGTCCGTTTGCCACTGTTTTCATTGTAACATGAATTCCTTGACAATTTCAAGGCCATTTAACCTATTCAGTATCTCGTAAACAAATTTTAGCCCTTTATATTACGGTTATTTATTAGGATTTCATAAATAGAGTAGACTTAACAATGTCTTATGTTAAATGTCCCCTTTTCATCCCATTTGTAAATATTACATTAAATATTTAAAAGTTTCATTTTGTGGATAACATAACGTCTCAGATGTATCACTTTTTTATGTTTACTATATCAAAGCCACATAGCAGAAATATCAGACATGTTTTGTACCTTTCTGTTCAACTGCAACATTCTTGTTACATCTGTCACACTTACTAGAAATACCATCACCGGAAATCTTGTAAGTCTGTTTTATCATCCGATTATTTGATTGGCACACATTTAAAGCTGCATTGGAATCTCTTTGTTTTTAATGTTTACCTGAGCATCTGTATTTTCTTTTATGCTATCTGCAGACGCGCACCTTGTTGAGCGTAGAATAATTTATTATCCATAACATGCATTCTATTATTAATGGTATATATCAGACTCAGATAAAATGGTGATCCATGTCCAATTGCTTACATTTCATTGCTGAGTTCCGTGTTTTTGACGTGTTTCTTTTTCGTCCAAGAAATGCTTTGTTGTTCTGCAAACTCATTTTAGACCCTTGAAAATAAAGCATGCTGGGTAATCCATTAACATAAATGGAATTTGGTTATGATGTTTTCATACGAGGTATAACGTTATTAAATGTGTGCATTCACGTTTTTGCTGTGTTTTGAACATTCGAAACAGATTGCATACTATATTTATTGTTTTGTACTTGAACTCTAAAAATAATATGGGTCACACAATACCCAAATCTTTGATTTAGTCTTGCTATTCCATCTTCTGGCAAACTGTTACCGGAGATAAATTTTTATAATTTTCCTTCATTTTACAGTAATTATTTTGAAGAAAAAAAAATCAAATTTCAAAACAAACCCATAGCTAACCATCAGTTTGAAGTATCTCAACTTATGTTGTAAACCTTTTCATCGTATAATAAATAATCTGTTGTTTTGAGTTTTTCCCCTACTCCACCACTCACCGGAAAGCATTCTTGCGGACGTCCATGGAAGAAATCCAGACTGACGGTTAATATGCTAACAGACAAATTAAGATGACTACACCATTATCTAACATGCTAACGGGCGCGTAACGAAATCCACACAATTATCTAACATTTTAACAAACACATAAAAGTCACACAATCATCTAACATGCACAAGACGCCTTACTAATATACTAGCAGTCGAAATCCACACAATGATTAAACATGCTAACAGGCGCATGAATAAATCTACTCAGCTATATAATAGGCTGACCGATAAACGCAAAGTCCACACAACAGTGTAACATGAAAGCTGGCACTTAAAGAAGTCCACACAACCGTTTAATATGTATACTGACACATGAAGAAGCCGACAAAACTAACATGAAAACTGGCGCGTGAAGAAATCCACACAACATTGTAATATGCTGGAAGACACATGTAGAAATCAACACAATTATCTAATATCCTAACAGGCACATGTAGAAATCAACACAACTATCTATTATGCTAACAGGCACATGCAGAAATCAACACAACCATCTATTATGCTAACAGGCACATGTAGAAATCAACACAACTATCTATTATGCTAACAGGCACATGTAGAAATCAACACAACTATCTAATATGCTAAAAGGCACATGTAGAAAGCATCACAGCTATTTAATATGCTAGTAGGCATGTGAATAAATCAATACAACTACATAATATACGAACTGGCAGACGTATAGTTTATCAAGAAAACTGGCAATCGAAGAAGTCCACATAACTGTCTAACTGTTTAATACGAAAACAAACTGGTACCTGATGAAGTCAACACAACTAACATACCAAATGATACATGCTGAAGTTAATGTAACTACCTAGCCTGCTGACTGGCGTATGAAGAAATCCACACAACTATCTAAAACATAAAGAAGCACACACAGATATGTAATATGCTAATTGTGACAAAGAGAAGTTCACAGAACTATCTTATATAGTGAAGAACCGGCCTGTGAAGAAGTACATACAACTATCCAATATGCTAATTAGCACATGAAGAACCACACACAGGTGTGTACTATGCTAACTGTCACATGTAGAAGCCAACACGACTGTGTAATATGATGTCACATAAAAATATATACAAATGTGTAAAATACTAAATGTCAAATGTAGATGCCCATAGAGCTAATATGATAATTGGCAAATGAAAAAGCCCATACAGCTGTCTAATATGACAATTGGCACACGTAGAAACACATACTGCTGTCTAATATACTAATTGGCAAATGAAAAAGCCCGTACAGCTGTCTAATATGATAACTGGCACACGTAGAACCCCATACAGCTCTAATATGATAACAGGCGCACGTAGAACCCCATACAGCTCTAATATGCTAATTGGCACATGAAAACGCCCATACATCTGTCTAATATGATAACTGGCACGTAGAAGCCCATACAGTGTAATATGCTAATTGCCGCAAATAAAGGTCACACGGCTTCAGCTGCACTGCAAGAAATAGGACTTCTATGAATTTTATTCCTTTCCAAAAAATAGACAGACCAGATCACTGATTTTGTTACAATATGCAAATACTGAAGAAACTTCGTATTTTTTCATACCATTTGTTGAATGTCTAATTGTTGAATAAAGCAATGTTCAGGATGTTTGACCTGATAAATAAAGAGAGAGAGAGAGAGAGAGAGAGAGAGAGAGAGAGAGAGAGAGAGAGAGAGAGAGAGAGAGAGAGAGAGAGAGAGAGAGAGAGAGAGAGAGAGAGAGAGAGAGAGAGAGAGAGAGAGAGAGAGATATTCTAAATTTTCTGACTAATTAGCATCAATACTTACTTGAACTAAGAATTCGCATGTATTGTTTTCAGTTTTCTTTTCTGTATAAATCATTTGTAGAATAATATACCATCTTGCACATGGCCAGGATTGAAAAATAACAACATAGATTAACTTAAGTAGCCTAAATCAGAAAAGCCGTCAAGGTTTTTCTTATATATTTTCATTTCGGTTTTAATTCCGGGAGTCTTGTACAGTTTCTTCATGGCAGCAGCATCGCTGTTAAACATTTATCACATTCATTGATTTGTAAGTTCTCTCTGTCGACAAAATATTGACGTTTACGTCAATGATAGCATCAGGTCAGCAATCTCCATGATAAAATAAAATTTCACTCTGTTTATTACTCTCTTTATATATAATATAAATCTCTCTCTCTCTCTCTCTCTCTCTCTCTCTCTCTCTCTCTCTCTCTCTCTCTCTCTCTCTCTCTCTCTCTCTCTCTCTCTCTCTCTCTCTCTCTCTCTCTCTCTCTCTCTCTCTCCATTCCCTGTATGTCTCTGTCTCTCTTTCCCAGGCTTATTACACTCAAATATTTATATATTTTTGTTCATGGATGAGTTTTCACTAAATCGAAAAGCTGTGCATTTATTCATACGTACATTGATACTTGTGACTTTAAAACTGTCGCATGAAAATCAGGTTGACTGATTTCCTTGCATGGTCTACGTGTAACCCCATTTATATTAAAAACGACCTTCGTGGAAAACACATCAACCGTTGTCCTGTGAAAGTTTGTTTCGAGATCCATCACCGAGTATAACAGAATATTTGTTAGCATGCTGTAAAGAGTGTTTTAGCGTTTTAGTGTAGGATTTAAATATACATGGAGATAGCGGTAGATTTCTCTCAAGGAAATATCAAACCAACCAATAACAACGATCCCCAACCCCAACAAAGAATCAACAACAACAAAAAAGAAAATAGAATAAATAAAGTGAGGTGTATTTCATAGTGTTGTAGGCAATTATGAGAATATTTGTCACAAAATGCGCACTGCCAATATTGTCTCAAATATGCATCTTAAATAGTATTCGCTTTACAACATTATTGTCTTTGGTAAACTTTAATTTATTTTAGATTACTGTTTTAACAGAACGGGCGAATTCTTTGAGTACAAGATATATACTCAACGTTTTTGTGCGTGCGTCTGAACAGCTGAGTTCATAGTTTACCCACACCATTAGTGCACTTTCGTATTTTTATTTAAACATCATTAAATGCTAAATTCAAAAGAAATCATACGGACTATATATAAACTTTTGTATTTTTGAGTGATATTAAATAGACACAGCTTTTAAAGTGTTAAAGACATAAGTTGTTGTTCGTCATTTATTTACTCTTTATCCTGAAAACGTATTACGACACTTCAGGTCCGTACAGAGTGAAGTAGATAGCGGCCAAATCTATTTTATACGAAATTTTAAGAGATACATTGGAACTATCCTATCAACTTGGTAGTTACTATAGTCCAGTTTCTACAAAATGCTGACACCAGCCCGGCATTTAGATAGCCTGGTCATACCGATGGAAAATGATCAACTTGTCTGGCCCTTGTCTGCATCACTTAGGGGCTTGGATTAAACACCGATTCTGCTGTTTTGAACCTCTTGTGCATTTAGCGTTGATTTGCCCGAGAGAACAGCAAAGAAAGACAGCAAGCACAAACATGTTATGTATTATAATGTCGGTAGGTCCAAGGGTACGATGATAGTGATTGAAACATAGCGAGTTAGCGTAATTTGTGTCAGTTTAGAAGGTAATATTTCGTAATTAAAGCACGTACAGAAAAAATAGACACAACCGCCATTAATCAGGAAAGAAATGTTATAGGCGTTGAAGTTGATGACTGAATGAATTTTGCAGCTTTCCAAGAAATTACGCAGCTTTCACGCTAATTGTAGCTTTGACATTATCAGTGAACACCATTTTTACAAAGACATTTTTTAAATTTTAACAATTTTAAATATCATGTACTGACTAGACTCTTTGCCAGCATCCAAGTGTCCTCTCGTCTTGTAATGATAAATAATGAGTGCACGATCATAGTGATCGGTAGCAAGAATCGTACAGTTTCAAGCAAAGCTACGTCAAATTGGTGGTTTGATATTTGAATTTCCTCTCACCCTTCCCGCCCCGTTTTAGATATATGGATAGTCTATGTTGGGGTCTGAGGTCAGAGCGTGTTACCCATCGAAACATGGAATTCTCCACGCTATAGCAGCATGGCTAGTAATAGGCCTATCAATTAGCACCACACCCGTGATGATAGTGACTGACGGTTTAAGCGATGCACAAGTGTGCCGCATATCTTGCCAACACTCGTCGGTGTGCATTTTATAAACTTACCGGTATGGTTGGTGATTTGTAAATCCACGTTGAATAGCACAACCCTCTGTTCTGCAGCAGTTTTAAATTTCGCGCTAGATATGGCTGTTACCAATTAGTGATATGTGTCTAAAGAGCATGCAGTTTTCTTCCGGAAGGATCTGCATACAGCAAAATTGCACATTTTGATGAAAATGAGATATCATACCCAGATATCGTCCATCAGTATCAATAAGATTCGTGGTGTTGAGTTATAGGGCTAGGGTATCTGCTTTAAACACAGAGGCTAGCAAAACTTGTCGTCATTGTATCATCTTTCTCATTAATAAAAATACAAATATGTTTTGTTACTTTAATGAATTGACGAAATAGCCACTTTAAGCATTTATAATCTAGACAAAGAACTTTTTAATTTCAATCAATGCTTGGCCACGTGATCGAAACATCATTGCGAACTTTTTTTTAACGATGTCACTGTGTGTGTGTATGAGAGAGAGAGAGAGAGAGAGAGAGAGAGAGAGAGAGAGAGAGAGAGAGAGAGAGAGAGAGAGAGAGAGAGAGAGAGAGAGAGAGAGAGAGAGAGAGAGAGAGATTTGGATCTTTAACGTAGCTTTAAGAATTTTTCAGTGTGGAAATTTATAGAAAGTCTAGCACTGGACCTTCATGCCGCAGAAATGTAGCATATGTCCAAACCAGTCACATTATCTTGATACCAGTCCGACCAGTCCTAACACTAACCTCTTAATGCTGAGCGCCTAGCGAGGCAGCTGCTAGTATCATTCATTAAAAGCCTTTCGTATGGTTTGGCCGGGCTTCAATCTCGCGACCGACCGCATCCGATGCTGACTCTCTAACTTCTCAGGCCATCGGAATGGTCTAAATATCAGAGACAAAAGGAGGATGTGATACAGGCAACCTTTGTAGGGAAAAAATTCAGTTGCTATCGAATACGGATGTCACGAGATTTGGTGATCATGTGAATAAGAAATGATGCATGGAAAATTTGACAGTTCGGTTAATTTAAGTTACAAATTTTAATTAATTGTCATTTTGAGAAGATAACTGTTATGGTAACGCTCTACAGTTTCGTATTTAGCATATGTTAGAATTTTAAAGAAAAAGAGTTTTCCTTGGTTTCCTCACTAGTTATACTGGTTATTTAAAAAAAAACTTTGTATATCTTAGGTATTGTTCAAAGAACCTTTAATTCCCTTTATTTTGTTGTATGATTGATGGGTGTAATATGGGTTAGAGAGTACACAGCTTGGCCTTACTTTAGATGTGCACCTTTCAAAAAAGTGCTAGCTCTACTTGCTCATTTTCACTTCTCGAACTTCAGAGGTAAATTGTAAAAAAAGAGCCGATAACTTTTTTACATTTATGTATTTGGTAAATCAGTCATTGCACTTTGAGAAGCTGGTATTATCTAGTTTGCCAAAATTCATTTTCCATATTTTAATTGCTGCCAAGAATAGTGTACTTTAGACAAATTTAGGTTGATTTTTGGAGCACAAGAGAGCAGTCATTTTAGTTCGCAGTGTCCTAAGCTCATTTAAAATTTCCAAAAGTACAATATCCAAAGAAATTTCATCCACATTACATGAAAGTAGTATATAGGTATGCCAACATTCTCTCCACTGTGCATGTTTAAAATGCAAACAGCTTCACCTTACATACATCATTCTCTCAAAAGTACATAATAACTGGTGAGCCCCACCATATACATGTTGACGTCACATATGTAGGGTCCGCTATAACGTCACTTTATGTTGCTAGCCACTGATTAAAACGATTTCCTTATAATTCGGCACATCTGTTTTCAGTAATGAATACGTTCTGTCCCAACCCAAGCATATTAAACTATCCAGATATCTAAAATGATCTAGAAAAGGTCACAGGAAACTCGATTATACGATTAGTGGCTCTTGATATACCAAAATGGTACACAATTTTTATATATATACGGGCTATTTTGAGAGGTAAAGAATGTTTTGTTAATATAAGGAGCGAAATTTGATATTTCTGAATGCGTAGTGAGACGCATTCGATTCATATGAGAATCTAAATTCGCACGCTTTTAAAAAAGCGAAACAAACTCGACGTAATCAGGATTGCACTGCGGGAAGCTAATGCGAGAGGTCAGTGATTTTATAGTACACTTAAAACGGTTGCAGATTGCTGTGACGTTGCCGACTTCAAAAATTCTTAGTGGGTCATGTACTGCAGACTTACCTATCTAAAACTATTTTGTTTTCAAAATTACTCAAGCTCTCTGTGGGAGATAAATTACTGATGTTTTTTTTCAGTTGCACTGATACATGTATCCCACGCTGCATTTTAAAGGCATTCTTGAAAACGACAGGAGGAGAAAAAGATGCAAAAACCCCTCATATTATATCCAGGTTCAGCGAATCGTGATGCTGTAACGCATTAAATTAAAAAACAAAATACGCCAGTAGTGGAGAAATGTAGTGGATGTATTCGTTTGTTTAACTGCCAAATGCAGACATAATCCGGTCGGTTCTAGCTTTCTTAACCTGTGCGATATTGTGACGTCGGCTATATTGATAGACCAAAATCATATGCGCGGATTAGTACAGGTATTTTCTATTTTTAACAAACGAAGCTATAAAGGTAACATTAGCAAGCATTGGACCATATAAGATCAACTGTTTGTCTCAATATGCCAAATAGACTTGGAACTGTGAAGCTTCGTCTCCGTATTCAAATTCTTCCTTAATGTAACTGCAATATTTGAACTCAGTGAACCTTACATGTAACGGCAAATATTTGAACTAAGTGAACCTTGCATGTAACTGCAAATATTTGAACTCAGTGAACCAAACATGTAATGTCAAATATTTGAACTCAGTGACCCTTGGATGTAACGGCAAATAGTTGAACTCATTTAATCTTACATGTAACGGCAAACATTTGAACTCAGTGAACTTTACATGTAACAGCAGTGAACCTTACATGCAGTGGCAAACGTTTAAATTCAATGAACCTTGCATGTAACGGCGACATTTCAACTCAGTGAACCTGACATGATCCGCTAGAATACATCAAAAGTGTAAAATAATTAATGATCGCACTATTTGCCCAAAATTGCAGATCGCCTAAAGTATATAAAGATTTTATCTCAAGTTTATATCTGCACAGTATTAAAAAAAATCATGATATATCAGGTTTTGTTTCGTTTTTTCTTTACAAAACATAAGATATTTGGCGCCGCTTCCTTATTGTATCCATTTGAATGTGTGACATGCTCGTCTTCCTTTATTCCTACCTTAGGAGATGTAAAGTCTCTGATGTTTTGAATGTCGTCTTAGTAATTGGACTGCCAGGCTAGTAAATACGGGTCGTTGGTTCTATACCCAAACAGGATGCCTCTGTGGCCTTTCGAAATGCACTCTGATCTCATTTCTCATCATGACATATTAGATAAATTGGTAAAATACCGTCAAAACCAACACAAATATTAAATATTTTGGACTGCTATGATTGTGGTGGTACACCAAAGTGGTGCGACACCAAATACAACTGGACGAGTACAGTATGGAAAAATTCAGAGAAACACCTCTCTCTCTCTCTCTCTCTCTCTCTCTCTCTCTCTCTCTCTCTCTCTCTCTCTCTCTCTCTCTCTCTCTCTCTCTCTCTCTCTCTCTCTCTCTCTCAGAATTACCTGCTTTTAAAATGTTGAAATATTTTGTTATTGGTGGTTAGTATTTAACAGCCCAGTGTGTGTATAATTTCATGCATCAGAAATGGAAGCTGAATACCATTCCAAATAATACATTAAGGCAGTCAAACCCACATCCGTTTGATTAGAAGCCCGAATCCTTATCAAGTGAGCTACCGCGGCTCCACAAATAATTATTCTTCTAAAGCTCTGAGACGTTAACAAGACTAGAACACTGTGCATAGGTGCACTGCGGCGACTAGAAACTAAAAGGACTTACCTATATCTCGATATGATGAACTCTAGTTAATTATACGTCAACAAGAAAGATAGGCTAAACTGTGTTGATATGCAACCGTGCAAGTAAGCCATTTTCGTCAGGTACGCCGTACCGTTAAGATATATATTGACAGAACGTTAGGACCAGAAAGTCGGGTGGAGGTGGGGGTGTAACGTACCAGTAAGAGTTCAAACATACTTCCTCCACCGGTTATACATCAACAAATTTAGAATGATGTTAGGTCATATGTCATCAAAAAAGATGCAATGAATGTAGATCATACAGATAAATTACCAGTCAAAGCAAAGATTAGTATTTTGAGAGCTACATGTCGTTAGAAGTTGCTCACCATTGTTGCTAAAAGTGTGCGGCATTTGCTATTCAAGAATGTTTTCATATTCAAGAAGTACACCTTTATTTTCTCCAGTGAAGGGACCTTTGGTGACTGAGTGACCCTTGGTAATCTGTCCTTTTACCTCTGTCCACGAGGTTTCGAGTTTTAGAATAGGTCTAAGTGGAACCGCAGACACGCCGGAAGCATACCAGTAGCATCCCGTGTGTCGGTGATTCTTTCTGATGTTTTCCTTTCTTCCTTGCTCTGCTTTCACCAGATACATCGACCATCATGTATATACATAGTCCGTGTTTCCTCTGACCCTTGACACCCCTTTTTTGATATTTGATATTTTTATGCTGAGGTGTAGGGTCAGAATCCATTCCCTATCAAAAAGTTGGAATTTGCCGACACCAATGGTGTCGACATAGGGTACTCGCCATCTATCATGCCTAGCAAACTTAAATGACCTTACATTGTCCGTATTATAAGGCACTGGATGCTTTTCGTTAAACGCCTTGAGGAACCAGTCTCATACATTCAGAGTTATATGGAATTAGTACACAATTAATAAAATCCGTTTCAGTACCCACGAATGTAGTCCCAGTCTATTTTTAGATCACTTTTTCCTGTCAAAGTTTGGTGGTGATACTAGAGTCAGATTTTGGCATTCTTGGTAAGGATTTAAAGGCAATTGTTTATTCTTTAAAATGTGAGCTTATGGTGTGGTTTTCTGTGTGTATTTCGGCGACAGTGCACATTGAGTAATAAGGTCATGGTGATGATCCGGAAGTGAAATCTGTGTTCCGTTGCCTGATGTTTTGTTTACAATTCAGCCTCTCAAAAAAATGCAGGTCAACCCTTGACAAGAACTAAACCGTAAAGTCATCTTTGAAGGTATTTTAGATTAACATATGATTTGTATTGATTGTCACACAGTGGAAAGTTCAGTACTGAGAAACAAATGTAGAGAAAATAGAGTGAAATTAATTGTGTACTATGGCCTGTCAGTAAAAACTTGAAACTGATATAAAATTTTTATTATTAATGACATACACATGAAATTTTGATAGGTTATGTATATTGACTTTAAAAATATAAAAATGAAACTAAAAATAAAAAAAAAATAATTTTAATTTTAAAAATTTAAATAAAATTTAAAAAACAATTAAAAAATAATTTTTTCACCCAGTATACACATATATAATATTTATTTGGAATGATATGAAAATATATCAGCATACATATAATCCTACACCATATACAAGCTCAAATGATGGATATTTGTCAAATTTGATCAGAGAAAATATCTTTATTAGTCAAAATGAGACCCTCATTTAAAATACATGAAGACAAAATTCTACTTTGCTTTGTACCTTTAGGTCATTGAAACTATTTATTTGGGGTCCAAACAGTTAATTTATGTGTTTATGATGGGGTGACTTCCTGAGTAACACATATCTGCTTGTATAGCTATCAGTAATTGTTTATAAACATAGTTATAGGGTATTTAGTGAGAGGACAGAGATGAAGACTTTATACTAGAACCTGTTTAAGTTCTCCACAAAATCATATTAAGCTGTCAGAGAATGAAATACAGGTCAGAGGGGGTAAAATATATTTTACCCAGGTATATTTACCATTGAATGTAAGAAAACTGCAAAGTGATGTAAGTTGAACACAGAATGAATTCCATTTTAGTGTTCAGTTTCTTTAAGATGTTGATTGATGTAGTGTGGCATTGTGGCCCAGATGATATTGTGAGAATTCACATGATCCATTTTGCATTATGAATTATTAATGACTAATAATATTTGTTATCTGACACTTTAAAGATTACATAAGTAATATTCAAACAGATTATTTGAATTTATCTTTCTACAACTGATCCTAATATGGTTACATAGCTGACATGAACAAATATGCATATATTTTGTAATGTTTGGAATCAAAAGTTGACATTGTTAGGCTGACATAGTAACTATAGTGAATCTGTAAGGCTCAGTTTTGACTGTGTGCACTTAAGATATCCCAAGATGTTATTTTCATCATGAATATGCCTCTGTATGGTAACACATTTCAATTTAGTACTTTGACAGAGGGCGGTATTGCAGCATCAGCTGATATCTGATTCCATTGAATCGTTGAACTTAATAACTTGGTAGTCAAGACTCTTAAAAATAGACTAACAATGTTCAAACAGATTATTTGAATCATGTTTGCACATGTGATGTTACCAAGTACATTGCATATGTCCCACACATGCAAATATCCATCCTTGTTTACAAGTTTTCGGGATGAAAATTTCACATTTAGTTGATGATATAGGATCTATTGGTACCTATAGTTGATCTGTGTGGCCACATTTTGCTATATTCACTTGCAATATCTAAAATTGTTTTTCCTTCATGATTAGGATTGCATATAGTAATAAATTTTAATTTGGTACATTGTCATTTGACTTTCCAATATACTGGTATGTATCAATGTTTGCACCAATGATCAAACCTCACCGTTCCAACATTGCCTTAAACTTTATGATACATACTCTACCTGATTAGTTTTCAACCTGTAAATGGCTAAATATGCTTGTAGAAACTTCATCTATTTTTAGGATGCATTTGTCACTTTAATACATGCCCATTGCTTCACATCTTTGAGTGTTACTCTATCAAGTTTACCTTTTTTAACCCTATTTGCAACCTTAATGTTATTTTGAAATCACCATTTCTAACACATTTTAACTTCATTTGCCTACATCTTTCTGTTGTTTTTTTTTAGAATTAAGTGAAACATGTTATATCTTTTCAGGTCTAGCCTAGTATCTGGAACAAAGTATTAAAGTTGTATCATTTTGGAAGCTCTCCAGTAGTCCAATGGTGATAGCAAGGTCTCATAAGGACATGTGCAGTCTGCTGCTATAAGTGACCAAGATGAGTTCATATCAGTACACTGATATACAGCATCTCAAAGACATGGCTTAGATCTTCATGACAGAGATTCACATCATTTTTCAGTAAGGTGGAACTTCCCTGAAACTGTATTTTCATATTGCATTGTTGACTTTTGTAGTTATCGACATTAAAATGGAATGCATATTTGCTATAAAACATGGTAGTGGTCCCATCAAAACTTTAAATTTGAGTGGGCTATTAGTTATACAAACAACTGCCCAAGTACCTAAAACAATAAATGTGGAACATAGCACCTGTCATTGTTTCTTTAGTATGTACACCTATATGCATCTGGATAGGCATGTTGCAATTTGCTGTCAAAATCATTGTGAGCTATCATGATTCAGTACCCCTGGGAGTAATATTATCAGTTGTACAGACCTAAACTACCATTTGTTTTAAACACCATTTATTAATCAACTTTTCTGCCTTAAATTTGTCAAACTGAATGTCATAACTTGTATGAAAATTTAATTTTTGTAAAATAAACAGTTTTTAAAATTTATATATTTATTTAAATTTTCATTAAAATTTAATATATCAATATTTTTTAATTTCAAGAATATTTTCGGATAGGCCTTATTAAAAATTACAATTAGGTTTTTACTGCATTGAAAAATTCCTATAATTAAGGAAAATATAGCAAATTTAGTTTTGGTTTCTTAAGAACAATTGGATCCCTATAGAACACCAGCACTACACACTTTCTGATAGCTGTCACGTGTTTTGCTTGCAAGGAAATTTCAAAATACTTTATGTATGAAGTTGAAATAGTAGTGGCATGCAAAAAAAAAGTTTGACAAAAACATTGACCCTTTCAGGAATCAGTACACAATTAATAAAATCCGTTTCAGTACCCACGAATGTAGTCCCAGTCTATTTTTAGATCACTTTTTCCTGTCAAAGTTTGGTGGTGATACTAGAGTCAGATTTTGGCATTCTTGGTAAGGATTTAAAGGCAATTGTTTATTCTTTAAAATGTGAGCTTATGGTGTGGTTTTCTGTGTGTATTTCGGCGACAGTGCACATTGAGTAATAAGGTCATGGTGATGATCCGGAAGTGAAATCTGTGTTCCGTTGCCTGATGTTTTGTTTACAATTCAGCCTCTCAAAAAAAAAAATGCAGGTCAACCCTTGACAAGAACTAAACCATAAAGTCATCTTTGAAGGTATTTTAGATTAACATATGATTTGTATTGATTGTCACACAGTGGAAAGTTCAGTACTGAGAAACAAATGTAGAGAAAATATAGTGAAATTAATTGTGTACTATGGCCATATGAACAATGAAATTTACATCTTTATTCTGTAAATTAGCGGCGGGAAGACAATTAACCAATAAATAACAGTATACGGACTTACTGAGGAATTACGCTCTTGTTATATAAAACCCTACTTTATTTGTCTGCATAATATTGCATCATCTGGATTTTAATGACATTTTTCGACAGATGTAGTCAGTGGCGTCACTAGGGTAGGCGTCACCCCATGCGGTAACTAATGGTGTCACCCCCATGGACCTCCTTCCTGCATGAAAATTCAGACATTTTATAGTCATTGTGATCACCCCCTCTGATGGTGTCACCCAGTGCGGTCCGCACCACCGCACACACCCCATCCCACCCCCACTTCCACCCACCCCACTTCCACCCACCCACCCCAGCAACACCACTGAATGTAGACTCCAGATTGCATCTCTCAGTTACTAAGGTCATACAATATAGTCGCTTGCAACGACCCTAGGGTTAGAGTTGTTGACCCATTTCGTTCGTATCAGGTATGCATTTTGCATGCACACAGCACTAATTGTTTTGTATCAAGTATGCTTACTTCCTGCATACAGACCTGATTGTTTGGTATCAAGTATGCGTACTTTATGCACACAGCACTAATTGTTTTGTATCAAGTATATGTACTTTATGCACACAACACTAATTGTTTTGTATCATGTATGCGTACTTTATGTGCACAGCACTAATTTTTTGTATCATGTATGCGTACTTTATGTGCACAGCACTAATTTTTTGTATCATGTATGCGTACTTTATGTGCACAGCACTAATTTTTTGTATCATGTATGCGTACTTTATGCACACAGCACTAATTGTTTTGTATCATGTATGCGTACTTTATGTGCACAGCATTAATTTTTTGTATCATGTATGCGTACTTTATGCACACAGCACTAATTGTTTTGTATCATGTATGCGTACTTTATGTGCACAGCACTAATTTTTTGTATCATGTATGCGTACTTTATGCACACAGCACTAATTTTTTGTATCATGTATGCGTACTTTATGCACACAGCACTAATTTTTTGTATCATGTATGCGTACTTTATGGACACAGCACTAATTTTTTGTATCATGTATGCGTACTTTATGCACACAGCACTAATTTTTTGTATCATGTATGCGTACTTTATGCACACAGCACTAATTTTTTGTATCATGTATGCGTACTTTATGCACACAGCCCTACTTATTTTCTAAAGAGTTGAATATCAGCAAGAATGCGATCTGTCGACCAATCAGTAATATAACCAGATTTGGCTTGTTTGCTTTGTTCTTTTTGTTGCTTGCTTCCTTGTTTGTTTGTTATTTCGTTTTATTATTATTATTATTATTATTATTATTATTATTATTATTATTATTATTATTATTATTATTATTATTATTATTATTATTATTATTATTATCATCATCATCATCATCATCATCATCATCATTATTATTATTATTATTATTATTATTATTATTATTATTATTATTATTATTATTATTATTATTATTATTACTATTGGAAAGCCGAGTTTTGGGTATTTACAGTCATTTTGTATATGCTTTTACCATACTCGTTCGGCTAGATCTGTCGGAGTCGCGCAAGAGTTGCACACGACTAACGAGATTTCGCCAGGTTTTATTAAAAGCAGAATGACTCAGTAATGTAAATTTTTAACATCGTATACATTGCACGATTAGGTGCCTGTATCCTAATACATTTATTAAGTTTGACAGGATAACCCATGCCTTATTAAATTTGCCTTGTAACACCTACAATTGACATAAATTTATCGTCACCTAATGATTGTAACATTGACAACAAAGTTTTCTTTCCTTCGAATCGTGATAAAACACGTTTTGCTGAGGGTGGTACTAGGAAAATACGCATGGGTAAAAAATTGGGTTGGCTTATGATGGTTTCTTTTTTTTTACCTGTTTGAAAACTTAGAGAACTGACATGGCAAAAATTAAATTATTCATAGACAGAAGCTGAAATCAGAAACAGATATTGAAATCTCATACATTTGCAACTTTAACACATTTTCAAACAGAATTATTAAAGCATACTTTTATACAGCATTTCAGATTTTAAAAGATTATAAAAATGAAATAGTGAATTTGTATACAGTACAAAAAGGTGTCAACAAGTTTGAAAGATTATAAAAGTCTTTGATCGAAAATAAGTGTATAATAATTTATGACCAAAAGGAGCATGCCTGAAGCTTCATGTACCCATTTGATATAAACACCATGTAAACATATATATTACAACTAATTAAAACTGAAAGAACCCGGATTATATTGTCGTAATTACGAAGATACAAAATATTACAACTTCATGAAATTTTATTTACAAAGTCCCAAAAATTTTACATAAATTTCTTGTATTCTTTTACACTTGTAATTGTATAGGTGAAGCTACTCATCTGTTTTATCAACCAACACAATTGTCCGAATACCTGACCACTACAGTCTCATTACATTTGTGCATGTACTCTCCTGTACCTTTCAATGTATTGTTTGTTGTTTGTTTGTTGTTGGGCTTAACGCCATTTTCAGCACACGATAGGCTATTCATGGCGGCCAGTATTAATGGTGGAGAGAGAAACCGGGAAAGTACCACCGACCCACGAGAAGCTACTGGCAAGCTGTCTCACATATCCACATTTGCCGAGTCCTAGACTCGAACCCACGCAGACAGAGGTGAGATTGCAGTGATCAGTAACGGACAGCGCTTTAGACCACTTAGCCACTCGGGGACCCAATGTATTGTTTCAAAATGGCTTTAAATTCCTTTAGACTTCGTAATGTTTGGTGAAGTTCTGGTGATTATCATAAAATAAAAAAAAAAATAAAAATAAATTAATTATGCTTATTCATTAAAGATATTTGTTTACCAGTCAGCAATTTCCCTAATTTATTCTAGATACCCCTATCAGTTACATCATCCAAATAATGCTCCAAAATTGATACATGCACGAACCTGAATACATACACATTACATGTGCGCCCACACATGTGGTTGGAGAAAAAGTGGATTTATCTGAAAACATATTTGGGCCTGCATGCATAAAACTTAATAGTTGACCATTACAAGTTTTCCCCAATACCCCGAAAGAAATTCTTAAATCACATCAATATAATGACGTTGATTGACATATTTTAAATTAATGACTGCATCAGTTTTGTGTATTTCGTATTTAACTTGCATTCTAATGTCTTTCTCTTAATTTGCCCTCATTTTGAAACAGTTTTATTACTTTCTTACATGCCGCTGGTGTTTAATTGTCGACGGTCCTTAGATCCTAATGTACCGCCCTACCGTGATATACGTGTCTTTTAAAGGAATGCGACTTTAGTAACTGTATTGGCGACATTTAAGCACGGCGACAATTAGTAACGATGTCGGCCAGAATACGGCATGTCGACATTATGCAGCGCCCAGACCAGATTTTGGTTACCTTCTTAAAGGACCGGTAACCAGTATGTAGAGGTAGTATTAATGAATTTAACAAGATCACATCAACGTGTTTTCGAAAACTGAGGTCGCAACGAAAGTACTTGATTTGTACTTTTGTCCAAGTTGATATGTATGCCTTCTTTAGCACAGACGAAAGGGGTGACACTAGATTTTGAAATTTGAAAATTGTCCACACCAACAATAAAAAACCTCGCAAAAATCAACTGCAAAGCAGCACAATTTTTGGGAACCATATTTTCATGTATCTTGAATCATGTAAGCTGCGTATTAACGTTGGCTTAGTGACGATATTAGCGCTGACAAAAGAATTGCTGGCGTGTGTCGTATATTAGCCTTGAAATAATTCCGTGCACTTTTAGTCTTTGGTGACCAAAAAAAATGTTAACATCTGAAGCAAAATAATATCCAGGAAAAAAATTCGTTGAATTAAATCAGTCATGTGGTGTGAAAACATTCCCATAATGTTCGTCTAGTAAACAGAATGACTATCAGAGCGTAGAAAAATAGTTCCTTTTAATTTGAGAATTTACAGGTGGCGGTATATCCTCCATAGCATGGTTTACAAGCATCAGTAATTATTTTTATATCATCGCGGAATGTCTGAATTTAAGTGGCATTCACAAGGGTACACAACAATGTAGATATTACTAATAGCAATGGATATCAAGGAGACAGATTTTACCAAGATTCAAGCTTGATTACACATCTGTTATATCCGCCTGGAATAGGCGTAATGTTTTTTTTTTTTTTTTTTGTTATTTTTATTTTTTAATCTTGCTATAATTTTCCAGACATTGGGTAGCAAGATAATACTGTATAATGTATTGAAGTAGCAAATTTCTTTCCGGATCCTGTGCGACGTTTGCGGTTTATCGCAGGTCCGGCCCTAAGATGTGCGGGACACAAGTCAGCATGCAGGGTCTAAGACAGCAAGCGATGAGCGCGGGGCCCCAAGCAATAAAAATGTTTTGAGGAGAAGTGCGGGGCCCAAGGCGGTTTACCGTTTATGTTCTACTCTGTTCTGTGATCATTCACAAAGAAAAAAAATCACACAGTTATCATTCTCAATTTTTTTGGTGTCAAATAGTACTTTAACTAGTCTTTAATGGGAGAAGTCGATCTTTACAGCACGACAAGTAGCATCTAAGAATACCTTCAATGTTATCTTGTTATCGACGCGGCAGTGAAAATATTTATCGTAATTCACCCCTGTAAATTATCACATTTTTTTTACTTCAAAAATTCAGAAATTTAGGGCCTAACTTAAAATAAATTATAACAAATATATTCCATGCTGTTGACAATCGTCGCAAGCCATGGGAGACAATCTGTTATAAGAGCTATAAACAAATATACTTCACACAGACCTTGCAAGTACTCTAATAGGGCCACGGTGGCGAGAACATTATACTTGTGCTAGTAGTCATTGGATAAAGGAGGTTATCATATTCATCTGCATCAAGGACATCTTCAGCAATTGATGACAGAGGAGCGTAGCGGATTTTCTTCCGTGGACAGCGACTTAGGGTGCAGAAGGGGATCAGGATAGTTTATCACAGATCAATTTCCCACCAAACGGAATATATATATATATATATATATATATATATATATATATATATATATATATATATATATATATATATATATATATATATATGGACAATATTAATAAGAAAAGTACTATTTACCGATATCGAGCCTGCTTGCAACGTGGACTAACTAATTTCGCAATGCTGAGTACTTAAAACCTACGGTATTTTCTGGCAACACACCAGTTAGTTTAGCTTATCCAATCAGGATTAAGTTTTTGTCATTAATTTCTTCTCTAACCGACAACGTTTTAACATACCCATCGAAATCTATTCGGCTTTTTTTCAACAACTATTATGGACAATAATTTAATGCCAGCTCTTTCCAAATAGCACAAATTGTCTCTGGATTGTCTCCTATTTATATATATATATATATATATATATATATATATATATATATATATATATATATATATCTATATCTCTATATATATATATATATATATACCAGACAGAACAGACAGTGCTATCCTTGGTTTATGTAGTAGAATCTTGATAATAGTGGGGAGAAGTAATAGTTGAATACAAACAATACTATCATACAGGCTAGAGAAATTAAATTCGTACTCTACCGAGTTTCGAACCCAGGTCCGGGTCCGTGAGTATTCGGCACCCATCTCCTTGCCTGCACGCACCAGCCCATACACCGTCACGACTAAGCACGCATCACCTAAGGTGATATATATATATATATATATATATATATATATATATATATATATATATATATATATATATATATATATATATATATATATATATATATATATATATAAAGAGAGACAGAGAGAGATTATCTAATGAGTTGCGTTTTATTGCAATGTTAAATTACAATTCTCTCTGCATGTAAAACATCATACCCTGACAAAATAATATAAGAGATCTTGTGGAAGGCGTGTAGCTTTTAAAATTATCACCACAATATTTGTCACTCTCTTGTGAAATGAATCGATTGCTATATGACAGTGCACTTTTTAATATGTGACAACAGCTGCGTTATCTAAATTCAAAAGAGAAATTTCTATATCAGATATAATAGTAAAACAGACAGACTGGTACTTGGTTAAACTGAAAAATTCTGATGTTAAAGATAAACATTAAACCGACTTGTCCTTGTTTTAAATCCTTTGTACACCAGTTTTAAGTGTAAATTTTCGTGGTTATGTCATAGAGTGCATATCAAGCCATGTGGTTAGGGATAAAATCAGTCTCAGTCATACATAAAACAAGTGTTGTGTCATGTCAAGTAAAGAATGAGTGCAATAAACTAAGGAACTTATGTTATTTACACTCTGTGAAAGATAGAATCTTTTCGAGAACTCGTGTTATCTCATTTTAATAAAAGATGTTATCTTTGAAACTATAATATGATTCAAATATGCATTCCCTTTGAAAAGAAAGCTAAAAGTTACGTGTATACATTCCACTTATCGTTATGTATTGTAAATATATGAATTGCAATAAAGTTGGAGTTAGCACTTTTCCTTTAAAAACGAACAACTTTCGTTTTTTGTCAGACGCAGTGTGAATTCTATGCATAGTGAGGATGAACGGGTAAATATCGCATGACACATCAGGTACGCGTGAGTTTATTTCTCAAATATCAAACATCTCAGAATTGTGTCAGTTTAGAAAAATGACCTCACTATATAGATTTGACTGAAGTCATTAAATTCCTGTGATAACCCACCTTCCTGATTAAACACTATCCAGTTCCGCTTAAAATAATCCGGCCTAAATCATAATCTAACGATTAGAAACAGGATATCTCCTCAAGCTAATCGAATTCATATCGTTAACATTGGTCGTCTTTTATTTATGTATTTATTTAAATGATACTGGGTTGGAGAAACTTAGATAAATCGACTTTAATTTATTTTATGTTTAATTTCTCATGTATCCACATATATTTCTTTATGTAGATATTCTTCTCACGTTTTAAAAACGTAATGAAAATGGTGACGACAACGACGAGGACGCTGTTTCCCCACCCTCACCCCCAATATTTGTAGTTATTTATCTTATAAAGTTTATGCTATGTATAAGGTTTTTCTTTACAGACTTCCGTTGGCCTAAGTAGTTATAGCGTCTGCTTCGGAGGTCGTGGGTTCGAACCCCGGCCGAGCAATATCAAAGACTTTAAAAAAAGAATGGCACAGACAGCTGCATCACTGCGTTCTCAGCATTAAGAGACTGCTGTTAGGACTAGTTGGCCTGGTGTGAGGATAATGTGACTCTGTGGGTCATGATGTTACATACTTGCGGCATGATGTTGCAGTGCTAGACATCACTGCTTTTTGTTTAAACTTGTGTTTTATCGACAGATTCATGTTTTTTTTTTATCCAGGTGATGCTGATTTGAACTTCTTTTGTTTAATACGTGTAGATACAAAATGAATTACCGAATCAATATGTTTCCTCCAAGATCCACTGGGTGAAAAAAAAAAAATTGCCAGATGTTCGTGTGATTTAACAAAAGTAAAATTTTAACAAGAAAAATTTCATTGTCGGGTTCCATGTTGATGAAAAAGGATATAGTCTGCTTTGGATGAATTAAAATTAGGAAGCCAGATGATTTCCAATTCCGATAATATTTGAAGATCATCGTTTTGAATGAAACGTGGATTAGACGATATGTATTAGAATCGTCTTCCAATAATCAAGTTATTTTTTTGAAATTTTAGTCAATATCATCGATGTATGGAAGAAAGAGGATGGGTCTGAATATTGACCCCTTACTACACAAGCAGTGAGTCGTCTAAGGTTATGAGAATTCGTTTCCAACCATAAATCTCTGAATCATGTAAATTAAATAATTATAAATCCATGCCGATGGATATCCATTAACTTCATAGTTTTTAATTGTTTGCACTAATCCCCTGTATCAGAGGCGTAGCTATAATATTTTGCGCCCGGGGACGAACTATAAAATTGGTGCCCCAGCCCCCTCCCCGTTTAATCACATTTTTCTATTTTACTTATTATAATGTAACTTTGTAAGCTTCATTTTTGGCGCCCTGTACCTTGGCGCCCGGGGACTTATGTACCCCCTGCCCCACCCTAGCTACGACTCTGCCCTGTATAATCCCCTATATAGATGTCCATGATGTGGACATAAGGTTGAATAACTTGGTATAAAACCAGATTGATCTTTGTAAAGAAAATCATTTGCATACAAGTAACTATTATAAATATTTAACAACGAATGTGTTGAAAATTTTGTAATTTTACTCAAAAGGAATATGTGTCTATATTTGGACGCAATCGATTTGTCATATTTCTTGAGTACGGGCACCATAGTTGGTCATTTTCCTTAATTTGGAAATATTCGTAAACTTAATTAATACTAGTTGGTTGCAAATTAAAACTTTTTTATCGTCTGGAACACAACCTTTGTTATTTTATAGCGTGATAGTTATACCCTTCAGGAAGTCCGTCACGACGGCGGATTTTTGTGACGGTGCGTTGTAATGGAGCAGATGAGTTCGGTAGCGTGCCCCCAACTTTTGAGAACACTTTCGAGACACAAATATGTTCAGAGACACTAAAGAAACGAGTAATTTAATATATTCTCTAGAGTTTGGTTCATAAAAGTAAAACCCTGTTTCGTCACTTGTGATAATCTCATTCAAACGTGTGTGTTCACTCTTTCAATCTTTTTAGTTGTTTGGCAATTACAGCTCCAGTTTGGTTTTGATCAGCAGTTATATTGCACAAAGCTTTCTGAGCTTCAGATATATTATTTAATACAGTACAAACATCTGGCGAATTACTTACCCTGATTAATCAGATATTGTCCGTTATATCTAGCACCTTCATCAGTTGTGTCCCCTTTAAAATAGCCCATTCCTGTTCACCAGTTAGAGACAACGGTCTTCCAGAACTTGTGCTATCTTCCACTGATTCGAGATCATCTTAAAACGACAAAACCATCATAAAATTGTAGGATACGACAGTAAGTTACATCCGTAAATTTATCCATGTCGGACTTGATATCAGTGAGTATGCTAAGAGCGTTACAGTATGCTAAGAGCGTTACAGCATGCTGTTATTTTTGTTGTTGTTCTGGGGCTTTACGCCATTTTTCAGCACACGATAGGCTATACATGGCGGCCAGTATTAATGGTGGAGGAAGAAACCGGGAAATCACCGGAAAGTACCACCGACCCACGAGAAGCTACTGGCAAGCTTTCTCACATATCCACATTTGCCGAATCCTGGACTCGAACCCACGTAGACAGAGGTGAGATGGCAGTGATCCGTAACGGACAGCGCTTTGGATCACTCGGCCACTCGGGGCTCCATTACAGTATACTAAGAGCGTTACAGTATGCTAAGAGCGTTAGAGTGTGCTAAGAGCGTTACAGTATGCTAAGAGCGTTAGAGTGTAATAAGAACATTAGAGTATGCTAAGAGCGTTAGAGTATGCTAAGAGCGTTAGAGTATGCTAAGAGCGTTACAGCATGCTAAGAGCGTTAGAGTATGCTAAGAGCGTTACAGTATGTTAAGAGCGTTAGAGTATGCTAAGAGTGCTACAGTATGCTAGGAGCATTAGAGTATGCTAAGAACGCTACCGTATGTTTTTTGTTCAGCAATAGAACAATTTTCCTCCTCAGACATTTTTTGCTTAACTGTAATTTATCCATGTTACGTCATACATATATCTGCAGGTGTCCGCGTGCATCACGTGCACCTGCAGTTCATTCTATAAAACGTAATTTTGTCTATCGATAGGCATTAAATTTATTGGCATGTTTAAAGAAATCTGAAAGTTATAACAAAATAGTCAGAACAATTTAGACAGTATCAGATATGCTGTAATAACTAATCCTTTCAACTTTACTATTCTTACACAGTGTTGTAGTACATGAAAGCTTTAAAAATAACTAGAAATCAACGAGAATGGTATAAAGCGCTCGGTTCGAGTCTTGGGCTCAGCTAGGGTGGGTACGTGAGAAAGCTTGCCAGTAGCTTCTCGTGGGTCGGCTGTTCTTCCCGTGTTTTCCAGGATTTTTACTCCACCAGTTATACTGGCCGCAATGTATAGCCTATCTTGTGCTGAAAAATGGCGTTAAACCTTGCAACAACAACAACAACATAAACAACAACATAGACAATCATGATATTGAACTATTCAGCTGTGAAAGCAAATGTTTCTTTGACTCATAATGGCAAGATAACATCATAAGATGATCTCAAACACAAACACTAATAGCACAAGTTCTTCTTATGTTTTGTAGAAGTTCAGATAGT
Source organism: Potamilus streckersoni (assembly GCA_016746295.1). Classification (NCBI taxonomy): domain Eukaryota; kingdom Metazoa; phylum Mollusca; class Bivalvia; order Unionida; family Unionidae; genus Potamilus; species Potamilus streckersoni. The sequence goes on along the minus strand of JAEAOA010002345.1, from coordinate 9,225,279 downwards.
ATTTAAAACTGTGCTTTATTAGATAACCAGGCATATAATCAGAGGGGGGGGATCTTTAATTTGATAAACTACATGTTATAATAATAACAACTGAAACATGAAGTCAATTGAACCATAGAATATAAAACTGGTGTCCAACAGGGATGCAGATGTAGTCCTATTTTATTTACCATTCTTTTAAATGATCACAACATCTGTTTGAACTGTTTGGAGCAGCATGGCCCACACTTAATAATTTGCCCAGCACACATCTTCTGTCCTGACGTCCTCTTTCTATTG